>CM056993.1:22310230-23510230 GCA_029891345.1 Dryococelus australis
TTGTCAGGTATTTTTAGTACCCAAAATCATTTGAATATTTTATTGTGGAAAGTGTTTGATTTTTGCCTCTGCTGGAGGATATCAAAATTAAGATGACAATTGTAAAGGTAATCATTTACTGCTATATCATATTTCATAGTATCACTCTTTTTCAATTTTGTAGTGTCCCCATGGTAGTGTATTAATGCCATTTTTTAGGAATAAATCTATTATCCTCTTCTGGACTCAGTGCTTTTTTCCTTATCTCAACCGTATAGAGTTCATGTTTCTTACTTCTTATAAGATTCATACTTTTGTACGACACTTTTATACCAAACAAACACTTTTTGTAGTCACCAAAACTAATCTCATTTCTGACTACAGCATTTTTCACATCCTTTGCTATTTTCTTTACACTACCCTCCACATTTATTGGATACATTTTCGATTTCAAACCAATACATTCTTCCATTATTTTTCCATTACATTCATCTTTCATTTTGCCAATAATCTTTTTGTTAACTAACGGTATACCATACGGAATATCTTTTCTATAGTCAGAAGTATCAAAATGGTCGACCATTTCTTTCATGTCACTGTAGAAGTCTGGTGTTTTTATATAATAGATGAACGAATCAGTATCTTGGTAGCACAGTTCAATATTTTCCCCATACTTTGGCTTCAATATATTATAGTGAAAATCATACATTAAGACTTTCGATTGATTGAGTATACTCATCCCAACATAAATGGGTTTTTTAAAGCAGAGTTTTGTTTTATTCATATGAACTGCAACCAAAGAGTTCGTAAATATAGTCCTATCTTTAAAGTTTGGTTTAGCCACTAGTTTATCCATTTGCTTAGAACTTGTGCACAGCCGTATATCCACTCTGTTTCTAATATTCTGCATTGTTCTACCAAAAACGGAATTGTTCATTAGCTTGTAGAAATCTTTTTCAGAGTCATGTGTAGACTTTGTTCGCATATTTGTGTTTAGATCAATATAGGACTTCAGCCAATCTGATTGCTCAAACTCCAGAACTCTATGGATCTTTTTCAACTTAATTCCGAGAGATAGATATTCCTTAAGATATACATAGTGTAATACATATTTCTCTTTACCATTCAGACTAGTCAAGAGTTTGGGGTTTTTGAACCTTCCGGTATTTTATTCTCTGGTGCCAATGGCAGCTCTTTGTGGAGATTGTGTAGTTCATGTGGGTATTCCAAATCAAATTCCAATATATACCCTTTGCTAGCATCATCTTCTATTTATGTTACATTTATATTTGTATTTGTCCACTTAAATCCACCATAGGGCAAATACTGACTAATAGCCCATCCATATAAATTATTGGGGTCCTGATATGAAAGATAAAAGATTTCCTTTGTGCTGTCATAAGCATTCATGTATTTATTATTTGCTTTAGCATATCACTTACAACATTGTGAAATTCCACCACAAACACCTTTTTCTATCACCAAAATCATGTCGTAATCTGTTAACAATTCTAGTTCTATTTTAGTGTGTTTGAGCATAGCATCCCACGCTAACCCTGGGGCTGTGAAATACCATGCTGGATGTAGCTTATATGTTTTGAGATACACATCTCTAAAATTTTCCATTATATCAGACAATATAAACACATCCGATTTGTTATAGAGTTCTGTGTACTCTTTTAGAGATTTTATGTTGAATTTTTCGCTTACCTCTCTCGCAAATTCGTAATCTTCGTCTGTAATGCCGCATTTATTGAGTTTGTTGTAAATGCATCTTTGGATGGAAGCGATGTCTCGCAGAATTTTTCAGCACTGTCCATGTAGTCATATGGGTAGACACATTTTCTTGTAACAAAGTCAAGAAGTTCATTGGAAAAATTCTTACATGTTTCTCGGAATTGGCTTCTGGAAATGTTGCTAGAGAGTTTATCGATACTTCTAGCCATAAATTTAAATGAGACAATAAATCTAAGGTATTCACGTCCACGTAGGTGCTTCATAAAATAAATCTATTTTTCTTCGTTGTTGGGAATTAGATCAATTTTATTTTCATCGATGCCAAGATCTCTTATGAATAAATGTGTGTCATAGCGAGATAGATTGTGTATAAAAACTGGGAAAAAAACATGGATTTTTATATTATAAGTTACAATCTCTGTGTGCAGCTCCCCTAAATTTCTCCATAAGATGATCATGATCTCTCACAGAATCACCATTCAAAGGCTTTTCACATATATGGCAATGGGTAGCTGTATCATAAACAATTTGTTCTTTCTGAGTCAGTGGAAGCATTGGTTTTTCATTTGTGTATATATCACCAATAGACTTTGCTTCTTCCATTAACATTATAACGAACACAGTAGATGCATCAGGTCCTTCATAAGTTAGTATTGGGGGTTTATAATATACATGTTCGTATTTTACACAGTAACAGCAGCTAATAGGCTCGTGTTTTTGGTATGGTTTCGTGTAACATTCGTTGAGGTTTGGTTGGCAAGTTTCGATTTTAGTTATCAAACATTCAGAATCAGCATATATCACAAATGGAACTCTCAAAGAATGATTTTGGTTTTGAAATCTTAATATGTCTTATTTTCCTTTAGATGGTAGTTCAACTCTAACACCATCATGATCTCGACAGTCTTGTTCGTGATCTTTTAGCTTATTTACAGAGTAGAAATGTTGCAAACATCTATGACATATAAATATTTTGTGGCTATTTTTCGTTACTTGTGATGCGACAAGTCTCGGAAGGCCTTTTTTCCAGCAGTAGTGGTGGTTCTTTTCGTCTTTGAAATAGAGTAGGTTTATGTGCTTATCTGTCTTATTTGTTGATATTTTTAATGGACATATTATATATTTCTTACCACCATCTTCTTCTTCATATGTGTATACATTAATAGAAATTCTACTTCTCTTCTCAGAGGTTGGTATGATATCCAATTTCATTGGAAATTCCAAACCCATAAGTGCATCATCAAACTCATGTTCGTAAGCTTCGTATTTATTCACTCTTTGAGGGTTTCTTTGTACTTGATGCAATGCAGACAGAACAGACCACAAAAAACAAGTTTGAGCATCATTATTAACATTAATTACAGCTTGCTTGGTTTTGATTATTTTCTGGGAGATCAACATAACTGCCCTTGAATGGTACATATTTATTTATTCGCACTTCTAGTTAAAATATTCTGTTGAGTACCCACTGAGATCCCTTTGCTTCGAATGCCCAAATCTCAGCTATGATTTTCGATATGCTGTTGGTATAATATTCTTCCAGATTAGTCGATTTCAGTATAATTTCGTTCTTTGTTTTAAAGGAGCTTTCAACATATTCAATATTCTCGCCAATTCCCCTTCTGTACTCAGTGAAGAATTTCATGTTCACTTTGAATGATTTTGAATGCTTGCTAATTAGCCCCGTGACAGTTTCTTTTACATCGTTTAGGAAATGCTTTGGATCCTTGTACGCATTCACATTCTTTACAGCATAAGTCTTGATCCTATTTTGAAATGCTGTTTTGATTTCTTTTACACTGAATATGGTTGTGTACTTATGAATTTTACTTCTTAAGTGACTTCTTATGAGAGACGGTTTGTAATAGTGGCTACACGTTTCACATTTGACATGCTTCTCTTGAGTTTTCTTCTTCTTTCTTTTCGCAAAGACGTCTTTCTTAAACTTATATTCTTTCCAAACATTACCAACTCCGTTAGCCTTTTTAATTGCCAAGGTCGTCATCATATTAGGCGCCGGTTGATTTTTATTTGTGCTCATTTATTATATACAATATTTTATTTTTTACACATTCAAATTTCTTGAGCCACTCTTTTTTTGCGGATGCATCCAAATGCAACTAGACATACATCTCCAAATCAGACTATGTTGTAGCACATTCCCGAAGTCAGAGCGATTATTGTGTTTTAATGATTGGATAACCATTAAAATTTTATACAGATATGAGCATAAGTAAAAATAAACTGGTATCTAATACGACGATTATTTACTCTTTAAAAAACCGAATAGAATGTTTTTGTTAGCACCACAATCCTCCATTCCATCATATCCAAAATTTATACCACCACAATTAACACCATCTAAAACTTTTTCGCTGAAAATCTGAAGATATCAGTATGGCAAGGTTACTTTAAAATTCCCAGAAGTAATTACCACTTTGTATCCATACCGTGTATCAGATATTTCAGCATGGTCTATGGGAGAGGTCTGTCCGATTGTAAGTTCGGAAAGTTTCTTAAATCCTTGGGTTCCGTTCAATACATTCAGCAACTGGTCCATCTTTATTATGGACAATATTTTATTTTTTTACATATTCGATTTTCTTGAGCCACTCTTTGCAACTTTTTGTAGTCACTTTTTGTGGTTGCACTCTAATGCAACTTTTGCAGTCCCTTTTTCCAACTGCACTCTAACGCAACTTTTTGCGATCACTTTTTGCAGATGCCCCAAACGCAACTTTTTGCGGTCACTTTTTGCAGATGCCTCAAATGCAACTCTTTGCAGTCCCTTTTGCGGTTGCACTCTAACGCAACTTTTGCAGTCTCTTTTTGCAACTGCACTCTAACGCAACTTTTGCAGTCACTTTTTGCGGATGCACTCGAATCGGCAGCTGATGTTTTCCTGATGGTTGGTCCATTTCATTTGCTGTTGGTTTTCTGATAACTGGAGCTGTGCTCGAACCGGCAGCTGATGTTTTCTGACGACTAGAACATTCAATTTACCGTTGATTTTCTGATGGTCCGCGCATTTAATTTACCATTGATATTCGGATGACTAGAGCATTCACTTTACTGTTGGTTTTCTGGTGACTGGGAGCTGTTCCCAAACGCAACTTTTTGCAGTCACTTTTTGCGGCTGCATTCTAACACAACTTTTGCAGTCACTTTTTGCGGCTGTACTCGAATCGGCAGTTGGTGTTTTAGATCAGGAAAACAAACGGTAATTTTTTCTGATGGTTTGATCATTCAATTTGTTGTTGGTTTTCTGATGGTCGCGGGCTGTGCTCGAATCGGCATTTCTATACTACTTATATGGCATGTGTTTGTTGTAAATAACTACACACGTCATACATGGGGAGATTTCTCAAAGGTTTGATTCAAAAAGGGTGAACAAACCGCTAATAGAATATACTAAGAGGCTATGCTAGCAAATAATTTCAAACGCCTCAATTTCATGCCCGGTCGTAAAGAGGCGTTGCGACGGCGAAGGAAAAATAACATAATCAAACTTCGCGTGTGTACTGTTATAGGCTATTCACGACAAAATGAGTACTTTTGAAATCAACCTTAAAAAGTCACTATCCCTACGTACACACATTTTAACGGGCGGACTGAGTGACATACGTCCGGTAAAGTTGGTATAGGCTGCTCACGGTTAAGTGAGCACTTTTTAAGGCATTGCTGCATTTTTCATTACAATTAATTTCTAACTTTCTGCCACTTTTTAATGTAAACATTGAAATATGATTATTAAAACAGTGTATACATTATTTCACTCTAAAATGTTAACGTCTGAGACTGCAATAAGATATATTTATAAGGGGCTAATACCTTTTGGAAGGGCCTTAAAAAGTGCTCACTTTACCGCGAACAGCCTATAACGACGAATAGAAAGTAGTTCCATATGCTAACGTCGAATAAAAAGTGCCAGGTAAACATTTGTGATATCTTCAATTATCTCTTACACTTTCTGTTTAAAAAATTATACGATTTGCAAAACATTTTCTTTTGTAATAATTTCAAAATTGTACTTGACCAACGCATAAATAAAGTGGCGAGGCCCATGGCAATGTTATTTTTGCATAAGACGGAAGAATACACAATGTGCATACAAGTAGATCTTAAGCAGGGCTTTCAAAAGTGCTCATTTTGCCGTGAATAGCCTATACCGCTGAATCTTATACGGTAACTATAGGGTTTTAATACAGCCATCTGTTCAGAAATGATACAGCGGTGTCACTACAGTTAAAAACTCTCTTTCACCGAAACGATTTTCTCTCACACTGGCACTTTCCAACGACTACACTTATGATTGAACTAGCGACTCCGACTAGGCGTCGCTCGTGTGCGAGCTACGAATACGGCGTCGTTTAGGTTTACAGCAAGTATATACACAAAATCCTTAAGGATAACTAACATAGGATTAATGTTGTGTTGTTCACAATTTCTTCGTAAGCGAACCCCTAAAAGATGACTATGGTTACTCTGGATCATCCTTAAAAGACAAACATATGCTATCGCGGACTTTTTTTGTGAACCTCTATGGTATCTACAATACTGTAGTACGTTAAGTTGTTATATTTCTCATGGCTTAGTCAGCGTCAGTCATGTAAGCACCCGAAAAGCGGCTTTTTCCGACTTGTTTAGAAAACGTCGACATTTGTCTACTGTCCTTAAGTTAAATACTAACGTTTTATATACCTTAACCTTCATCCCGAAATTATCTAAATGATGGTGAAACCGCATCTAAATTCATCAAGTAGTTTAGAAGCCTGAGTCGAATACACATACACACACGATCGGGTCACTTTGTTTTATACTACCTATAAATAGATAACCAAATTTGTGAGTAGGCAAAACGATAATCTTTCAAATATTCCTTTTTTTTTTAATTAGAATAGACTCAACAGCTTACTTACAATGAGACCCGTAGCACAACCAGGGTGGCAGCTTAAGGGGACTGCCTACCTGACTCCTGATCTGTGCCGCAGTGTGTTGGATGTCCCCAACCGTGCGTTCACTGTGTTGATCTGCAAGAAGAACACGCATTTCAGACGAGGTGTGCTGAGTGCTTTCAAGGCGTCAAGCACACTGAAAACACTATTTCACAAGCACTCCATCAGAGCTAAAACGGTTTATCGAAAGCCCTGACGGTATCTCGATATTTACGCGTCAGATACATCCAGAAATCCCCCAAAGACACTGCATTGCATTGAAACCGCGAGTCTCATGTACAGCGGGAAGTCACCAACTACGCCCACGACCAACTTGACTGCGAGCGGCGCTACCATCGAGTAAAGATATACCTAGCGTGGACTTCCCCAGGTTTAATTTTCTGACCACTCCGCGTCGCGCTGGTCCATTTTCGTGGCGTGAGCGTGGGGAATGTTGGCGGTGTTGCCACATTGACATCTACCCTCTCTCTCTCTCTCACTCAAGCTCCATCTCTGTTACCCCCACCCCGCAGTCCAAATTCGCAACAGTAGAACGTGTTCTGATTGTTATACCCACATGCTGGGACAGACAATACGGCGGACTGCCGGGTTCCTTTCTCACGTCGTATAAATCCGTTTACAAAAAAAAATTACAAGATCTCTAAAACATATGAATGAACAAAATGAAACATTATGTACGCATAAGTAACGGGAAACGTTGCATATTACTCATACGGTCATAATAAAAGAATAAACACCATTTTATAAAATATACAACAACTGTGGATTTATGTTATATATAATATCTTATTCACACGTACTTACTGTGACCACGTATGTGGTTTGTGTAGCTCACCAGTTCACCAAATGTTCATATCGTTTTGTGCCCCTATGTAAGACTTGTGTAGATATTTTATTGAGTATTTTGTTATTGTTTATATTGTGGGTTGAATGTGTACTGTATATAATAGGTTAAGGGTAAACGCCTCTGTATATCGTGTGTGATAATAAATATATTTTTATGTTTAAAAAAAAGTGAGTTAGCGCGCAGATCTGTGCCGCGTAGTTGTAGATTTTAAAGTTCGAATCTACGACGGGTATAGAGTTTTTTATGTGACACATTGTGGCTGTTTATAACTTACTTTATTCTTAGAAATTTTTTATTTCCAGAATATCTTTGTCTAAAAGTAATAATACGCAAGTACCAGCACAGTACAGTCGACAAGCAGTGGTTGTTTGCTAATCACATCGATTGGTTTCCAAAGTAGATAATTTGAGCTGTAGTGCGTGAGTAGTATTATCAGGCGCACATGAAAGCCTTAAGTTTAATATTGTAACAGTTCTGTCTTCTTTTGGTTGTATAACCGCAAAAGCGTGTTTATTTACGAAGAGCACAAGATTGATTATTATACTCATTAAAGATACACATTTAAAAACAGGGGCGTAGCCGGGATGGGGGAGATTTTTTTATGGCATAACCCCCACCCCCTACCCCCAACCACCAATTTTCGAAATTAAAAAAAAATTTAAAAAAAAATGACTAGTTTTATTATATGTTAATTTAAGGTATATGTGATCTGCGTTGAGCATGAAGAGTGTTTATAGCATTGTGTGGTTCCATATCTTTACATGAAGCGATTGATTATAAATAAGTACGTAACTATAAATTTGTAATAATACAGGTTTGGTATTTTGCTCAAAAATAGACATAAGAAATCTTCTCCCCCCCCCCCTTCCAGGCCTAGAGTACATTCATAGCTACGCCCTTGTTTAAATAATATGCCAATATTTTAATGAGTGGCATAAATGTCCGCCGTACATACATCTAGATACATTATCTTGTTTTACATACATAAGCAGTGCCGTTACTCATATCATTTTCCATTGATTAATAGTACTCGCACGTTAAAATCTAAACTAACGCAGTCTTCAGGGAAAAAAATAAATACTCGCACGTTAAAATCTAAACTAACGCAGTCTTCAGGGAAAAAAATAAATACTCGTCGTATCTTTTGGATACACCACAAAGCACCTAAATATATAATTTGGCAGAATTTGTACCCCTGTCCCCTGCGAGTTGTTTTGCCTGCCATTTACAAGTTTCTATTAGCACTTTAGATAATGTGTTGGTATGAACGGATGCGTTCTTTCTTCCCTTCTGGTATAGAAAATTTTATGCCATCTGTTGTGCCCACGAGTATAACAGAAAGTAGCAGAAATTGGGCATCGTGTAAGTACGGCTTAGACTATTCACGCCTCTCGCAGAATTTAGGCACCAGACACGTCATAAAACCCTTTTAAATATCGGAAGAAAAACTGTTTTGAAAATATGATACTCTACATACTTATAGTATTATACTAACATATTACAATTAGCATTGTTAATTGGTAGGGGAATGCTATTAAAAAGGAGAAAATATCCACGATAAACTAATCGAATCTACATTTGCTGTGTGAATTATCACTCCTTGTTAAGAAGATGATTGTACATGTTATAAAAATATTTCGTTAGTATAGTATAATCATGCAAACAAAATGGATGGTCGTTAATAAAAAAAGTATTTATTCATTCAACAAAACATGGGGCACACAGAACATAACTACTTCAGGAAAAGTAAATTATAATTATTTAAATATGCCACAAAGTTAACACACAGGAAAGCCCTACTGTCACAAATCATTCAAATTTGTACATGGTGTTCGTGAATTGTTTTCGGTACCCATTTGTAGGCTAGGAGACGACAAACATTCCAGAATACACGGAAAACTTTTGACACAGTCAAGATATTTAATAATATTTCTGTTTTTCTTGCTAACAACTGTAAACCATGAACAGAGATATGTACTGATTCGACTGCGTCTATACACCCCTGCACACCGTAATGCAGCGTAAGCTGCGACGTCTGAAATAAAGCTGGATTTACAATATAAGTATTTAAGCATTATATGATGTGTTAAGATGTGTGCAGAAGAAACGAATGTGTGTTCTCTTACGTTTTGGTTTCCAGTGGAACCTTATCAGGTCATGTGCGTTATTAGGATTTCCTTATGCATTGAAATAAATAGTTGTATTCTTTATCTTAAGAAAAAATTTTGAGGCTACGACCAATCAGTACAGAGTAGTCAGTGTTGTTGGTGGGAAACTGTTATTTACAGAAATGTAAGCATAAAACAATATGACAAAGGCATGAATGTGCACATGTCGGCGATTATATTTCTTTACAAATAATAAGCTTATCTAATAGCAAATGTCGACTTTGAAGTATGATCTGCTTCAATATGGTTATTTTTTACGAGATGTTGTTAGGAACAAAAGTAAACATGGTAGGCTTGCTGCCTGTTTAAATTCACTGGGAATAATAATTATTGGAAAACTGCAAATAAAGAAGACGTGTTTCTGTATGCCAGAGAAGCACCTACCGCATTATTCTAAATGCGTTATATATTGTATTACAAACGTAGGCCGTGTCCGAAATGGCAGATTGTGTTGACAAAATGGGGCGACTGAAAAGTTTCCGTTCAGAATGGCCACCATTCCGGAAATTTTGCAACCATACTTGTGCAGAATAATCAAGAATTGTAACCGTTCCGATTTTATTAGCAAAGCATTGCGTTGCTGAATCCTGAAAAGTATCCACTGTAGGAATGGCTACAATTCCGGATTTTTGTACCGACATTCACATCCCAAATATCCTGAAAAGTGTCCACAGTCGGAATGTTTACAATTCCGGTATGTGTGTGTTTTTTAGTTGTCATCCAAAAAAACCTGAAAACTGTCCACTGCCTGAACGGTAACCATTCAGGACTCAAGTGTGAAGATATGTTAACAATATTACATTAATATTACAAATAGTACAAAAATATGTAAAAATTGCAAAAAACACACACATTATTCCTCAATGCAAATAGGCTACACACGACAATCATTTGTGGGGAAACTCCAAGCTTCGCTCACGCGAAAAAGACAGATTGGTTATCAATCAGACAGTGGACAGTTTTCAGGCTTTTGTGGATGACAACTAAAAAACACACACATACCGGAATTGTAAACATTCTGACTGTGGGCACTTTTCAAGATATTTGGGATGTGAATGTCGGTATAAAAATCCGGATGGTAGCCATTCCTACAATAGATCCTTTTCAGGATTCAGTAACTCAATGCTTTGCTAAGAAAATGTGAATGGGTACCATTCCGGATATTTCTGCGCAAGTATGGATGTAAAATTTCCGGAATGGTAACCGTTCCGAATGGATACTTTTCATCCCCCCCCCCCTCCCCACCACAACCTCCTCCTCCGGCTTGACAAAATTATGATGTGACCAGATATTTTATACAAACATTGCGACGTATTTGGTAAATTGATATTTCATATCTAGTATACAGCGGATGTTAGCATAAATACAAGATGACAAAAATCAGCGCCATGTTGTTTTTGACATCCAAAACGCATGCGCGAATGCATACTTAAAACTTTTTTTTTTCAACAAATAACTGATCATAAAATACACTAGACATTTTTTAATGAGCAAGTGAGTGTTGTGCTTTGTTTATATGTTTCGCAACACATGTTTTATTTTTAGTCGTTATTGGATATTATATGATTGTCTTGTTTATTAACATATTCACAACATTCCAGTAATGATAGTAGAAATATTGCGTCTAATTTAAGCATTTAATTTATATAAAACATATTTTCACTGTTAATGTAAGAATGTGCTGCCTCGAGTTCTAAACAAGTGACTGTCGACAACGTCCGGATTCGAACCTACGAAATGACAAATTACAAAATAACGAATTTGTCCTTACGGACACGTCTTTAGCTTGACTCTCAGTGATTGGCACCCAGTCATTGCATTTAACCGATGTTTAGTGCAGAAATAGTTATATTCTGTAATGTACGTAGTCTGAAGTAGAATATTGCCACTATCTTAGTTATGTCTAGTTCCCATACGTTCGTTAGTGTTAACATTACTGATAAACACTACAGTGTCAACGTTTTTCGCACTGTTATGAGTCCGAGATTTCAGTGTACAATATAGAATGGTGTACTGTTTTACACTCGCGTAAATATAAACACACACAGCTGCCAACTTTTCAGACAATATCCACTTCTGCACATCATTATTGTAAACGTGGGATCTTACAGTCCCGACAGTTGTATTGTCGCAGTAAAATAAACATCTGTTGGAGCTGAGCCTTAAATGTTATCATCAATGTCCTTTTCCTACAGTGTGCGAATAGTTTTCTGCTTAATGAGATGCACGCTCATACAGCATTCGCATTCGTCTACGTACGTAAATGTTTTACATGTCTCGGGAAATGACATACGTACGTACACAGGGAAACGAGTGTGTGTACGTCTCGTGTCCTTACAGCCCATAAGCTACTATTTTGAAAATCGATTTATATGCAGTTCATAATTGTTATTCCTAATATATATTTTTATAAAGAGTGGAAGGGAGGCATTGCCTTTTGAGAAACGCCACTGAGCAACGTTCTTAACAATGTATATTCTTTAGCCTTTAATGATCTAGAAGAGCTGAGATAAATATAACCAGTTTTCGTCGTGATTTGTTATAAATCGGGCGTGATATTGCATTTATAGTTAGTGTGCATAGCAATGTGAACACTGCCAATGTTTTTAATAGGCAAGGTATGCATGAGTGAAAACGTTTATCAATAAGTAGTAGGAGCATATATGTTCTGGCCCACCTAGCGGAAGAGTGACCTAAGTTGCATATAATGCAAAAGTGGGCTAAGTCCCGGATCATGATATTCATATTAAATTAATAAATTCTTTGATTAATTGCATAATTAATTAGATTAATTATGCAATTAAATAATTAGATTAATCGATTAATTAAATAGCTTTTGATATCAAATTTTTTATTAATTTAATGGAATTTTCGATATTAAAGAATGTTTATTAATTTATTCAAGGCACAAGGGTCATATTAGTGAAGCAGCATCGAAGTATTCAGTGTAAGTTCCTGGGACCGACTGCCCAGAGGAGCTGGTTGTAATTGTTTATATACGAGTTAATGTTGGTGTAAGAGTGGTACAAGCCACATTTTAATTTTTGGTTTGTGGCTGATATGCGAAGAATGAGCAGGTGTTGAGGAAATACTGAGGAGTGTAGATATGGGAGAAGTGTTTTCGGCTAGGTAAATATTTTTTTAATGAAAAGATATGTCGAAATAGGTTATCGATCGAATAACTCCTCGAATAGCATAAAAATAACGAACTATTCCGGCAAATGAAATAGCAATGAATCCTAAACCAAAAAAAAATGTTGAATCGTTAAACTGCTCTTGTGCAAGGTGCAGTTTTCCTTGGCTAATCTCCACTTTAATCACGTAACATTGAATCTACTGACATGTATTTATGTGAATACCGAATGGAACAAATTAAATTAAACACCCAGCTAACACAATAAGACGAATTACAACTCTCAACACATACTCCAGCTCCCACTGACAAATATCCCCTCCTAACACCTAGTTAAACGGACCAACTTACCCCAAGATTTCGGAGCCTGCGGAGCAGATTGTGGAGCAAGGTGTGGAACCTGCAGAGCAGATTGTGGAGCAGATTGTGAAGTAGAATGTGGAGCAAGGTGTGGAGTGTGTGAAGCATGTGGAGCAGATTGTTGGGCAAGGTGTGGAGTGCGTGGAGCATGTAGAGCAGGCTGTGGAGCAAGGTGTGGAGCAAGGTGCGGAACATGTGGAGGGTGATGTGGTTGTGAATGCGGAGGTGGAGGTGTATGTGGAGGCGAATGTGGAGGTGGAGTTGGATTGCAGGCGAATGTGGAGGTGGAGGTGAATGTGGAGTTAGAAGACTAGTGGTGCTTATTGTATAATGTTTCTTTAAAGTGTTGTTGAAAAAAATCAGGTAAGTGTATATTTGAAGAATAATATCTCTTCACAGCAGACAGCAATGTGTTGAATCACAGCCGTAGTGATTTTTAAAGTAAAAATCATAATTTTGTATTTTCATGCAGACTTGTTAAAATTAATATCATTAGCTAGAATTGTTTCAAACCATTAGCAATACTATTGCTTAACTCACCATTGTGTGTATGTTTCAAGTTCAGGTACATTTTCTCAAGATCCTCACTCATTCCTTTCCTTTTTTCAGAGTTAATTAATTCATTTCCCTTTTCCTTTTAAACTTTCAGACTTGCTAGTGTTGGTGTTGACATTGTGTAAAAACATTGCATCTCACCCACAAATTACTCAAAGTTAATCATATTGTTAAAACATTACAAAAGGGTAATCAATCTAATAAATAACAAGTCGCACTATTTCCTTATAATATTAAAGTTTAATTTTTTTTTCGAAATTTTCCTTAAAACTATATTGACAAAGATCTACAAATACTTACGACTTTTTACATCACCGTTAAAACACTAATTATACAACACTTCATATTTACTAATAACAAAAAGATTTTATACAACACAATCTTAATACTATATACATATATGAAAACACTTATAAAAATCTTTACACAAACATTCACACACATTCACTCATTCATTCAAATAACAGAGATATTTACAATTACTACAAACTAAAAAAAAACTATACAAAAACCTTTATACACATTCCAGGATTAATAAATAAAATATATTTACATTGGCTCACAATGGGCATCCTTGTGATAAAACTAAAAAAAAAAAAAACTTGCACACAATAAGCAGCCATGGAGCCAATTAAATATGTATAGAAGGTGATATGTGTTGTCGTCCTTGTAACAAAACTTAAAATTTACACTTTTTACAAACAGCGATACATGCTGTCCATTGCGTAACTATGTTCGGAATGGCCATTATTCGCATCCGGGATTATTTCCACCAGACACACCATCACCTAAATTAACTCCACTCACACACACATAGAAATTTGTATAATGAAATATGTATTTGATGCTATGCGATCCCACACTGCGAACAGTAATTCCTGGGTGATATAAATGACAACAGGGCAAATGTGTTGATGTTAAATGCAACCAAGTTATATCAAAGCAGCAGCTTTGAAGAGGTATGTTGAATCGTCGCAGTAGGTTTGGAGACAGCTGTGAAGCAGATTGCAGTCTGGAGCAGGATGTGGTGTTGGATGCTGGCGATGGCAGTCCTATATTTCAAATGGTGCTGAAAGTGGTGTATTGGGAAAGAAAAAATTTATTCGCTAATCTGGTTGTGCCCATAGGGTAAAGTCGATACGCCATCTAGCGGAATGAAGCAATTATCGTCTAAACATGACAACACTACTTTGGTCACTTGTTTGGTGTAAACATCAAGACCATGTGAATGGAACAGGATTTGGGTCCCCAGAACCCTGGTGAAATTATAGAGGCAATCTCGATCATTCTCATATCGGAGAGACTGCAGCATGTTATGTTTTACACCCTTTGCCTTACATATACACTGCCCATTCAGAACAATAGATGCATAAAGCTTGGGACATAAACCTACCAAATGTGTGATGATGTGGCCGGCACATTCATCCTTCATCACTCTGGTATGGCCTTTGTTCTCGGTCGAGAATCCTTGAGGATTATCGAGCGTATAATTGGAGGTATCAAACCTCACCTTTAAATCTGGGAAAATTACTTGTTAATAATCTCTACAGGCAATCTTGTAGATGAGGCTGCCGGTGCCGCAATATAAAAGGTGCAGGGCTGGCAGAAGAAATTTCTCACACATTTACTCATAATAAGATTTGTAAAGAGTTAATTTTGAAAGAACAAGAATGGCAACACCAGTGTACATTGGCTTGTTAAACATAACAGAGCTCTTTGAAATTTCGATAAGGACAAGATTCTCATAGATGATCTGTCGCCCCTGAAATGTAGGACACTCAATAAGTTCTGCAGCTCCATATATAGTGTCACACCTGGTGACGACTCTTATGTCCCTTTCTCGGCGTACATTGTGCAAAGTTTTTCTATATATGGCATTATTCATTAATTTAAAAAACCATTTCTCAAAGTTGTTCACAGCCTGGGCATGTTTCTCGATATTAAACTCAATATATGGAGCCATCCAAGCCTTCTGCTCAAAATGCCAAATGGAATGAACAGAGTCGAGTCTGGCTCCATACATCAAGTACTGCTTCAGTATTTCTCCATGAATAACATTATTCTTACGCGAGTGTCAAAAGGAGCTTTTCATGTGAGTCATTAGGAGGTATGCCATTTACTGGAGCCAAACGAAAATCTGATAGAAAATTGTGGCATTCGTATGGAAACAACAAAATTGAATTCCGCGGAAAAGCATGTGTCCCCATCATTTACCGTGTTTGCAAAATCCCACAATGAATACACTTCAGCCTCAACCCACTCGAAATTGCCAGTAGGAATTTTGTGCTTCATAGTGTGACTGTACAGTCAATTTACATCGAAGTAACAGATGTATTTCGATGCCACACTGAGGTCATACTCTTCTCCCATGTAAATGTTATTGGCTTCTGCATGCCTACTGGATACCTGGGTAATGCCACCCCTAACCCAGCGTATACAAAAAGGTACATATCAGGGCCGGTCAACAGCTCTAACTGTGCATCTGTCATAGACAATAAAGTGTTCCATGCAAGAGACGGAGATGTGATGTGCATGGTGGAGTCAAGACCATAATGAGCCAAACATACGGTTCTGAAATTTTCAAACACATCTACCTGCAAACAAGTGTCCACACATAAATACTGAATGGCGTACTGCAGCAAGTTTATGCAGTGGTACATATCCCATTCAGCTTGGGCATGAGCATAATACTCATCGCTAACACCTTCGCCACTCATGACATTGTGAAAAGCATCCTTTGGTGGGAGTGACATGCTCATCAGACTCACTTCAGACTTAACAAAGTCATAAGGAAACACTCCCTTTCTTTTTGCCAATTCAAATTGGGTGTTGTCTGCAAACATCGAGTAGGTAATACTCAATTTTGTAGTTTTCAAATCACATGCCAAAATTTCCAGCGAGGTGTACATGTACTGGAAAGATTCAATTAAACGTAGCTTGAAATATTGTGCCTTTCTGTTTGAGTCATTTCCATTGGGAATATGTTTAGTGATGGACTTGTATTCCTCAAGGATCATTCCGGTATTAGATTACCATGGTTCCGGCGGGTTTTGTTACACGATTTCCAGCCACCTGATTTATGAGAAAGTGAGCATCATAGTTTTGAGGGGATGAAATACAGAGACAAGTTGTGTCTTGGGCAGTCTGAACTTCAA
The DNA here is from genome assembly GCA_029891345.1 of Dryococelus australis. Taxonomy (NCBI): domain Eukaryota; kingdom Metazoa; phylum Arthropoda; class Insecta; order Phasmatodea; family Phasmatidae; genus Dryococelus; species Dryococelus australis. The sequence goes on from CM056993.1 coordinate 22,327,120, forward strand.
GTTGTATTTATTATGTGCGGCCCCTTTAATTTCCCTGGCCAGTTGGTTATTGTTAACCACAATATTATCTGTACCGAGTTCCTGCTTACAAATATGACAATGTTTCTGAGTCGCCATCCTAGCTACATCAGCAGGGGTTTTTGGCTTCATTGGAACAGCCACACTGTATATTATTGCAGCCCACTTTGTAAATTCGACCAATTTATCTACTAACTGGGTTATACAATCGTCACCCATGAACTCAAAGTAGTTAGAAAATGCTGGATTGTACAAACAAACCAACAAAATGCTACAAGCATATGGAACATGTGTTCTTAGTCAACTGATTGGGAAGCAGCTTTGAACAAATCATCAATGGAAACAAAATGTAAATGTGTGTCATTACCACAAGCACGATTGGCCAATACATTAACATAACATGCATGCCATACAGGAGATATACTCATTGGTATAATAACCCCTTGCTTATCGAAATTTTCGTCAATGATATTACTATCTTTGTCTACTGCAGTGTAGACATTGATAGAAATATAATTATTCTTTTCAAACTTTCGAATATCCTGTAAAACTACAGGATTCGATAGACCTTCAGTAACCAACACCTCACGAGGATCTGGATATGAAGTCATTCTTTCGGTATGATGTGCGACAGGAAACAAAGCTGATATAATGGTGTAATGGAAAAACAGTCCCTCAGAACACTGCACATTAATGCATGCTTTTCTATTGGCAGTGAACTTGGGGAGCATAGTGAGAGCAGCACCGATGGTGAATGCTCTAAACAGCGATATGTAAACATCCATATGCAGAATTAGAAGCAGACTCTAGCCGCTACCACGAGCACTAAATTCCTCAAGTCTTTTTCTGAGATAAGCCCTAACTGTCTCATCATAGTTCTTACCCATATTGGTTTAATGCAGGATGAGAAGTGATTTATTTTGAAAGCGAAATGTCGGCATAGAGCGTTCCTCGGCCAAAAAGGATTTCAAATATTTAACCGCTATGCTCACACTAAGCATTATTGGCTGGGGTGATGCCCTTGTTAACTCTAACAAAGGGACCCTGCACCTTGTAAAAGACCTTTCAAAATCATCACCAGACTCTACTTGATTATTACATATCTGCACATCAGTAAGCCTACACACGAACGTCATGGCCAAAAGTTCAAATGTCAGGTTAGGCAATGAAGCTGTCACTGAGTTAGAGGAATCGGAAAACGAATTATTTTCTCCTTCCCTAGGCGAAGTTTCTCTAATTGTCTCGAAAATCGGCTGTTAGATGGACAAAGCACTATCCGAATCACTCGAAGTTTCCGTGTCAGATAGAAACAAATTGTATGCTAGGAGATCTATTTTCCTGTGGTTGGGAGAAACAATCGTGATTAGATTTACTGCAGCAGATGGACTTCCCGTGTATGAATCAGTTCTCGAATCACTCAAGTATAGATCGTCCAACAACAGAACGAAACAACGATGTTTAGACGAATCAACAAATTCCTGACAGCTTGTGTTAGGTGATCTTTTTGTTTGCAACTCAGATTCAGATTCTGTGTCGCTAACGAAAATATTGTCCGACAAACAGGCAACACTTTGACTTTTATCCTCACTCATTGCGCCAGAATAATGGTTTTTGTTTCCCAATACAGCAATGTCAACACCACAGAATATATTATGGGCTGCGTAGTGCTGAAACAAAATGATAAATATTATGATATCTCGAAACGAAGATGTGTTGTAAGTGTAAGTAAAAGTTTTATTAAGGTTTCAAATATTTTTAACATCTACTTTCAAATGTCTGTTATATAAACATGTATTCTAAACAAATGTAATTTTGATGAGAAATATTATTTATATTTTGAAAGCAAGTCAGCTATGTGTTTACAATAAATTAAATATCTTTATTTTGAATAGAAAAAATGATTTGTTTAATACAAAATTTTAAATATTAAATTTAGAATGTATACTGTAAGGTAAATTACATCTGTTACTACATATTTACATCACTTTCTTAAAAATTACCTAAATTTTAAAACATTCTTAGAAAACCACTATCCTTTAACATTTTATAGTTGTACAACTAAATAACCTAATTTAAAATACTTACAAATAAATTATACATGACCAAACCACCCCATCACATACATTCCACGTTCATTAGAAGTACTCAGCTCCATTCATCAATCACACATACATCCTTCACTGAAACATCACATTCAGAATTGAGAGTCAAGCAGGGCTTTGCTCCCTCCAAACATGCTTGGCATAGTCTGGCTTAGTTCCATCTTTTTTTCTCAATTCCATAATTCATTTTCACAATCATTACCAAAACCCACCCTTTTAACTACTTAACCCATTTGTTTTATCAGGGTACTTGGCCATGCATTCTAGATGCTTATTAACATAGTTTGTGAATATTTACATAGTGAAGAGAGGCTGAAGGTGAGCATTATTGATGCATCTCCCTATTCCAGTAAGAGCAAGTATGCTTAAACTGGAGGTCTACCCCTCTTCTCAAGACACATGTGAAACAATTCAACACTATGCCAAAATATTATGTCTAGAATTAAAATTCATATAACTTTTCCCCTACATGTAAATGTTTTAAAAATTATTTAACAATTTGTAAAACTAAAAAATTATAAACATTTTAGGAAAAACCGAAAAAAATGAAATCAATTCGCGAAGAAATTGTAAATGTTAATGATTTTAAGCAAATTATTAAGAATTTCGCATAATAATTAATCAAATTTAAGATAATTATGTACAAAGCATTAAAAGTTAGTAAATAATTTAACAATGTGTAAAACATTGTTAAAAGTTTTCAAATCAGAAAAGTATTTATGAAAAACTAAGAAGCTAGGAACGAAATATCGTTAAAAGTTTATAATTGGAAAAGATTTTATGAAGAACTAATTAGGAAACCTCAAAAGTCGAAGAAATTAAAAAAAAAAAAAAAAAAAAAAAAAAAGTAGTTTATTAAAATATCTATAAAAAAATTAGAAGACAAAGAATTTAAAAAATCCCGGTAAAAACTGCACAATTTCTAAAATAACAACACATATATTGAAAAGCCATTAATGTTATTGCTATTTAATAACTGAAGTGCAGTAGCAAAGCTGCTGTTCTCTGAAGCCTGAGCCCTCAGTTCAGGCAGATGATCGCTCGCTCAGGTTAGCGAGTTCCGAGCGCTGCTCACTGATGCCTACCCAAGCTGGAGGCAGGCCGACAGAGTAGTAGTGGATGGCTGGGCGGCAGGCTGGTGGCGGTCAGCCCGAAGATGAGCAGAGCAACCCGCACACTGTGGTGGTTGGAACAAGAATGGCGACCAGCACTCCTGCGTGTTAATATATAAGGCTAACTCCTCCGCCCCTTCCTCCCCAGGGGAACCTACACGAACAAGGTAATAGGTCAGATTTGATAATAAAATGTAATTGGACTAAAGGAAATGTAATTTTAACATGAAATTAAAAGATTTTAATAGAAATTAAAATATTTTAACGTGTTTTCTGAATATTGCACTATACAAATATACAGATTTGTAAATAGTCTTATTTTAGAACAAAACATATTTTTTACTAAAGGAAATATGATTTCCTTAAAAATATTTTAATTTCGCTTAAAATCTTTTAACACATTTTGGAGTGTTGTGGTTTACAATTGTAGTGTTGTGGCAATTTAATGTGAAGTATGCATAATTCTTTGGTTTTAGCATTTACATTTATTTACCCACTTCGTATGTATTTTATTATGTGATATGATTCCGGAGCCACTTTTTGTCTTTGTAATGCAGCACATACAGTTTTTGAAATATCTATTAATTGCAATTATAAAATTAGCTATCAAGCATTATGTATGTTAGAGTCCCGTCCATTGTTGTGTAAGGATTATGAAGTATATTATCCGGGAAACGAACCCAAATCTTGCCCGGGATTTGAGCTCAGAATTTATATATCCATGCCTTATCCTGGATTCGAACCAGATACCCCACAATGTAGCATAATCTGACTTCGTCACGGGGGTTGGCGATGCGACACAACTAATTTTTGTGTATTTGTGTTGCAGAATTATTTATTTAAAAAATATTACGTGCGCGAAAGGGCTGTTTGTAAGGAGTTGGGATGGGACTTGTGTTACATGACTTTCGGCGGTATCCCTGAAAAGGTATTTCACGCTACCCTCGGGACCTTGTCGGGGAGCGGGAGAACAGTGACGGGGAGCAGACAAAAATTTAGAACTCGGCTTGAAATGGAGTCCTCTGCGTGTCGGGCAGGAAGTCTGGTGGCTATGCATAAAATTATTATTTCCTAGCTTTGCTCTCATGTTGTTTACACGATAAACATTATTTGAGTGTATGTACTATTTCACAAGTGGTTACAGTATTTGTCTGCAGTATTTCGTGTAATATCATGTAGTCTGTTAAAAATGTTAGGGAGTATTCCTTACTTTTGTATTGGGTAATGAAATATTGGAGACGTAATATTTTTAAAATGTATTTATCGTTTGTGAGCTGTGGTTGCCTTGGTGAATGGCATGAGGGAAGGGAAGAGGGAGTCTCTTGGTTTTCTTGGCGTGCAGGGCGGGCTGGGGGTAGTGCGGTGCATGCCTCTTGCGGCCTCAGGCGGGGAAAGTATGAACTACTCATTCTCCACATTTTGTTCAGCTGCTGTGGAGAGGTCTAGCCAGCTGACCTTGGTTTTGATGGGGAGGGGAAGAAAGAGACCTCTAACAGGATTCTGGAGGGCGGAACAGTGGAAGATGTGGAGTTGAGAGAGACAGCAATTCTGTGTTTAAAATTGCTTGACAGCCAGCAACGTGCTCTGTAGACGTCTTGTAAATTATTTTTTTGAACAAGAGGGTTCACTTTCAAGCCTTAAATGGAAAGTATTAGAAATTATTTTAACTTGTCCTCTGTATGTTAAACCCCATTTCATATTTGTCTATAGAATTGGTATACAGCATTTCAGCCTCCTTATTAACAAAAGTGTGAGATTTTTAAGACTTATTCATTCAGGCGTGAAAGTACCTTAGTATATGTTCTTGAAATTGCGATAAACTATATATTTTTCTCTTAAGACACATTTTTGTGTATTCGTGTTAAGAAGTACCTGTTAAGTGATTACTCTCATACTTATATGATTTGTAGTGGCTAAACTTCACAAGAACTATGCATTATTTTTTCTCTCTGTTTATTAACCAGAGTAATTTTTTCTTAGGGAAGCCAAAACATTTTTGTAAATTTACAATAAATATACACAAAAGCATTCTTTTTTAACATACATATTTATTCAATAATTTGTGCACAACATTGTATTGTGTTTGTTAAAACTTATTTTGGTTCAAAATAAACATTTGAATTTATCTTGTTTCAAATATATCTAAGATTTCAAAAAATACAGAATGTCTAACGAACATTGAACAGAGGTTGTTTCAAAAAATTCATGTCACATTTAAACTTATTTTTGTTTGAAATAGCAATGAGCAATACTTTCAAAATACACCTAAGATTTCACAAATATGAAGCTAAGATTTCACAAAAATACAGGATGACTCAGAATATATACATCATTTTTTTGGAAAAAATATATTCACACACCTTACACAAATATTTTAACACACGTAAGTATAGGATGTTCCACAAAAGTTTTCACAAAATTAAGTATAGGGGTACCCGCAAATATTTTAACACAAGTAAATATAGGATGTAACAAAAGTTATAAGCTATTTGCAACTTCAGTAGACAATGTTTTCAGACATTTTCGTAGAATTGGATCCAGGTCTCTTTGTTGAAGTCTACTTTTGAGGAGAGAATGTTTCTTACACCCTGGTGTTATTCTGTCTATTTGAATAGACACTTCTTTACATTCAGGCGAGTGCAACACAACACTTTCAACCAAGTTTGAGTATGTCTCAATGTAATGAGAATGGACATCTTCAATACTACATGCAAGAGGTGTGGTTGCAGTCATATAAAACACTGGGCATTTTGTCGCATCACTGCACTGAATTAATTCGTGTTTTTGTGTCTCCCAGAGGGAAATAAATAACCTTAAAATGGAACATAGAGACACAGGAATCCCTAAATTCACGAATAATTCCAGAATACCATAAAGTATGCTATACATTACACTTGCCTGGTTTCACGGTGATGTAGGGATTTCCAGGATTTCCATGTTATGCATTTGCTATTCAACACCCAACTAAGAAAATGTAGTAAAGAACAATGTATGTTATATATATAAAACATACATTACTATTATATATATCCATTCTCTAAATTGCAAGTTGAAACATGTTTGAAGGCTGAACTTTAATTTTGCTAGTTTTATTGATCCATGTATGTAACACATTGATGAAACATGCCCAGTACATACTAAGTAACTATACTCTTAATTATCATTTACAAACATATGAGTATTATCATATTCTTCTAAATACTGAATTGATAAAACGCTATCTTTATTATAAACAAAATGATTCAAATTCTGTTGTTCCCATCAATATGACGTTCTAATGCATTCGCCCTTAAGTTTATGGACCCTGTACAGTTTGCATTGGTTTACAAGACATTTTGAACTGTTACAATTAATGAAACTGGAAACAAAACTACCCGGGTCCTTACGTGATGTTAAAAAACCAATCCAATATGAACATTTGAAATGAATGTCCGACTCACACATTTCCTTAACTATTATATGTGAATATGTCTCTATGTATGTTACAGAATATAATCCATTTTCAATAAATTTATAATTACGAGTAGGAGAGAACATTATTCTGAATTTGTAACTTCACAAGCATAGATATTACACACTGAAGGAAAAACTAGCCCACCTTGTTCGAAAATGAAGTTGTGGACGTCCCCATTACACGTTTCCTTCCAATGGAATGTAGGTCCCTGAAGAGGTCTGGTGATGTGGTAGGCAATTACTCCGTTGCCGCATTCGTGCTCCAATTCTTTGGCAAGGCTGACTGACATTAGCTCTTCAAATGTAGGTGGAAGTTCACTGTCGAGGCAGAGATACCTCACAGCACAATCGTTGCATGCTAAGCCTATACCAAAACGAATGCCGAGACTAGAACTGTAAATGGAGCACCAGTTTTCGATATTGTTGCACACTTGAACTTGTAGAATACCACCGTATGGGATAAAGAATACTATTCTATTGCCTACTTGCAGAACTTCGTATGCAACTGTTGGGTGAAGGTGCTAGCCATGACTGACGTGGTAATATGAACCACACTCCTTTATATAGTCCTTCATTAAAGTGTTCTTGCTTAACCACACACTGTATTGCCACATGCCACAGGGCTACGTAAGTTCTTGATTACCTAGCTGGGTAACATTTTCCTTGTCACAGTGCTCTATCCACACTATAGGTACAAAACAGCAAGTATTCAATTTTCTCGCATGATGTGCATATCATTATGGATTTATAAAAAGCTTCAAATGCTAATTGCTTCATATTACAAGGCAGCTTGCTGTCAGGCTGCATATAATACAAAGGACAAAATTTTCGACCATAACGAACATTGTACACTTTAAAATTCCCGTTGGATTAATTATTGAGAAATGCCAGTGTTCATCTCCACTATACATTTGAATTTCTAGTGGACCATTTTCTTCATGATGAATCCACACTCGCCTGGAGTCTGGAGTAGCGCTGGCATATTGCAGTGTTGAGTCGAACCTCTCCATCGTAACTGACGTGCTGCTACTGTATGTTTGTTCCTTTTATATATTTTTTTCAACCAAATTATTATTATTTTTCCCTAATAATTATGGTTTTTCACACTTTTGTCGGGGGTGTACTGCCGAAAGGGCTTAAACATCATCATCTTGATATTTTCCTAATTTCAGCTTGGTCAAATCAAACTTACAGACACAAATGATACTCTTCTCCACCTCGCAGTCCCACATGCCACAAGGCGATATTTTAACTCTGCTACTTCCTTGAATTTGCATGTTGTGCTCATTATTACATGTTTCAGTCCACATGTTGGGGCTATCATAAAACTCTCTACTGAGTTTATACTTAATTTGTCTAAAACCAGGATCTTTTGTAATTTCTTTGCTTCTGTGTTTAGAACATAGGTCCCAAGACGAGCAAGGCAGTTCGCTATCAGGTCGTATGTTGAACACGGGACAGTCATCTTGCTCATAACACAATATTCGTTATGTATATTTATTTCCTTCGAAAGATTGTGCGAAGTTCCAATGGTCATCTCCGTTAGACATCTGGAATTGTGAGTACATGTTATTTAGAGGTGTGAACCACACTCGCCTGTAACTTGGAGTAATACTGGCGTAAATCTTCTTTGGCTTGAATAAATCCATTTGACAGTTTTACATTATCTGTAACAAATAAATTAGGTTAGATTATTGTCTTTATACATAAGTAGGATGTTGGTACAAATTTTCCCTTATAGTTTTGCTTTTGCGTTAGGAGCAGAACATTTTTTTTATAAAAATAATTAGTATTGTAATGTTTTCTAGTGAATTAATGCTTGGACAATCATCATATCTTCTGATGTTCATAATTCCTGTATTAGTAAGACTTTAAAATTCATTTCTGCGTATTTTCCAACACGTATACAGGATAGTCCTCGAGCAACGCCTAATTCACGTAGTGAAAACGCTCATCATAACCTATGTCTCCAGAGTCCCATTTCAAACTGTGTACTTCATACGTTTGATGTCGGAAACTCATTCTAATTCCTGATTTAAGGTAAACCAAGGTTTCGGGGCTTTGAAAGCCAAAACTTTTGTGTCATTTTCATCAGTTACATAAGAAATTGCGAGTTCTTTAATTATAAAAGAATTGTCTTGATAATTTTCGAAGCCTTCCGCAAAACACGTCATGGTTGTTAATTATATAATTAGAAGTTTCAATCACAGATGTTTTAAAAGTCTAGTTTGGCTTACAATAGATATGTTGTTGCTTCCGAGTCAACTTCGTCGATACCGGAATCGTCTCTTGGTAAAACAGGATTATTAGCGAGTTGCATAACGTTTTGCCATCTATGCATTATACATTATCTTCTCAAATGTATGGTATTTGGCTGATTAAATAATGCTAGTGTCCCATACCGACAATCCTCATCGCAAGGCAAATACGAAATTACATCTTCATCGCCTCTTAAGTCTTCTGGCAGGAATGGGTAAACATGTTGAATTTCGTGTCCCGCAAACATAAGAATGAATTCTTCAGGCAGCAAAGTGAGAGTATCGATGTCTAAGCTTAAAAGAGTTTTGCATTGTCCATAGGTTAAAATGGCGTTAAACACTGTAACGCATTCTTCATCACAATTTGGGCAGCAATGTCTATTGTGCATAATTACCTGCTGCTTGTAGACTGATGAATGTATCAGAGAAGTCTGCTGCTTGCAGACTGACGAACATATCATGGAAGTCTGCTGATTGCTGTAAACTTCTCGGGGAAATCTGTAGTATGTCTTGGTGAACTCTGTTGATTGATGAAAGCAATCGGCGGTACACCCCCGAAACGATCTGACTTCGACAACTGTTGGCTTAATATTGGAAGAAAAATTAATTAATTGCTACTTATATACTATGCGAATTCAAAATGGCTATGGTTTGACGTTAATATCACTGGAAATCGGACCTTTTCCTAAATATCGTTGTTTTTACCATTTTAAAACTACTTTTAGGTTGAAATCGCTATGTTTGCATATATTTGTCGAGAATATACACATTTATGCTATATTTCCGTGTTTATAATTGTAAAATAACCTTGTTGTAGCCACAACTTGTGTTTCGTAGATGTAGAAACGTATTTTTAGACAAATACATGCGTTCGTTTATGATATTTACAGCATACTAACAGGGAAAAAATGTGGTTTTTGTTTAAATGAAGAAACTTTAGAACTCCAATAGGATTTCTTAATGGTTTAATTTTCGATGGAAACGTGTTATTTCGCTCAAATGTATACATTTGGTATAAATGTTAGTTGGTTGCCTTTTGTAAAATTAACTTGTTAGTTACGATAAGTCGTTTAGTTTTGTAGAGAAAATGTGCTTACTGAATATATAAACACGTACATTTAAATTGTTTGTAGAATCATGGTAGCTGGTTAAATGTTTTGGATAGAAAAAAATTAATATTACCTTGTTGATAAGGAAAACAAAACTTTAGCTAGCAAAATTGTTTCGGTAAAAGTTTACTAGTCTTGAAAAATATTTTTTGCAATTTGGGTTAACGTTATAGAATGTATTTCAATGAAAAAATATTTTTTTAAGGGACTAAATGTTGTGTGCTAGAAACATGAAATTTTCCTTGCTGGGCTAAGGCTTGCTTTGATAGATGACTTTTGTGGGTCAGCAGAGCTGCTTCCCGATGGTCGCGTATCGCCCTGCACCCGCCTCACTGCAAGAAAGGGGGTGGATTTTTTTGTTATTATCTAGAGGCGCGTTGGGGGAGTCAGTGAACAATTGCAGTGTTGTTCAACATGCAGCAGACATTACCAGTTGTGGCGGTCGGCGCAAGTTGGGGGAGGGTGGCTTTTTTTAAGCAGGCGACACCAAACCTATTGTCGGCCACGTGACTTGACTTGTCTAGGCGGGTGGCGAGGGAAAAGCATAACTCTAGAGCAAGTGTTTAGCACGGGCGGACATCTCCACACTGTGAAATGGGAAGCAGAGTAAGTGAATGGTGAAGAAGCGAGCAGTGGAGTTCTGGGGGGAAAGTCGGGGGAGCGGATCTGTGTGATGAAGCAAGGGTAACATTTTGGCTCGCATGCCTCGGATATTGCTCGGTCCTGTGTTTTCTCTGCGGCGTGAATACACGACATTGAACTGTCTTGTTGGGTAACGAAATACATTGAACACTTCTCAATTTAATTTATGCATTACATTTTGTTTGTGATTCGGTGTTACAATTAATTTTTTGGTGTAAGACATTCCTTGTTTAATAATTGTTTAGAGAGCCAATGAGGGCGAAGTACTTTTGTTGGGAGGGGATCTTTGTCAAGGGGAGCTGGTGTATGTGCTGGGAGTTAATTCGTTTTATTGTGTTAGCTAGGCATTTAATTTAATTTTTTCCATTCGGTATTCGAATAGATATGTCTCTGTAGATTCAATGATACGTGATTCAAGTGGAGATTTGCTAAGTAAAACTGCACGCAGCTCAAGAGCAGTTTAACGGATTTGTTTCAATTTTTTTTGTTAAGGATTCGTAGCTATTTCATTTGCCGAAGTAGTTCGTTACTTTTATGCTATTCAAGGAGTTATGCGATCGGTAACCTATTTCAACATCTCTTTTCATTAAAAACATGTTTACTTCGCCAAAAACACTTCTCCCATATCTACACTCCTCAGTATTTCCTCCATACCTTCTCATTATTTACCTACCAGCAATAAACCAAAAAGAATGGGACTTATACAACTCTTACACCAACATTAACTCGTATATAAACAATTGCAACCAGCTCCTCTGGGCAGTCGGTCCCAGGAACTCAAACTGAACACATCCATGCCGCTCCACCAATATGATCCTTATGACATGAATACATTAATAAAAATTATTTAATATAAAAAATTAATTGAAACTAATAAAATATTTTAAATAAAACATTTAATTGATAGATTATTTAATTAATAAAATAACTAATCTAATTAATTAATCTAATTTGGAAATAATGATCCAGCACTTACGCCATTCTTGCACTAAATGCGACTTAGGCCACCTTTGTGCTAGGTGGGCCAGAACATGCATGCTCCTACCACTTCAATATCCGACATTTAATTTTTATCAATACCAATATTAGTGTTAAAAGGAAATTTATGTCTAGCTGTTACCAATTTTGATGAAACATTATCGATAACTGTGTTTACTGACTCAAATATGTATTCATTCCTTTCTTTTAAAATGTCTATGATTGGTTAATAGGAACACTTCCATTGTCATGAACTTTCCATCTACATCTCCAAATGGATTTAATTCTAAGGCTATGTGCCTACGTTCCAGCACGTATTCAGTAAGTGTTTTCCGTCAAAATGCTTGTTCAGAATCTTTCAGCTACATAGCTATTGTAATGGATGCAAATAAGTATGTCTATCGGAGTGTATCACATATTGAGCCGAGTGAAGTATGCCTATATACATAAGTGCATTCCTAGGTTCGGACATAGCCTTAATGACACTTGAATCGACACAATGAACATACTTATTATTAGTACGAATAGTCACCTATGTAGTAGTTCACAATCCTAAATTGTAAAAATTATGTTCAATTGTAGACCGCCATGCGTCTAACACATATTTCTCCACTATTGAACAATTATTTCTTGTCCATTTCCTTTCACATAAGAATGGGACGAAAAGTTTACTGTGATGTATGACATCATTCATGATTAATATGACGTTTATAATTAACAGTACTCATATTTTATCATGAACACCTAAACTATAGTAAAATAATATATTATAAATAAAAACAATTACCATTACATATTTATGATAATTAATTTTCGCAGAGGTAAATAAAACCAAACCGTAGTTGATATAGCTGCATGTTTCCGCAGAGACATAATTCTAGAACAGAAACGAAAAACATGCTATGGTCGCCACTAGTAAATCATGAGTTGGGTATTCACAGCTGCAATGAATGCTGGTAACTCGCGTGTGAAAGGTTCGCCTCTGGCAGACCTTGAACGAAGACGTGGATGATCCGAGGCCAGGGTTATATCATACTTTTACCGGCTGCGGAATTTGCAACACCACGCGGATGACGTCATCGAGAACACTGGCGCTCCTCTGGATCAACAACGGAACTGCACATAGAACTGGTCAGACTTTTTCCTATCGCATGGCCACACCAGTGCATATCATTACCCAATGGCGCTACTACCGACGTCTCGTTTACTAGCTTGACCACATGCTTGCCTTACATACACTGCACGACGCAATATCGAGAGAAGACTATTTTTCCTAGAATTGGAAATACGCAAAATACTTTTGTGCTACAGAGCTACGAAATAAAATAAAGAACTTTTACCTCGACTGGAACTGTGATTTACACGATTAGCGAAATAAGTTTATATCGGAGCCCTAGCCAAGGCAGACCGTAATGCAGTAAGTCTACTGTTAATCCGAGTGACCCGGAAAACATGGTAGTAGTAGGAGCATGTATGTTCTTGTCCACTTTGCACAAGAGTGGCCTAAGTCGCATTTGGTTCAAGAGTGTACTAAGTGCCAAATAATGATAAGTAAATTAGATTAATTAATTTTTTATTTATTTAATAATTGATGAGCTTAATTATCCGATTAATTAAATCGAATAATTCAATTTATCGATTAATTAAAGACTGTTTTGATATCAAAATGTTTTTATTTTATATAATTATATGATATCAAAGAATGTTTATAAATTTATTCATGTCATAAGAGTCATATTGGTGGAGCAGATTCGGTGTGGACTCTGTGAGTTTCTGGAGCCGACTGACCAGAGGAGCTGGTTGCAGTTGTTTGTATACGAGACGATGTTGGTGTAAAAATGGTATAAGGGACATATTTTAATATTTTCTTGTTTGTGAGTGGAATTCACGCACACAGGTGTCACAGCTGGGACACTAGATGAGTGAAGTGTGGATGGAGAGGGAGCACATGGGCATGTTCTGGCCCACTACGATTTATATTAATATCGTAATGAAACATATTGTATTTCAAATGTAACTGGCCTCCACTTTAATCACGGGATCAACAGAAGCAAAAAACATGTACATTAACCAAAAGAATTTCATCATGTTATTGATATTAAAATCCACAAATGCTAAATGAATTCATTAAACAAACGAAACGACCAGCTAACACAATAAAACAAATTACAACTCACCATTACCCCAGATCCACCCTCCCCTGACAAAGATACACTCCCAACAAAAGTACACATATGTTACTCATTTCAGCTTCATAGGCTCTCAGCACATTCATCGAAATACAACAAATTTTAGTTGTAACACCAAATCGCAAACAAAACTTAATAAAAGAACTAAATTGAGGAGTGTTCCATATATTACACAAATTACTAAGGCACATTCATGCCTGAACGAATAGCAGTTTTAAAAATGTCAAACTAACCTTAACAAGAAGGCTGAAACACTGTATATCAATTCCATGGGCTAATATGAAATAGGTTTTAACATGAAGCCCTAACAAAACAGGTTAAAACAATTTCTAGCACTTAAAATTTAAAGCTTCAGAGTGAACCCTCTTGTCCACAAATTTTATTACTAGACGTCTACAGAGCACGTTGCTGGCTTTCAAGCAGTAAAAAAATAATAATCTTAACTCCACATCTTCCCCTGTTCCACCCCTCCAGAACCCTGCTAGAGGTCTCTTCACTCCCCTCCAAATGTGAACTGCACAGGCATGGTGGAAAACAAGCTAAGAGCTGCTCTTCCCCGCCTGACTCTCAGCCAGGTCATCCCTGCAGCCTGCTGGGCCTCTCCACACCGCATGAGCAAATGCGAAGAATGAGTAGTTCAGAGTTCCCCCACCAAAGGATGCAAGAGGCATGCACCTCAACCCCCACTCCCCCAACCCATCCCACACACCGAGCAAGTCAAGAGACACACACCCCGTCCCCTTCTCCAACTGCACCTCACTAACGTCTAATTTTTTTTTATATTATGTCTCCAATATTATATTACATAACCCAATACAAAATTTAGAAATACTCACTAAATTCCTTAAGAGATTTCAATATATTACACAATATTAAAATAATAACTGGAAGCGAGCACTGTAACTACTTGTGAAATAGTGTATACACTTCAAAGAATGTTTAACATTTGAACAACATGAGAGCAAAGCTGGGAAATAAGAATTTTTTGCATAGCCACTAAACTTCCAGTTACACGGCACACAGAGAACGCCATTTCAAGCCGAGACTTGGGAAGTGTAGTTTTTTTGTGTCGCTGAAAGGAATTTCCAAGCACGGCACTGTTCTCCCACTCCCTGAGAAAGTCTTGCTGCATAGAGGATAGCGTGAAATACCTTTTGTAGAACTAAAAAATCTTTTAATTTCGCTTAAAATCATCTAAGTAAATCATATTTGCTTTAGTAAAAAGCATGTTTTATTATAAAATAAGACTATTTCAAAATTTATATATTTGTACATGGTAGAGTTCAGAAAATGCTTTAAAATATTTTTATTTCTTTTAAAAATCAGTTAATTTTGCATTAAAATTATATTTCCTTTAGTAAAAATACGTTTTATTATCAAATGCGACCAATTGCCTTGTTCGTGTAGGTTCCGTGGGGGAGGGGAGGTATTTTTCGGGTTATATATTCACGCGCCAGAGAGGCAGCAGTCAGTGTTCATCCAGCTGCCAAGAGCTGCAGACCACTGCCCCCTGCCAGGAAGGGGCTAGCCAGCGAGGAGAGAGGAACTGTAGTGCAATGAAGTTTACTCCTGGTGTGAAGTTCTTGTTTAAACTGCTCGCTTTTATCAGTGAAAGATAATGCGGATAGTTCTTTTTAGAGCTTCCACGCAAATTGAAAGTTATTTCCTTTTAGTTTATTTGGGTTTAAATATAAAAAATTAGAGTTTATTTAGTGCTAGGAGAACAAAGAGCATCAGTCAACCCCTACCTCCCTGGCCTTATCTCTGGTAGAGGGGAGAGGATAGGAGGGAGGAGCTTGGATAATGCACACCAACCAACAGAGTGAGGTACACTGTAAACTTAGTGTTAATTAATGATAATGCGAATGGGTGATTATGGTGATGTGGTCCAGCCAGTCACACACTTTCTTCGCGATTTCTTAAATTCGAATGAGACTTCCTCAAACTTTTGTATGATATAGTTAAAAAGTTTAGATTTTACATCAAATCGATTAACTTTTAGAATTTCTACTTAGTTATCGTAAAATCATTTCCAATTTAGTGACTTTTATCGATTATTTGCCAATTGTGTAATGTTTTAATAACTTTCAATACTTTTTCGAAATTAAATTAAATTTGTTTAATTATTCTTCGAAATTTTTAAGAATTCGCTTAAAATCATTAACTTCTATAGTTTCTTCGCAAATTGGTTAAATTTGATTCGGATTTATGTAAATGTTTATAATTTTGTTAGTTTTATGTAGTTTGAAATATATATTTTTACGTATTTTATGCAGTTTTGCATAGTTTTATGCATTTTATGTAGTCTTAACCATTTTTTTCGTTGTTTAAGGGTGGGTTTTATTTAATGACTGTGAGTATGAATTATGGAATTGAGAAAAACAAAGAAGAAACCTAAGCCACTTGTGAGCTGCACACTTGGGGAGTGCATAGCTCCAGCCTGACTCTCAATTCCGAATGCATTGTTTGGTGATGAATAATTGAGTGATGGATCTTTGGACCTTGAGTACTTCTAAGGAATGAAATGAGTTGATGTGTGATGGTGTGGCTTGGACATATAATTTAACCTTAAGTGGTTTTAATATTTTTTAAATTGGAGCATGACTGCGAGTGTGTGAGTGATGGGGAAAAGTTATGTGAATTTAATTCCAGATGTAATTTTTTCATGTAGTTTTGAGTTTATTTAGCAGAGCTGACAGGAGAGGTATACTGCCAGTAGTAGCATCCTTGCACTGTATGGAATAGGGTCCATGTCAATAGCATACACCTACAGCCTCTCTTCACTGTTTAAATATTTGCAAAAGTATGTGAAAAAGCATCTAGTATGTATGGCCAAGTACTCTGAGAAATTTTGATAGGTCGGTAGGAATGCGGGGGAAAAGTTATGTGAATTTAATTCCAGATGTAATTTTTGTGATGTCGGTAGAGCCTAAAATGTCTCCAAAGCCCACGACCTGAATGCAATATCTAGATTCTTCCCTTTTACGATATATTTTAAAAACTTTACACGTTCACAAGTGTTAAATTCAATATGTAGCATGAGCCATTCGACACTGTTTAATTCAAATGTTACACCTTCCTCATTATTACCAGTGTTGTATATACCATTCAAATGTGTGTTACTGAATTGAATTACTAATTCTTGTTTAGAATTTAATATTAGATGTTTATAGTCTTCAAGAAAGTTCAAAACCATACTAAACGGTATAATAACTTCGTATTTTCCGCCTGGGTTTATTTGTAGTGTACAATTATTAGCATGGCTCCATGCAGCCATTAGCCTTGTATAAAAATCGTTTACAGTTACCGAGATATAGTTCTTTATCGTGGAAGTAATTCCAACATCTCGTGTTTGGTGCATTTCCATTCCATTGAGCAGATATGCAATTCTATCGATTAAATGAAGTACTTCTTTTCTCACTATTCCTGTAGTTGCTGGAATACTTGTGTCTGCTGTTTTTTTTTTCCCCCTCTAAACCTTAAACTTGATTTCTACAGTAATGTATAAATATCGTGGTTTTGTATCGCAATACTTATTTCCGATGTAAACGTATACGGACCTGCTCAGAATGGCTCACATACATGTATTTCCATATTGGTGATTGCATCATCATAACTTATTAGTTCTTCAACATTAAGTATGTATTCAATTTCTATTAATGGTATATCTTAATTCCTTTTAAAACAATTCGTTGCCCTGTGTTATCTTTGCAGGTAACTTGTTTGAAATGGTTGTTTTATGCATGCGTTTACGTCTTTTTATACTTACTCTCTTCGAAATACATTTTTTAGAAACAAAATTTTTCAATGAAGAACCTACTTTATGGGCGTATTGACTATTATACACAATACCCATTTTGATTGTAATGCACACGGAATGCAACTGTATATATAGCTTTTTAAAAATGTAATCGAATAGTAATTTCTTTGTTTCTAAAATTAATAAATTCACCATCTTGATCGACAATTGTAACAACTAATTCATCCCCTCGATTAACTATTACTGGAATATATATCAGTGTATTCGGTTTTTCAATTATTTTGTAACCTTAAGCCACCGCACACGTGAATTCGTGTATTCTATTTGTTGATTTTCCATTCAAATATGTTCCTTCTACAATATTAACATTTATATAACATACATTAACCGACAATATATTAACCTGTTTTGATGATTTGTGTAATTGATTAGCTATATATACTCTCTTTTCATACCCTACCATATTTGTAATTGAATTGTCTTCCATGAAATCAATATCGACATTACTATACATCACACTAGTTAATGTATTTTGATTTCCACATAATTGGAATTGTACATCTTCAGGTAATGTCGCTTTAATGAATATTTCTAAGTCATCCAACACATACGATCCTACAAGTATTACAATCTTGTATGTTTGTTCACCGTTGTTGAATGTAAATGATTGATTATCTATATCGAAGTTTGGTATACTTTTGAAAGTAACGAATTCGATTAGACATATTTGCAATCGTCGTTCTAGCTCCAAAGCTGGGAAATATACAGATCACAATTGGGATGAATTTCCACTTAATATCAATGTAATTGATATATTACTAATTGGTTTTACTAATTCATTGACATATATCCTATTTATAGTCAAAAAACGTAAACATAAATTATCACAATTGACTGTATTTCATAACTGTTCTGTTTTGTAATTGTATCTAAATTGCATGTTTTTTCAAATAATTTTGTATTTCAATTGGAGGACGTAAATCACTACAACTATTGTAATACAATGATTGATTTGTGTTATGAATTAATGCAACTGAATGTGCACCTTCGTTTTGTTTCGAGTCTAAATTTACTGTCATACATTCGAGAAGGTTTGGTTTCTTTGGTAATTTGTCTCTCATGTACGCATCTCAGAAATATAAAATATCCATTTTCTTTACAGTTATATTAATGTCTTTGTTTGTTAATACACTTTTTGAAGACTATTTAGGACTTTCTGCACTACTTTCCATGTTTGGAAATTTTTCATCCTTGACCAACTTTATATGGTTTAAGATACATTAATTTAACACTTGATTTACTTTATTTATCATGAGCTGAAATGCCTCACATTAAAGCTCCAAGATTTGATAATGCTGGAAATATGAAAGGTAATATTCCACCTTTCTTGGTTTTTTGTATCCTTTTGCATTTTACACCCAAGCCTCTTTTCACCTTCACCCATATAACTTTGTCAACAACCCGGGCACCTAGTTTTTCACCAGTCGATGTAGACGGATTCTTCCTTATATTTGCTGCTTTATCGGCTAGAATTGTATCCGCGATATAACTCTTTTTCTAATTGTTTGTTCAATCATAAACTATATTGTGTTCTTTACAAGCATTATCCAAAGCATTTATTCCTTGATTGTTTCGTGCCAAACGTTTTCCAAGCTTAGTTCCAGGTCTGCAATAACTGTATTTTGGTAAATACAATTCAAATAGTAATTTGTGTATCAATTTATTCAATACACCGCGTCCTTTCTTGTTGCATTTAGTACGGACCATTGTTTTCAACTGAACATGAACCTACATATAGACCTACATTTATAGTTTTTACATTAGTACTTTACAGAATACTGTAGAAATGAATGTTATAAAACAAAGTATTCATCTGCTGGTAATTGTGAATATGAAAGAAAACGTAATTGAACAGAAACATGGTATTCTTGTACCTCCAAATATACAGTGTATAATAAGCTGTCCTTCATGTGGAGAAATTTGAGCTATTATGTCACTGTTGGAACATCCAAATGGACATAATTTGAAAATTTATATGTGTTTTCTAAAACAATACAAGAGAAATATCAATGATTAGCATATATTTTGTCACTAATTGATGGAATGAGATATTTCCCTTTTACAAATAAAGAAGCAATTATAGCTCCGAATGAAGCACTGCCCAATGGTTTATATTTGACAGTGTTTGATGCAAACTGCAGGGTGAAATACGGCAATACTTTAGTTTTGGTAGACATTCTAAATTCGATTGTTTTTATCTATCACAAAGTTATGCACATATACCAAAACATAATTTGCGTGATAATGCAAATATTTTAATTGTGTTAAACTGAACAATATGAATCTACAACATATTTGCAATGTTCACTCTTT
Source organism: Dryococelus australis (assembly GCA_029891345.1). Lineage (NCBI taxonomy): Eukaryota > Metazoa > Arthropoda > Insecta > Phasmatodea > Phasmatidae > Dryococelus > Dryococelus australis. The sequence goes on from CM056993.1 coordinate 22,347,114, forward strand.
AGGCGACATGACATATACAAAGTTTAAAGATATGTGTTTTTACTGTTGGTTAAACAAGTACAATTTTCTGGTAATTATACCACCTCTTCCCCTATATAAAGGCAGATATAGGCCTCTATTTGACAGTTTTTTATGTCCCAACAAAGAATAATGAGTATTTCAAAGTTTGGACATAGCAATATAGAACACAATCATTACAATACTTGTTTAACGAGAAATAGCGATCGGAATTGTGATTTGAATGGTCATATATTATACAATGTTGGTATGGCTGTGAAAGATACCAATGCAGTAAATAAATGTTATGTGGAAGACTTAAACGCCATTACACTAAACGTATTTAAATCACAATCAATCAATATGCAAGAGAAATTATTAAACATAATTGAAACTATCACAAAAGTGTCTAATAATATTAGTTATATTTCGGGTATATTGGCAAATGTGATGACTACACTGCAAAATATGGAAACTACTGCAAACGAATGTTTGGAACATTAAAAAAATGTAATTAATGAAATGGTAAGTGCTATGATTACAAAACAATTTGATACACAAATGGACAAAATGATGCAATATACAAGTGTTGAATTAATTATTAAAACATCTGCTTTAGCTATGCAAATGGATTTGGAAAAGCAAATTCGTGATTTGAAATATCGAATAAACTATTTTAGTAATGATTTAAGGGTAAAACTGTGAGTAAATTAGACATACTTTTGAGTAAAGTCGATAAGATTTAAAAAGTGCTGAGTAATCGACCTAATACACCTGCTAAAAAACCAATAACTTAATTCATATATAAGTATATGCAATTTAATGCAAACAAAAAAAATATTTGACTCTGCTTCAGAATTACATAAAGTCATATCTGCTGTAAAGGCGAAATATTTTCAAGCTAAATGTGCCCGAATGGAACAGCAAATTTAAAATAAAGAATTATTTAAATGTTATGAGTAGAATGGATACATTACATTTCGTGATAAATACATTTAATGAAACACCAGTGGAAATTATATCAGAAGAACCTATAAAGACGGAAAAGCTGTCTCAATTAACACAACATTATTTAGCTATAAAACAATCTTCGCCTATATGCGATACGGTATTTGGTGTATATCATCATGGAAATATATGGCTTATAGGAAACTCTATAATTAAGTTTTTTCCTGAGAATAAAATTCAAGTAGGTAATTATGTAACTGATAGTAGTGAAGGATTGTGTGAATTATTATTTAAAAAGTTCCAAATGGTTATTCCGATATCGATTTGGAGAAATATAAGGATCTTGTTTGTCGAACGAATCTAGCTAAACATTCAGAAGATGAAGAAAATCACCCGAAACTATTGTTGGAAGTGGAATATATAAAGATGGAATTGGTGATCGCCTTTATCCTGTATATTGTAACAATTCTAATGAATTGGTCGACAGATGAAAACTTCTCATTGCTTAGAGGGAGTCTGGGAATAATTCACATATGAACGAAATTGTTTCTATTATTAAATAATTGACTGAACATGGCGATATTACTAATGAAGTTTAGTAAGACTGCTCAAGAGCTTCATGCCCATGAAGGGATAAACTTTCCTAGAAGATGTGTTATTACTAAAGGCTTAAATGATCTTTTTCAAGCCGATTAGTGTGAAATGGCATTGTTTTCGAAGCACAATAAGGGATACAAATATATTTTTACCATAATAGATGTTTATTCCAAATATGGTTGGGGTATACCTGTCAATAACAAGACAGGGAAACAGGTTAGCGATGCAATGAAGATTGTTTTGCGAGAAAGAACGCCAAATTCACTCCAAATCAACAAAGAGAGACAGTTTTAATGTTTCTTTCCAGAAACTAATGACAGATTATGGTATCAATCACTATGTAACATATTCAGACCTTAAAGCCAGTGTTATCGAGAGGTTTAACAAGAGCTTGAAAGAGCTAATATACAAGTATTTCACGTCGAAAGGCACCTATAATTGGGTGTATGTTTTGCCTGAAATAACCAAATTTTATAATTCCAGACATCATAGAACTATCAAAATGGTGCCTGAAAATGTTATGAAAATTAGATTGATGAAAACTGTGTATAATAATGTAAAAGTATTTGTCGAGGGAAAACCAAAGTTTAAATTTGTTATGTATGTATGAGTGTCGAAGCTTAAATATGTCTTTCAGAAAAAAATATATGGTTAATTGGTCATACGAAATATTTAAAATTATTTCAGTTAGAAATTCGTTTCCCAGAGTGTATTATCTATAAACCTGTGATGGAAGCCTATAGAAGGTGGTTTTTACGAACGTGAATTGCAAAAAGTTTCTTCTCCAAGTGAATATTTGGTTGATAAAATCATTAAAAGGGAAAATAATAGGTACTTGGTTCGATGGAGAGATTTCTCAAAAGCATACAACTCGTGGGTGAGGAATAAGGATCTTAAAAGATTGCAATACAATGGCTTGTAAATCGTTTTTATACTAATTTTTTTTTTTTAATATTTTTGATAATATTTTGTGTCATTCATTTAATAAACCTATCGATATTGATTGGGAATGGATGCACATTATTGTGCAATCATTCTTATTGTGTGGGTGGTAATCAATTACAATTAATTTCTTAGAGTATCCAATGATTTTTGTAAGGCATTCCTTGCTTGTATTTCGATGCGTGTGCTAATAGCCAATGAGGGTGAAGCGAGTAAAGTATGTGTACTTTTGTTGGGAGGGTATTTTTTGCAGGGGAGGGGGGATCTGAAGCATGGTGAGTTGTAATTTATTTTATTGTGTTAGCTGGGTGTTTCATTTGTTTAATAAATTCAGTTAGCATTTGTGGATATTAATACAAATTGCATGATTAAAGTTAATCGACTTTAAATAAATTCGTTTGGTATGCTAACTGAATATAAATTGTAGTGGGCCAGAACATACCCATGTGCTCCTGCTCCATCCACACCTCACTTGCCTATTGTCCCAGAAGTGACACACGTGGGTTTGCTCCATCCACACCTCATTCATCTAGTGTCCCAGAAGTGATTTGTGTGGTCTTACTTCATCCATATGTCATCCTAGAAGAGGCTAAAACATACCTGCATGTGTGCGTTCCACTCACAAACAAGAAAAATAAATAAAATGTCCCTTATACCACACTTACACCAACATCAACTCATATATGAACAATTACAACCTGCTCTCTTATCATTGGCCCCAGAAAATCACAGAGTCCACATCGAACCTGCTCCTCCAATATTGCCCTTATGACATGAATAAATTAATAAACATTCTTTGATATTAAAGAATTGTATAAAATTTAAAAAAAATTTGATCTGAACAATCTTAAATTAATCGGTTAATTGAATTAATCCATTTGATTAATCGACTAATTAATATAACTAATTATTCGATTAATCAAACGATTGATTAATCTAATTTGCATATCATGATTTGGCACTTAATCCACTCTTGCAGCAAATGCAACTTAGGCCACTCTTGTGCAAAGTGGGCCAGAACATACATTCTCCAACTACTCATGGTTCATTAACTTGCCATCTTGGGTGCTAGTGTAGCGGAAGGGGTGTGTACCAGTGTGTAATGCGTATTATAAAGGCTGCCACAATCACCGTATTTCTAGGAAATCAACACCTTCTGGAAGGTGCCTATGCTTGTCTTTGTCGAAATTAAAGATTGACTGTTTGTCCCTAAAGTAGCGGGTTGTTCCCCACACAAACTTGTACTATAAATTGACCCAGCAGCCGACTGGTCGGCAGAGACTCGGCTGCTGGGTTCCAGAAACATCATAAACTAAGTATTTATCATCATGTTGTAGGGCAATATTGGCCAACTTAAAAGTAGAAAAACTGAATTTCTTACTCGTCCATGTAGCCAGTAGAATTTATCCTGGTAGGCCTAGACATTTATTTGAAATGGCTATTCAACTTATCAAAATGTATTAACAAAATGCTAAGTTTTTAAATGGTTTTGTTTCAGCCTTAATTGTTGTAACCAAAGTCATGGTAAGAAAATTATGTTTCAGCCTTGGTGTAGAGTGATAATCAAAGTCATGTATGGGAACATATATATAAATCTAGTCTTTTCTAGTTTTGTTTTGTCCTGAAAGGAAGTAACTTTGAAAGATATTTTAAGAATAGGAAGTATAAGGAATACTTAGTGTTATACTTAAAAGAATAATAATATCTCTTACATGATTTTAACAAACATTTCTGGAAAATACTATACACCTGAATTATTGGTAAAATTAAAATTAGCATGCTGTACCATGAGAGATTTGAAAAGCGTTACTAATTTTAATGCACACCAAAAATTGTGATTTTCAGCCTTATGCAAAACTTTAAATCTTCATGCTGTCTCTTGATGTTTTAAGGGCTGTTTTCATCTTGCTTTGTCTAGCTTGGAAGTTTATTCTCTCTGTAAAAGTAACTTTATTGAATAGCCAGAAATGCACACAGTTTTAATGAACAAGGAATGTATGGAAGTATAAATTTTTTTGCAAGAGTATATTTTGCAGAAGTGGTGTTTGTGAATATTGGTGTTTTTACTTGAATTGTATTGTATTGTTTTGGAAATAGTTTTCAAATACAAAGGATTTTCCCATACAGTATGTTTGGTTCTAATTTCTAGAGATATTGTGCTTTTAATCTGTTCTCAAAGTTTTGTTTGCAGGTTTCATACGACTGGTGGTTTTCTTGGTTAAGTGGTGTTTCTTGTCTGTTTCTGATTGCAGGATGAAGCGAGCGCTACACCACTTTGTTACAGACTTTCCACCAGTAAAATGATAAGTGTTATCACTGTAAGTGTCACTAGTACACGCAGCACGACGATAACTTTGCACGGCAGTTCAGAGCCTTGCACGTAGTGGCGATGGAGCACTTGAAGTGGGTGACATTGTCGCCTTTATCGCTCCCGCGCTCTCGGCCGCAAACTCGGGAAATAGTTCCATGTAGGCAGGAACCTTAGAGAAAGTTCCATAAATTCAAGATGAAGTAGACTGATTTTCGCCTTCCGCATATGTCCTGTGAATCGACTCGAGACTTGCCCTCAGAATGGTCAAAATCATTATTTCAAACAATGACGTAACTTTTGTTTACATTTTTATTTACAGACAACTCGCACTTTTATGGCAGAAGAATAAACATTTTACATAACATCATTATATGGTATTTGTGTCACAGATAACACATCAAAGCAATTTTTAAAGTAAATATTGTGCTAACCTTGGTCTAAGCGGTGTAATTTTAGCACTTATAATTTAAACAGTTGTTCAGTATTTTGACACATAGATGGTTACTGAGCAACTGAGGTGTGCAATCTAAACTCTATTGCTTCTAATGTAAATTGACCAAACCATCTCCCTCTATCCCTCGTTCTTTCTCCAGCTCAGTTTGCAAATGTATTGGACGTGTTAGTTCACATTTATTTAAATATATCAGAATAATGTAATGTGATTGAAATTTTCGTCAAGTTAGGAAAATATATTTTGAGTCTGTTATACAATTATGAAATACTTTTATTTTTTGGGGTCCTTTCCTATACGTGGATATGACGTTCTGTCTAATTGGCCTTAATGATTCTGTATCACTGAAGCAAACAACAAACCAGAGTCATTTCTTGAACTAGCAACTCATGGCATGTCGATTGCAGCATCCTTTTCACTTCATCCACTTAGATAGAATCCAGAAACAAAGAGTCTATGAGTTAGGAAGTGCAATACCGAAAACTGTGTATCTATATTTGAAATAGTTTGTCGTTTATAACATCTTAAACAGGGAAACTTAGGCAATTAAATTTTCAGGTGGGTGATTATTGTAAAGAACACTTATGTATTATAGCTCAGTTATTTTTTGGGTAAACATATTCCTTGTGTACAGAAAGCATTTTAACATTTACTTGTTTCCCCATAGGTGTCTACTTTGTATAATTCAGCTAAACATAAGCCACTTCAATTGAATAACAAGCAGGTGTGTAGTTGCACATACAGACAGCAAACACAATGGTGTCTTATAGAATATCTGTAATCGGAATATCTTCATACGAAGGTGAAGTCTAATAAATGTTTCCCATAGAGGTAATGCCTTTATACTCTAAAAATAAATGATATGTTGACATAAAGAGAAAATAGATTTGTAAAGTGGCTAGATTTTCCAATTGCAATGTTTCAGACCAACGAAATGAACCTGCTACACAACTAGTTGCTGTCTTCAGTTCACTTCCCGGCTCAGTGGGAGTTCATGGGGGAGTGCGTCCTTGGAGGCAACCTACCGGCAGCTACTTAAAAGTTGCAGAGCACATCTTCCTACTTCCATATCATCACCAGGAACCACAAAGACAATGCAGATGTGTCAGTTGTCATGGGCTGAACAAACAGTTCTGCCAAGAGCATCTCTTTGCAACTAGTCAGGATGGTGGTAGTGGGTAACTGCGCATGTTGGAGTGGTTCTGAGGAAAACTAATTTGCGACTGCCTGACACAATGAGCAGCGACGTAAATATGGTGTTGTCTTGGAGAGGCACAAGAGCAGAGGACATGTTCCTGATTGGATCACATCGTTCTGTGTGATTTAAGAATCTCATGGTGATGTGGGAAATTTTCCAAGAACTTTGATTAGTGCCATATTGAATCCATTATTTGATTACCCGAATGTTTATGGCATCAATAGGCCATGTTCTTGATACCTTGCTCATAGAGGTTGAGCCTAAATTCAGCCTTAATGGGAGCATATGCCTCGTATGCAAATCTTCTGAATTTACGTAAGTCGGTCATATGAATCATCCAAAAGAAGGAACTCCTCAGTACAATATGAAAGATGTCCCAAAGCAAATGAGAGAACTACATTAAGGCTTCATTGTCTGGTCAGCTGCAAGGTTCTCAAGGGTATTATCTTATTGTAATCACTGAATATATCGTAGTCTTTTTCCCATGAGGATAAAGTATGGGTTCAATCCTGAGTGAGATCATATGCCATTCACAGTATTCTCGTTAATAATTTTAAAGCAGATTAGCCATTATCAACCAAATACTGATTGCTTTAAGTCATAACAATTTTTGGCAGCAAAACATCTGAGATATTAAAAGTTTCAAAAATCGATGTTAACATCACATGGGCTCTTATTTGAGACTGTAGATAGGATTGGTCTGTTTAAACCTTCCATAGAATACATTTTGACTGGTAGTACCTGACTAGGTTGTTGCATTTGTGTGTTCACCCAATAATTTTAGCAGTGTGGGCTATGGTCATTAGCATAAGGATAAAACACCATACTCAAGTAACTAAAATCTGTACTTAGTGTTGATGTCGAATTTCCATCTGAGTGATAGTGTCGACCTGAACCTTCCGAATAAGGTCACCTTCTTCAGTTTGTGAATTTTCACTAACAAAATTATTTGAGGTCGGGAACTCGGGATATCTACGGATAGAGCTCCTATAAGGAAAACATTCCAGGATATGAAACAGAAATTCTACTTACAATATTGCAAATAGAATTAAAGTTACAGTAACATTTTCAAATCTTTGTAAGCTGTACTGCCTTACTGTTTGTGAATTGGGAAGTTCGATGTGATAGGGGACATTGCTGGAGAAATGTCGTTTTATAAATAATGAGCACCTACTTAAAATGAGCAGTAACTGAATACGGAGAGAAGGCATATACACTGTTTCACAAGTCAAATCACTCAGCATACGAATGTATGCAGACACTGGAGGTTATCTGAGAGTTACCTAATTTCTGGGTGCTTTGACGTTCAACTAGACATCCATATTTTTAAGGCACTGTCTAGATGTACAACCAAATCGAAAGACAGACGCATAACAGTTATGACTGTAATTGTTTGAGAGAGATATATTTTGTGCACATTGTAGATGGAATTGTACTGATGTGGGTGTTTTGTCTGAGTGCCTCTTGTTCACCAATTTCTAAACCATTCTATTCCCTTACATTCGACTTTATTTGTCATCAGGTTTGTTTTATTGGTGTTGATCCTGTTCCATGGAGAAGACGGAAACCTCTCCATATTCATTAACACACTGTTTGTCCTGTAGAAATGGTAAATTTTATATGATTGTATAAATGTCTTATTCATATATGTCTTAGCAAATATAGAAGATGGTATTGCGCTTGGGAAATGGTTATTTCCTCTGCCCAAATGGTCTTCGGGTACAGTTTTTAATTATTAAACTGAATAGTAAGGCACTCTAGGGTATTGGTGTGTATGTTTTAACCTTGCAATCACCATAATATGCTACTTGTTGTGGACACCATGCCTTAGTTTTCACGGCGTATACAGGAATTGGACAGGTTCACTAACCAGATTCTGTCACATGACTCGGAGCTAGGCGCGTATTACCTGGTATTCACTGACCCTGTGTACCGTGAACGCAGGAAATACTTCGCAGAGTAGTTGTGTGCGAGACTTTATTTCTTCAACAGTTACTGGCATATTACATGGTACCTTTCTATCAGGAAAACTGGCGTTCTACATAATTATCTGGTTGACTTGGATTTTTATGATTCCCTTCAACACATCGTAATACTTATGACTGTATGGCGATATTAGGCTGCTACATAAAATACATTCGAAAGCTGAAACAATTTGTATTGAGCCAAATCAATGAAAACTAGTGAAAATAGGACGACTGATAATCAGAGCTTGATAATTGATTTATAATTATGAAGGCTGCATTTCACTGAATGTCGAGAATTTTATTGCCTTCAATTATCTTGTTCCCAGTTCATTTACTTTATTCGCCAGTCGGCAGTAGCTTACCAGCTAACTTTCAGTTAATGTTATTGCAGTAATTGATATCACTGGTTCGGGCTTAGAGTGTTACATTGATAAACAATTTAATACGACTCTTGCCCCATTAGTTAGTAGTGCCAAAAGAACTGGGTATCTGGTTGCCAGTTCCTCAACGTGTGGCTGACACACAATACACACATTCTTATAAAAAAACAACTAAACGACTATAGCAGCCACTTTTGCCACTTTTATGGTACCAGCTATCGTATTACGCGCAGTTCAGTGTCGCCTAATATGGACACGGGACCCTCGCACACAGATCCACACTTGGTATGGCCAGACGCTACGCTCACCTCTGCTGTCTATCAGAACAATATATATATATATATATATATATATATATATATATATATATATATATATATATATATATATATATATATATATGTTGACTTGAGTGCAGACTGCTGCTTCAATATATTCCTAAACTTCATTTTGATGAGAGGCCTTAGCGGTTCTAAGTACTCTATAAAGATATTTTTGGTAATGGAAAGTGCTTATTAACTTCCCCCGGTGTAATGCCTGAATGTTTATTACGAGACGGCTTGAAACTAACTTATGACCTGACTTAAGCTAACACCTATGCCTTACCTGGGATTCGAACTGAGAAACTCCCGTATCCCCGACCGGAGACGCACCAACCGACTGCGCCACATGTGGTCAACCAGAGACCTCTTGATGGCTTTCATGTCACCTTATTCCCTCCAAATATTTATTAAGGAGCATTCAACGAGTATTATTATTACAAATATAATCATGTTCTAATCAGTGAAACTGGTTTGAGTACTTGATTTCCCTTGTGTATTGACGCATTTTGTAAAAATTTTCTTGAAGTAATGTTTTCTATAGCCGAAGTTCTTTCAGTTTTTGTCATTCTTACGATCATCAATAAATGGGCCTCTTTCTGACAGCTGTGGTTTTTAAATGCATTGCAAATGAATTTGAATAGTTTGACTGACAACGATAATTTGGAATACCAATATATTTATGTCCCTCACACGCACAACTGGTAGGTTTATGAAAATTGTAAAGTACTCCTTTTCATCTTTAACTCACAGTTAATTCTTCCAGTGTTCATCATTAGCCCTCTAAATATACCAAGGAAAAATGAATATATGTTCATATTTTTGACTGTTTTTCCAGAATTGTTACGAATGTGAGAAAAATGCATTAAATTAAATAGGTTACTTGTTTTAGACTTAGTGTCCGAATTCATTATTTGGTAATCTACGGTATGGGGAATGTAAGGTGTTGGAATTTTGACGACGCTGAGAAGCTCTCCTAGAGTTCAGTTTAGCAACTGCATTACTGAATGTTTCGATAATTCTTTGTTCTCAAGCAACCGGGGGGAAAAAAAAAGACGATTTGCAAGTACTTTCTCTCAGAAATTATAAAATATTTGAGTAAAGGGTGATAAGTAGGCCGCTAGACAATCAATAAAGTACAAAAAGACAGGAGCACATGTACTTACGGTCTATTACTTGTCACCAGGCACGTACACACAAAGAAGCACGACACGTTTTTTTCACGCATTCGCACAGTAGTGACGTTCAGGTAAGCTTCATCGGGCGGCACTGCCTCACAGCTTGCCGTTCTTCTTTGTGTATGTGTAGTAGACTGCGAGTAATTGTGCTTCTGTCCTAGCACAATAATGATGATACAGTTTTATTTACTTGCTCACTTCAGGAAAACCTCTACTTAAAAATAACTTTTACGAAGTTGTAATTTTTCCTGCAAAAACTATTTCAAACATGAGTTTGTAGCGCAATATTCCGTGTCGTCACTGGTGTACTTAATTTCGTGACAGGCACACATTGGGTACACATAACACTGCAATTTGATAAACTGCTACGAGTTACTACATATTTCCGCCACCACATATCAGCCACTTAGCTGGAAAAGATGATTCTCCAAAAGTCAAGTTCACAAAACGTTTACCCTCTCAGAAAGAGGTACAATTCGCACCTTGTCGGTATGGTGACATAAACAAACATGACTAAAGTTACGCAATAATTAATAACACAGCACGTATTGTTGGTAGATACTCCTTATGGCTGTAGAATCAGCGGGGTAACTAATATGCTTTCTTGAAATACGTGCTCTCAGTCAGCTAAATGAGGAACTTCCCCTGATAAGCCTGTAAGCAACTGTTCAGATGTTTTGTCATGTACGAAGTGGGGAGGCAATCAACCCCAGGGAATAGTCACTTTTCTCTTTCTATACTCCATTCAGTTAATTCAAACTTTCCTGAATCCCTGCTGAAATTCTACTTTAGTATATTCCTCCGACTCATACAAACAAGGCTTAGAAAATTACACCAGAAAGCCAACACACAGCATTCGTGCGCGCTCAGTGTAATGCCGTTTTGAATAAGAACTATATCTTACCAGGCGTTACCAACGCATCTGTTTTCTCTCTGTCCTTATTCATATTAGGTATAAATGAAATATAATAATTTATAAATAAAAACCTTAGTAAAAGTTAAATTTAACTAAAAATTGGGTACATTAATGCTAACAGAAGTATAAAACGCTTGTGGTACATAACTTATTTAGGAAACAACCAAACATGCCATACCTCAGATTTTTTTTCAAAGGTTTGATTTCAAAAGTGTAAATAAACCGCAAATAGACTAAATCTGGGATTATAGAACTATAACCTTGCAGTTTAACGTATAAAGTGATTTCAGTATAGAATATTTCCAATTTGTGGGTAGTTTCACAGTAGACACAAGGAACCTATATAAATAACATTCGCTTATTTAATTCATTAAGAAGAAAATAAAATTCATACAAAATTTGAAGTAGTTACATTAAACTATAGGCTATTTACGTTAAAGTGAGCACTTTTTAAGGCACATTCAATAGGCATTAACCACTAATAAATATATGTTCTATTGCAGCATCAGATATTAACTTTTGAGCAAGATAAAAGTATACACTGTGTTTATTAGTCACATGGCAATGTTGATGTAAAAATGTGGCAAAATAATAAAAATGGGCCAAGGAAATATTTAGAAGGGCCTTAAAAAGTGCTCACTTTACCGTGAATAGCATATAACAGCTAGGATTGACAAGTCTTGGGACAGCCATGAGATGTGAGTGGCGTGTGCTCATCTCGAGTAGGTGTCGTACACGTGGTCCCAGAATGCCATGCGTTCCTTAAGTACGTCCTGACGTACACTCAGCTCCTTGTCCAGCTGAAGGTAGGTGTGGTTAGTCCTGGTCAATGGAGTCCACTTCACCGTCTCATGGGCGCTCGGATCCCTGGAGGAGCAAAACACGGCACTCTGGAAACTGTTCATCGTACACTGTTACTCTGCCCTTCACGTGTTGCCATTTACGACTCTCCGACCGTACAATCGCTATACTGAGACGAAAAATTGTTTCATTATACCAAATGCATTAGTTTGCTTGTTGTTTGTTCCACCTAAACGATATTTTGTTGGTGCAACCAAGCCTCAGTTCCTCCAGATCAATGAAACAGTTTTGATCGTGCCAAACAAATTTTTCGTTGTTTCAGTATGTTAAACGGAAATTTGCATGTAAACAAACATATCGTTACAATACGTCAACAAAATAAGAAGGGTGTGATCCAGTTCTACAAAATATTTGTTTGTATAAATACAGGGCCAAAAATATATTTTGTTGCCGAAACAACATATTTTTGAGAAAACGAAACTTGAAAAGGTTTATTTCGTTCACCTGACAAAATACTCGTTTGAATTAACCAAATATCTGCTGTGTGTGGCGTGGTAGTACAATTAAATACTAGACCATTAATTATTTTTTCTGATATTGAAGTTTTTAATTGGAATTTTACCCCTATTAAAATCTGGATGCGTATTAAGTGCTTGAATGAATTAGCATACGTATTTTCTGGCATGTACTAAGTATTACATCGAAGCTCAAGACTGTTGCACAAATTCATATACCATGCATTTTAATGATTGGGAGATGTAAGTTCCTAAGAATCTACAGATACTTCTTACACGAGCAATCAAGAAATCAGGTGTAAGTGGTACTTCAGCATAATAACAAATGAGAACCTCGAAGATTTTAAGTTCTGTCAGAGAAAAATGGTAATAGCTGAACATGACGAAATTTTAATACGTTATCAGTATTCATGTTTGAGAATTAACCTTGACCAAATCCTTTGCTAAGGATCTCCGGCTCTTGCGAAACTAGGTATAATCTTAGGTATCCTCTTGACAATAAAAGAAAAATTAGTGCATTTTACTTTAAATATTCAACTACCATTCCTCTGAGGCCTCGTTCTCAACCCTAAAATATAAAATTAAACATTATCCATATATCCTCCACGTGAGAGATTTATTGAGGTAATAGACAAATTATACTGTATCATTATAAAACATCAATTTCTTCTTCTTTAAAGAATAATTCTTATTTCATGTGTTACACGTTATATAACTATAACACGTCCTCAAAAATTGAACTGAACGTTCATAATAGTCAATCATAAAACTCAAATTCTTGCAAATTGTAATTTTTTTTAACACGCAATATGGTTCATTCTTTCACTTGTAACAAAAAAATTTCATGCAGAACAAACAATTACACCTAGCATTCCAAACATTAAAAGAAACGTAAAAATATTCTACTCTCAGCACATGCACAGATTTAAGAAAATAAACTATTAGAACTCATAAAGTTAAAATGTAGGTTGACTCTGCATTGTTATGTAGAATAAGATATGTTAATGCCTCTTTTCCTTTACATGTCAATCTAAACAAATTTGAGTAGCAAATTTCTCATGTTATTTTGCATACGGGAACGTATACAACTTTTAATATAGCTAGAGGTCTGTAATCTTACTTCACTTATAACACTGTGTTTGGCCAAAATAAATAATGCCAACAAATATTTAGTGGAATCAACTGTATATATTTGTTTGGCCACTTATTTGATAGTTTATGTTCGAAATACAGATAGGGAATTTATTCGTAACTTTTTGTTACAATTAGGATAGTAATTATGTTTGTCAGTGCATTTATTGATGCTTAATAATGGTATAAACGTCTTAATTAAACAAGAACAACAGGGAACTAAAAAACTGAAGCCGCAGAACTTGAAATATTTGTTTCGTACGTTGTTCCATACACGAAATGAACGTATTTAAAAACTTTCCTATTATCTCAGTAGCCACTTCAGCCAAGGTTGCTAGGGCGTAGTGCGTGAGTGTAGATGATCTGGGTTGGAATCCCGGTAGGGTTTTCTACTTCTTTTTATAATAAACGAGACTATTTGATGCACATAGAGCCAAACAACACAGATAAAATATTTGTTTAGGGTAACGAAATAAGAACAACAAAATTAATTGGTTTTAACTTAAAAATTCGCTATAAATACCCTGGCAAACTAAACGATAGCGAACATTGGGGGTGTGGTGACACGGAGGGAGAAGGGGGGGAGGTCACACGTAAAGCTTTTGATCTCACTATGAGACACGTAAATTTGGGAATATTGGATTTATTGGGGAAAATTGTGCCTGCTAAGTAATTACACATTTTCCTGTAACCCTATATTTCTTCAAAGGCACATTTTTAATTATAAATCATACATTTTATAAAGTTTTAAAGTAATTTGGGGAATTATAATATTTAAATGTTTTGATATAATTTTGGATCTGTTTTGTAAAGCCATATTTGAAAACTGGTTGTATTTTTCTTGGGGCGGAGGAAAAAAGAGAAGTGCCCGGAAATTAAAAGTAAAATAGGCAATTAATTTTGTTTTTAATTTCTACGTTTATGTGCTTAAACTAACTATCATCGTGCTACTAATTCACTTTTTCCATCGTTCTTATTCAACTCAGATTTATCTGCATCATAGATGACATGGTCGTGGAGTTGTGGGCGGGTTTAATACATATGGCAGAGTAGTCTGGTAATCACTCACACCCTATGTTGCTTGTATACAGAATGCTCGGAAATTCCCCTTACAAACTCCTAGGACTTGTAGAGGGGACTGGGTAGACTATCTTTTGAATAGAAACCCATGTCCGGAAACATACCGTTTCCGTGCTACAACCATGTGTCTTGACTTTGTATTGCGGGCGTGATATGTACAATTATGGAAACCAAGACTTTTTTTTTTTTTTTTTTTACAAACTTGCATATAAGTAGCGCATTTAATTTCCTAACGCCCATTTCACAAGATCGAATATTTTATTGAATCCAACCAATTGGTTTCAAATAATTGTATACGCAATGTGTTCACATGCATTTCAATCAATCGAAATAAATATATATTGAATTATTACGTCAAATTTATGGAAGGTTGTGCTCACACGTAGCTGCTTGAATAAATATTGAAGTATTTTCGCAAATATGTCAGTTAAAATAATTATAATTAATTTTCGCAAAATCTTTTCAAATCTCCAGAAACCGTACATTAAACGAAATAAATTTGTAAAAATCAAAACAAACATTTTTTTTTTCCTAAGACAACATGTTTCATTTCCTCGACATAAATATAATATAATGTAACTGTTATTGCAGCCTAAATGTGTATTAACTACGGTATTAAGACACTGCACTTTTTATTCAAACAGTTTTAATAATTTATAGTGTTAGTTAAAAAATTGGATTCAAGAAAATATAGAACATGTTCTAAACGAAAATATTTGAAGGAATTTGAGTCATTCAATGATTCGAAAGACAAATTGGCCAGCGATGATGACGTCCAATTGACATCATGCAGGATTCAAAGAATCGAATTCGATAAATTTGAAGACAATTTGAACTGAACTCTGATCAAGTGAAAGGGCTTTAACAATTTTACGTTTCCACTTTGGTGATGAAGAAATAAGGTTATTAGACCAATGATAATGTAAATTTAAAAAATTGCGTAAGTATACCAAACATGCAAAAAAGTACATTTTAAGCAGGACTTTCAAAAGTGCTGAAGGAACTAACGTCCTGTGAAGACAGTAATAAGTAGGCAGTATATATTTTTACAACGCATTGGTTCAAACCTAGTCCCACGCGATTATTGAGTTGTTACTGTTAACTGAAGTGGAAATATTTTGGAAGTCTCAAGTTAAGTCAATAACTGAAGAGCATAAATTTAAATAAACAATTTTTTTTTTTTTTCAAAACACGAACTACAATAATAATTTACACTGACCTGCTTCGAAAAGGAAAAATAACTACCGAAAACTAAAATGCGAATAAATGAATAACCGTTTCCATGTGGATCGGATACAGCATGCAGTAACATACATTTCTATTACTCGAACTTAAGGAGCAGTGACATCGCTTTTGGGTTCATTGAACTTTGGGATACTTCTGCTTACCACCTAAGTTTCGTATTGTGTAAGCCCCTTAACACCGGATACCACACCCCATGAGACGGCCAGTTGTCCACTGAACTCTCGTCAGCGATATGGAAGCGGATGTGTGAAACCTACTATAATTATAGCATTTCTACTGCAACTTAAAGGTTGTTCACGATCAAGTGAGCACTTTTGAAGTCAACTTTAGAAAAAAGTCACTGCTCCTACCTGCATGTATTTTAACGGGCGCAATGTGTGACAGGCGCCCAGTAAAGTTGGTAACGATGGAGGGAAAATATTTCCTCATGTTAACGTCGAATAAAAAGTGTTAGGTAACAATTTGTAATAAATTTAATCATTTATTTCGCTTTCTGTTTCCCTTTAATGTATCGAAGTGTAAAAATGAGCAGGTTTGTAATATATTCACTTTTCTAATAATTTCAACAGTTGTACCTGATCGACGCATGAATAAAGTGATAAGGACCATGGCAATGTTAATGTTACATACGGCGGAATAATACGCAACGTTTATACGAGTAGAACTTAAGCAGGGTTTTTGAAAGTGCTCAGCTTACCGTGAACAGCCTATACCGCTTTGTACGCTATACTATAGCAATTCCATTATATTATGCAAAACTACTATACGTAATTTAAAATTTATCACTGTAATAAAAATTTAATTTTTGGTTACACGTAACTGCATTCACAATGGTACTTCATGCCTCAGTCCAGCGAGAAAGCCTATTCGGTCAAAAAAATACCAACATACAGGTTTTATAAATAAATTTAAATATAAGTATGATGGAAGTACTTAAAATGTTGAAAACTACAATAGCATTTTTATCAACATATCTAGTGTAATAAAGTAAATCTATAATTTGTATAGTGGTTAAAAAATAGGAAGCTGAAGTTACACACTAAATCTCAGGGGCCGGGGTGGTGTAGTGGTTAGACTACTCGCCTCCCACTCGGGCTCGATTCCCAGCGGGGTCGCTACCGGATATTTTGCATGTGGGAATCGTGCCGGACAATGCCGCTGGTCGGCGGGTTTTCTCTCGGGGATCTCCCGTCGCATTCCGGCGCTGCTCCGTACTCACCTCGCCTCGCCCTCATCGGCTCTCAAGACCTCGATTTTAAGAGCCACCCTAATATCTTCACTCATTCACAAAAAAAATCCTAAACGACTACGAAAAGAATTTTCGTTGACATACTACAATTTCGGACAAATACTATAATTTCACAGACGTGTACTACTTTTCTGTAACAGCCAAGGTTCACATCCGTGTGGGGTAGGTTATGGACGCACCCAGACTGTGCGAAGTCGACCCACATGCCGGTGAAGTGTTGGATGACCACCATATCGTCGCTACTGGGGTTGTAAGGCTGGCAGTGTCTCTCGTAGAACAGGTAGGCGATATCTGCCCCGTGCGTCGGGCCTACGAACAATCACGAGCAGAATTAGCGAATCAAGTGTTTCTTCGTGCAGAGAAACAGTGATTGTTTCTAAATATTTCTCATGCCTTCAATTTCAGAAAAGATATACGCAGAGAGGTTTCCAGTGGAGCACCCATTGACCGGTAGTACACAGTCAAGATTGTCAGAAAAGTAAGATTTAAAATTAATACGACAGAAGAAAACATCTGGTATAGGCCCTACCCCATAATACTCAGCAATATTTTGTTAGAAGTTACTTAGCTATTTGCTTTAAAATGAATTATTAAGAAACAGTAAATACTCTTTATGTATTAGAAATATGATTTATACACTCATAATATTTATAATATTTAAAATAGTTCATCCATTTCAACAACCAAATTTATAATTTTTATAACTGAACCGAATGTGCATGAAATCGATTATGCAATTATTAAAAAATATTATTGCTGATTTTATTACATACAATCAAAATAATTATATAATGGTCTCTATAGATTAGAATTTTTTTTTTGTAAAATATAACTTCCGAAGCATCCAGAGTGTAAACTGGCTTAAAATTTTATTAAAAATACTCATCATATTTTATTAAAATACATTTAAATGATTAAGTTATAGCCAAATACTTATCAATGTTACGAAGTGTATTTTTCTTTCTTTTTTACATATGCAACTTATATCATACTGTCCAACACACTTGTTCTATAAACTTAAATAAATGTTCACATTTGATATATCTGAGTAACATAAACTTCCTCGGTACATATTAAGGGTGTTCGCCAAGGAAAAATTTGTTATTTTGTATTTTTGGCATACATTGTTCAACTTGTAGACATCTGTAACTACTTTTCCACAAATAACAATTTTTTTTAGACCGCATGGTTTCTGCAAAATGACATTTCAAAGTCAAAATTGTACTTTTTATATCATGTAAATGTAAAATAAACCAAACAATTTGCAAAAAAAAATTGAAAAGGCAATTAACAGATCTTGTCGTAATTAGTTATAAGATATGTTTGCCCAGAAGTTATTTTCTATAAGTTTCGGAACAGCGACAATCAAAAGTATGCAAGGATTTCCTTATTTTCAGAAAAACAATTTTTTTAATTTAAAACTACACAGACATTTCATTGTGCAAATTTATAGACGTCTTTAAGTAGCTCTTGTCGTCTTCTGTCAGTGCGAATTATCTCATTTCTGTATATAAGATGGTTTTCATTATTTGTACATTTCTAAAACTGTAAAACTGTGATTTTGACTTGCAGTCATGCGAAAACTACATGCTCAACAGTATGAGTCACAAATACAAATTAACAAATTTCCCCGTGACCAACGCCCTTAAGTATTTAAGTTTCATAATATATATCCACATAGTAAAATGGGTGGAGTGACAGAGAAAAAAGTTTTCCAGGTGCACAAATATCGTTATGATATAGTTATCATACGTTAACGTTATTTAGTTTTTGGTTTTTAAACTTAGCATTGCACATACTCAAGAATTAATAGAAAATTATAAACTAAATTTGGGCCGGGGGAACAAAACAAAACACAGAAATAATGAATCTGGGTATACAAAACCCAAATCACGAACGGTTTTTGACCCTGTGAATAGAGACACGGAATTGTTGCGAATTCATTTGAGTAGGCACATGAGGCTGAAAAAAGATGTAAACATCACACCACGTGTAATAAACTTACCTTTGATGCTGGAGTCCGACATACACTGCGTCAGGTTACTATCATAGGTGAACATGTACATGTAAATAGGCGATGGGCTGTATTTCAGGTGGAACATGGCGTTTCTGTAGACGGGGTAGATCATAAATCTGTCGGAAAGCAGCTGCGAACAGTCAGATAATGTGCTGTAGGTTAAAAAATGCTGTGATAATATATTTTCTTATATTTAATATCCATTCAGGTTGACAGATGAACGTTTTATATATGAAGTAATGGGAACTTTGAAGGATTTGGATAAGTTGACGATACAATTTGGCTTATTGTTAACACACCCATGCTTTTGAAATCACGTGAAATACAGGTCTGAATTAAACGGCTAGTAACTAAAAATGAGAAAATTTTTAAGTTTTAATAAGCTGCAGTTTAGCGACATTTTTAAGGGTCTATGAAACTGCATGAATAACACATGGCACGTAAGTAGAATGCTTCGATAAAAAAGTCAGTTATATCCGGTGATTTTGGACAATCTATGATAACAGTCGAAAGTATTTATTTCGCTTTGCGAAGCTAGAAAATAAAATTTGCTAGCTCATTCTCAGACGATCACTGAAAATGAGGGAATAATTCTGATTCCTTGCTAATTTTATCGCATATTCGCCTGACATAGTATTTCTAACCGTGTCTTAGTCATTTAGTGGAGTGAGTGAAAATATTTGGGCGGCTTTTAACAGTGAGCGATGTATGGAGCAGCAGGCAGAGGAAACAGGAGAGCCCCGAGAAAACCCGCCGACCAGCACGATTCCCGCATGCGAATATCTGGGAGCGACCCCGCCGGGGATAGAACCCGGTTCACCTAGTGGGAGGCATGTAGTCTGGAGGAAAGAACATGGGGAGGAGAACAGAGAAGGAAAGTAGAAGAACAGAAGAGAGAAAAAGAGGAGGAGAAGCAGCAAGAAAGAAAAGAAGAAAGACAAGAAATGAAACGGATGAAAGAAGAACGGAAGGAACTGCGGAGAAGAAAATCTAAATGAGGGAAAGATGTGATTTGTGGTAATATGTTGGTTGATGTCTGTGTATGTGCCTGTGCAGTAAAAAGGGGGAGAGGACCGTAGGAGCGGAGTTCCATTCCCTCGTCCGCCGGGAAACGAAGGTCTGGGTGTCCAGAAGGGGTACTTCGAAGTCCTGGGCAATGCTTATGTTGATGCAGAACGGTGGGCGAAGGGAAAAATAACAAGAACGAAATAGAATAGTACAGATAGGGAGAGGTCTGGAGGCCTTCGGGTTCGTGAGCGGGGCCATTCGACCGTTGGGTGCTATGTCGGACCGGCCGAAAGGCCAGTTAGCTGTGTGCGGGCCCAACAGCGTCTGGTCGCGCGGGCGGATTCGTGGGAATCCCGGTCCCTGGTCTGTTCTTGCGGTGGCGACGAAACGGGGCGAGGGGGGGGGGGGGCGAAAGGATACCCGTCGGGGAGCTGTCACGGTCGGGGGCAGAATAGTTCACCACCTTCCTAGGAAGTGTGAATGGTGCTTTTGAATAGAAATAGAATTTGTAGCTTATATTACGGGCGCCCAAACAAACAGCCGCCCTCCCACAAAAAATATTTGAATCTATATAACTAATATACTGTTTGTTAAATTGTAGCAGTCATGATAGAATTGAATACCCTGGACGTCTGTACTGGTAAGTAGGGTTGATTAAATAAATTTTAAAAAAGTCTGACCACTGCATCACCTCGGCTCGACCACAACTTAGCCGTAAGACAGGAAAGTCGTCGCAGCGCTGTAGCCCTCCATAAACCTTTCCAGCAACTGGACAACAGTTTTGTCATAAGTCGTCAGTGGACGCGTGTTTAAAACTGTCGAGCACCATAGTGACAAAATATTGTTAAAGCCCAGTACACACGGGCATCTTCCTTGAACAAGAAAGTGAACACTAAAGTGCATACTATCTAGCATGCAAGGAATTGTGTGCTCCATACACACGACACTAGACGGTGAGAAAGAAGATGAATGGTTGATGTCAACTGTGTATGATTTGGAAGCAGTTTTTGGGGTTGTGGGTGTAATTTGTGCATTATCAATACCATATGCCATGAAAAGAATAGTTTTAGTCCAATCAGACATTTTTCAAGCACTAAATATATACAAACGTAGAAAATGTACAATCACTCACAGAAAAAAAGACAAACCTCTCTATTTGTTAAAATTCATACACAGAATTATTTACGACAGTGGGACTGTTAAAAAGGTTATTTTATTCAAAACATTATTAACGTATCTGCTTATTGCCAGCATCAACAAAATATTCTGTTTTGTTTACATTCGACTTGTACAAGCTAGTACACAAGCTCTTGTATACTATAGGCTGTTCGAGGTGAAATTAGCACTTTTTTAAAAACCACTGCTTAAGATTTACTTATATGCACGTTGTGTATTATCCCGCCTTATGTAAAATGAACACTGCCATGGGCCTTGTCACTTTATTCGTGCGTCGATAAAGTGAAACATTCAAATTATTAGAAAAGTTAATATTTCACAAATACGCTCTTTTTTTACACTTCGATACATTAAAAAGTACAAAGCGAAAGAAATATTTTCAGTTATTACAAACGGTTACCTAACACTTTTAAGCTTACGGTGAGATGTGGAACTATTTTTCATCCGTTGTTACCAACTTTACAGGGTGCATGTCACTCAGTGCGCCCGTTAAAATGTATGCAGGCAGAAGCAGTGACTTTTTTCTAAGGTTGAGTTCAAAAGTGCCCACTTTATCGTGAACAACCTTTAGGCATCATTACTTTCAGTCTTTGCTTAGAAACCGTTCTACATATTTAATATATTAACTACACAGTGACAACTTAATACCAGCGATATTACAGGTACAATACCCTTGGATTTTATTTTTTATTTTTTTTTTAAATCGTGAGACCTGGTAGCGGAATAGGAATTCGTCGCGGCGCATGGCGTAAAAGTGTTAATGTTCGATACGAGTTCAAAACTCTGTCGGAGGATTTTTTTTTTTCTCTAAATTGCTGGATGTGGATAATAACTTGGCACGTCATGGGGAAAAAACAATTTGGCGAATGTTAAAAAAAATTCTGTCGATATTAAAAATAATACTCTCGTACTCTCGTTACTTTACATCAATTTCGAATTAGCAATTTCGAATGTTCAACAAAACTACATCAGTAAACATTGAACTGATGTAACGGCTAACACATCAGTACTAAAGCAATATTAATATGTTTTTAATATCTAGTTTTTTAATAGACGGACACAAGTTTCTGACTTCTAGCAGTTTTACGAAAGAGGTTCGTATTTACTAAAGGCTGTTCAAGATAAAATGATTTCAAAAATCAACCTTAGAAAAAAGTCACTGCCCGTGCCTGCATATATTTTGACTTGTGCACTGAGTGGCATATGGCCAGTAAAGTTGATAACGATGTAGGGGAAGTAGTTCCGTATTTAAACGTCAAATTAAAAGTGTCAAGTAACCATTTATAATAACTTAAATTATTTCTTTCGCTTCCTGTTCATTTTCTAATGCATCAAGGTGTAAAAATAAGCAGATTTGTGAGATTTTCCTTTTTTTTAATAATGTTGTAGTATCACTCGACCTACGCATGAACAAAGCGAAGAGGCCCATGGCAACGTTAATTTTACATACGGCGGAAGAATACACAACGCTCATGGAAATAGATCTCTGGCAGGGCTTTCCAAAGTGCACACCTTGAACAGACTATACTAAAGATACGCTGCGTGCCAACCGAGTGTGTGTGAAATGCTAGTACTCCAACTGCTGTCGTGTAATAGGAACCTTCCATGCCAGCTCGCATAGCGGCTGGTATACAGGCTAGCGCACAAGGCCTTATAGAAGCTAGCACGAGACAAAGTTCGGCAGTAGGTGACGTGTAAGATCGGCTTAAGGAACAAACACATCGAAGTTCGTGACAAATAAGCCACTTCAACAAGAAACTGTCCAAGTTATTATGCAGTATGTAATTTCGACTCCTCTGGTTAAAACACAGGAAGTAACGAGCAGTGATGCAAATAAACGCAATGAAATGGCTTCACTTTAATACCGTACTTGCCACGTCATGGGAAACATATTTTAGATTTTAAAAAGAAATTTATATAAAACATGAGCTAAGATGAGCAGCGATTTTATATCTACTAAAAGAGCTTATGTATAACACAATTAGGTATATTTCTCTAGTGTGCACTTGAAAGAAAAATGTTAATTTACACTATTTGAGAGGTATCAATTGCATCAAAGAAAATAATGGTACGACTAGCTGACATGGAATTCATAGGTTTGCATTATGGTGTTAGAATAGATTTAATAAGCCTATCTCTTAAACCTAACACATATAGGACTATAATTCTACCGGTCGTTTCTATGCATTGTCCAATCTGATATACAATATTGCAACATTACTTAATTTATTTGTTTATTTTCATGACAATATGTTTTCCTAACGTATGAATCAACTTGAACGCATAATTAAGTAAGTTACAAAACAAGTGACTCGCACACATATCTTAAAGTAATTATATTTTCTAGAAAAAATACAGAATAAATGCTTACAAAAAAGTTCTCTTACTTGTTTACGGTTGCCTAGATACTGAGAAATAATATTAAATACATATATTGTACCAAAACAGTAGTACTGAATGTATACAGCCATAGCAGTGTTTGCTGGAAATTATTCCAGTATATTTTCGATTATGATAACATTAGACAAAACAAGCTAACAGGAATCAGCTGAGGTATGATCGTAGGCATATAACAACACAAATTATGGATTTTCCAGATAAAATACGTTTACTCACGTCAATTAGTTGCGGCAGCGTGTCAAAACTGATTGTCTTGTTTCCAAAATAGAAGCTTTTAATCTTAGCTGCAACCTCGAGTGATTCGCTTGTATCTTTTACAAGGTTCAAAGTTAAAGGTATGAGCAGTTGCGGATCCTTGTTATAACTGTCCAGTCTTGCTTGAGTCATATCTGAAAAACAACTTAACTGTCAATGTTCTGAAAACTATAATATATCAAATTAATAGTCGTGCTTGCAGAAGATCAGCACAAACAAGAGTAAATAATATCTATTGAATATTGGGGTTTATTTCAATGTAATAAATTAAACTTATTGATTTGTTATTTACTGTTTTGTAGTAATACGCAAGATAAATTTTCAAAATTATTTTTTGTGGGTATTCAACATCAACAAAATTATCTGGGTTACTTTCAACTGCATCTGACATTTCACTGAGGCGTAGATGTTTGGCTAACTCACTAGTGAGATATCAAGAATTCTGCATTTACATTTCACTGAGGCGTAGATGTTTGGCTAACTCACTAGTGAGATATCAAGAATTCTGCATTTACATTTCACTGAGGCGTAGATGTTTGGCTAACTCACTAGTGAGATATCAAGAATTCTGCATTTACATTTCACTGAGGCGTAGATGTTTGGCTAACTCACTAGTGAGATATCAAGAATTCTGCATTTACATTTCACTGAGGCGTAGATGTTTGGCTAACTCACTAGTGAGATATCAAGAATTCTGCATTTACATTTCACTGAGGCGTAGATGTTTGGCTAACTCACTAGTGAGATATCAAGAATTCTGCATTTACATTTCACTGAGGCGTAGATGTTTGGCTAACTCACTAGTGAGATATCAAGAATTCTGCATTTACATTTCACTGAGACGTAGATGTTTGGCTAACTCACTAGTGAGATATCAAGAATTCTGCATTTACATTTCACTGAGGCGTAGATGTTTGGCTAACTCACTAGTGAGATATCAAGAATTCTGCATTTACATTTATCTCTCATAAAATACACTCAGAAAAAGGTTTCCTTGAATCAAACAAGATTTGTTTGGTGAAACCAAATTATTTGTTCGTTTAGGGGCAATGAAATATTTTGTTGCGGAAACCAAATTATTTTGTTATTCTCATTTGGTTGCCCCAAAATGTAAGATTTGGTTGGTGCAACTAAAGATTTGTTTGGCTACACATACATTAAACAGTGTGGGCTGATATAAAAATATTTTACAAGTTCGACCGAGTTTCGAACCCAGACCACCTGTCTCCGCACGCTACACCTTATTAATCTCAGATACTGTGGCAACTAATGGCTCCGGAAAGCTTTTAAATAGATATACTGCAAATATTGGGCAACGTGTGCAAAAAAAATATTTCAAGTTTTGCAGTTTTGCTTGTCAGTTCCGTGTTGCATTGTTTTATTGGTGTGTTTATAAGATTGTTAAGCATCAATAGATGCACTAACAAACACGGCTACTATCCTAATTGTCACAACAAATACAAACAAACTCTCGAGCTGTATTTTCGAACGAAAGCAGTCAAATGAGTGGCCAAACAAATATATACATTTGATCCAGCAACATATGTAATTGACAATTTAGTTTTTTTGACCAAACATAGAGATTTTGTTTATTCAAACATATATTTTGTTAGACGAACAAAAGTAATTTTGTTGCTTTTCAAATTTTGTTTGCTCAACAATATATTTTGTTAGGGCAACTAAATACATATTTGGCCCTATACAAACAAACATACATTTTGTTCGATTTTCTCTCAGTGTAGATTCGTTACGCCCAGCCTCCATACATCGACTAAACATATACGTTACAATTCCTACGTACTGAAACGATTTCCGTGAAATCGTTGTTTGCGCGTAAGAGCGTATCTCAGTAAATAAAAGTTCTGTAAATGCGACGTTTTGCCAGAAAGGATAAAAGACAATTATTTACGCTTCTATTTTTTACTTTTTTTTCATATTAATTGGAGGAAAAAATCCGTGTAAATGGTCAAATATCGCATTTTTAAAGCTTGTCTATGCAGTTTCCTTAAGCAGAAAGAGAAAAGTACAAAAATACGGGCGTAGTTTAATCTGTGGTCTTTCATCGCGTGTAATGAAACCCCTATGTTACAGATATAATTTCCACAGTACAGCGTTAGTACGGAGACACTGAATTCCTTGCGCGTAGGAGCGATGAGGCACTAGGTGTGCGAGTTAGTGTCGCCCGTATCGCTCCCTCGCTTCTTGGCCTTGGACGCGCAGCTACATAGTCCTCTTACGTGGACCTTCCACCCACAAAAATATAAAATCTATAAAAAGGCCTTGTATGATATTTCGGAGAGGATTCGAAGTCTTGGAATATCATCACCGCCATGAGATGATTTTCAGATTGATACAGAATGCTATCTGTACGTTCGGAACAACTATTTTGCAATAAGTTTAGCACAAAATATGTATGTAATAATTAGGGAACTTAGGTAAATGCATTTAACATAGGTAAATTAAACTTAGGTAAATGCATATATATCTATATAGGGAAAATAATATGGTCGTCTTGGCTTCGGGGCTGGAGCTGCGTCTTGCTGTTTGTTTTCTCTGACCGACATTTTGTCGGGTATTCCTTATCTATCCTAATTGTAAGTGCTAAGCATGCGTCCGAGGTAGTGATGAGACTTCAGTTCGTGTCAGGGCTGAGCCCCGTGCCCCTACAGGCAAAGGAATTCATGCTAGGAGGCATGCACTGCGGCAGAAAGGGATTGTGCAGGAATGACCGCGATCGGGGTCATTGCTACGTCCATGATTGTATAGGCTGTTCACGGTAAAATGAGCACTTTTGAAAGCCCTTCTTAATATCTACTTGTATGCACTTTGTGTGTATTCTTCCGCTTTATGTAACATTAACATTGCTGTGGGTCTCATCACTTTGTTCATGCGTCGTCGGTCGTGTGAAAAAAGTGGAATTATTAGAAAAGTAAATATGTTACAAATGTGGTAATTTTTACACGTAGGTTCATTTAAAAAAAAAAAACAGAAATCAAAATAAATAATTTAAGTTATCACAAATGGTTACATTACACTTTTTATTTGACGTTAAGATATGCAACTACTTTCCCTCCATCGTTACCAACTTTACAAGACGCATGCCACTCGGCGCGCCCGTTAAAATATATGCAGGTAGGAGCAGTGATTTTTTTCTACAGTTGATTTCAAAAGTGCTCACTTTATCGTGAACAACCATTACCTATAGTTAAGAGTGGGATGGATCCCCGCGTTTTTTGTGTAATAGTTGTTTGCGAGAATACGCGTATCTCGGTAAGTAACTGTTCTGCAAATACGAATTTTGTCAGGAAATAAAAATAAAAAAAAAACTATTATCTATGCCTTTTTTTTATGCTTGGAGAAAAAAAATTGTGAAAAATTGTTAAATATCGCATTTTTAAAGCTTGGCTATGCAGTTTTCTCAAGCGGCAAGAGATAATTACAAAGATACGGGCGTAGTAAAATCTGTGCGTTTGTATAGCATGTAATATAATCCGACTGTTACACATATATCTTGCATAGTGAAGCGTTACGACGAAAATGCTGAACTTTTTGCGCGTAGGAGCGATGGGGCACCAGGTGTAGGTGTTAGTGTGGCCCGTATCGCTCCCTCGCTTCTTGACCTTGGCCACGAGGTACCCACGGGGGGGGGGGGGTCCATCCCCCCTCTTAACCTTTAACTAAGAACAGATAGAGAAAACTGACATAGGCGCTGTAAAAACCTTTTCTACAGGAAGGAATTAAAGATTGTTACATGCGTTAGTAGAAGATGCTAAAGAAGAAAGTTGGGTGGGAACATTGCTTTTTATTAGTGAGTGGCGAAAGTCTTGTCTCGTGAGAAAGGGGGGGGGGGGGCGAACTTCCTTATTTTAATTTTGCGCTGGTGTAACCAGAGTGATGCTTGCACACACACTAGTGAGGGGAGTGATGTACTTGGCACTCTCTCCCTCCACCCCCCTCACAGTCACCAGTATTTTCCTGAAAACTTTAAAAGAAAATATATTTAAGGCATATTCCCACCCGCCATCCTGGATTTATGGAATTTTTGCCATACTCTGGAAATACAGTTTAGTATAATGTTTTTGTGGAACGACAGAGCACAGAGCATTGCCTAGTGCATTGTCTGAAGTCATTAATTCTTGATTACGGTTGATATCGTCGGCTTTGTAATTGTTCGCAAGAAATAACCTCGCGTTTCGCCTCGACAGCTAAAAATTAGTAAGTGTAATGAAGCTGTAGAAGTTTGATAAAGTTTGGAAAGCTGTTATTTAGGATAAGTCTTGCGAGAAATTTCAATAAGCCTTCTCAAATAGAAGCCTACAAGACGCTGCTCCAGTTTGGAAGTTGAGACAACCATACAGACAATGACTGCGGAAGTTTGCAATCTTCTACGGAAAAAAAAAAAATTTTAACTGTTATGTGAATGATAAGTACTTCTTCCGGGATATTTTCCTTCTTCAGAGTTGAACCCGGTTATGTAAGGAACTGGGTGTACTCTGCCGGCCAGCAGCATATTTTCTGGTTTCTCCGGGAGGAACACTTCGCTGCCCTCCTGTATCTTGGCGTCCACCACTGGAAAGGCGATGAGCTGGTCCGCGGAAGCGCCCTGTGAACAAACCAGATGGTCGGTGTGGAAACATACTGTTTGAAAACTCTATGTGAAGGCAGTTCATAGGCAGGCTGGAGTTTTCTATCTGAGCAAAAGTCGATGACGTACCTCAGCTGCTAATTGGAAGTATTTGACCAGCGTGTGCTTCACGGTAAAGCGAAAGCCCTCTCATTTGGAATATTAGTCAAAAAGTATATTTTATTTAGTCGTAGACACAAACTTTTGACTGCAGTGGAATATATACACTGAGTTTATTACTTGCATGGCAATGTTTGTGTTAAAAGGATGTTAAAGAATAAGGAATTGTTGAAAGAAAAAAGTTACCACAGCTTCAAAAGTGCTCACTTTACCGTGAACAGCCTATACTTGTCTTTCCGGTACCCAGTGTTTCATTTATAGCTTTTGCACCACTGCAGCCGGGGCCACGGTGGCTGAGCGTTTAGCACGCTCGCTCGCATCCCACCAAGGCGAACCGGGTTCAATCCCCGGCCTGGGTCACCGGATTTTCTCAAGCGGGAATTGTGCCGGACGATGCCGTTGGTCGGCGGGTTTTCTCGGGGATCTCCCGCTTCCCCCGCCCCTTCATTCCGGCGCCGCTCCATTTTCACTCCAATCACCCTCATCGGCTCTCAAGAGCTCACTTTTACGAGCCATCCAAATCTCACTCACCACAAAAGCAACCCCCCCTCCACAAGACAGATACGGAGTGGGTGTTAGGTCATTATTTAGTTTGTAAGCCGTCGTCCCCTGATAAGCCTTCGGGCATAACATAGGGGAAAGTTATTAAGCCCTTTCCAATTCCATTTCCAAATTTTACACCAAAACAATCATTGCTGGATGCGCGCAGCACAAGTATGTTTTCTTTTCTAGGAATGTTTACGAGAGTAAAAATTTGGGAATAAAATGTTTACTCCCTATTTGCAAGCCTCTGCTGGAATAGAGGTAACCGAAAGCTATATTTGAGGAAGGACAAACAATCCCGTATTTTCTTTGGCATGTAAGGTGCAGTGACTGAGGAATTGATTTTATGACTTTAATATGACATCATGCCTCAGAAACGAATAACTATTATATTAAGTGCTGCATTTTCTTCAGTTGTTCAACTTCCATAATTGTTAAATATATGTTTCTGTTTGCGTATATTTCGATAGTATTCGACTCCTCTGTTCGACATACGTGGACTACGACCACGAGACAGCGTCAACGACTCAGTGACTTATTACAACAGTCTAGTCACGGATACCAACAAAGCGTGCGGAGACAGTAACAATTCGGCATTGGAAGATAACCGACATAGATTATGAGTGGCCCAAGTAACGGTAATTTAATTACTACATCCGTATAACTGTGTGTGTGTGTGTGTTTTGAAGCGAACTGTATGATCATCATCCAGTGACGTTTATTCCCTAGACACATGGTAAGTAATGCTTACCCCTATGCACAATGGAAATGTTTGACCATTTATAGTTTTCGCCATAACTTTAAACATATATTTAATTCAGAGTTTCCCGTTTCCAATTCGAGAAACAGAGTTTTTGTAACTCCCTTACTGTACACGCATAGTGCTGCTATCTAGTATCTATTTCCACAAACGGGAGTGACTATAGATGAATCGAACTCGCAAGCAACAACGCTCCACACGCTCCTACAATTTTCCTTGGAAAGCAGATGAAAGTGTTCGGGCAAACAGGGGTTTTCTTATAATGCGATATGCTCTCTAAGTAATATTCAGTTTAATTATTATTACATTCATTTCGTTTTCGTTTCTATAACTAACGTTAGGTATTATAAAACGGTAAATACATGTGGAGGGTAAGCAAAGTTTGAAGTTGCATTTGTTAGTAGAAATTGCTTATCCTGTAAAAAAAAAAAAAAAAAAAAACTCACTACACGCCACTGTCATCGTCGGTATATCGAAAATGCAGAGGAGCATTATGTATATCGTTAAATAAACTGTGTTGCGAAATGTTAATGTCAGTCTAAAATGTAATGTAATGAAACTTAACGACGAGATGACTGCCTTGTACACGCTGCACACAACAGTATACAACAATGCGAGACACTAAACGTAATGCAAAATAATAATAAACTGAGGGAGAAAAGAGGTTCTGCACACCCATGTGTATCTGATGGTGACATTTCCGCAGCTGTAGTACGTGTGACGAATTTTCTGGGTAGAGTGCCATCCCTAGCTGCGAAGTCACGATCGTCCAAATCAAGTATTAAATTGATGTGCTTATTGAAAAATCAGAATTATTGCCCCCTTTAACCCCTTGACAACGCAAACAAAAAGTGCGAGAACTGGAAATTAGACTCGCCTAAGTGACGATTGAAGGCAGTCTGACGAGTTACTGTGGCACAGCCCCGTCCAGACTGTAAGTAGGAACACAACCACACACTTGATATTACTATTCTGAAGTAACGTGTACCAGATGTACAACCAATAACACAGCAATCTGGTAGTAAAAATACTTGGGAACAGAATAAACACATACGCAAACAGGATCATCAGGAGAAAACTTGCTACTACTGTGAAATTAAAAACATTGGGTGATTGTGCTTAAAAAATATATAGAAGTTTAATTATACTCTGAATAACTCGACTTTCCCCAGAAAAAAAAAATCACATGGCATTACAAATTAGCAGATTATCTGTGACTCCGAAAATATTAAACATAAAATTGAAATATTTCTGATAGAGGTAGTGAGTGGCCTTTGAAACAGTGTGCCCTTGTGATGGTTAATAATTACAATTCTTGAAAATGTTCAGATTTCCCTCAAAAATCTTTAGTGCTCCTTCAATAATAATTACTTTCATTATGATGTGTGCAATCAGCTAGCGGCAGAGCAAGGATTTAGTATTGGTTTGCCGTAGTAAATGTCGGAAAACCGTGTACGTACTAAAAAACATGGCGGAGTAAAAATGTTCTAGACGGTCGTATGAATGGTGCTAGGTGAAATATTTTTTTGGAGTTTCTTAGCCGAAATTAGTAGTCAAGCGTATAATTTCTATGATCTTGAAGTTCCCGATGATCATGTACGCCGATGGGGCACCAGCCCTGGGCGACGTCTTCCCTATATGTAAGCACACGGCTTACGGAGCTAACCTACATTTCAATTGCACCTTAACGTACTTCTTACAAGTTCTAGCTAACGTCTCTGAAAGCTATGCGGAGGGTGCTAATACAGGCCTACTTATCGCTTAAACACCTCGAGCCTTAGTCTCTGGTAGACGGCCTGTACTTTCAGGGGTGCGAACTCAGACATCCATATCAAAAATTTAAACTTAACACGTAGTGCACAGACCACCAGGACTGGCTGCCTGGCGTCGCGTAACAAGATGCCAGTCTTCTTCGTTGAAACCTTAACTTTAAAAAAAAAAATTCTTTTAACACTGGCCAATCATAAAAGTTACAATATAAATTCATTTGAACTGCCACTTAAAACTCCCCCAACGTTCAAGAACGCATAGAGCCATATGGCCTTCTAAGTACACGTACACAGCGTAAAAATATAAAACCATATAGGTCCTAAATATGAGGCCAAATAAAAAAAGTTAAATAATAATAGTACATATTATAGAGACTGTTTAAAAACAAATAAATAAATCTTGCCCCACAATAAAACAGATGATGTGAAAACAATATTGAGCATGTTAAACATAAAAATTATATGTTAGTAATTACTCATTATTATATCTCAAAGCTTGTATTACATTGTTATAATTACTTGTATATTAAATTCTATACTAGTATGATGTCAAAGCTTAAGACATGAAATTTCGTTCTAAATTTTGTTAAGTAGTAAATTTTAAACAATTACATCCGTTCTTTACATGACAGTATATGTGTATATATGGTGAAAGGGGGAAGAGATACCTCCAATAATATGATAAACAACATGATTTATTCACAGTTCTGGAAACAGAAAGCTTTATTCTCCATTTTGGCAGTTAACGCTATTGCAATGTAGTGGGGAAAGGTGCATTTCTCTTAGAAGTTCCAATAACTCCTTTCTTTCGGTTGATATATTGAACAATAGAATATGCAGCTATACAAATGTACGACAAATTATCACCCAACCTTAAAACTTTCAAATCTGTAAATACACTGGTGGAAAATGAAAAATAAACATCGCTAAAGCGACGACGTAGAAACATCAAATGTGCACGGGCAGTGCATGCAATTATTAACAGTGCTGCGCTGTAGACAGATTAGGGACCGTGTACTAGGCATAGCACCCCTGAACTCAAGTAGACTCGGTGAAAGAGTAATCTGCTGTTTCAAGCATCGACCTGTGTGTAGTAAGCACTGCAGACATGCCACGACGAACGGTATAGACGACCACACTTCGAGCAATTAGCGGACTTTGAACGAGATCGTATTGTGGGCCTGAGGGCTGAGGGAGGCTGGGTGTACCTGCCGAAGAATTGCTCAACGCGTAGGACGTGAAGTGTCTGCTCTGCGTGTGGGGCCAGTGGTCTAACCTGGTTCCGGACGGCAGCAGTGGCATACAGATCCCCACCAGGACCGCCGCATCAGACGAGCAACCATTGCTGATTGAACTGTGACCACCGCACACATTAGACTCACTGTTGAAAACCCAGGGTGTCAGCTAGGACCATCAACAACCGTTTGCTGGATGCTGGGATACGATCAAGGTTGCCGCTTGCCAGGCTCTCTCGCACCTCATCACCGCGAACGATGCAATTGGGGGATGAATGACGCGGAGTTGTGTTTAGTGGTGAGAGCAGATTCTGTCTTGGCGACAGTGTCGGACGTTCGTGAGTGTGGCATCAACCAGGAGAGCGGTAACAACCAGAGCGTGTACGGCAGACACATTCAGGACCAACTCCTGGCATCATGGTCTGGAGGGCAATAGCCTACAATGACCGAACGACCCTGGTGTTTGTTGACGGAACACTGAAAAATGAACGCTACATCAAGAACATCGTCCAGCCCATTTTGTTGCATTTCCTAAATGCCAAGGAGATGTCCTCTTCCACCAGTACAGTGCCCGTGCACACATGTCTCGTATTACCCAACAGGCTCGAAGTTGTTCGTCAACTACCCTGGCCAGCATGATCACCCAACATGTCCCTCATTGAACATGTGTGGGACATGATGGGATGGTGTTTGGTGCGGTCTTCAATACTGGCAACAAACCTCCACCAATTGCAACAACAGGGATAATTAGTGTGGGATACTATTCCCAAAGACTACAACTAACACCTTTATGATCGTCGCTACGCACGACTGCAGGACTTCATCGTCGTCAAAGGCAGCTACACAAGATAATTAAATTGTTGTTAGACACTCTTGTCATCTCTATCCATAGGTGTACGTTCCTGTAATCATTATCAATTACAGTGTACGGCCTGTATACAACCTCCATTCATGAGGAATCATTGCGCCTGGGTGCTCATTTTCCATTTTCCACCACTTTACTTTTGAAGCGAGATAGAAAACCATTTTTATAAGTTACTGATTTTATTTGCTGCAAGAATTTTATGAGTATTGATATGAAACCAAGCAATAAAATTTAGCAGACAATGATCTCTCAAATTTTAAAAGTTTCCACAACTATTTCCAAATATCAAGTATTCAGTACTTGTTGATGTTATCAATGCTATAGATCATAATTGTAAGATAATAGAAGTGGATTTTTATAATTATCTTAAGTTTGCTTGCAAGAGTATCCAATAAGTGCATGCATCATTTTATTTAGTTGAATTTCGATTATTTTCAGAATTATGTCTGTATAATAAATTACAAATTCCACAAATTAACCTAGAACCAACAGGAATGCTAGATGAATTTCAGTACTATATGTAAAATATACGAATTTATGCAGTCCAATATTATAAATGAATACGAGGTGGTATTACTTTCAGACTCCATATCGTTTGGCACAGCAGAGTTTCTGTTGCAGAAACTCTGCTGTGCCAAACGATATGGAGTTCTGAAATGTTTCCTGGAAGACACCTTCTCGGAGTGTGTCAAGCAACCAATTCTGCGATTCGCTGGATTACCGTAGTGGTGCCAAAGTGGCGAACTTTGAGCTGGATCTCCATATTCGGGAAGGGTACGAAGTCCATTTAAGCCAAATCTGATAAGAAGGTTGGGTATGGAAGCAAGCCCATGTTGTTCCACTGAGAAACTCTTGTGTAAGGACAGCTCTTTGACAGGATAAATTGTCGTGAATTATCCAGTTTCTTGAGCTCCACAGATTTGGATGCTTTAACCGAATGTCCCTCTCACGATTGGCAGTCTGGCTCCTGAGGACGAATTACCAATGCCCAATGCCAGGAGTTAAAAGAAAGACCTTGACCATGAACTGACCTGAGCTGTGGATTTGCCTAGCCTTTTTTGGTCATGGAGATGATAGGCTAATCCACTGTGAAGACAGATGCTCCCTCAGGGTCGTACATATGCACTTAAGTTTCGTCACCGGAAGTGATCCACCATTGCAGATATCCTACGCGAATCACAGAAGGCCCTTGAAACACTTCGAGGAGAAGACTTCCAAGACACATTTCATAAATGACAGGATTTCTAGGAGCACTGTATTACTGTGCAAGGGGAATATTTTGAAGTTAACAGTGTGTAACGTAGATAAATAAAGTACTCTTTGTAAACTGAGCTAGTATAGAAAAATGTTGATACCATGCTGTAAAAACAAAACTCAACACATGGCAGTCACCTCCTCAGCACCTACCAGCTGCTGACCCTTCACGATTTCCTCTACAGTCGTAGACCGGAGGAACTTTACCAATCCGTCGGCGCTAATGCCATTAAAGCCGAGGACTTTGCCCAGGAGGAACGCCTCATGCGTAGCATTGTAGCCTGGCTTGAAGTTGACCGCTATCGCGGAGCCACTCTGCGAGATGGCATGCTGGAACAGACCT
Source organism: Dryococelus australis (assembly GCA_029891345.1). Classification (NCBI taxonomy): domain Eukaryota; kingdom Metazoa; phylum Arthropoda; class Insecta; order Phasmatodea; family Phasmatidae; genus Dryococelus; species Dryococelus australis. The sequence goes on from CM056993.1 coordinate 22,382,709, forward strand.
GCAACAGCATGGCATATCATGACTTGAAGTTGACCACAATTACAGAGTCACTCTGTGAGATGGTGCACTGTAGCATACCTGCAAAAGCATGGCATTGTAACTTATATTGGAGTCTACCTCCATCATCGAGCCACTTTGCAAGGTGGTGCACTGAAACGGACCTGCAACAGCATGGCATTGTACCCTGGCTTGAAGTTGATCGCTATCACCGAGCCACTCTGCAAGGTGGCGTGCTGGAACCTGCAACAGCATGGCAGTGTATCCCAGCTTGAAGTTAACTACTAAAAGAGTCACTTTGCGATATCGTGTGCTGGAATAGAATTGTATAAGCGTGGTGCTGTACTAGGCTTGAAGTTGACTACTATAACAGAGACACTCTACGAAATGGCACGCTGGAACAAACCTGTAACAGCATGGCATTGTAACTTTACTTGAAGTTGACCACCATCACAGAGTCGCTCTGTGAGATGACATGTTAGAATAGTAACCTATCTTGGAGTCGACCGCCATCACTGAGCCACTCTGCATTATGGTGCACTGGGACAGGCCTGCCACAGTGTGGTGTAATGCCCTGGCTTGAAGATGACCACCATCAATGAGCTGCTTTTCGAGGGGGCGCGTTGGAAACACCTTGTGTTTTGCACAGATTACAAGTGGTAACTTCCATGGCTGAAACGGACTTGAACAAAATCAATTATTAAAAATATTTGTAATCAATACAACTAATTTCTCTTTGCATTGAGCCATGGTAATTATTATATGTCTTGTTCAGTGGAGGCCTTCTTGTTGGCAATATGCACTTTCTGAAGCCGCCAGAATGAATATATGTTTAAACTTTTTTTTTTAAGTTAACCGGCAATAATCAATTTCTCAAAAATATGAAATTCATTTGTTTCAGCTAACTATTTTAAAGTATTACAAAATGTATGTACTTTTCATTCATGTGTAACGTAAATCGTAAATTTTTTACAATGTTGTTAGTGTGCATACTACTTGTTAATAGGTGTGAATGATGTACAGTCAGGACGCCTCTCTGCAACTAACTTAACCTCCGCAATCAAATGTATGCTCAGTATGAGCATAAACCAAATGTTGTTCTAGAGTTAATACAGCCGTGTGAAAATTATCCTGGTGTACACATTTCGTTTATAAGCAAGCAAGTCTTTATAAACGAAACAAAACCTACTTGAAATTGTATGGTAGTGTGACACCTCTTAAAAGGTATTCAAGATTATTTGATCATCTTAGTTGCATACAAAAATTGCAATAGCTATTTTGTATTTAAAAACTTCTTCCAACTTTACTGACAAATGTTTGAAAAAGGCTGTAGAATCACTTCCTATCACCATAGGTGCTCCCATCCCTCACATGTGTTGGTCAGGCAACAAAATGCCAGTCTTATACATGATAGGCACGAGATGATACCATAAGAACTGAAATTCTCATACTGTCCCACCCATAGCCCAGCTGGGGCATTGGGCGAACCACTTATATCTCACCAAGACAGCGCTGGATGGTTGCCGCGTTTCAATGTGCTGACCACTAACTGGGTAGGTAGGGCTTAACGTGTCGTCGACAGCGAGATCATTAGAGAGGGTAGAAGTTCCTCAGAGAAGCAGGGACGGTGCAGGGATTGGCAGTGGGCTGTATTAAGTAACTATCTCAGCATCCAACTGGAGTGATCTCGGGAAAGCATGGGAAACCGAGACGGGAATGGCCGGACTGGGATTCGACCCTGGGATCTCCTGAATGCGAGTCCGAAGGTTTACTACTGAGCCACTTTGCTTGGTGCCATTATTTAAAGGAATACCAGTGCTTTTGTAGAACTATTGCCTAATTCTGAAGCAAAATACAGTTACGAACATTATTTCGGAGTTTACATTTAACACCACATAAGTATAAGACAACTTAAACTAATTTACACACTAAGGTTCAGAACTGGTATTCGTTACAGGAAAAGCGGCGAAACTCTAGCTTGTAAATCTGTACAACAGTGTTTCTTCGACTACATACTCGATCTTAACCAAAATGATAAAGAACTGTTCTATCACTACTGGTTGTAACAATGTATCCTGGTAGATGCTGAAGTTGAACTCCCAGGACCAATCCCCAATAGGGTATACTGGGAACACTACTTTCTTCATTTAAGCCATTCTTTTAGGATTCCTCATCTTTATTCAGCCTTATCGGCTTCCCCGGGAAAACATTGGCATATAGTCGAGCCGTATCCGATCTCAAAATCTCGGTAAACATTATCCTCCCACAAAGGAATTCCGTTACACTAATTATTCATACCAACACAGGATGTTTCTATCTTAGCTGGGATTATAATATAAACCCGACTCATACCATACCATGGCAACTGCCACCTGCATCACCCACAACACATCTGTTCCCATCCTCTTTTGTCATTTTAACTTATGTTATCTGTCAACCTCAGTGATGTGCCATGAATTGTTTGTCGCCACAGGCAATCAACTCAAGCAACATGAAAGAGTTGACCAAAGTGATTTTGGTCCTTGACACTCTGTATTTACTGAGCTTCCCCGATCGTCGATTTTCAGTGGGGAGTCCTTAACCAAAAAATGCCCATTTCTTGCCCCCCCCCCCTTTCCCGAAATCATGGATATTTACCTAATGCATAACATAATATCAGTGCCATATTCGCCACAATTTCTCATGTTAATTCTTCATTACCATGCACAAGTATAAATACAATGGTAGCCAGTGCCATATCACCTCACTTTATTACCATACCAATTTATAAAGACAGGCGTGGCATGTAGGGCCAACTCTCTCTAACAGCGGGTTGGATTGCCTAAGTTTAAAGTCCCAGGATATTGGGAACGTTCACTCGACCCATTTTAAACAGTCTATGACTGGCAAAAACTAACTTGAGTCATGGTTCCACACTGTTCATCCTGCTCTAAGCAATAGCAGACATACGAAATAACGATATATTTTCAATCAGTCTCCTTGCTGACCTGGCTTGGAGACACCGACAGTCATGATATCTAGCTCACGGGGACTAACTGTTCAGCGGTCGACTATCCAGAGGAAACAATTGCATTCATCAATTTACGCTCTTATGCTACCCACCGTCCCAACATACAGTCAACTAATCGCTTATTTTTGCTCTCGTGTTATACCACTGCACCCCCATGCAGAGATGAGATTGTCGCTCCAAATGATTTTGCATGGTTGATACAGTGAGAGTTACTGATTTAGGAGCTGCAAGAAGCCTCACCTTTAGACATGGGCGAGAGTAGCAGCATGTCGACGCTGATGCCGCCGGCACTCTCACCGAAGATGGTCACCTGGCCTGGGTCGCCGCCGAAGTGCGCGATGTTTCTCTTGACCCAGCGCAGTGCTGCCACTTGGTCCTTGAGCGCAGCATTGCTCGTTATGTCAGGATGCTCCATGCTCAGAAAACCTGCAACAAACACTACTGTTGCACACACCTGCAGCACTATTCTGTAAGGGCTTGGCACAATTGGCGATTTGTGCTGTTGATGTTGTTGGTGTTAGTTAGTGAAAAGATTTGGGGGGGGGGCTCTTAACAGTGAGGTCTTGAGAGCCGATGAGGATGATTGAGGTGAGTATGGAGCAGCGCCGGAATTAAGGGCGGGGGAAACAGGAGATCTCCGAGAAAACCCGCCGACCAACGGCATCGTCCGACACGATTCTCACATGCAAAAATCCAGTGACCCGGCCAGGGATTGAACCCGGTTCGCCTTGGTGGGAGGCGAGCAGGATAACTGCTCGATCACCGTAGCCCTGGTGTTGGCGCTGTTGTTTGTGTTGTTGGTGGTTGGTATTGGTGGTTTATCTTTGGTGTGCGATTTATTCCATGGCACAACAGTCAATTGGTATTCGTATAAATAGTCTCGCGGTTGTGCCAACAGATCGTAAATCGTTCAGAAAGGCCCATAAATTTTATCTGGCTGTTTTTGGAACTGCTTTGCTTTTTAAAAAGAAGTGAAGGAGAGTTTTACTGTGGGCCTTTTAACATTTTCATTTAACTAATACAGACTGTAGAAAGTAATTCATGAAAATAATTAATATCTATTGACAAGTTTTATCCGCAAGCTTGATAATAGACTAGTATATTTTCGCTGTAGCCATTCCGTAATGATTGTATTTAAAAACAGTTCAGCTCATATCCACATTCGTGGTTGGATCACATTACGTATTAGCATCAAAGGCGTCTGTTAGCGAATCACAATCACCCACCAATGGAACTCTGATCGGCCTAGTCAAGTAAGAAAAATTTACAGTTAGCGAAGACCCGTGCTCGGAAACCAAAGCAAAGCGGCAGATGTGAACGAAGGATGTCAGAATCTAGCCAGTATGCATATGCAAGTATTTCCACTAAAACTTGGTATCTCCCTACTAAAGAGAAAACGACCTCACTATTATAGACCTTTGGTTATGCTAATGATTAGCCTTGTAAAATTTACAGAGGAGCGTTGAATGTCTTCGCGGCGCGTGTTCGCAATGTGGTGAACTTACCGAGAGCGCCAAGCCTGTAGTTGATGGAGACCATAATGGCGGTGCGGTTCATGAGGTTGTCTGGCCCGAAGAAGTTTTTGATCCCGCCGCCAGTGACGAACGCTCCTCCGTGGATCCACACCATCACTGGCAGTCCTGCTGGTGGAGGCGATGCAGCTGCAGACTGGAAAGTTACCACAAAATATGTTCACCCATTTGATAGTGACATTTTATCAAGTTATACTATTGTGCATTTCATAATTATATGTATTAGTTATTGGCTGTGTTTTAATCAGTTTATTATTGTTCCCAACATAATTGTATACATCGTATTGCATTGCACCATTGCCTCTTACTTGATCACGCTTGGTGACTACTGTGCGTATCACGTGGCATACTGCTCTGAAGCTGTAAATCAGCGGTATATAAAAATAAATTTTACAGGGTGCATTCATTTTTGTGGCACTGAGTGTAATTTAAAAGTATGCCGTTGCCGAGCAATGTTGAATGGAGTCTGCCTCCAACTCAGCCGCGTTCTTAAATGTATTTGCATACGTCCTTATTGTTATTTTGGTTAGTATTTTAGTTTTGTTTGTACATACTCAATTTCGCCTTCCTATATAAATATATATATATATAATTTTCGCATCTGTTAGTAATAACCAACCATGATTTGTTTTCAATGCCTATGTTGTATGCCACGTTCTGTATGTCTGGAGATAAACAACAAAACTCTGCGTTGTAGTACATCCGAAATAATTTTTTACTCAATTACAATCATAGATTAAGTTAAAAATTACTTCGGGTATACACCATTGCAGAGTTACGTCACCAAGGAAAAAACAGAGCAAGGCATTAACGATATAAGAATAAGTTAAGACTAGCTGTTGTCAACAGATATTTAAAACATAAATGTATTCTACCAGTCTAAACGAAACAGAACAGGACGAGTAACGAACTAACATACTGTTTTGTTTCGTTTAGTTTAACAGAACTCTTGGATTATCTTATTGTGGTATTATTTTCATTTCTTAGATTTTGAAATGTTTGAGTGGGGCGCCATTGAAATGGGTTGCACGTGTGTACGTATATGGAGAAAATGCCCCACGAATGGCCTCCACTGAAATAAATGTATTAGGATGTTTTATATTGCCCCACGTTGGTAGACTCACAGAAGTGTATTTTACAGTGTGTATTGGGGCATGTGTGATAGGGGCATTCGGGATAGTTGTTAACGAACCTAGTTGTCGATACAGGTTACTTGTATATTTGAGTGACCACACTATTAACAAGAGATCAGTAACAATCAACACTATAATTATAATTTTAAAAATACCACTACTGCGCGAACTACCAACCTAAGCAATTAAATTGTTGGTGAGCGTTTAATTATTGCATTTTAAAGTTTGACGAATAAACATAAGCAATCAATGTTCAGATATAAGAATACATGCAGCACAATTTCAAAGCGCTCAACTCAGAAAATAATTATAAATACACTCACCATTTGGCAGCGTAATTTAGTCTTTTCACACTAGGGAAAATATGATTCAGTGTCCCATATATATAAAATGTCTTACTTGGTTCAACTCCATTAATCAGCAAATACTTATTTTTGCCTCGGCTGCTCATATTTATAAGATATTTAAGTATAAGCATTAGAGCTCTACTTCTGAAGGAAGTATGAGCGTATTTGACAAGGAAAGTGTTATAGAAAGGGTTATGCAGAGTTCTTGAAGACCAAGTTAGGGAAATCGTGTTACATCAACTGCTGCCATCTGCAACTTATTTCAGTCTTTACTGAGCTGTAATTGTAATTCTTCTAGAGCAAGAAGTTCTCGTAGTTCATGTTGGCAATTCAATTGCTTTCAAACAGGACATGAATTTACTCAGATAGCCCTTTTCTGCCACTTGACTATCTGGGCATTCTTATTTTACGCCACTCGCAAACCAGTGCCATAAAATAACGTTCTGTATAAATCTTACCGATGAGATTCATGTTAAATATCAATTTTTCAGTACATTCTTGATTATATTCAGGATCCAATATGCCGACTTAGAAGTTCCAAGACAGCGATAATTGTTCAACCCAGTCTAGTTTGAATTGGCCGTAGCACAATAGGCGAAGCACTTCCAAAACATTCCCTTGCTAAATATTAAATATTGTACTATGCTGCCAACTTTGGATCAATGTTTACATTTAAATACATTTATTTTAGCAGTCTGTTTTACACTGCTATCGTAAAAAGCTGAATAATACATTAAATTAATTTAACGATTCTGAAAATATTTCAATCTGTGGTCATACTCAACTCTAAAACTACAATTAAAGATGTAAACAATAAAATAAACAAATAAAATTTGCAAAACATTACATGCTTTTAGAGTAACTAAAAAACTGATGATTCTGCCAATAGAAATCTCATACAAATGTTTAGTATAAACAATAAATTTGCAGTGGAAATAAAGAAGAAAAAATTGGGCAGAAGTACAAGATTATCATACGTTACAGCTAGTTTTTAATTTTTCGTATGCACACTTATAAACAACTTAATTTGACATACCTGTCAGTGGTGAAGGTATCCTCGAGTGGGGACTGTTTACGTGTGATGAAATGGGTCCCCTGGTATACGTGTGATCGCACCTAACCTGCGAACGATACAGGAACCTGCTGGCAGATCATGTGCACCCATTTCTGCTCCTACAGCACCCTGCAGGTTACCTGTACTTATGGCGGAACTACTCGCTGGCCCACTGCTCCGTAACTGTGACCGAGTGGTTGGATAAACACTCCACGGATCTGAGGTTGTTTGCCCGGCCCCCGAGGTCACCTGACCTCATTCCAACAGAACACATCTGGGATGCTGTCGAGAGGGATTTGCATGCTGTGGATCCTGCTCTGATCGATTTCCGTGCATTGCGGGAGGCTGTGCAACCGTCATGGACCAGTATGGCTGCCTACCGCTTCCGGTGTCGTGGAGTCCATGCCATGCTGCAACATCGCCGTCATCAAGGCTACATGCTACTAGAAAGGTACCTCTAATTCAAATGCTCGTGGTTGAAAGTTTCTTATATCGTCCTCTGCGTTTTCCCTGTAGTATAACTCTGCAATGGCCTATGCCCGAAGAAATTTTTCATTTAATCACTTACCCCTAACTGCAAGATTCATTCAAAGAACAACTCTAGTCATAGATTTACCTATCTTTCACAATCCATCGCTTCAAGGTTGAGCGGATGCGGCATGACCCAGTGTCCCATTCCCTCGATCAACCTTGAGAATGGCGACTCGCCCATCCTCCTCTGCCCAAATTAGCCACCTCCGAAACAGAGAATTCCGACCCCAGTCACTCCAGAGTTACGGTGTGACCAAATATGTCTCGCATTCGTCGGACTGCCTCGCTCGCGGATGGACTTCACGCCGTCAAACAACACTGTCAATTTTTTCACGTCTCGTTGCCTACTTTGGCTGCCATCTGCCGTCTTCAGTCAAATGTGTACGTTGTTGCCTATTCACTACACCTTGATGATCGTTGATTCAGCCTTGAAATATAGCGTAGACAATGCCTTCCATGTTCCCTGAAAAATAAAATGTGGTTTTGTCTTCTTCCCTTCTTCTGGGACTTCCTTGTTTCATCAAGGAGCTGTGTGAATACTTTACGACATCAACAGTGTTGATGGCCGCAGACAGGATGACTGTAAATAACAGTGGAAAAATTCTAAGGGTGGTACACGTTGAGAAGAAGAGTAACTTGGATTATTAACACCTTCGGCTGCGAACACCTGGTGTTGGCCACACGCATTATTCGTTACGTTTCCATTAAGTCTTCAAAACGTTTTCAGTATTTCCGTTCTCAGTTCCGACTGAGTATGATACCTGTTTCGGTGTGAAATTTAACCCTGAATTGAAATCGTTTTCAATACTGTTGCTAATGTGTGTGTTTATGTTGATTGCATTGAAATAAAAATACCGCTGGCATAACATTTAATTTATCTCCTTTTCTTCCGGTCAACTATTTAAACCAAAATTCCATACTACGTTCATGCAACGAGGATATCAGGTGAGTGCGCAAGGAAAACAAAAACAGTGAATAACATACGTCTGTGCGTAGTTCAGAAATGCTACTCGATATTTCGCACATTTGAGTTTCAACCAGATTTTAGTACTATACACGTTTACATATGCCTAATTACGCCCGATTGAATCCCATCCGATCCCAATTTTTTGGCGCAACGATCTTGAGACTCAATTCGCTTTGAATACCATTTGTCGGCTATTCACGGTAAAAATGAGCACTTTGAAAGCCCTGATTAAGATCTACTTTCATGTACGTTGTGTATTCTTCCGCCTTATGTAATTTTAACATTGTCATGGGCCTCTTATCTTTATTCATGTGTCGGTCAAGTCAAACTGCGAAATTATTAGAAAAGTAAATATTTAACAAATCTGCTATTTTTTTATATTTCCATTCCTTAAAAAAATTCATAAAGCGAAAGAAATATTTTAAGTTTCCACAAGTGGTTACCTAGCACTTTTTATTCGACGTTAATATACGGAACTACTTCCCTTCCATCGTTACCAACTTGGCTGGCCGCATATCACTCAGGGCGCCAGTTAAAATATGTGCAGGCAGGGGCAGTGACTTTTTTCTAAGGTTGATTTCTAAAGTGCTCACATTATCGTGAACAGCCTTTACACGTACAGATTCAATACGGAAAGGGTTTTGAAAACGACATTGTAAAACAGCAATTACGTAGATGCGAAAGGGTGAGCGGACTGCGTAAAATGTGGGCGATTTGCGGCAAAGATTTGAGACGAGTTTCTTATTCCACAATAACGAAACAGTTTCTTCCACGATCGCGTGTTCACGAATGTTCTGTTTCGTAATCCCAAGCACGTGGTAATCTCCCGGAAACTGTTAGCCCCCGTGGCAAATAAAGGAAGCATTCGTGTGCATTTCCCAACGTAGTAGATTCCCTTGTTCCAAACAAGGACTTATCGCCAAATGTTTGGTCTCGTGTTGCCCAACATTTTTGCATTACATCCTTACACCCTCTGGTGTTTTGAGCGAGTCCAGCATCCTGAGTTCTGCTAAACACACATTTATTATTGAACGCTACACCTACTTTCACAATGTCCCGCCCTTAGCAGTTTGTCGACGTAGACTAAAGGCTGTTCACGATAAAGCGAGCACTTTAGAAATCAACATAAGAAAAAAAGTCACTGCCTTCTGCCTGCACATATTTTAACGGGCGCCCTGAGTGACATGGACCCAGCCAAATTGTTAACGATGGATGGGAAGTAGTTCCGTATCTTAACGTCGAATAAAAAGTGTTAGGTGACCACTTGTGATAACTTCAAATATTTCTTTTGCTTTCTGATTTTTTGTAATGAATAGAAATATAAAAAATAGCAGATTTGTTAAATATTTACTTTTCTAATGATTTCGCTGTTTCACTTGACCGACACGTGAATAAAGTTAAGAGGCTCATGACAATGTAAATCTTACATAAGGCAGAATAATACACAACGTGCTTAAAAGTAGATCTTAATCGGGGCTTTCAAATGTGCTCATTTTACCGTGAATAGCCTACATTCATGCTATAAGAGTGGAGAGGCAGTAATTTCGGGAGTTCATCTCGCGGCAGAACCGAACTCTCGGCACTTATATTTACACCCAAGGCACTGCCATTCGCTCACTGGATAGTGCCTTCATGACAATCACTTTCTTCTTTGTACTAGGACCCGACCACTGATGACTGCCGACCGCTGATCGGCTTGGGTCGGAACTGCTGGATGTCGCGGTCCGAGTGGCCCATAGATGATCTCCTCTGTTGCACGGCCGACGACTTATTTATGGCGACGCAATAATTCCTTGCTAAAACTGATCACCGAATAGACAAAATCACGCGACTATCACAAGACAGGATGGAGAAATAAGTGTGACGTGGATGATGGAAGTGGCAATAGCCACGGCATGACATTATTGGTTTTGTTGACACACTGTTAAAAATGATTTCCTTCATTTTACGGAAAAGTGCTGGTAAAAATGTATCCAGAAGTGTCCGTAAACTCTCCGTAAAATTACGGACACATTGATTTTCAGAAACGGACTTTCCGTAAATTTCACGGAACCTCTCCGTTAATTTCCGAGTTAGTTTTCTGTAATTTCCATTTAAAATAAAAATATATAATGAAAACCACTTTAATTTTCGTCATGTGAGTGTTCGACCGTGTATAAAAATGATATTTAAAAAGTTAAAATATTTCATACTTAAGCGAGGTTTGAACCCGAGTCAAAACATTACCAGTCCACAACTCTAACCATTCACCTACAACTCACACTATTAAATATGGTATAACTTTTATATTTATATTTTAAAAAGACAAAAGAAAAATTTCAGATTTTATTAAATTTAGTGTATTTTTAGTGTTGCCAAATGTTACAGACGCCTGCCGCTATTTTATAATGTTTGAAAGAATAGGTCATAGTCGCGTGGATAGCCCTAACTGCCGCAGAAACGATAATTTTCTTGTTACAGTGGCGAAGAAAGCTTCGTGTATAATCGGCATTGTTCGTCCCCGTAACGCGAAGCCAAAGGGAATACGGAGACTTTCCGTGTTTTGTATTTACGGACTTAACTCCGTTTTTCGTCATTACAGATTTTTAACAGTGTATGAGAAACCCAGATTTGATAGAACCTTTTCGGGTTTGCTTGGAATGATTATATAAAACTGACTTCCCTCAAGGAAAGACGAAGTTTTTTTTTATTTATGAGTAACAAATTGGCTTCATTTTGGCGATTTTTCCCATGGAAGCCATTGGTCTATTTACACTGCAGGATCCAAACTGAATGGTCTAAGAATTTAAGTAGCGCGCTCAGTAAACCCCAGTGTTAGACGCGCAAAATTCACGTTATTGTTTGGGGACTCGTTGGACTTTAAACATGTGTACTTTTGCAATACGTTTGTCACTGGAACATACTTGAACTGACACGCCCTGAGTAACTCTGCGCCAATAAATATACAGTTCACAATTATGTGCCCCAATTACGTGCAGTTCAAAGAGAAACGTCGTGGCCTCAGATCTCTGCAGTGGCCAATGGGGAAACGACACCGGCGCCGGTACGTACAGCGAAGTGAAGTTCAGCCTGGAGCCAAATAATAATGCAAAGTTTGCACTTCTCTGCCATCGAGGGTTGGTTCTGAAAGGTGGTAGTGAGGCCAGGCCCTCCTTCTGCCGTGAAACATTGTATTGTATACTAGGTTGAATGTAATTCAATTCGTCTCTCTCTCTTTATATGTATACTACTAAAAAAAAAATTTCACCACACGTGATCGGTTGCACGTGAAGAATGTTCGCTGGGCCAGTCGGCGCATCACAAAACGATGCATTTCAAGTTCGGCGTGGCATTCTTCATAGACAGCCATCTCTACTTGCTCTTGTGCTGTGAGCAACCTAGTAACTTAGTAATACTGGTGATGCTATATTTGTTATGAGTAGCGTATTACTAGTTCTCAGTCCTGCAGGTCATGCCAGGATACGGGTGGCCAAATCACAAAAGTAACAAAAAGTTCAGGTGCTTCAAGTCTGCACTAACACAGTTTGAACTCGTCGTGAAATTTACGGCTCTCTGTGCATGCGCGCTGCTTGATGAAAATAGGCTGTTTTAGGCTGTTCACGGTAAAATGAGCACTTTTTGAAAGCCCTGCCTAAGATCTACTTGTATGCACATTGTGTATTCTTCCCCATTATGCAAAATTAACTCTTCCGTGGGCCTCATCACTATTCATGCATTGACCTGGTGAAACGGTGTAATTATTAGGAAAGTAAATATTTTACCAATCTGGTTATTTTTACACTTCGATGGATTTAAAAAAATCTTAAAGCGAAAGAAATATTTGTCAATTTCCACTTGTTATTCAACGTTAAAAGAAATCGAACTACTTTCCATCTACGGTTGCAAACTTTCCTGGGTGTATGCCACTCAGCGTGCCGTTAAAATACACTTAGGAAGTGGCAGTGACTTTTTTCTAAGGTTGATTTCAAAAGTGCTCGTTTTATCGTGAACAGCCTTTAGTAGTGACAAACCTGTGGAATATAGACGTTCAGGTAGAGACAGTCCTCCGACATGTTGGCAGTTGTCGGGACCGAAGATGTCTGGTAGCAGTAAGCCCCCTGCTCAAGGGCGTCTCTTACTCCTGTCCAGGGAGTTACAGGCCTCGGCGACTGCAACGAGACGAACACCAAAAAATGTTATAACTCATCTCTGTGGAAACAATGCATCACCGCTGTCTTCAAAATACTCCCAGCACACAAGATACGAACATGGGGAATACAAATTCACAATTTTAAAGAAGTGACAAAGAAGAAACCTTGTGGAATACACTGTAAGTGATGTTTGGAAGCGATATGTCGAAATTCAAACCACAGCATCCGTGGGCGAACAGAAAGAAGTAACTCTAGTCACGAAATTTTCGGAAACGGCCATTTAGTATGTTTAAGTTGAAGTTGAACTTCGGCGAACGACGCCGGGTGCCCGCAGCCGTATGTACCTGCGTGCGCAACAAGTTGCATAACACGAAGGCGAACTAACACACGGCAGTGCTGCACGCGGTACTCGGCGACGTATGTCGGTCGGACGGATTGCCACTGTCCCACACACAGGCGTCACCGCGGTGACATGTGATCATGTATTTTTGTCATGGTGACCTACGTACAGGCGCTGGCCGCATGTCGCGCCGCTGCAGTGGATTAGTTTGCCTTCGAGTTATGCAACTTGTTCTACACGCAGGTACATACGGCCGCGGACACCCGGCGTCGTTTGCCGGTATTCAACTTATATTTAAACATACTGAATAGTCTTTCGGAACATTTTGTGACTAGATTTTCTTGTTTCTGTGTTCGCCCACAGATGCTGTGGTCCGAAATTCTACAGGCAGCTTCCGAACACCTTGTACATAAAATAAAGCATAGCAATTAGAAGTTACCAAACGAACCGATGCCAAAAGTGCAATTCTAAGCGTTTAAGACAAAAAGGCATTGTTTCAATATTACAGAAATATCAACACTAAAGAACAACAAAATTAACTTAATGGCGTCTCTGAATACAGGGTGTTGGTTTCTTCCCACTGCAGCGTCCTACCATTTTGGCCTCCACGTACATTGTAAAGGTCCCTAACACGCCGTAGAACGCTTGAAATCAATTGTTCATGTCATCTTACGGACAATGGTCCCATTCCATCTGGGCAGCTCTTATGAGATTCAGAAGTGTTTCTGGAAGTTATGGACGATTATAAAATGATGCTGTTTTCAACATGTTCCAGGCATGTTCAATGTGTTAGTGCGCTCTTTGTTGATAACAACATAACTACATGACTCCTATCATCCAAACTGCCTTATATCACAATATTCCAAACTTTTTATGGTGTATATATTTGTGTGCGCCATATTTAAATGCAAATATACTGTATGTTAAATTACTATTCACCCCAGTCCAGTCATCCACCCAGCACAAAATTCGGGTAGTTGTTTAAACCAATTATAACAAAATCATTTTGGGATACACAACGTGTAGAATAAGGAAATATGTAGGTATTTATTTTAAGACAGTATAGAATAGAAATCATGTATGGCACAGCTGATTTTTCAAAATAACCCCATTTTAAAAAACATCATGGGTAACCCTAGACCCGTATGACATCAATTCGCCCTTTGAAGTCCAGTATTTTCTTTATCGGCAAGGAGGAAAATAAATACAACAAACAATAACGATGAAATTGAATTAACTGCGAATCCATTAATTATAAGTTGAATTTGGTTGTGAAAGAAATCATATACCTATATGGCATGTTTTTGACAGCCACTAAAATTTACAAACTAACCCTATTAAAATAGCTACCATATATCTAGAATCGCATGTGCTCAATACTGTAAGTAACTCCAGTCACGTTAACAGATCGTCAAAAACACTCCTGTAAGAATCGGAGGGAGATTGCCTCTGCTCTCTAAATTTGAGTCAGTGATTTCAATCAGCAGAATTATTTTACTGAATGTTCACTAGAGTGGATATGAGAGATTTTGGTGGCTATTAGCCTCGAGTATGGAGCGGCGCTGGAATGGGGGGGTTGGGGGAACGGGAGATCCCAGAGAAAGCCCGCCGACCAGCTGTATTGTCTGACACGATTCCCAGACGTGAAAATCCTTTAGCGATCCCGCTGGGAATCGAACCCGATATCTCCTGGGTGGAAGGCGGGTAGTCTGAACACTACACCACCGCGGTCCCCACTGAATATTCAGTTAATGAGCTGTTAAACGCCGTTCATGATAAAGTGAGAACAATGTTGTTGTCTCTAGATTACCCCCCTCGCTACACCAATGTTGTCTTCTCTGGATTACCACCTTCACTACACCAATGTTCTCTTTTCTGCGTAAACATCCTCGCTACACCAATGTTCTCTTATCTAGGTTACCCTCCTCGCTACAATGTTGTCTCCTCTGGGTTACCTTCCTCGCTACAACAATGTTGTCTCCTCTAGATTACTCCCCTCGCTACACCAATGTTACTCTGATTTACCACCTTCACTACAACAATGGTGGCTCTTCTAGATTACCCTCCTCGGTACACCAATGTTACTCTGGGTTACCACCTTCACTATAACAATTTTGTCTTCTCTGGGTTATCCTCCTCGTTACAACAATATTGTCTACTCTGTGTTTCCCTCCTCGCTACACCAAAGTTGTCATCTCTGGGTTACCATCCTCGCTACAACAAATTTGGCTCCTCTAGGTTACCCTCCTCGCTAAACCAATGTTACCCTTGGTTACCACCTTCACTACAACAATGTTGTCTCCTCTAGGTTTCCCTCCTCGCTATACCAATGATGTCACCTCTGGTTTACCTTCCTCGCCACAAAAATGTTGTCTCCTCTAGGTTTGCCCCCTCGCTACACCAATGTTGTCTCCTCTGGGTTACCCTCCTCACTACAACAATGTTGTCTCCTCTGGGTTACCCTCCTCGCTACACCAATGTTACTCTGGGTTACCACATTCACTAAACAATGTTGTCTTCTTTGGGTTACCCTCCTCGCTACAACAATGTTGTCTTCTCTAGGTTTCCAGATTCACTACAACAATGTTGGCTCCTCTAGGTTACCCTCCTCGCTAAAACAATGTTGTCTTCTCTGGGTTACCACCTTCACTACAAACATGTTGGCTCCTCTAGGTTACCCTCATCGCTACACCAATGTTGTCTCCTCTGTGATACCTTCCTCGCTACACCAATCTTTTCTACTCTGGGTTACCCCCACGCTACACCAATTTTGTCCCCTCCATATTACCGCCCTTGCTACACCAATGTCGTCTCCTCTGGGTAACCCCTCGCTTCACCAATGTTGTCTCCTCTGGGTAACCCCTCTCACTACACCAGTATTGTCTCCTTGGTTTACCTTAATGACCTGTGTGCGGTTATTTATGTTGGGTTTTCGGTAATGTGAACACATTTGAATGCCCTCTCGTTTGAAACAATAGTAAATAAGAATGTTTTATTTTAGCCTTAGGATTTAACTTCAGAGTGCCGTGGAATATACACGCTGATTTTATTACATAAAAGGAAATATTTATTTTAAAAGGTCGTTAAAAAGCAGAAATGTTGCGGAAAAGATAAAGTAACTAGAGGCTGAAAAGTGCTCAAGCCTATAAGAGCAGGGACAAAACGCGCTCAGCCTGGAACTATGTACAGCATAAGGAATCTGTCCATCGGCTGCTGTCTTTGGATAAAAAAACAGTAATTTGTTTCATTTTGTAACATGGACATTGATAGCAGGAACGAAGCGGTTAGTGTGTTTCATAAAAGGGGGGGGGGAGGGCGATTCAGTCATCCTCTTTCTATCTCTCTCTTTGCCCTTAAGTTTTTCGACAACTATGTAGTATAAAAATTTTTCAGTGAGAATTTAACTCTTATAAATAAAATTGCTGCTAGCTATTATGAATTTTATCACACAGCGAGGTAATTTCCCTTCTATAATTTCGCCTAAATAAGACGTGTAACCGCCCTCTTTTCGCTTTACTTATTGTTAACCCCCTCACCCCAAATAATCGACAAATCTCTGACTGCGGTTCTGCTTGATAGCCCTGAATCACATGATTACTTCTCTCTCAGGGTGTAAGATTCGGTACACTGAAATATGGATCCAGTAGATTCTTCATGATCATTTACGAAAGGGATATGCCTAAAGACGTATATAGTTATATAATGGAACCACTTTCAACGTAGAAATTGACTGTTTGTATATCGTGAGCAGAAAACGTGTCATAACCTACATGTAATCTATTCTCGTTATATTCCCTTTTTTTTAAATCAAACTTTAGAAAAACCACCCCGTGTATGATGTGTTTGGGTATTTCCCAAATACATTATATGTCACAAGCGCTTCGTAGAGGCTACTTTTGTCAATATTTTTTTGTTAGATTAAAATATTTTATTTAGGTTGGTAATGCATAGTTCACATGCAAAATATTATTAAAATAACTCGGACCGAATGCTTGCAGTGATACTGTATGCTGTCGTCGTCGTGTATTGGATAGCGCATCAGCCTATCGTGTCATGCTCGGTTGAACCAACATCTTACCCGATCCGAGATCGAATGATCCTAGTTCCGAACCACAATCCAGTTTTATCTTGGTTCCAATGTAAAAGTGTTGCACTAACGAAATTTCATGATTCTGGATCTCCGATTCGTCGATCTTGATTCCACAGTGAGATCGAGAATATGTATGAGACAAATTTTGCTATTGGTTCGTAATATATGACATCATTGAAGTAGACGTATTTTTATCTATAGGTATAACTAGATGTACGGTTTTCTATTCTGTTTTACGTGAATTATTGTTGTTCGAATTTTTCTGAATAATATTCAAATTCATATAATGTTGTTTTAATTTCCCAAGAAAACAATCTAACGTAGTACTATCTGTTGGCATATTTTCAAACTACGTTTATCGACGATGGCTGCTGATCTTGGATTGAGATTTCGAACCGCCAATTTCGACGGTTCGAAGTCCACTTCATCTAGATCTCCAGTACAGCTCTGAACTCGAATGTTGCAACAGTTTCTGTGTCGATCTTAGATCCGATCTCGGATTGAGTTTCAAACCACGATGGTGCAACCGGGCATTAGAAGACCACTGTCCACGCCCACCCATCAGCAAGTGTCGATTATATTATAGTTGAGGTTTTGATTACTATTCGTCAGAGGATAAAGGTTATAAAAAAAATTACAATACAAATACTCTGTGATATTATTTAACATAATTTTATTATACAATATATTTAATATTCCCTTACTTGAATGAGATTTTAACCCACTTTTGTCAGCTACTTTTTCCGTACGATTAGGGAATAGTACTTTTCTTGTTTTGTAGATGTACTATACATTTAAGAGGTAGTTTTACCTTACATGTAAGAGAATTTTCCCTCTATGTTTTTTACAGTGTGTGCGTTGTCCCTTTGGTGTAGTTTCCTAGACTTAGGGCCTGTATTAAGATCTCTAGATAAATGTGTGGAATAGTTATTCCATATATAAACTATTTGATGGTAACTTGTATTATGAACATTCCATTAGCTAAATTATTCTTTAGATAAGTAATCCAAGGTTTTGGTTCGTTAGTGTGTATGTTGGCAACAAAAGTCACTATATTTGTGGTGTTATGGCTTATGTCCAGTTGTCAGTAATGAGAGCGAAATGTGTTTTGCATTATATGAATATAAAGTTGTATGTTAATGCTTCTTTATCAAAAGTGAATTAAATAGAAACTATGAACCAAACCCGGGCAAACGACATACTTGTTCATAATTATTACTGTCGCTGGTAATATCAATCCTCTGGCAGTTAGCTTACCCTCCATATAATTTATCACAATGCTTGAGACTCGGTTTCTTGCCATTCAAGATTGAGGTTCGTGCCTGTGTTTCTTAAATATATTTTTTAATATTTTGAAAATGGAAGGGGGAAATATTTTATTTCACAAATTTCAAGGAATCCGTTTCCTCAAAATGACATTAAGCCAAGTGCGAATATTTTACTTCCAATTTTTGTCATTACAAAATACAATTTCCACAACTAGAAATAATACAATTTCCAAAAGTAATCTTCTGTGTCGTTATATACATTCATATACATTCGCCAGGTTTACTTGCATTTTGCAGAACTATTCTACATAATATTCAAAATCGCAAAAAACTTAAATTCATAAATGATATAACCTCCAAAATCAACATACATATAAGAAAAACACCACCACCTGATGTTTGAGACACCATTTTGAAGCTTATCTAAAGGTATAAATTCTTGTCTAGCACTGGAAGTGATAGATAGTTTAACCCCTTGATAACAGTTCTAGTTAGCAATAACTAGAGGTCGTAATACACTATTTTGCACGAACTGGTAGTTAACTTTTAACCTGATGTGTAACTAGAGGTCATAATACTGGCGCTTACAATAGTTAAGGTTTGTTTGCATGGGACGGAGGAATGGCGTGAAAGTAGAAATTTAGCTGGGCCTTAGAAATGTCGTAGGTTACAGTGAATAGACAGGCTGTGTCCGAATTCGCCTGAAGTTCGTACTTGTGCTTGCATGTCCCCGGAAGTGACGTAGTAAGTACTGTCCGAATTACAAGTTAAGTATGCAAGTATACAAGTGAACGAAGATGAATACTTCTCGCGTACTTGGGGAATATGTGCCGCCATTTTGAGAAAAAAATGTGTAGGTTACATTTGATTTCCGACATAATTATTTTATTTAAAGTTTAATAGGGCAACATTACTACATAGTAGACATTGGATTTTGAACTGAGTAAATAATTATCGGAAGGTTAACCTTAAATAAAAAGTCTAAACGATAAATTCGTATTAGGTCTGTGCCCCTAACCTACAGAGGCTGAGATAAAAAAAAATCAATCCAAATTGTACTTACTGAAATATTATTTAATACTTGATTTAACCTCTAAAACTTCCTGCAATTATCAAATTATTATTCGGAATACGTGTATTTAAAAATGGTTAGCTGGCTAATAACAGACAACCGAAGCCAACAATATTGCATGTCCGAACTCATCAAGTTTGGTACAAAGGGTAAGTGAAGTATGCGAGTACGCAAGTATATGACTGAATTCGGACGCTGCCTTAGTTGTCGTGCTCGCTTGCTACCAACCTTGAAGCGCAGCTCTCCCACTGGCGGCTGGGCGAACGGAATGTTCTGGAAGCTGATGTACGTCCTGTTCCAGATGGACGTGGTCGCCTGTCCTCGGAGCAGACCGTCCTCTGTCGTCACAGTGACAGTCCCGTCTGCTCCCTGGACAACACACGTCACCACAGCACCGTCAATAGGCACACTGAAGGAACTGTTTTGCTTCTGACTAACATTTTCATTGTTTTATATTATTTGTTTTTTTATTTATTCGATTATTATTTTGTACTATCTTTCTAGTTCTATATACATTATATATCAAAGATATAGTGTATTTCAAACTTTATTAGGCCTTCATTGCTGTTTGTTTGTATTTAAATTACTGTACCTTGTGTATGCATTCTATTAATAGTAGTTATATATATATAAATTATTCTGCAAATTATTCATAATTTTAGTTTAGCAACTCGTTCAATTTTATGTAGTATGTAAGTAAATCTGGCATGTCCTATACCATTATGTATGGTCTTTTGGATGAATTAAAGTGATTGATTGATTGCAACTTTTCTACTTTCGACATCGATTGTTTCAGTCCTGAGTAAAATGATTTGCTTTTCCCTCGTTCAAAAATATATTTAGATCTGTTCACCAGCACACCAGTTCAGGTGGCAAATGCAAGCTCAAACGTGAAGCCAAGATAGGATTTAAGGGTAACTACGAAAAAGCTTTACAGATCGCTTTACAGGCAACAAATTTTCGGTGATAGAAACTTTACTTTTGTATGAATCACAAATATAGATACACAATTCATTAGGTAGTTGCAAGAGCATCAGAAGCTAGCAGAGCTTTATTACGAGCATGCAGGGAGATATTTGAAAATGCTTAATCGGGCCAGCATTTATTTAAAATGGGGTTCAGAACCTAACCAGTAAAAGGAAAGATATTACGTCATTAGCTGAAACACAAATGATATTGAATTTAATCAAGTATCTCTGTAAAGTTCCTTAGCAAGAAACAAATCACACGATAGGCTCCAAATAAAACCGATAGTTGCTAACTACTGTGTGGAATTTCAGTTATTTGATAGACTTTCGGAAATAAGTTATGTTTTTAAGAGAACCAAATCATTTGTTTAAAAAATAGGGGTCATTATATATATATATATATATATATATATATATATATATATATATATATATATATATATATATATATATATATATATATATATATATAGACAGCTGACTAAATATGTGCAAATAGGTATTCAGCCTTAAGATTCTCAAGATATCCTTGTAAACTCCACATGTATGAGTGAGAAAGATGCAGTCAAAAGAACTTCAGTGCATTTCTTGACAAAAATAAAAGCCAGTTCGATTTGCCTCATGTTAAGCGTAGGATTCTGATCCAAAAAAAAAATTACATTTTTCTTGGTTATTAGGAAGAAATACCCTACTTATCTTTATTGCTAGAAAATAAAATACAACAAAATCAGGTATTTATTAAAGTTGGGTAAGTGTAAATTTGATGAAGGTTGAAATGGGGGGTTGGGAAAACAGAGAGCATTGCATCGCAGCATCAGCTTTCTTTACGTAAGCCGACACTGCATGTTAAATGCCAACAAGTTGAGGGGCGGTATGGTATACGCGTTTGACCAATGAATGGGGCAATTTATCAATATCGTACATTATCCATAAAACAAACTCTTATATTCTGTCCCGATGCAACGGCAGAAGGCAGAATTTTCGTGACTTTTATTCGTCAACACCGCCGTCATTTTGCTATCTTTTAGCCAAGTTGCGTGTTAATCTCTTCTAATCTCTGTACATTGTTCCATCGGTCGTCCTATTGCTCTGGTTGGTATAGGGTGTTCACGATCAAGTGAGCACTTTGAAGGACCTAGTCACTTTTTTACCAGCCTTTTTTTCCTTACACCAATTTTTAAGGTAAATAATGCCCTGTAAGTAATAAACAGACTGTATGTATTTTACCGGACTTGAAAGATAATGTCTAAGGCTACAATAAAATATATTTATTTACTTTTCTTCCAACTTAGAGGACTTCAAAAAGTGCTCACTTTACCGTGAACGGCCTATACACTGCTACGCGCATAGTGTCCCATCACCGTTAGGGGCAAAGTTATCAAACTGGACGTGCAAATTTCCGCAAGTGAGGATCGTGCCGGACAATGCCGTTCGTCAGAGGGTTTTCTCGGGGATCTCCAACCCCATCCCGCACTTGCATTCCGGCACTGAGAGAAAGTTTTTTTTTTTTATCAAACAAGATTTGCTTCGTGCAACCGAATTCTTTGTTTGTATGGTGGCAATGAAATATTTTGTTGCTGAAACCAAATTATTTCGTGGTTCTCATTTGGTTGCCCCTAAGATTTTGTTTGGCTGGCTCCACGTACATTGAAGAGTTTGGGCTGATATAAAAGCAGTTTACAGGTTCGACCGAGTTTCGAACCTAGACTACCTGCGTCCGAGCGGTACACCTTAATAATCTCAATTAATGTGACAACTTGTGACATCGGATAGCTTTTAAATAGATATACTGCAAATGCTGTACAAGTTCAAACAAATATTTCAAGTTTTTACCGCTTTACTTGCCAGTTTCTTGTTACATTGTTCTATTAATGTGTTTATATGATTTTAAGCATCAATAGATGCACTAACAAACACTGTTACTATCCTAATTTTCACAACAAATACAAACAAACTATCCTGCTGTATTCTCGAACGAAGGCAGTCAAATGAGTGACCAAACAAATATATACAGTCGATACAACAAAATATTTAGTCGACAGTCTAATATTTTTTGGCCCAACACAGAGATTTTGTATATGCCACCATACCATTTGTTAGACGAACAATAGTAATTTTGTTGCTTTTCAAATATTTTTTTTGGTCAACAATGTATTTAGTTGGGCAACTAAATATATATTTGTCCCTATACAAACAAATATTTTGTTCGATTTTCTCTTAGTGGGCGTTGCTCCATTCTCACCTCGTTTCACCCTTGTCGGCTCTCAAGACCTCGATGTTTACAGCCGCCCAAATCTCTCATGACAACTCAACCGGGCGTGCACACCAATTTGAGGCTTTGCGCATAGAGACGAAGATGCACTTGAAGCTCGTGGTACAGTAGCTCTTATGGTTACTTTGCTTCTCGGCCTCAAAAGCGGAATAGTAATCCCGGATAGGTGGGACATAAATTAATGAGTAGGACTGAAGTTGTTCATATAGAAGGTTTTATTGCAAATAATTACCTGTTCAAGGGGAACTGAGGTGACGGATGAAGCCAAAACCAGGAATATCGCAGCTGACCACATCTTGTTCTGACAATGAGACCTCCACGGGTTGCATGCGGGTACCTTATAAGTGTGGAAACCACTTCAAAACCTTGACTTTGCTCCAAACCCTCCAGATATGTTCAAAGCCAGTTTGCAAGCTTGTTAAGAGAAAATGACCTGCATTGGTTTCATTTAACTTTGAAAAATACAGTAAGATAAGATTATTGAAGTGTTTCCATTGCCAGATTATTGCTGACTAGCAACCTGATAGTTGCTCAAATTCTGTAATCTCATGCTATTATAAACACTGACGTCAAGAGCTAACGCTCGCCTACTTGTAATTGCCAAACATTACGTCTTTGAAAAGCAAACAACTAATTTTCACAACGAGCCAGGATTATTTCGTTATGTAAAAGTTCATACCAACTAACGTAATTGACGCAATGTGCTAAAATGCCAGCTTTGAGCTACTCTGACTAGCAAGTCTATTATTTTTCCTGTATCGATTCTATGCATTGCAATGCTGTATTTTTGAACAACAAATGCACTTTATTTCAAATTCTGAGTAATGCATTGTAAAATTCTGTCATTTATATAGGGGAGAAACAGTTTGTTTGCATTATAATCATAATGGATTCTGGTGTTTTTAGCTTTCGTTTTATACAATTTTAGATCATTTAATTCCATTTTGTATATTACGAACCACTTAAAAAACTTCGTTGTCTGTCAGCTCACACCAGTCTTCAGCCAAGTTGTTCTCCTTTCACACTGAAAGAAAGAAACGCTTGGGGAAAATTATATTTGCTACTGTCAACCAAACGCTATGTTTAGATAGTGCCGAATAAATATTTTGCTAATGTAACCAAATAATATAGTTAAAATTTGGGTTATGGCAAATGTCTAACCTGTTGTTTCACACAAACAAAGTTAAGAACGTCAGATTGTTGCAGCCAACAAAATACTTGCTCAAATTCAAACAAACTAATAAAATCTTTCATGATCTACTGTGTATTAAACTAAAAATAAACCGTATAAGTGCGTAGTTGATTACTTCCTCGTGAAATGGTCCCGTGTACTAAGTGCATGTTGATGATGTCGAAATTACCAAAAGGATATTTGACCCTACACACGATGCCATATTTAAATAAATTATTTGATTCAAGGGAACGTATGCAGATTGTTATGGGCAAGTTCTTGTTGTGGCGCTTGTGTGAACGCACCAGCACATCTCCAAGACGAGCGAGGAAGCGAAGCGCCGCCGCGACAATCAGGACACGATCCTCAGGAGCAGTGTGCAAACAAACGGAGTAATTTGTAAACAACCAAGTATATAAGGAAGCGGGTGATGGGGGGGGGGGGGGGGGGGTTGAGCTCGTATCTGACAACATCTAACTGACGACGTGGCAACACATGGGGTTTCGGCCGCCGTAACTGTAATAGCAATCACCCTTCGTCAACACAAAGGTAATACCGTTCCAGCATTTAGCAGGACTCTTAGTTCGAGGAGCGGTAATAGTTTAGATAATATATAAATACTTGCAGAAATAGAGTAACTTAACGTAACACATTCCCCCCGGTGCACTTTAAGGTATTTACGTAAAATTTAAAGTGTTGTAAATTATAATGTAAGCTTTTAATAGTTTTAATTATATGACATAGTGAAATAATATCGTGTCCTCCATCAGAGTTAGGTTTCCCCACATAGTTTGTGCGACCCCCATATGACGCCGACACGACAAGAAGTCTGGAATAATAGCGGTTTGATTGTGTGAACAAAATATTGGTCAATTTAATCAAATTGATTTACTCTCCAAGTAAATATAATTGGTAGCAGCAACAAAATCATATTCTTGGTGCAGAGAGTTAGCTGCGGAGTTAGTTGTGTTGGCTGCGGTGCAGTAATTTTGTAGAGTAAATTCCTGATGTAACCTCTTTCCCACTCACGTCGTATAAGCGTGATTTTCTGTAGTTTTACCGAAAGTTTCACGTGATCGGAAAATGAGCACAGTTCCAAAAATCCAAATTGTACAGACTCCCAACACCCTCTCTTCATGATCATCACTGGCCGTACACGAAGAGAAAAGTCAACCAAATATGTGTTTATAAAGGGTCCAAGATTACATTTAGTTCCCCAAAAGTATATTTTGTTGAGTAAGCAGAACTTGAAAAGCAACAAAATTAATTTTGTTCATCTAAAAAAATGTGATTGAATAAACAAAATCTCTCTGCTGGACAAATATAAATTAGAATGCCAACAAAATATTTCGTCGAATCAACTGTAATTATTTGTTTGGCCACTCATTTGATTGCCTTGGTTTTAAAATGCAGCTCGAGAGATAATTTAAATTATTTTTTGTGGCAATTAGAATAGTAGCTGCATTTATTAGTGCATTTATTTACGCATAATCCTTACTACTATGTAAATGGGAAAGTGTGATTGTTTGTCCTTTCACGTCAAAACTTAGCAACGGATCGACGTGATTTGTGCACAGATATAGTTAGAGGGTCGGAGAGTGACATGGGTTACTTTTTACTCCAGGAAAATATTTCATTCCTTAAGAAAAATTATTGTAAATTTATATCATTCCTTTAGGAGATTCTTATTGTAATATTTCTGCATAAAAAAAGCATTGTTGAAAATAAAAGTTCCGTCATTTCTCCTTTATTTTAAGTCTGTGGGCTGTATTCTATTCCTTCCCAAGAGCCATAGTGGCCCAATGGCTAGAGCGATTCAAAGTGGGGTAGCAGTGTCTTAGAGAATATAAATATATCAAGTGGGGTCGCATTAGCTCAGTGGGTAGAGAACCCAATAGTGGGGCCGCAGAAACTAAGTGGGTAGAGAACCCAATAGTGGGGCCGCAGTAGCTCAGTGGGTAGAGAACCCAATACTATCACAAAAATTAATTATTTATCCCTATAAACACGCGTGCGAAGCCGTGGGTAAAAGCTAGTAATGATATAATCATTCCAACAATACAAGTTCAACAGAAATCTAAAGAGTGACGTTGTCCAGTATTTTAAATGTCTGTATTTAGAAAGCGTACCCTATTTACCAGTAGTAGGTCACTTTAGTTGACGTTGCTCAGGCGCAGATGAATTATCTTTGAATCTCATTCGGACTTTGTAAGGGAGTGGAGAGATTTGAGCGGCTCTTAACAGCTAGGTCTTGAGAGCCGATGAGAGTGATTGAGCTCAGAATGGATCAGCGCCGGAATGAAAGGGCAGGGGAAACGAGAGATCCCCGAGAAAACTCGCCGACAAGCGTTATCGCCCGGCACGATTCCCGCCTGCGAAAATCCGGGAGTGGCCCTTGTCGGAGATTGGACCCGGTTCGCCTTGGTGGGAGGCTAGCAGGCTAACCGCTCAGCCACCGCCCCCCCCCCCCCATCTACTTTGTGACTTTGAAATGTGATAGGGCAGTTTTAAACTAAAGGCTGTTCACTATAAAGTGAGCACTTTTGAAATCAGTCTTAGAAAAAGTCACTGACCCTGCCCCTGCTTATATTTCAATGACCTCACTGGGAAACATGGGCCCAGTAAATTTGGTAACGATGGATGCAAAGTAGTTCCATTTTTAACGTCGAATACATAATGTACGAATACATAATGTAGAATAAGGAAGAATGCATAATGTACATACAAGCTGGGCTTTCGAAAGTGCTCATTTGACCGAGAACAGCCTGTCTGCCGCTTTTTCGTCTTCTCGTCCCACGTATCTTTGTCCAAAGTCATCTGGAACCGCTCTGGAACGCGATTCTCAGTCTTCTGTCCGTTTATCGGAGTCGATTTACGTGACGGAATCAACGATCAGGGCTGGATTTATCACTGCGCTCCATGCAGTAGTCATGTGCTTGTCACATCAGAAACTCTGCTATACGCTGTTCACGGTCAAATGAGCACTTTTGAAAGCCCTGCTTAAGATCTACTCGTATGCACGTTGTATGATCTTCCGCCTTATGTAAAAATAATGTTGCCATGGGCCTCATCACTTTATCCATACGTTGGTAAAGTGAAACAGTGAAATTATTATAAAAGTAAATATTGTATAAATCCGCTCATTTGTACACCTCAATGCATTACAAAATACAGCAAGCGAGGGAAATAATTTAAGTTATCACAAAAGGTCACCTAACACGTTTTGTTCGACGTTAATATGTGGAACTACTTTCCCCTCCATCGTTACCAACTTTACTGGACTCATGTCACTCATTGCGCCCGTTAAAACATATGCAGGTAGGGGCAATGACATTTTTCTAATGTTGATTTCAAAAGTGCTCACTTTATCGTGAACAGCCTTTACTCCTGGCTGTATTGGGCTCGCGACAAACGGAAAAGTTAAGAATGCCTCCGACCTCTCGCTTGAATTTCGTTCCACTGTGTTTGAAATTTGTATTTTTTTTTTTTTTTCACTAAACCATTAAGAGTGGGATGGAAGTCCACATTTTGTTGTAAAATAGTTGTTTGCGCGAATACTCGTATCTCGGTAAATAATGAAAAGATAATAGAAAACCATTATCTATGACCCAGATTTTTTTTTTTTTTTTTTTTTTTGCTTTTGTCATATTAAGTGTATCGTTGGAGAAATTATTCGTAAAAATGGCCAAATAACGCATATTTAAAGCTTGCCTATGCAGTTTCCTTAAGCGACAAGAGATGAGTACAAACATATGGGCGTAGTTTAAGGTTGAAATAAAGCAACTGCCTATGGAGCACTGCACCCGACTATACAACGTGAAGAAGTCATAAAAAAAAAAAAAGTAGTACAGACACCATGAAAATTGTCAGAAAAGTGCCATTTATTCTGTATTTGAAAGAAGAATGTGTATTTTTTTTGCAACATTATAAAATATTTTACTAAAATATAAGCTACTTTTTAAATGTAAAACATTAATCTATTAAAAGAGTCTGTATTTTTAGCCAATTTTATGCGCATTTCCTTTTTTGGATGCTTCGGAAAGGAGAATTTGCAAGAAAATATTCTTCAAGAAAATCATCATAATATGTACTGTGATCATGAGTAATAAAATCATAGTAATAATATATCATGCCAGTTTTATGATCTACTTTTTTTACGTCTGTTTCAGTCATAAATGTTTGTGACAAATGGACGCAGATAAATCAATTATAAGAATTATTTACTACATTATTATTACAACTTTCTTACATACAACCGTAGTAAATATTATGACGATATTTCATGACGAAAATTTTCTTGCGAACTCTGCTTTCTGAAGCATCGAAAATGGAAATCTGCTTAAATATTGTTAAAAATACACTCTTGTAATAGATTTTTTTTTTTTTTTTTACATTTCAAAAGCATATTTTAGTAAAATATTTTATAATGTTGCAAAATTTATACATTCTTCTTTCATATACAGCATAAATCGCACTTTTCTGACAATTTCCATTGATTTCTGTACTACGTTTCTAATGAGTTCCTAACATTGTATAGCTGAGTGCAGTGCTCCATAGGCAGTTGCTGTACTCTAACCTTAATCTGTGGTCTTTCATAGTGAGTTATAAAACCCCACTGTAACAGATCTAACTGGCACAGCACAGCGTCGCGACGGAAACACTGCACGCCTTGCGCGTAGGAGCGATGAGGCACTAGGTGTGCGTGTTAGTGTCGCCCGTATCGCTCCCTCGTTTCTTGACCTTGGACGCGGGGTTCCCACGGGGGTCCATCCCACCCTTAAGTGTGTTCTCACGATACCAATGTTCGAAAAGAAGAAACTCTTCAGGAGAGGTACGTATAATACTCTCAACACGTCACGTACATTATAAATATTATTCCCGAGCCCTCCAATAGCTAAAAACGGCATTTTCACACTGATCTAGCTCACAATATACTGGTTGGCAACTTGGGAAACTATTATAGGAACCTGCATTGAACTTTACTGCAGGCTTTCCGCCAATAAAATGATATGGTCACCGCTTAAAGTCAACACACAGAGAACACTGCACACCAGTTCAGAGTCTTGCGCGTAGGAGCGAAATGACATGAAGCGAGTTCATCAGTGTAGTCCTTATCGCTCCCCTGCCTTAAACACGCTAAACACTTCCAAGTAGGCGGCGCCTTAAGGCTGGATTCACAACCGTCCGTCGCAACAGTCAGTCGTCCGTCCGATGGTCACCGTGATCATCAACCAATCGCAGGGCAAGGGGGGGGTTTTTTTTTTTTTTTTTTTTTTTTTTTTTACCGAACTCTAACTTTCGACGGACCGGCGGATGAACCATCGCCTTCTGACGTCATTGCTTAGACATGAAGACGTACTTTGAAATAAAATGCAAGTCAGTGAATCTATGTTTATTTATATATTGAGGTAAATTAAGGAAGTTTGAATGTAAAAAATTTAATATATGTTTGGAATATACATACAGAATACACAAACGTATGGAGTACACTAAAAAGAAAGCATAGCAATTACATGTTACCAACGATATTTATAAAAAAAAAGGGTGAAATTCAAAGTGCTTCTAAAAAAAAAAAAAAAAAAAAAACATTTTCCCATTGTCACAGACAAGTAAACACTAATTTTCAACAAAATATTCTTAATGGTGTATCTTACTAGGGAGGGTTTATTTTTCCCCACTGCAGCTTAGTACCTACTATGAATAGCCTCGATGTGCATTGTACAGTTCCCTAACATTCTGTAGAATGCTTGTAGTCAATGTGTTGATGACATCTTCCTGACGAAGGTCTCAATACATCTGGGCAGCTCTTATGAGATCTGGAAGTGTTTCTGAAAGTTGTGGACGATTATAAACTGATGCAGTTTTCTGCTTGTCCCAGGCATGTTCAAGGCGTTAGTACCTTCTCTGTCTATCACAAAAGAACTACATCATTCCTACCACCCACGCTGCTATATCTCACAATATTCCAAAATTTTTGTGAGGTGTTTATTAACCTGTCTTTATTCAAAGTTTTATTTTGACTTATGCACTCTTTCCCGCTTACCCTAGATCGGGAAGTTTTTCCCATTTATTGGTGAGCATTCTCGTTTATTGGGAGGTATTCCCGTTTATCGGCAGGTATTCGCGTTTATTGGAAGGTATTCGCATTTATCGGGAGGTATTCAAATTTATTGAATATAATTCTGCTTATTGGGAGGTATTTCCGTTTAATGGGAGGTATTCCCATTTATCGGAACTATTCCCTTTTATTGGGAGTATTGCCATTTATTGGGAATTATTCCTGTTTCTCGGTAGGTATTCCCATTTATTTGGAGGTATTCTCGTTTATTGGGTGGTATACCTGTCTCATGTATCGGGGATTAGCATGTTTCTAATCTTACCAATAAATTGCGTGTGTAGTTGATTTTCTTCACTTATTTCTTGACTGGGCATAATTGTTAGTCACTTGTTCCTCACGAGTCTCGTCATTCGAGTTGTTAAGTGTCGTCTTCAAAAAGTCTTTCTCCCTTAGTTAGAAAATTGTCATTGCCTTGATAATTATTTCTTACTTTGTTGTAGATAGGGTCGACTACGACGTAAGAACAGTATCTTATATGTGCAATTCTTTCTCCTTTCGAAGTCAGTTTTTAGTTTTAGACTGCAGATCTTTCGGCTCAACACTTCTACGTTTTTTCTGACAAGACAGTGACCAAACACTAAATAACCATTGATTTTATTATAATTTATACTATCACTTTATAACACAACATTTTTAGCACTGAAACTATTTTCTGTGACAAATATATTTGTGATCGTATTCAGAAGTATATACTTGTCTTCTTATAATTTAACTGCTTCCTTTGTATTTCGTTGCATTTGGTTTGATTTACTACATTCCATCAAACTTATTATTTTCTCACATGTTTCAAGTGGAATGTGGTGCTACCGCGAATGCAACGTAAAATACAATTGTTTTGAAACATGCAGTTTTTTTTTTAATATTTAGCGTGTGAATTCATGTTTGATTAGGCATACGTGACTATTTTTCTCATTGACGAACAATGATGAGTTCAGGGATATCACCAATATCTTATCTGCCAAACAGCAATATCTTATAGCAGACATCCTCTGCTTGTTAGAGGCGATAAGAAGGAAAATGCCTCCATATGTCAAGGTTGTGGACAGTGCTGCCAATTTTTTGAGAGAACTTATCTAAATCAATATTCTAAAACTACCAGAAAAAACGCCTAGTTGAAATTATTATTATTTTTTTAATTGAATTTAAACAAAATAAATAAAATATTTGTTTTCGAAGCTTGAAGTGTTATTTATTATTACTTGTTACAGTTGCTTACCAACATATGCACTATCTACCAAAAAGTAATTGGGCACCTATCCACAATGTTTCTCGGTGGTTGTTACCCCGTTATAATCTCGTAGGGCCACGTCTTGTGGTTATAACAGCAGCCACCCTATCTGGCATGCTCTCTACGAGTGTGTGCAGGACATTCACGGGGATTCGTCGCCATTCCTCTTGCAACCATTCCATGAGTTGAGCAATGGATTTTGGCCGCGCCTGACGAGCCCTCACCCGGCGATAAAATTCGTCCCAAAGATGATCTATTGGGTTGAGGTCGGGGCTCTGGGCGGGCCAGTCCAATCGGCGAACATTGTTGTCGGCGTACCACGGCATAGTAGCCCTTGAAAAATGGCACCTGGCATTGTCATCCTGGAAGTAACACGGGTCCATTCCATACAAATGCCACAATGTTGGGAGAATTTCATTATCCAGAATATTACAATAGGCCTCTGTGTTCATGATACCACGGACAAACACCAGCGGTCCTACGCCGAAGGCCATGAAACACAAGTCAACTGACGTACTGAATTAACTATCTTCACGTGTACCCAATCACTTTTTGGTAGATAGTGTACATATAACACTATCAGAAAGTGTTACAATTACAAATTAAAAACAAATAAAATTCTGCCTGAAATACTTTAATAGCGCATTCTCTAAACATACAACAAAAGCACAATACTCTCTAGATGTATAAATGGACTTTCATGTATTTTTTTCACTGTAGAGGTTGACAGAACTTTGCTTAGGACAGGGCAAACTGTTTTGCTATCCCCGCAAGAGATAGCACACATTGCTACCTACAAAGAGGTAACCATACATTGAAACATGTAATGCATATCACGATGTTAGTTTGTTCTCTCTTGGTGTACATCATAAATACAGAGGAAATGAACTATCCTGAAGATAAGAAACTGCGATGATCTGTTAATTGAATCATATTCAGCCTGCCTTCATATTATTAGAGATGCCAACAGACTTTTACTAAAATCACTAAAGTTTCAACCTGTCAAATATAAAATTAAGCTAACAGGCCATTCTCTGATACTACCATATCTGGTGAGAAAATCTCCAAGCTGGCAACTCTGGACTGCGGCGCAGTCTTGGACAGCCAGAATAAGCGTGGGTAGTGCCCCAAAACCGAACCATGGGCGTAAAGCTGATAAAGGCTGTTCACCATGAAGTGTACACTTTTGAAATCAACCTTAGAAAAAATCATTGCTACTACCTGTGTGTATTTTAACGGGCGCCCTGAGTGACATTCGCTCAGTAAAGTTGGTAACAATAGTGGGGAAAGTAGTTCCATATCTTAACGTCGAATAAAAAGTAATATGTGATAACTTAAATTATTTCTATCGTTTTCTTTTTTTTTTATGCATCGAAGTGTAAAAATTAGCAAAATTTTAAAATGTTTACTATTCTAATAATTTGACTGTTTCACTTGACCGATGCATGAAGAAAGCGATGAGTCCCATGGCAATGATAATTTTACATAAGGCGGAAGAACACACAACGTGCATACAAATAGATCCTAAACAGGGCTTTCAAAAGGGCTCATTTGACAGTGAACATCATATATTACACGATACCTAATGTCATACTTGGTCTTGTACAAGCTTATGTAAGACCTGGCACACGAGCCAGTATACCAGCCGCTATGCCAGTCGGTACCACTGAGAAAAACGTTTCGTTGCATGAACCAAAGTTTTTTTTTTTTCGGGGCAACTAAATTAATTGTTTGTATAGGTGAAATACTTTGTTGAAACTAAATCATGTTGTTCTTATAAGGTTTCCCCAAACAAATATTTTGTTGGTGAAACTAAAGATTCGTCTGGCTCTAGCAACCTCGGCCGAAATGATGTCTGATGAAAAACTTATTTATTTTTATATAATTCAAATATGTACTGAACAACATCAGTAGTATAATTTGGAGAAGTCGGACATAAGAAGCAGGCAGTCCGGCGCCAGCACCGGCCGGCCGCCATGTTGTAACGTCATCCGACCACCACCTTGGATGTCCTCTATGAACTCTGACCATGTGTTTGATTCATTCCTGCAACAAATAGGCAATAGTTTTCGCCTTCCAAGACTTGGACGATCGTTATTATGATGTGATAGGGTTTGAGGAATACAATCAAGAATGTAACTGCGACAGCTTTATAAAACGACTGTGTGAACGAATGTCTGTACACCTCCCAGTTGAAGGTGGATTGGGTACTGTCATTTCTTGGGGGGAAAAAAACCTATATGATTTGCGTGTAAAGACTCTCCGCCTAACAAGGATTGATTCCTCAATCGTGTTACTGTAGTTGAAACTAATCTTCTATTTTGGGAGTGCCCAAGGAGACCAAATATTAAGGGCAAGCGGTTTGACGAGCCTGAAGTTATAAGTATTTCTTTAAGTAGTTCAGATTAGTCAATCAGTTTATCTGAATTATTGAAGGTGTCTGCACTAAGGGTTTTCTTCTGGATTACCATGCCTTTTGGCATCCCCAAATGCTGCTGCCAGTCCATGTGATGTCTCCTTGACTTGCTAAATGCTGTTGTTCCACATCTTCTTCTACTGCATATCCTTGGAGAAACATGCCAATGGCTTTCCTCACCTACACTTCTGGGTGTAAATGACCACGATAGTGAGTATAAAAGAGGTGGTAGACATGCTGAGGAGTCACATCTTGTCGGGCTCCCTTGATGTACAGTCAGTGAGGAAGCGAAAAGAGACGTTGCTATACATCATAAAGGAGGACAACAAGGCTTTGCACAATGTTAGTGTGTCTGATTTAAACTTTAACTATCAGCTTCATCATTGGTTAAGAAGGACAAGGCACTTTAGCTTGCTTGATCCTTGTAGTAAGGCATAAGCAATACAACCGATGTATAAGTGATACCTACTACGAATATGTGAGCTCGCATAGAGAAGGCACTTTAAGCCTTATTGAGACCACTTTCATGTGTTGGTATAATCACGTTGTCGAGTGGCACAATTGGATGCAGATAGGACATATTTACAAGAAAAATCAGTTGTACTTGTGGAGCCCTTCTAGTGTAGGCAAGACCACTTGCGGCAATATAATACTGCTGAATTAAATATTAACTGTAATGTGTACAGTATTATTATGGCCGTGTTTAATAATATGATATAATGTGCTTGTTATTGGAGATTGTTTTGTTATATGAATATGTTGAAGAAAATAATGATGCCATATTAAAAGTGATTTTAGGTCCCATTAATTTGCTTAATTTATATTCTGAAATGTTATATGGTTATTGAAGTCACCTAAGCCCACCTACGCTGTTTAAAGTTACATATCAAAACTAACCTAACTTAACCTAACATAACCTAATCTAACCATGCCTAACCTAACCTAATCCAGAATTAATCATTTTTCAGATTCCCAAAATGAGTTGGAGAAATAGAATGTATAGGATAAATGGTCATAATAGAAGACATACGCTTATGAAATTCTCTTATCCCACAGTTTACATGTCTAATTACGTATATTATTCTACAAAAAATTATGGAACTGATTAAGCTATGACATGACCATTGATCTTGACACCGTGCCCATGATCTTGAATGAACTTTAACCCAAAAATTTATAAAAATCCTAAACACTTTTAAATATTATAAAATTTTTATTAGATTGTATTTAAACAATTATTTTTAAATGATTAAGAATTGTATTTAAAAAACTTACATTTCCATAGGATCATCCACCACCAGCATCAATATTTTAATTGGTTATTCAATCTGTCAATTACTCACATTAACTAATTACTCGCAAACCTACACCCCCTTAAGCCCCTTCATTCCCATACTACATCTACAGTCCATTTTTTTTTTTTTTTTTTAGTATCGCCCATTAAAGCGCACTGGTAAGTTCAAATATTACATTATATCTGGTCGCGAGGAATCCACAAGAAACATAATCTGTAGCAGCCACTGATGGGGAAAAAAACTGTATTTTAGGAGATGAGGTCTCGCATATGTAAGATGCATCGTTTTAACGGCAGCAGTGATGGCGATAGAAAATGTGGGTTGGTACCACATGCAGTATTCAGGAGTTGGCAGCAATGAGTTGTACTTTGTTCTTCTTGTAACACTAGCTGAACATTCAGCCAGCCGGCGACTCGCTCACAGCTATCTACAGCATGCTGTCCGTCCAGTGGGCTTCAGTTTAGCTAACCAGACAGGAAATATTTCGCACTAAGAATGTAGATTCTAGCTTAAATATTTATTATGTCAGTCACATATATATATATATATATATATATATATATATATATATATATATATATATATACACACGTCAAATGTGAAACAATGCATAGCAAAAAATTTTTTAATATTTAACACCTTACACTAAAGTCAATGTTTTAACAATTTTCCGGGGGGCGTGGGGGGAACACTTCACATGCAAGTTGCCATAGAAAGATAATATATTTAGTAAATACACAATGTACATTAAAGTTATCCAGGGAAGGACGCTACCAGACCAGTTGAAAAACTTGTGACCGATTTGCTAGCCACTAACTTATCATTGCTGCCTTGCCCGGGAATAATTATTTTTAATGTGAAAATATATTTTGTTCTTGTGTTATTTCACATAAAGGGTTATCTATTTTATGTTAAAATGTGGCAGGCAGGCTTTGCATACCCAGAGTTGTTTGTATGCAGTTGCTACCAGAACACGAATCAGTCAAAGAGAAATACTTTGAGTGATAAAATTATACTTATATTCTGAAATAATATCGTCTAAATGGAATGTGATTTTTCGGAAGTCATGCAATGTGTATTTGCCCCTGCCATTTCTACTGTATTTTCTTCTGCTTTTGTTATGTCACACATTGTATGAACAGAAGCATGCGGTGTGATTGATTTGGATTGATGTGTGGATTGGTATGTGCATTGGTGAAGATTGGTGTGGATTAATGTGAGGAATCTCATGTGGATTGCTGTGTTAATTGCCTTGTAGATAGGTATATGGATTAATTATGGTGCTGATTGTGGTGTGTGTGGTGCTGTCTGTGGTGTGTGTAGTGCTTATTGTGGTGCATGTTGGTGTGGTCACCAGTAGCCAGGGCTGGCAAGTGACATGCTAGAGTGCAGGATGGTCGACCCCCCCCCCCTCCCTGCTCCACCCTGGGAAGAGCATTGTGACCAGGGTCATTCCTATATAAGTCTGGTGCAATGGCGGCTTGCGACCATTTTTGATCCAGCCGCCCGAGGGACGACTACGAGAGAGGACCACGAGGTCTCTGAGTCAGAGAGGACCTAAAGGAACCTAATACTATACTTGCCGTAATTGAGTTTGATATTGATACTTACAGTTCATAAAGTAACGTGCGTAGGCAATCCTTGTAAGAAGTTGTAGTAGTTGTTGTGAATTAAATAAAAGTAGTGTTTTGTAAATTGCAGTGCTCTATCCATCTGGTTATCCTAATCTCCCTAATTAATGCATGACCTGATCCCCTCAGGACAGGCCACAGCAATATGGTGCTGATTGTGGTGCATGTGATGCTGATTGTGTGGCACTGATTGGGGTGCATGTGGTATTGATTGTGATGCATTTGGTGTAGATTGTAGTGCATTTGGTGCGGATTGAGGTGTTTGTAGTGCTGATTGTGGCACTAATTGTGGTGCATGTGGTGCTAATTGAAGTGCTTGTGGTATATGTGGTGCTGATTGTAGCATGTGCAGTGCTAATTATGGTGCATGTAGTGATGATTGTGTTACATATGCTACTGATTGTTGTGCAAGTGGTGCTAATTGTGGTGTAGGTAGGTAGGTAGGAAGGTAGTTGGGCTTAATGTCTCGTCGACAGCTAGGTCATTAGAGATGGTGCAAATTTCACAGGGAAGAATGATTGGGGAAGGAATAGGAAGGAATCGTTCATCGTCTTTGTTAGGGATCCATCCCAGCATTCGCCTGGAGTGATTCTGGGAAACCATGTAAAACTTAAATCAGGATGGCCCTGACCGGGAATCAAACCTGGCTCCTTCCGAATGCAAGTCCAGTTCGTTACCACTGCACCACCTCGCTCTGTGATTGTGGTGTATGTGGTGCTGATTGTGGTGTATGTGATGCTAATTATGGTGTGTGGTGCTTATTATAGCACATTCAGTGCTGATTGTGATGCTG
This sequence comes from Dryococelus australis, assembly GCA_029891345.1. Taxonomy (NCBI): domain Eukaryota; kingdom Metazoa; phylum Arthropoda; class Insecta; order Phasmatodea; family Phasmatidae; genus Dryococelus; species Dryococelus australis. The sequence goes on from CM056993.1 coordinate 22,420,072, forward strand.
ATTGTGGTGAATGTGGTGCTGCTTGTGGTGCATATGGGTCGCAATTGGAAATAAATTCCCTGGATTTAAAACATGGTGGGTATTTTATTTAATAATCTAGCTTTAAAAATATACTGAGGCGATCAGCACCCCTTTCGTTGCATCGATTACCATCAGCTCATCGATTAATCGATTACTTCCATCTCGAGTCGTTTCCTATTCTTGATTCCCCTACTCTCCCACTCCTCCTTCCACTCTCCTACTACGTTATTGGAAGGTATGCTCAACTTATATGTGGGTGCACGGCCCATTTCTCCTTCTTCTTCAACTTGCTATCGACTTCGCCATGCTTCAGCCAGAAACTATGTCATTGTGAGCACGCCGGCTTAAGAGGTTCATGTACGACAATGGTGTCTATTCATGACTTATGCACGAGGCACGATTTCGGTATATTACCGAGGTCATGACTTGGGTTACAGCCTTCACTTTATGTCATGGCAAATGGTAAGTAGTGGTCCTGTATAATATGTTGGAGGTTTTGATCAGTGTAATTGTTCCAGGCTGTTTGGTCGTGGGTTAATGAATGTTTGGTTATTCAAAATTTGAGTTTTGTTGCAGCTATTTAAATTTTTCTTTAGGCTAAACTTAACTGTGTGCTATCGCCCCATGAATAGGTTAAACTATCAGTGTAGGTATTGAGTGTGAGTTAATGAATTAAGCGTGAGTTAATGAATAAGTTTCAAACCACGACTTGCTGGTTGCAAATCGTCTCACTGCTTCACTATTAAACATTTTCGTAGATGACATAATGAAATTGCTTGTGCAGGTGCAAATATTTTTGTCAGTAACCTTGAAATTCAGATGGCTATTTGTGGGCTAGTACAGCCAACCGTCTTTGCTTGGAATATTGAATCAACGATATAATTGGGGAGCTTTCATGTGAAGTTGTGTTTCCTAATCCAAGTGATTGTGTTTCTTGTGGCCAAGAACTTTTTGGTAATTTTAATAATATTGTATGTTATTCCATGTAATTTGGTGGGTCCTTTGGTAGTCAAGTGATTTTGGGCTGTCGATTATTAAATTACTCATACTTAATTACTACATACATAACCACAGGTACTTTGGGTAGTAATAGTTTGAATGCAGTTTGCAACTGCGGTGATGCCAATTAATTGAACCTGAGAATTTTGTTTGTGTAAAATAATTGTTGAATTGCAGAATTTATATTCCTTTGCTGTATGATTTGTCAGTCATAACTATGTTGACTGAGAGGAGTTCTTTAGTATCGAGTGTGGCGAGACTTTTCGCTCAAGGTTGTAACATGAAATTATTTCAGATTTTGAGAATTAATAAAGAATGTCAGTCGAGAGCCATTGACCATGCCAAAAGAGGCAAAAATTGTTAAATATTAAATGCTTAATTAATGCTGATGAAGTGTAATGGAAATAAATTGTTGCAGTAAGTAAGTTTTTGCCATAGTCGACAAGAACATTTTCATGTTTATTATAATGTTTAAATGGCAAAGAAAAAAACATCAAAGGGTGATTAGAAATGTGTCTTAATAATTTTTTTTCTAATTAATCCTCTTCTGACTCATCTAGTTGTGAGTATGCAGAGAAAGAAGAGGACAAGAACAGCACGCAAAAGGAGGTGACTCGCCGCCATTGTGGGGGAAGCGGAGAAGAAGGGAAGGAATGTAGCAATTCTGGAGTGGCGTATTACATCACAACTCACGGCCCCGACACCACACAGCATTAGGATAAAGTACCGGAGAGCGCACACCAGCACTACCTCATCTACGCATGCAGCACCACACTCTTCCGCGTGAAGGAGGAGCAAGGATAAACAAAGAGGAGAAGAAACAAAAGACGGAAAGTTCCTCCCTCCCCTTCGACACTCTCCACATGTCAGCAGCTGGCTGGTATCGATCGCAGCACCGCACACCAGCTTAGCACCAGTTCGTTGACCCCTGTGCCATGCTGCATCGAGCAGGAACTCCCGTGCCACAAGAGGGGAAGGTGCTCCCTCCCCTTCAACTCCACACCCGTGCCGGACTGCGCAGCCATGTCGCGACCACATGCTCTTCTGTTTACCAAAAATTGCGAGTTATACGTGCGCCGGAATGCCGGCACCACTATCCCTCCAATGCCTAAAACCAGTTCCACAGGACTTTGTCTCAAAATCTGAGGGCATAGTAATATTGGGTTGTAATTGGTACCAGCTGGTCAGTGTTGACATTACCGAATTATTATTACCTAATGAGAAAATGTTTTGAACCTAAACAGAATTGTAATCTTTAAGATTGTTTATAATTCGCATTTATATATCAATGGCAATATCGTTTGGCATCATGTATTAACATTCAGCTACTTTAGTGTATGAATAGTAATCTTTTTGGAGAAACCCCTGCAATTTTTTGGAGAAATATTTTCTATGTTCTGGAGTATGTCAGCATTTAATATAATATATGCTTAATTAGCATGTTATCCTTCCATTGAATGATGTCCATGCCATGTTTGCAAGGTAGGGTATACTTGTTAATAATTTATATTTTTACTCAGTGTTTCTGTCCATGCACATGGTTTTATGGCGAGTTATGTTGTAGCAAGTGTGCAAATAGTTCCCATTGGCGTGCAGACCCACTCTCGTGCCAGGGCGTAAGTCAGTCAGCATGTAGCATCCAGAGGGGTTGGTTTGCGTGAGATTGTGTCCTGCATTTTCTCATGCCCGGGTGGCCAGCAATGTTTGTACCAATCATTTAACTACAATAGACTCTCATTTCAAGGAACCTTTTTCGTTTTTGGGACCTGGGACACCACCCCCCCCCCCCCGCCATCCCATGGAATAACGGAGTATTTGTTTATTTCAGCACACCCAAATCACATAAGCCTAACAGCATTTTTGTCAGTATTACCTTCGCCGCAGGTTTAAAGCACGCAACCTATGTAAAGTTGTCGCCTGGAGGGACATGTAATGTGCAAGGCCGATTAAAAGAGTGACATGGAACTTACATGATTGTTTTGATTTGGTAGCCGAGATGTGTTTCATGGTTTGAGCCCTCGCAATCCTGCGGCAATCCAATAAACGCAGTCATCAGTTCATGCGTTTAATTACAACTTGAACATTCCCTCCAGGAGAATAGCTTATACACTTGCTCGCTTTGAACCTGAGGTGAAGAATATACAGTACAAAAAGAAGCCATAGGCTTACATGAAGGTTATGTGTGCTGGTTAAGTTAAAAACTCCCCAGGCAATGCAATTCCTGGGGAGGCGAGGGGGATTATCCCGGACAGCTAAAACGAAAAAGTGTTCCTGATACTTAACTATTGCTTACAAAAATGAGTGGTGATGAAAGATGGTGCTGTCCAGGTGGGAGAACACAAACACGGTTTCACACGTGCCTCCCCCTCTGGGTGCAATTTGCTAACTGACTTCCCGCCATGGCACTACGGCTGGTGGTGGCATTCCTGTGCGCCACAGAGGGATCTACTTGCACACACAGATAAACAAGTATACTGTTACATGTTATCATAATTGGAAATATTGCACAAAACACAAGTCAATAATTATTCTACAGCTTATCTTGTGGTTGAAATGACATGGGGTGACCATAACATCGATGGTGATAAAAATAAACATTTGTGACAGAAAACAATAAAACTTTAAAAACAATAACATTGGGCATAAAGGTGTCTTAACATATTGCACTTCATTTATGTGTCACCTGTCTTTAATAATTATGTGGCCAGAAATGTATTTGTGGAAATGCTACGACCCTTTTTACATAACACACGTGGCTGTGTATTCTTCCGCCCGCTCTCCCGGGCTGGTGGGCGTACACGGCGCTACACACCCTGCACTACACTCTACTACACTGCTCTTGCCCACTGCTGCACCTACACTACACTACACGGCTCGCCGGTGACCAGTCGTCGAGAGCGTATGTGTGCTGCACTTGGGAGCGGCTGGCATGACAAGCGTCCTAGGGGTGAGGGCGAAACATGTCAGCATCATATTAGCAAATATAGCCATTAGGTCATTCTGGCTATCCGTGTCAATATGACTATTAGTCGCCACTTCCCCGACCGCAGGATCAAATATTTCTTGTAAAATTTCTCTCATCTCACGCCTGTGTTTGTAACCATCTTCACCCATGATACTGGACCTGGCATTTACTATGAGTGTTCTCTTTAAGCTAACGGCATCGGATTTCTCATCGGCCATTTCGCTTCTGGTCGTTTGCCACAACAATCTCCTTCAGAAATATGGGTCTCTACTGAAACGTTTATTCATTCCCAATATCTCGGTGTCTCAATATCCATGGACTGATTTCTATAAAAAATCACAGTCAAAATGTATTCCTCTATGTACCACACCTACTAATGGTTTCATTATTTTGGATAAAATATATTACTTTCACTTCTGCCACACGTTGATGAGCCATTTGTGCAGTTCTGTACTGTACTAAATTTTCCTCTGCATATGTTGGATCTAAATATATTCAAAATTAAATATATAAGATATGTGTATGCTGTGTGCAATGGATGAATTTGTCAACCATTTTGAGGTATGTGTGTCAGAGGAATGATAGACTTCATTAATTAACCAGATATACACTAGACACTGCAATCACAGTCTATATATCACTGCAATAAAAATTTTAATTAAACAAGCATCTACACTACACCGAAAAAGCGACACAAATAAGCATAAACAATGCAATTTTAATAAAGACACTTAAATAAATCAATTATCACACATGGCTCTCTTAACTAACAACTGATAAATGCAAATTATGTTAATGAAGAATAGAAAAAAAAAAACCTAAACTAATATACGATCACTTTACTTGAAGTTAAAGGAAAAAATTGAAAAACCGGCTGTCAGCTGAATCAAATTATAACTTGGCCCTGTCAACACTAGATACAACATCACGACCTCAAGAACTTAATTAGGTAAGTTTCTATCTCATTTTCAAAAATATAAATATTATTTAAATGAGTCCTGCTATCTGTACATCGGAGGCACTCGGGACCTCTGGTGCTGCTCAAAACGAGATTTAAAAAAAAATAAAAGTTTTATTTTCAAGTTCTCGAGCACTGTAGTGTAAGGGCTTCTTCATAAACTGACATACAATTTATACTGTAGAAGTCGGTGGTTGCCATGGCAACATGTGGCACCACGGAAGGATAATTAGGCCAGTGTATTGAACTGAGACATTTCAGGCCTAATTAAGAGACTTTATTGTGTTGTTCATTAAAATGTTTATGTTTCTTTTTGCAAGTATTGTTATATTTTGTTGTGTAGCAAGGTAACATGTTATTTATTTATTTTCATCTTCCGTAGTGTGTTTTGTCCATCCTATTTTACCAGTGTTTATCTCGTAAGAATATTTGTATTGTTTTCACAGGTTTAATAATTCTCTTTTGTTAACACAAGGGTCAATTATGCAAGTCATCTCAGAAAGTAGTAGTGTTTCTGGGCGAGGGTAAGCTGCGGCGAGCCCCCAGGTCAGGCAGGAGAGTCATTCAGCTAGCAGCAAGTCACAAAGGTGGAGTGCATGTATTGTACTTCGGCAATTCCCGCGGATGTAGGGCGACCATCAACTTTCTTGCAACTGGACATTTAATTACAATAGACTTCAACATCTGGAACATTTTTCTGTCTCGTCGCCCAGCAAGTCACCTCCACTCACCGGTGAGCTTCATGTGCACGTAATTGTTTAGTTGTCATCAGACATTTTTCTGCTTTACCGCACGGCCGGTTAAAATAGCCGAGTGTATTTTGTGTAAAGTTCCCTTGGAGAAGGGGTGTAAATTTAACATAGACAGCCTATTGTTTTGCAAACAATCTTCATCTGGAGCAATAATCTACAGGCAGGTGGCCACAATTCAGCAGCCACAGCGAGGAGTTTGGTCCTGAGTCGATGGTCCACAACCCTGAGGTTAAGAGTAGCAGCATCATCTTTAACGTAGCCTGACAGCATCTGATGCCCTGTATATATTTATTCCTTCCCTTTCATCGTCACCGCTCCAGAAAATTTCCCGTTCCAATCTTTACTGGCATCGGCAGTGCGTCATCCTCAACAGTTGGAAACTGGTATTCAGCATGATCTATAAACATTAACTACATATCTTAGAATAAATAGACTTGTAATAAATACTGGGAAAACTCAATTTGCGGTATTTAGAGCTCTTCAGCATTCCATGAGTTCATACCCTTTACTGTTAGTTAATGGCTATCCTATCATTAGAGCTCAATATGTTAAATATCTTGATCTTTACATAGCCAAACACTTGAAGTGGAGCGAACATGTAAATAAAGTGATTCACAAGATTCTACCCTTAGTTAATGTTTTAAACAGATTACATAGTGTAGACTCAGGCATTAAAGGAATAATTAATGATTCTTTGGTGCACAGTCATCTTAAATACATTATCTCCTTGTGGAGTGCTGCGAGGAAAAGTATTCTCTATCCTTTGCAGATAATTCAAAACAAGTGCATTAAGTCTGGCGTTTCTACTTACTCAAACCAACACCTGCTAAAGACATGTACCTATCCTACAAAATGTTGCCAATTAAAGGAATATATGAATATAGACTTATTTTTTTCACTGTATAGGTCTAAGTGCCCTGCTGACCCTGCCACAAATACAGCCAAACATGACTATGCCACCAGAAATTCAAGTGGGGAATTTTTATGTATTGTTCCGACTGAGTATGGCAAGTCGGTATCCACATTTCAGGGGTATAAGTTATTAAACTCGGTGATTAATTATCTAAATGTTGTAAAAGTCCTGTGTCCCTAAAAACAAAACTAAAATGTATCCTACTAACTAAAATAAAACATTGGCCATCTGTCTTGCCATATTATCAATAGCACATACCTAAAGAGAATGTATAGTAATGTGCAACTGTTCTATCTCTAGTTTGTATGTACATATTTTTTCTTTTCTGGTTTATTTTCCCTGTACGAATATGTATGTAAATTGGATGTATTTCTCACTATTAAGTATGTGTATTAGGCTTACTTCTCAGCTGTAATTTTTTTAACTTTCTTCAGTCTTTGTCCGTCATCTTAATGTTGCAGTAAGTGTAATTTTTTTTAAAGATCCCCATACGAGCTATTCTCACGGGATCAACAATAATGTATATCCTGATATAACTTGTAACATACGAAAGTGCAAATAAATAAAATAATTTAATATAAAAATAATCCTACCCTGAGTCTGAACTAAAAGTTAGGCCGTACTAAACCAGATGATCCTCGGACTAGTAAAGAAAATGCTCTCTGAATACAAAAAAAATTTGGTCGGAGGATGATCTTTCCTTAGTCCGGACTGAAAACGACTATGAATAAGGCCCTGTGTGTTGGGCACTGAGACATGGAGAACCACCTAGGGTCGACGGCGCTCGTCAAATAAATATTATTTACATATATTTTATTATTTGTGGATACTGCTATTGTAAACGCTTTAAAAAACTCGTTATAACTTATAAAAAGGAAGCCGATGTCAATATTGGGTATTTAAATCAATATTTGTGAAAAGGTTAATTAAATCGCATTCAATAACCCTTACCAAGAAATAAACCATATTCATGAATTGTTATTTAAATTAAGAGGATACCGTCTCTCGATTAAAATAATTGTTTGCATTCGATATCACACTACGATATAACCTAAATCCAATGTGTAAATACAGCTTCCCGCCAACAACAATCGCCAGTCTCTTAATTGCTTACTTCTTCTTGACTTGTACTTAAGTCTAACCAAGAGCGCACAGACACGTCAAGACCCGCACACGATAGTCAGAAACTAATACCCTTGAATACATTTATTCATATTTTAAGTACACAGCACATTAATTGTTATGTCAATTGTAAATCACCTTAACGCACTCTTTTCTTCATTTTACACTATCACTTTTTTTAATCACACGTCTCCTACGTTCAAAAAATTTACCGTAAACTGATCTTGTTTTGTTTTTTAATCAAACATAAATTTGTTTTTGTCGACTTGTGGGTAGAAGCAGTTATTTTATCTTTCACCTGTGGATTGAAATTAAAATCAGCATAAACAACACTGTCCGTAATACCTTATCTATGATGTTTGTTGTGATTGAGAAACAAACGGCAAGCTAGGAGTAGTTTTGGAATTAAATTACATGGTTATCGAAGGATTCTTTAGAACTTATGTTCAGTAAATAAAGTAGAGAATTATCTGTGTGTTCTCTTATTGGTTGTACGAATTGTTGTGTGAATGTATGGCTATGGTATAAAAAATGGCGCAAAGGTTTAGCGGCCCCCAACCCAGTACTAATTCCGGGCCTTCTCCGCAAAGGTATCCACCGCCTCCTGTTCCACCGTTGAGACAGTATGCTGGACCTACATTCCCGGTGAGAATTTGTTTATATTTTAGCCATGTAGATTTTTTTTTTTCACGTATGCTGTGTGTGAACCTGCCGAACGTGTCGTAGCCTTGTTTATTTTATTTCGACCTTATTTACATTGGCGAAGTTAAGATCGTGTCCGAAATGATAAATTCGTTATTTTGTAAATTTTCATTTCGGACGTTGTCTGCAGTCAAGGTCCGTCTACAATCGTGTTGACACTACTATAACGCGTTACAATAAGTCATGAATCCGTGAATAGTATACGCTATGGCTACAACCGACGTTAAGCTGGTTCCACAATAGTCCGTATGCGTTGGGCTGTGATGAGCTATACTTGCTGTTTCACAACTAATGCCGGAATCGCATAGCCCCGACGCGCACCATACGACGACCAACAGCCAATGAAATAAAAGATAAATTGTCGTAAGCCCGATCGATTCTGTCGTCCGACCAGCAGTTTTGGATTAGAAATAATTTCTATTCTTCGTCGTGTCGTGCGGCACGACGCACAGAATGTACAACATTGCAAAATGAAGTTGTATTGCAAGCTTTCCCTACCATGGTAAATATGCAGCTTAAAAGAAAAATAAATTGAAAACTACTGTCGCCAACCCGTAAAAATAATAATTTTGCCTTTGTATTCATTAGCGATACCAGTTTGTCAACATTATGTATTTCAAATTTCCCTCTTCACCGCCTTTGAAACTAACGTAGTCTATCAGCACCTTCTAAATAGTTAGGTTAAATACTGAGAGAGTGGTTTCGGTTGTGCTGTAAATTAAAGTAGTCGCATTGAAAGGTGTCATTGCATTTTTGGTTGTGTCGTGCTGTGTTAGTCGGGGTTATGTGATTCCGGCTTAAGCGATGATCTGTCAGCAACGGGCTCCGTCTGAAATGGTGCTTCTATCTACTAAGGGTGGTAATTAAATGTTCATACCACACAAATGTAAAAAGACAAGCATAAAAAGTTGTAAATGTATGATTATAGTGTTAAAGATAAAAACAGGGTAGTATGAATGCAATGTGTGACAAAAACTAACTGGAACGGGACATAATATGATGAAGGAAAACTATTTTGATGTTAATAAACAAATTTTAGGACATTGTCCGTATCTATAAGAAGACTTGTGTTCTATTTTGCACATCCATGCAGCAACAATAAAAATACGAAAACGTTGGCCTAAAGGCGATTGTCGTTTTCAAATTGTAAAAAAAAAGAGATGATTTTATTCTCCTTGTAAACAAATACTTATCCTTCTTTTTCTCCATCGCAGGCTGATGTCGACAATCGCAGCATAAGAATCTGGACGCTGATGCGCTGCGGCAGAATCTGCTTCATCCTGATTAGTTACCGATCATGGCATTGCAATGTGTCACACTTTTTTGGAACAAGCTTTAAACGTTGCCATGACACTAAACGTAAAACGCAACACTGTAGAAGTTGGCCAACTTTCAAGTTTTTGTGTTTTATGCCAGCCAATCATAATTCAACACGTCACAAACAAGTGAAACCAAATGTTACAGACGATTGGCGACAGATAGTACAATCGCCGTACGTATTTAATTTGTTAATGTTATACGAAATCAATATACAAATAATGCAAAATGCATTCAAAAGTAATTGAGAGTGTAACTATTAAGTTTGCTGAATATCTTTTTTATAAAAGGTTTTTTATCAATTTCAAGTACAAACAAATATATTTGTATATATACACCTACGTTTTTTGTATTTTTATTCCTGTTGGCATCAATTGAAGACATGCCAGTTTTCTTATGGCGACATTTCACGTTTTGCGTTAACACAATTGTAGATGGGCCTTCACTTGGTTAGCACTTGCGGCAACACATTTTTACATTAAAAGCAAAAAGAAAATTACATAAATTTAATGTTTAAAATGGGCGTAATGTTTCTGCAATCATCACTGGAATGCTGTGATTATGTTAAAAAATAAGAAAATTGTAATTTATGCAAGAACGACTTTTAAAAAAACCTGTTGCGAAATATATAAATAAAGCACAACATGTCTAGTGTATTTTATGAACAGTTTTTTTACATTTTAATTAAGCATTTGTGCTGATTTTGTAGTTTTTGCAAACATCTGCTAGATACAAAATAGAAAAAACCAAATTACTAAATACAACACCATTTTTGTATACAAAATCGGGTCACGTATTAATTTTGTCAACAAAATCTGCCATTTCAGACATAGCCTAAGGCTTCAATGCCTTACGCATAACCAGGTATAAAACTGTACACTTATGTAAACACAAAAAAGAAGACGAATTGGCAAGAGGCGAAACAGAAATATTCTAACGCAAAGGCCGGTTTTGTAAACTACCCAACCAAAGTAAGAACTCAACAGCACAACGCAAGAAAATTACTATCCTTTATAAAGTATTGCACAATGCAAGGTGCAATCAAAATTGCAAAATGAAAATACCAAACAAGTACAAAAAATTTATTTCCAAAAGCGGTCATTTTCTAGATAGGGCCTTTTATTTTAAAAAATATTTGAAAGTTGTATAATTCCACTCTACTAATTACACAGAACACATGTACATAATGTAATATTTATTCACAAACATACTTTAAATTGCGAACAGACTTAACCAAACATTACCTAAATTCACAATTTTACCAATACAATCTACAAATACGATAGTGATGAGGGCTCTGAAGATCAGGGAAATTGTGGAGTAAAAAAAATTGTTACGCTTTCATGATAAAATTTTACCCCGCAATTTCCCTGCACTTCACAGCCCTCCCCACCATCGTATTTGTTAATTGTATTGGTAGCGTTGTCAATTTAGGTAATGGCAATTAAGTTTTTTTTTTTATACAATATTCTAATAATAATAGAAATAGCATGAAAATAAGTTAAATTGCAAAACACACACACATTATGGGCTACGCATGAAAATTATTTCTGTGGAAACTCCAAGCTTCACTAAGGCATGATGCTTCGCTTCACCGCCAAAAGAAAATTGCAGACGCCCCTTGAATCACTGTTTTGGAGATTTACTCCCCTGCTGGCGGCTGGGACTCTGGCTCTGTGCATAATGTTTGGCTACGTTTGCACAGTATTTTCCCCTACGAGGGGGCTGCACTTGAATATCATACATTATCGCAGTGACATTTGGGAGTGAGTGGGCGTGTGTATTTATAATATTGCTAAATTTATGTATTGTATAGTTAGGTCATTTTGCAATTTAACTTTTTTTTCCGTTACATATATTCTTCAATATAATCATAATATTTTATCACAAAAACATTTTAATTGCACGAATGTCTAACCAAACAATACCTAAACTGAAAATATTACTAATGCAGGTTACAAATTAGATAGTGCGGAGGACTATAAACTGGAGGTATTTTCTCGGATAACATTTTATCACGGAAATGTTCATGTGTTACACTCATAGTACTTCACAATTTCCCTGATTGCCACTATTTAAAATTAATATACTAGGCGTATAAAGAATGTAAATACTACCTACATCACAAACTGAAATAATTACATTACTCACCCAATCACTCGTCACTTGTAGGACACATTATCCTATTTGACGACTTTCCACACACACGTTACCACACAATTATTCTTTATTCACATTTTCCATTTACATAATACCATAGAAAAACACGTATTATTACACTGTTATTTGAATTAGCACGTCAAACACAATGAATTTCAGTTTTAAAAAATGCACAGATGCACAACTGCATCACACATGAGTGGCCGGTTAGATGGCAACCTAAAAGTGAACTTGGAACGATCTTCAATACACCTGTCACGTAAACCAATTAGGATGCGCATTTGTTTTCTTTATCTGTGCATCATTGGTCACCGAATATATGGTAATGTAAAATGGTGATGCACGTCTGCTGTACTACATGTATATTTATTCTACTAGTTGTAATATGTTATGTAATAGACTACTCTTGTCAGTATACACAAGCGAAGCCTTGAGTAATTCACCACAATTACATAATCTTCCAACACTGTTTGTTACCTATGTTGTATACCTGAACAACCATTTCGCCACAGCATAAATATATCCCGTTAATGAAGTTTTACACATTAAAGATCCATTTCAAACTGTATTCTTACATGTAATACAACTCAGCAAACCAATTTAAATGTATTGGATGTAAATTACTGTATTTCGGCGTGTATAGGCAGCACAATTTTACAAAAAAAAAAAATGACTACGAATAGTGGGGTGCGGTTTATATACGAGATATTGGCATTAAAAAAAATTTCCCCCCAAAACATGTTTAGAAATTTGTCAACATACAATACATTTTAATGTTTTAATTCTTAAAGGCAGGAAGGAAGTGAAGGGAAATAATATATTCCAAAAAAATTACACTTGCAGTTATTCGTTCATTCCTGTTCATAAACAAAATAACCTTCATCTCGCACATAAACAAAATAACCTTCATCTCGCACATGTAAAATGTAAACATGTTGAGCTTGCCCATATATGTTGTACATGAGAAAATAATTTCTCTACTGCAATGAATAATGTACCCAGGGCGCCAGACACCGTCAGGCGACGTCAAAGATGACGATGCACCTTCTCTTAACGTCAGGGTTGCGGTCCATCGACCCGGGACCAAACTCCTCGCCGTGGCTGCTGAATTGTTGTCATTCGCCTGTAGATTATTGCTCCAGATGAAGATTGTTTCCTAAACGATAGACCGTCTGTCGGCTATACACCATTGTTGATGTTGGCTGGAAAACTTCCTACTCTGTACACTCGCATACGTGGGCTGTCAGGGCCTCCCACATGCCCATACAGATCAGAACAAAACTGATTACACTGGAAAATAAGAACTTGCGTGTTGATTGAGTGGGGATTATTAGAGCCCGTCCCCTTAAACGCATGATGTGGTCGTAATAAACAAACTGACTTGAAAGCACTTTTTTTATTACGTTTACAATTACACCCCTGCTCTGAGGGAACTTTACACTAAACACATTCAGCTATTCAGGCCAGCCGTGCTGTGAAGCAGAAAGAGTGTCTTATGACAATTCAAACATTTACGTGCACATTAAGCTCCCCGGGGCGATGCTAATCCACCGGGGAGTGGAGGTGGCTTACCGGGCGACGAGATAGAAAATGTTCCAGATGATGAAGTCTATTGTAATTACATTTACAGTTTCAAAAAGATGATGGTCGCCCGGCGTGCGTGGGAAACGCAGAAGCCTACTGTACACACTCCACCTCCGTGACTTGTGGCTAGCTGACTGACTCTCCCGCCCGACTCAGGGGCTCGCCGCAGCGTGTCCTCGTGCCGAAACAGGACTACTTTTTTAGATGACATGCATTATTGACCTTTGTATTCATGAAAGAAAGTAAATAGACATATGAAAACAATACAGATATTCCTACTACATAAACACTGGTGAAATGGGATGGACAAAACACTCTGCAGAAGATGAAAATAAATAGTGACACGTTACCTTGCAAACACAACAAAATAAAGCAACACCTGCAATACAAACCATAAACATTTTAATTAACAACACAATAAAGTCTATTAATTAGGCCTGAAATGTTCCAGTTCAATACTCAGCCCTACTTATTTCCTCCACTGCGTTATGCGTTGCTATGGCAACCACCGGCTGCCCTTGCACTGCTGTGCCCTGCTCTTACAGTGCCCCTCGTCAGTCCGGTGACCGGGTGCACACTCGAAGTAGAGTGTGCAGCCCTGCTGCGGTGGCGTTACAGGGTACGGCCGTGCAGACTGTCTTTGGCTGGGGACATGCACACGTCAGTTTTATGTTTAATAAAACAACAAAGAAATATTATCCCATTTTAGAAATTCAGCTATTTTCTATTACAAATATGGAAGTTTTTAGACAATGTGTTTTTATTTCCTTTCTTCAGTATTTTACAAAAATGTTCAAAAAATAATTTGTTAGACAAAATAATTAAGGTTTTAGGCCTACTGACAAAGTGTAGTATTTTTGGTAATCTAGTTGTATTTTGTTTTTTAAATTACATTTTGGTGTCATGTGGTGTATTAAGATGCATTTTTGTGTTATTTTAATTTTATCGCTATTCCCCATTTGTGTCTAATGATTGGTAGTGTTTCTGACTTCTATAGAATTTGTTACCCCTAGTAACTTAAATGCCTTGACAAGATTGTGTGCAGTCAATGGGAAAGTGACTGATGATTCTACAGTTGTGAGGCAGTGTGTAATATTAGAAGTGTGGTGGGAATTGCAGCAGCGACCAGGGTTCACTCCTCAGTCTTCCTTGGGGACGACCCCCGGGCCGAACATAATGACCAGGCCGCAGCAGCAGGCACCTTACACACCCATGAGGCAGGGGCCCATCACCCCGCAGGCGGCGAGCAAGCGTGCAGTGGATAGTCGGCCGCCCCCTCCACAGCCCAAAAGGTGACTTATATGTAAACACACGCTTGCCCTCCAAAGGTGAATCCCTAGTAAAAAAAAATCTAATGCCTTGAGGTTATGTACCTATGTTAATAAGGAATCATTGCAACAGGTGCACCCAAGGCTGTGCAAGGCATTCCCAGGTATCAGAATTAGTTGGCGATTAGATATGTTTCAGTATAATGTTATTACATGCAATGAAATCTAATGGATTAAAGTACGCATTACACTTTTTTATTTTCTTTAAAGAAACTGCATTGTAAAGCCATAAATTGCTGTTTTTTTTTTAAACCTCTTTCACCAATTTTTTTTCTCTAAATATATTTGATAGAATAAAATTAAAAAGGGATGTACGTAAGTAGTGGTTTATCTTTCCAGAGAAATAAACAATTATATTCTCAGGCCTTTTTTTTTTTAGATATGCATACGTACACACACTGATTTTACAAATAATGTTACTAGGGGTTTCCCGTAAACAGTCTGACCCTGTACATATTGGAAATGTTTGATCCTTTATAGTTTTTGCATTGACTTTAAATTTGAACACATTTAAATCTGAGTTTCTCATCTCCGATTCGAGAAATAGAGTTTTCGTAACTCCCGCACTATACACGAATAGTGCTGCTATCTAGTATTTATTTCCGTGAGCAGGAGCGTCTAGCGATGAATCAAACTCACAAGCGAGTTACCCTGCTGCGTTCTTTTGGCAAGGTAAGCAGTCGTTCTGTTTGCTTCCCGCAGTCCTACATTTTCCCTTGGAAAGTGGATGAAAGTGTTCGGGAAACCGGGAGTTTCCTTAAAATTTGTAATATGCTCTTTAAATAATATTTAGTTTAATTATTATTACATTCATTTAGTTTCCATTTTTATAACTAATGTTAGGTATATGTTGAGGGTAAGCAAAGTTGGAAGTTGCGTTTGTTAGTAGAAATTTTGAATGGAACCACAGCCCGGTACTAGCAAATGTTATTTAAAACACTCAAATATGTGGGGCTATTAAATTGCTTACCCTGTAAAAAAAATTCACTACAAGCCACTGCCCTTGAAGGCATTCATGGTTAAGTAAGCACTTTTAAAATCAACCTTTGAAAAAATTCACTGGCAGATATCTACAAGTACGGCACAGTGCACACTGGCATGCAGCCTCCCATTTAAGTTGGCAGAAAGCTATTACCTAATAACATTAGTTCCAAATCTTGATGTTTGAGAGTTTAATGTTAAAATTTGGAGGTGCTGAAATTAGCGTGTCTTGTTCTATACACATGATAACATATATTTGTGTAGTATCAACACATTTACTTTCCTAAAAATCCATGTTTACATTTGATGATGTATGAATAAAGTGTGATGGTCCATGGGAAAGTTAGTTTTATTTATGATGGGAGTGTACAAAATGAGAAGTAAACTGAGCCTAAGCAGTGTTTTAAAAAATTCTGAATTAACCGTCGACAGCCTAAATTTTCTCCATTTAATTCATGTTTTCATTTGGCCACCATTGTTTAGGCTGTTCGAATCACTTAGCTTCTTCAGCGTAATTGCTGGGTTACCCAGCTTTCATGTAAAAACAATATAATAAATTATATAGAGTTCATTAATTTGTATTTAATGACTCTTTGTGTGTGATGAATAATGAAATGCAAAATCCCAGCAACAACCACATTTATTTTAACATTATCAGATGTGAGAATAGTGTACTGTAATTGTAAAAAAATACGTTGAATGCAATCTTGTTGAATTAATAGTTATGTTGTTCCTGACTGTCATTGCTGTACTTATGGTAACTTTCGGTGTGGTACAAGAGGCTGTTCAGCATCGATTTTAATACATACGTGGTGTTCCCATAATTTGTACTATGTTTAAAATGTACAAAATGAAATGAGTTAGTACTGACAATATTACAGATTTAGTCATTATAAGAATGTAATGAAGTTTTAGCTCATGATTGGTTTAAGTGCTCTAAAATTTTTTACTTAATTTATGATACCTTTAGTGACATGGAATAATTGTTTGTAATTTGGATTAGATAGGGTTAGGTATCATATTCATATTAGGCACTTCTGTATATTTGTGTGAAGTTATATCACTGATACCAATTTGCATGTGTGTAATGAATGATGATACATATTAACGTGAGCTCTTCATATGTCTTAGCATTTGAGCTTGTAGTACAAGTCAACCATAATTGCAACTAAGATACTATCCTTTTTCATTTACTATGTCATGTTTGTGTTATAGAAATGTGCATTCTGCTTTTATTTTATAATCTGTGTGCATAGAATGACACTGTTGATTTGTGTTGTCTATTGTTAATTGTTTGGTGGGATTTTCACTTACAGTGAATTTTCACACTCAACAAGTAAAAAGAAAAAGAAGTTGGCCGATAAAATTTTGCCTCAGAAAGTACGCGACTTGGTACCAGAATCACAAGCCTATATGGACCTCCTGGCTTTTGAAAGAAAGCTGGATTCTACAATTATGAGAAAAAGACTGGATATACAGGTACTATACATTTGTTATCGTTTGTTTTGATTGGCATATTATAGACCATTCACAGTTACTTCCCGCTTTTCTGAAGCCCTTCTAAAGTTATACTTTCGCAATGAAGCTCCGTGTCATGCAAACAAAACTTAACCGAGTCTAGAAAATATTACCCGTAGGAAAATGTATCACATTTGTAGGCATTCAATGTAATATCTTTCTAGGCATTACCAACACACCTATTTTCTCACTGTTTTTATTCATATTAATTATGATTGAAATATAATTTATAAACAAAATTTCATTTTAACCAAAAATACTGTATTTTGGAGCATATAGGCTGCGTGCACGTATAGGCCAAACCAGAAGTTTTTGATGTGAAATGAGGGATAATTAATATTTCAAGTATAGGCTGCACTGAATTTTTGTATTCCTGTAAATATCGTAAAGTCACGATTCCCTACAAACATATTAAATGCCGACTTAATTTCTCCCCTACAAAACATTTGGGACAGAAAATTTAGGTTATTTTGCAATATTTACAAAAATACATTTCGCAATTACTATTCCACAGATAGTAACGTGACTTGATGAAAAGAAGCCATGGCAACGTGTTACCCAAAATGACATTTTACAATATGCACTTGTAGTGCCGTGGCGGGTCTGCGAACTACGTAAGATAGCTTTCTCTTCTACAGCAAAGAAATTATTTTGCATCTATGGCCGAACTCCAACATGTTTACATTTCACATGTGCGGGATGAAGGTTATTTTGTTTATGAATGCAAGCAAACAAATAATTGCACGAAAGGATTTTTTTCTTCTTTCCTTTAATATACTGTATGTTGACACATTTCTAAACATGTTTGGGGGGGGGGGGATATTTGAATGCCAATATCTTGTATATAATTAGCCTCGCCCCACTTTTTGTAGTTTTTTTTTTTTTTTGTAAAAATGTGTGGCCTATACACGCTGAAATACTGTAAATATTTTTATATTACGCAAATACGAAACACTTGTGATACATAATGTAATTAGGACATAACCAAACATGTCATACGTGGGGTGATTTTTTCTAAGGTTTGATTAAAAAAGAGTGAAGAAATCACAAATAGACTTTACTAATACTCCCTATTAAAATTACCCATTCATATGTACACTAAACGTAAAAAAGCAAGTGAGTCAATTGTAGAACTGTTTTGACTGAGTACTCCATTAAAACTGTTGATAGTGAGGTACAATGAATGGGGATTGGAAAATTTTACAAATTCATTTTAGGGCAAGCTAAATTTCAACCCCGTATAAATTTTGGTTACGTTTGCAATTGACCTCAATTTATTAGACAAGCCAGGTAAATTGTAAGCCGGTAACAGACCAGCAAGGAAACAAAACACCAAATCCCACCCCACCGGATCTTATGTAAAACTGGCTACACACTGGTGCAGTAGCCAATTAACAGAAAGCTGAGGCTGGAATATTCATAGCACAGTGGAGGCTAGCCAACAAGTATTTTAAAGTGCAACATTGCCCTATCCCTAACAATTAGTTATTTTAGAGTAAAATTTTGGACTGGACCGTACATAGATTGGAATTGACTCGTATCGAACTCGGAGTGAACTTGTGTCAAAAGTAAGTGTTTAAGATAAAGTTTTGAACTTGGACTAAAGTGTAAACAAGACTGAATGCGGATTGAAACGGGACCAAGTTATGGGTATAGCGATTTTATTAATAGGAAGAATTGGCCATCAACAGTATTTGCAAGCTGTTTAGGATCATAGATATTTGAAAGTAAATAATTTTGTGTAAAATTTCAAAGAACTTAACAAATGTAATGTTGTCAGTATGAAAAATATAAACAATGAATGATAACTGATTTTAACTGAACTTCCCATCCAACAACTTCAATAACTGCCTGTCTAGCATTATTCCCAGCAAATATTCTACCTTTCTCTGTGACCGCACATTTCTCTGCTCCCTTTTTGTGCTGCACATTTGTCACTTTCACAAAATGCCACAAATAAGTTATCTTGTCCATATTCAAAGTGGTGCCTTATGTTTCGCTTTCAGTTCCTGTTCATTCCTAGCAGCACTGTTTACAGTACACTTTCGATCCGATTCTGCAGTCCAGTCCACCTTGGCGAGTGGACTGCACTCTCTCACTCCGTTCCTACTTCAGAACAGTCAGTTGTATTTTAAGTAAATTTCCACTCAGTGTTCAATTCCGATTGAAGTGTTACCGTAAATGCACTGAATGAGTAATTAACACATTCAGACTCAGTGTACCCAAAGTGTAGATAATGTACAGTAATGTTATGTATGGTTCACATCTCTAGAGCTGAACTCAAAGGCAACAGCTCTCTGGTTGTGATAATAAAGGCAGAGCGTTGTCAGTGTCAGTAGAACATGTATCAAAAAATTTATTTTTTGCAACATCTGAAGCCATAAATTAGTGCGGGTCAAAAAGAGTTACATACAGGCCTTGTGTTGTGCCCAAAAGCAGGAAGCAAAGCTAGTGTAACCAGAGTAAAACTTTTCCTATAGCTGTTTAAAGTTGCATTGTAAGAACGTATTACGCGAAGAGTGATCTTGTGTCCTTACTGCAATACATGATAAAAACTTACTTTCCTTGGTGAATGGTTTGGGCCTGGGCTAGTACCATTTTAGGCAGCAAAATTAAATCTTGCATGAGGACCGTCTGATGTGAAATATTCCGTGCAGTATTCCAGTACCAATGCCGATTTTTCATTGTGCAAGACAATTTTAAAGTGGAACTTAAAATAAAGTTGCTGAAAGAATGTGGAATACACTTATTTATTTTTGATAATCAAGTATATTTTGATACTACAGTTAATGTGTTGTATTCTAATTCAAAGGTAAGGGTGCAGATGTAAGAAATTAATTATGCTAATGCATGCCACATTGCTGCGCATACCGCCTGTATGCGCAGCATGGCAGACTACCATTCTCGTGCCAATAAAGTTGACTCCATGCATTGGACAACCTCGGACACACTTATAATTAACGTGATTAATTATAAAATTGAACTGCCTGCCCAAATTTCGACATGCGGGCGTAACCCCCTCGAACCAAGATTGTTTTACTTGATGAGCCACTGACCTCAGTTAACAGAAAAGGAAGGTACAAAAGACACCACAGGATCACAGCACTCATGCTGCCCCGTGATGTCACAACCGTAGAGCCTCGAGTGGAGGTTGTTAACCTGTCGCCAGCCTCGACTCGGGGTGATAAGGAATGCGCTGCGCCACCGCTACCCTGTGATAAAACAACCCCTGCTGAGAAAGGCTATCATTCCCCACACCCCCGGCAGAGCCCTGAAGCACTGATCTTGGACTATATAAGGAGGCTCAGAAGTGCCTCTAGTCAGAGTTCGCCGTCTTGCCGGCCGCATAGGTCAGCGAGCTCTCCCTGGTCTGACCAAGATGACCTCCTCTACCTGCAGCTTGTAAAGGCTCTACATGCAGCTTGCAAAGGCTTCTCCTGCACCAGCCCAACCGCAGCTCCTGCCAAGACACTCCAGAGGTAATCTCGGCATCTTAATGCTGCACCCCTTTTACCCCAGTCACTCCTTGACTCCGCTGTATCAGGTCGTCGGGACGACCCCTCTGGACAACCACCCCTCAGGAAGCAAACACTGTTAAATTGCTTTAAACCTCAGGGTTGATTATTTTAACATATGATTTGAGCAGGCTCACCTTCACCTGTGTAAAGTGACTAAGTAACTTGCATAATTAGTAAATCTATTAGTGTACGTTGAACCAGGATTCCCCAGTGTTTTTCTGACCTAAGAATAAACTTTACGTCAAAGTTAATTTAGTTGACTCCATTATTTCTTACTGCCCTCTCACATTACTGCTAATTGAAAGAGTGTTTATACTACCTGACATCCCTCTATGGATTAGGTGTGAGTGTGCCGAACTCTACAGGAGACGGGGCCTGAAGAAGGCGTATATTCCGAAAAGGACTTACCGAAGCTCTTGGGTGTCTGATACTCCCTCGCCCACACACAGCGGAGCCCAACTTTCTCTTGCAAATCTCGCAGTCAGCGCCTCAGTCGTGTCTGGAGAAGACATTCACCCAGGACTGTACGTCAGCAGGAAGGGAAAAGTATTGGTATTGTTATACAATTGGAGGTTCAAATTAATAAAAAGAGAGGTGGGATACCTAGCCGGAATAGACGTAGAGAGCAGCGAGCTCTACCGAGAGACCCACGAGTACAGACGGTTGTAGGCTCTAATGGCGAGGACGCACCTTTCTTGTCCCATCTCACCTATCATCCGCCCGATCATCAATCGGAGCTTGACACCTACTTGGGGATCTGCTGCCCGTGGCTGGATTTAGACCATATTAGTTACTATCATCCGGAAACACCCTCATCTTCCGTATCCATGCCGACCCCTAGTAAAGACAAGGATACAATCCCGCACAATACGTGTATGATCCGTACCGCATCGGGGAAGGTGGTCAAGATCAGTGTACTCCCTAACATCACCACCAAATCACATGTAGTTTCCACCCCTGTAAATTTCATCCCCAGTCGTAGACCGACGAGACCGAGTAGAATCGAGTCAGCGCCTGAGACCGGATCTCAAAACCCCCCTTTTGTTGTAGCCTAGTTATCATCCGTGGTCCCTGCCGTAGCAAGCAACCTGGGACAGCTGGCGTCTCGCTTATTGGCAGCCCTCTCAGTGAATAAGATTGCACTCCCTTAGCTGGTGTCAATCACTGTTCGAATCACCTTGGGGTTTGATTCCCCCCCCCGTTCCAGAATAACCCCTCCACTAGGCAACACCCACATGAACCAACCATGACCTGTCGGGCCAAGACAAATAGTTTGAATAAAGATCACCCCGCAGAAGGGTTATAGCCGGGCGCAGGAGGGAAATCAGCACTCTAACCGTAACTAACATAGAACAGTGCGCGTCAAAGTAATGCATAAGTCTTGTTATAAAATTTGTAAGTTTAAAAGTTTTGTTTAGTAACGTTTGGAAAAATGAACCAGTCCCTAACATTTGCTGCAAATATTAAACATACCCTTCATTTAAAAAAATTGTTTTACATATATGTAAGCCAAATTCTTAAATATGTTTCATTTTTATTCTACAAAAATTGATATTTTAATATTGCGTAGGGTTGAATAAAAAAATTGTATAGTTCAGTTGAACTATCTTGTGTGCCTGAGAAACAGTTCTTGCAGACTAATCTAAGTGTTACAGTTGTTAGAATTTGTGTATATACATTATCATTGTACACAGAAAATTTGTGATTTAAAATCAGATCACAAACATGTAAAAGGTTGAAAGAATGTGTGTAAAACAGTGTTCTCAAATGTGATACAGGTTTTTGGTTGAAAATTTTATTTTTATATGCATTGCGTGGGTTTTATTTCACGTTTAGGAAGCATTAAAACGGCCAATGAAGCAAAAACGGAAACTTCGCATTTTCATTTCCAATACATTCTACCCTGCGAAAGAACCAGCTGAAGGAGAGGAAGGAAGTGTTGCATCGTGGGAACTGCGTGTGGAAGGTCGGCTTCTGGAGGATAGCAAAAATGATCCCAACAAAGTATGTTACTGAACAGCTGATGATGTAGCTTTTTAATATTACAGGCAAGCATTGGTCTTTTTGAGCTGCCTCTTTCAAAACAAGAAACTTTGAATCAAATGTAGTAGCACCACCTTTGGTTTTACCAGCTGTCTTTTTAAGAGGCCAATATCTTTTTAAGATATTTTCTGCAAAATCATTCTTTGTGTGTATATTGGCAGTTTCTGTAAATTAATAATGTGTGTTAAAAAAGAATGGGGCCACGGTGGCTGGCTATGCCACCAAGGCGATGTGGGTTTAATCCCCAGCTGGGTCACTCCGGATTTTCACATGTGCCTCTTGGTCTGCGGGTTTTCTCGGGGATCTCCCATTTCCCTCCGCCATTTCATTCCTTCACTGCTCCATACTCACCCCAATCACTCTCAACAACTCTCAAGACCTCAATGTTCAGAGCCGTCCAAATCTCTTCACTCACTTCATGTACTCAAAAAGAAAAAGAATTCATAAAAATGTTTATCATTACACTTTTACAGCTTGCTTGTGTAGTTTTCTTAAGACATATGAGAACAGTAAAACCATACTGATGTAGTTAAATCATTGGGCTTTCAGCAGATATAATAAAGTCTGTGTTACAGATCTACTGTATTACAGATATAATTTTAATAGTATAATGCAATGATAGAAATGTTGCCTTCTCCCGTACATCCGTTTGCTTTCTTGTCTGCATACTACATATTTTTTGCAAAGGTTGTGACGCGTGCCGCTTATACCAACTATCTATAACTATTACGACTCATCTCACTGCAACCTACTATACTACTTCTACACACGTGAGATTCAAACCCCACGCTAACCTGTACAT
This sequence comes from Dryococelus australis, assembly GCA_029891345.1. Classification (NCBI taxonomy): domain Eukaryota; kingdom Metazoa; phylum Arthropoda; class Insecta; order Phasmatodea; family Phasmatidae; genus Dryococelus; species Dryococelus australis. The sequence continues at coordinate 22,443,755 of CM056993.1, forward strand.
GGAAGTTACAGTCTGCCATAATCCTGGAGGACAGCCGGACACGTGGATATGAGGGGTTGTGCAACACAGCGGCTCATTGTCCCCCCCGCCCCCCCACAAAGCGCTGAGAGCCAGCAAGCCGCCAGCCGCCTCGAGGCATGCCCGATGGCGCCACCGAAGATACGCAAAAGCCAAGAGATGACCAGAGGGTGCTACCCCCAACTCCGGCCTCGCAGCACATCCCCCCCCCCCCCCCCCGGTGCTGACGGGCCTCACCAGTTACTTTCCTGCAGTCTTCGAGCTCGCTCCACCACTTCTAGTGCTGGGGCCTCCGACTACTGCTTAACTACTGCTTAACTTTAACTACTGCTTAACCACTGCTTAACACTCTTCAGCAGCCACCAGAGACGGCCTACATTTACATCACCATCAGAACTCTGCAGCACCAGCAACCAGACACTCCAGTGACGCCAATCGCCAATAGCTTACAGATGCTTTCTGTAGTTACTAAATACATATCACACATTAACTTCTTTGTGTCTTACGGACACCCCGGTTAGAGTTAAATTTGTAGTAAGCAATCTTCAACAGTTTTATTTCACTTTCCCCAACTAGCCTAGGACCAGGTCGCCTACACCTGGCTACTATAGGTTTACTTCCAGCCACCGGTCTTCTTGGCAGGAGAGCACACGTCACTGTGTTTACTAAGCTCTTAATAAACACGGCTTTGTTTCTTCTAACTTTGAGTATCATTCATAGATTACTTTATCCCTAACTGCTGGGAGAACCTCGAGTCGAGTACCGCCGACCTGCAATGGGAAATTATTACCACGAACTAACTATAACTGGAGACTTCCCCTCAGGTGGCTCCAGTTCTAACACGCACCAATTAGACGGCCATCTATTTTATTCCTACCAAGTATATAGGTACTGGAAGAGTAAAATAGAGGAGCTCCGACCACTAGCAACACTTTCCACCCAGGGAGAAAGAGTACACCTGAGTTATATCCCTACCGAAGCACCTGGGTACTGACGGGGATATTTGCTTAGGTGCTACAGCCTGTCTTTAGTTGGGATCGCACACCCAGTAATAGTCTTGGTAGCCCACACTGCTCCAATGCTCCTGATTTGCTCGCTAAGGTGAGGGGGGCCTTCTGAAGCACCGGGCTTGTGCTAGCAAGCTGCTACCGGGCAACACTATTCTAGGGCTACTCGTGTCTGTGGTGTTTGATCCATAGTTCTCAGCAGCCAAACCCGCTCTATACCATTTAATGTGAGGTGCGGTGCAAGGAGGGAAGAGCAAAGAGTTGTGCCTTGCTGCCAAGCAACCGGCTAGTTCAGTTCCCCTAACAGCTAGCCGACGAGCTGAACGAAATTGTGCCACTTTGCTCAGATCACTAGAACGACCTACGTCTACAGCATGTGATCCCACTACTTTCTCATCATCACCTCTTTGCACGCATCCGGCTGCACCCTTTTGTGGTTGGGTTAATTAAACAGACCGAGAAATGCCTTGGCATATCGAACGCCAACTTCTGGAGCTCAGCAGCTACAAGGTGGAACAGTGTTTTTGTGTTGCCACACCTAGGGCTCTCGCTGCCGCCTGAGCTGAGCATGAGCGACTCAACCAACTGTACCCAGCTAGTCCTCATACCCAAGCCGTCAGTAAGTCTGCTACCGCTAGCACCTCACGCCAGTCACCTGCGATAACTACCCACGCTACTAGTAAAAGGGCAAACCTATCTAAAGGGCTCATTAATCGTAACGTTGAGAACTTTGTTCCCTCCCATAAGGCGATGTGCCCAATTACCTTATCTAACTGCAAACGCCAGTAAGCACAACCGACCAAAGTGCAACCAAAGCCACACGACTGTTATCCAGCCTTAACTAATTGGATACGCGTCAGTTAGATATAAGGAAATGGGTACTGGGTACAGGTTAAATGTTCTTAGATCAGGGCTTCCACCTGCCCTGAAGCTAAAATCCTGGTTCTTGTATATAAGAATATTGTAAAATCCTGGAGTCATTGGGTCAAATCCTGTAAAATCTTTATTATTAAAAAAAATTTTGCAAAATACAGAAAAAAGTGGATATGAGGGACGTTTACCTATGTAATGTAATGGTTTTTGTTTGGAATGGACAAACCATGGTAATTCTTTTCTTCACTCACACTTATACTTTTGTTTATACTATGACTGTATCTGCTATAATTTTAGTTTCCTCTCCATTTTGATACCAATGCCAAATGCAGATTACTCACCAAATTCAGATTGCGTGATAAAGCCCTAAAGTGCGGCAAAGGTTCTTTTTAATGATGGTCTTAGCCTTTGCAGATGATCATACAGCCAGGAACAGAAATATATAGATGCCTGTATACTCGTGTTAGTGAATGAATAAGCGAAATATTTTGGACACATGCTATTTAAGCAATGGCGTATGTCCAAAATATTTTACTTAATTATTCACCTCCATTGCAATAATCTTTCAGACAAACGTGTCAGTGAATATGACACATATCTGCGGGCGCTAGTGTCGCATGTACACAGCAGCCATTTAGAGCAGAAGTGCTGTGTGCACTCACATTTTCTTTGGCACGTGAAAGAAAAGAAGTTAGTTCACTTTTTATGTTCATCAACATGTAGCTATTTTTAAGTGAAATATAATCAAACATTGTGTAGATGACACTTGCATGATTTATATATTAATAACGAACATGGATATTCATTGTGGGGATAAAAATTCACAGATACAAATGCAATATATTTGGGTAAATGGAGGTAAACATGTATTGGTCTTACTGTTTTTTAAGAGCTTTGGGCAGGGCTTGTTAAAATTTCTTTGTACCATACAGGTTTGTTACAAGTAATAATTGTTTAGAGAGATTTTACCTTATATTTAAACATTAGTTATACTGCCTCAAGTTTACAACATAGGCCGCGGTTACACGAGTGCTGTTAAACACAGTCAGCTATATATATTCGGCAGTCATGTCTGAACAAGTTTAAAAACAGAGCGTGTTTTCGTGGTTACTCACCCAAAGCAGAAGAAATCCATGGAAATTCTAACCTTAACTAACATAGAACTTAAAATGTGTGATATTTAATTATATTAGCCTCTAACATTTACTACTATTGATCTTTTTAATTGTTATGAAATGTAGACTTTTACTGTAATGGCATATTGGGTGGGTATTAGTACATTCAACCTTAAACTTAAGTCAATTCCACAAGCGCAGGAATTACCGCCAAACACAGCAATATTTTGTTACACTGCTTGTTTACTTGGAAGCAGCCAATAGGAGCGCAGCAGAGAAGAGAAGTCGTTCGAAACTACTTACGAAAACTGTTCACTTTGAACGAGAAACAGCTGCTGTCAGAACTCGTTCGAAACTTCTTCAAAAGCTGAACTTGTTTAAGTGCAGTAGTTCTGCATCCTGTGTAACCGTGGCCATAGTCGAGATATAAAAGATCACAAAATATTATTTTGTACACCTCAGTGATATATATTTGAATTATTTAACAGAGATTTCCTAAAGTTGAAAATCAGTTAAAACTGATCAAATCTGTTAAAACATCAGGCCTGGCTTAGACGTGTTTGTGAAGTGATTATTCGCCACAGTCCCAACAAATTCTTAAAAAGTGCAGAAACCTGGTTAGAAAGTCGTCAGTTTGTCACCAGCTATGAAGTTGCTGTATAAAATAAAGAGAGACTATCTATATGCTTGCATTTCCTGTCTTTTCTTTGGACTAGATGCTCATTCTTTTTAATATTTATTCTGATTGCAGCCATCTTTTATGTGAAATAACCTCTCATACACTATTTTTTCTCTATAAAGTTCTTCCCCCACCCCTGTTATACAGCTTCAATAAGATTAAACACAGTCTCTGAAAATATTAACATATAAATTAAGCGTAATGTACTACTTTATTGTGAACAACACATATATTTAAATAACATGTAAAATAATCACCATTGATGTTTAAGATAATGGAAGTATCGAGTAAATTTTCGTTGTGGCCTATCACTTTGTTCCTGCAAAAATGTGCTCATTTTGTTTTGTTAGGTGAAGAGAAAGTTCTCTTCATTCTTCAAAAGTTTGGTTATAGAGCTTGACAAAGATCTGTATGGTCCAGATAACCACTTGGTAGAATGGCACAGAACTTCCACAACTCAAGAAACGGATGGTTTTCAGGTGAGTTCTAGAGAAGATTTTTTGCATAAATTTGATATTTTTTTGTGAATGCTGATTGGCAGTGGGCATGTACGTAGTCAATGAAACAGAGGTGTTAAAAATTTCTTTATCCCAAAACTGTGGTTCTTTATGTAAACTGTTTATTTCTAGACACACCTGTTTGTAATGAAAAATTTTGACAGATTTCTTGATTTTTTTTTTGGCTGATTTGGGTGAATTTTTCATTAATTTTTAATTTTTTCGTCGAGAATTTCGCTAAGATTTTACCCGTGCCCGGGCTAGGTTAACATTCTATTTGTTGAGGCTGTTTGCATCAAACTTTGACTTATGACTTGGGAGGTTAACTGCCACACCAAACTTAGTCAGGTAAGTGTTTAGGAATGAGGCTTTAGTCTAGGTCAATTTGACAGTTTAAGATTGTGATGTCAGAATCATGAGAAACATATGGGAGAAAGGAGGTCTTAAGTTTCTGAGGTATCCGGCTGGTATACAAGACTGCTCTTGTGGCCTGTCTTGTTAGAACACAAAGTCAATTGCTGTGGCAATTATAATTTATTTATTCACTGTCTTTAATAATTAATCATTCAAAACCACGTCGTCTGATTTTCCTTGTTGTGAGTTACACTGCACTCGGCTCGGTGTAAAATACACGAAAGACCGCGAAATTGGATTTTATTTCACAGTTTTCGCAAAATCTACTTTTTTTTTTTTTACAATGCAAAATTTGTATGAAAATGGTGTTAACACAAATGTTTACATTTTTCAGATAGTGTAAATAATAGTTTACAATTGATTGTGTGTCGACAATCAATTGCGTGTCGACAATAGATTGTACTGCCAACACAACCAATGTGTTTATCTACTGTGGTTCTCTTCGTAGTATTTTATAGTGATTATTTTTGTGCTGAGATGCCAAGAAATAGCTACTATTTTTGATTGTGAATGCGAAATGATGCATGAAGTTTTCTACGTTTTTTACATCAAGAATAAAATAATGATGTGCAAGTTCTGTAACATGCATGCCGACTAAGTTGTGAAAAAGTACTTGGCTGTTATAGTTTTCGAGGTTAGGCGGATTAGGTGGAAACAAAGAAGTGAAATGTAATGTTAATTGGGACATGTTTACCACTTAATTGCTCGTTCCACCATTTTCCTTAGCCCATCTGCAATAAAGCGACATAAATCTGATTTTTGTATCAAATTTATGTATGTTGATTTCAGGAAACGTGCACAGTGTTGATTTTATTGAATAATTCTGCAAATAAATTATTTAATGCTAGTGACGAACAAACGTGATTTTAGTGACATAAACTAGCAAGGATTACAATAGAAAAACACTTGGTCAAGAGGTTGCGAATTTTACTACAGTAAGTTTGCATGTTTTGTAAATAATAAATTTGTTAACCGTTACTATAATGATTGAAATGCACATGAGCTGATAAAGTCACACTTTGAACACTTGAAGTAATGTGAGAGTAATATTTGTTTATTTGTCTATATCGTAAATTAGAGCGTAAGGTTAACTTCGCCCAAACTGTGTGTGTGGGTGTATTGCTGCATCTGTACGAATACGAACAGCAATGTATATATTATGTTACGTTTTTTCATTGAAGTTAAATTTTCGAAGTTACAATCGTTTAAATATTATTTCCATACGAGCAATATTTTTCACTGATCCATCAAAACAATATGCAACTTAAAAAGGGCAACACACTTGTAAGAACCTCAAAACAATGCTGACTCACAAAAAACATTAAACTGAAGCCCCCACCCCCTCGCTGTTTCCTTTTTTCCCTGAAAATAAAATAAACAGAACCCCAATAAATTACAAAAATAAAAACAAGTTGGAATGCCAATCTAGCTATAATATCCTACATGAATTATTGAATGGAAGTTTGTTAACATTGACGCCGTCAGGTGGGACACAAGACAAACGAAGACACAAATTACTTACTGATGATGGGCACCAGCGGTGCTTCCCAGTCACCCCACTGTTGAGACTCGTGGTTCTCAGAGATGCTGTGGGTTCTGTGTGTCCGTCTCACCCGAGCGTACTTACAAAACACTTTGCAATACTATACATCTTTAATCAACTTTAACACTGAAATAATATGTGGGGCGAGGATATTGTTACTACAAAGAAAAGACTTAAAACACTGTGAGACTTACTTTTTATTTTACCACTCATACAATAACGTGCCAGGAATTTTACTTGTGATAAAACTCGGACGTGTGTAGCTAACTCGGTTTGGGTGCTCCCCAGCCCGCAATTACTCTAGCGCACTCGTAGAGGGATGACTTCTACCGTGGTGTTAGATGACACAGCCTTCACAAGGAAAGGGGTCTACAGCTGCTAGAGTGGGCTATAGGTGTTTCCTGAAGACAGGGCATGGAGAATTACAAAGATGAATCTGAACATGAACACGTGTGATTATTTGGCATCACTAGCCGCGGACTCGTCGGGGCGTGCCTCCCAGCATGTGGTTTGTGTGGTGACGGCCTATACACAGCTGGCTAGGACAGAAATAATATCACCGTACAAAATTACTCAAATATAGATGAAACAGAATGGGGCAGGATATGAGTAGTCACAATAAACATGTGGATGTGTGATAGCAAACTTAGATTGCATGGATGCCACTGGATAAAGTTCGTAGTGGACCACATGGTGCACGTGAAATTGCAATATTTCTCCGTAAAATTGCAAATTATTCTCAGACAAACTGGTAGCAGTGTTCAAAAAAATATTCCTCTGACAATTTAAGCAGATGCAGGCTTGTGGTTCGCCTGATGGCGGGAAAATCAATCATGAAAGTGACAGCATGGTCATACATACAAAGCATCAACTGACGTGAAAATTACATGGTACCTTGAATGAAAAATACATAGAACCCTGACATTAAATAAAGTGCATGTGATATTACACAAATAAACCCTGAAAGCGCATGAATGGCGCAGATACATACTTAGCGGTATCTGACCGCGTGGTCATGGGCGATGTGGCCTCAACACAATAAAACATGAAAAATACCGTCAAATAAATACATAGAAATATAGCCCTTAATATTACACATAGCAATTATACAGAAATTACACTGACGCACATTTAATTTAGGCGGATGGCGCCTAATTTAAAGTTGTGCGGGCCGCGTGGCCTCTCCGGCATCTTTCTCCTCCTCCTCCTCGATTAATTTCAAAAGGCCACATGGGAGCGAATAATTAAGTTAAGCAGAAGCATAATACTGGGGAAATGTCTGGCTAGTGTACGCAAAGCAAAGGTTGACCGGTATACTAAAATGAACTATTAAACTCTACATCAGTGTTAAAAGGTTGTAGTGCGAACGTAACAGCGTCTTACCTAGCCAGCTCTCCTCGACGGACTGTCCAGAGGTAAGCGTCGTGCAGACCTACCATGGCCGCCTACGGGGTTCATACAAACGGAAGTGCTATGCACGCTGAGTAAAACTTTTATATTCTTAGAGGAATGGCAAAAAAAAAGAATTCAGATCTTGATCTCCTTTTTATATTCAGATTTTTTATTTTCTGTATTTTCTCAATGTCTATTATGACGGCGTTCACGCCGGAATAATACTGTTCTTAGTCTTCGCGCAGCACGCATTTCAAATTCATAACCAAACATTGTGCAATATTATCAGACCTACAAATACTAACATTTTATAACACTGAGCCCTGAAATAAAGAAAGACATGTTTTACACTTGAAAACGTAATATTGTCATTATGGGAAAGTCCAATTTAAGGCCACTTTGCGTATGTGCTTCCCATGTGTCTCGTGGGTGGTGAGCTCAGTCATGGGCTCAACTCTGCTCTGGCTGTTAACCGGAGTCAACGTCAGACTTTCAGTGCCTGCCATTTTCACTATTTTTTGCACCAAAATCAGGCATTCTATTTTACCATTTTCTGGGGTCCCTACTTATAATACAAGTAACTGAGTTAAATAAATATTGCATTTTAAAATCATGTTAATTTTACGCCAGATACAATGAAACACCAACCTTACGGGAAATAACAACCTTTAACCACTGAAGCGTGCCGCTTCGAGCAAGCACTTGACAGAGCACTAACGGATGGAGTTAGAACGAGAACGTCTCCAAACGCTCAACTACCCGCTACAAGATGTGGACCCACCCTGTACCTGGACTGTTGGTGCAACACCGTACCATGAGGGTCAATGAAATTAGGGTTTAAAACCTTTGATGCCAATACTACAAGGTTGTACACTAAATCCAATACTCATCTATGGAATCACCTAGTAGAATTACGTATCCACTTGCAAATTTAAATAAGAATTTACCATGGCTATAATCACACTGAACAAACACAAGAGGTTCAAGGTTTAAGAACAGCTGGTCTTCTCTGTCATATAAACAGGTGATTATACCGCAGTTATTATAAATTGGTAAAAGTAAGAAGTACTTAAAATTGTTATAGAATATACAGATAATTAGGAGTATTGATTAATTACAGTTAAATTGTAATGTGAAAGTAACCATTATAGTTTGTTAACAGGCACATATTTAGTCAGAGGAATAATATTAGAAATGCTGTTAATTAAAATATTCAAATTACCATACAGCCTGAATTAGACTCGGAAATAACTTTCAATTATTAATTAATATATTCCTGTTAACTAATCCAAATCAGACAATGCTGGTAAAATAAATAAAATTGTGTAATTATTTCTTTAGGAATTGGTGTTTTGAAGTTCAATTCGGCTTTAATAAAGAAAATAAAATTGACAGCTGTCTACAGTGCTTCTATTATCACATGCTTGGATATGTGAGAACAGGAGTTAAAACTAAGCATATATCCTTGTTACTACAGGACCAATAAATTGAAGGTCTCGCATGTCAATGTAAACACATGGACACAGAGTAGTTTACTATTGTTTGGATTGTAAACAGTTTGATTCGGATTATGTTGCTGTTGGGGTTTTCCCCAGATGTAAACTCTGTGTTCTGAACAAATTAATTTTATTTAATTAAATATCGTTGAATTTTTCATGTCATTGAAGTGTTTCGAAATTCTTTAAAAGTCCATGTGTAAAAAGCATTGTAAAATATTCAAAATTCTTGCTCATGATTGAGGGTTACATGTCACTTCTTTCTCTCTTTTACTGCAGGGGGTTTTGTATGATTTTCGGGATAGTTAGTCATTTTCTAGTGCATTCATTTTTGCCAAGCTTATCCAGTTGACCAAGAAGACAGAAGGTCTTGGTTTGACATCCCCTAACAACGTGTCATACTTAACTTTTTATCTGCGGTGCGACACACAGGACGACGACAGGTAGGGATAATTTTATTTCCGCCTTTCGTGGCCACAGCAGGATAGATAGTTAAAACACACATGACTTTACGAGTGAGGCTTTGCATTTATTTCCCCAAGTGTCAATTTTTTATGTGCCATCTCCATGTCTTGCCTTTCTCTCCACATGTTAGAATCTCTAAACCGCATATTGTATGTACCCACAGCCATCAGTTGAGAGATGTAGTGCAGCACATATAAGAAACATAGGCCACGAGACGCCAGCACCTTATTCCCCATGTGACACACCGCACACGTAAGATAAGACCTCGTTATCTGCATGTCACCTGGCTGCCAACTGAAGCTTTAAGAGAGGTAGCCCCCACCAGTCATGAATCGGGAGAGAGAGAGAGGAACAGAATACATCTAGTCTGCCCGTCCACATCAAGCGAGAGACAGAGTTGCTGCCTGCCACCACCTGTCAGTGATGCGCCCAGCACGCCACTCCGAAGCCTAGAGCGCCCAGTGCACAGACCAGAGACAGATACAGAAGCCGATGGGACAGAAAAAGTTCTTCTTGAGGGGACAGTTCTACATTCTAGCAAGCAAGTTTTTTATTTTCTCATTCCTTTGCCCAGATGAGTCATTGTCGCAACCTAGGGAGGGGGGTTGCAAATTGAGGTGTGACGTCTTTTCAACTTATTAAAACTTTCTTCTGCTAATATAGTACAAACCACTCAGCCGTACGCTCCAACGAAGTTTGATTGCCAGTATAATCTGCCTGACGTCAAGAACAGTGAAAGATGCACACTTCTCACCCGAAGAAATCGTGCTGTTCATCGGCCGAGCCACCGAGTCTATGCTGAGGGTTGACACCATTAGTTTGAAATTCAGAGATGCAGCAGCTGGAACCTCAGCCGGCCGGTGATGTCACACTCCCAAAAGATCTAATGCTGCCACCCCCCTCAACCTGATCAAGGGCGAGCCAGAAAGAGTATAAATACTGGGGCACATCCCTTTGAACGTCAGTCTGTCCTGGGCCTTCACCATACTCTTGGTGAGGAGGAACCATCAGCTCTGCCTGGACTTCACAGCTATCTTGGTGCCGAAGTCCAGACCTTGAGATCCCTCTTCGCCTTCGAAGATTACCGTCAGTTTGAGTCGTCGTACACTTAAACACTTTCCAGTCCGTTTAGGACAAACACCATAGCGTTAGTTTGATTTGAGTTATTTTCATAGATACTTTGCCTACCTATCCCGTTAGCCTAAACACATGTCGCCGTCACCTGTCGTAACGTAGTAAGCTTTTGTTAAGCTCTTGCTAATAGGAGGTAGTTCAAACCACTTTGTTTATTTCCATACCGAAATAAACAGTATTTTATCCCACTTAAGATATTATTTCCGTAGTCGTAGAACCCTACCCTGTAAACATCAGGTCTGTCAAGAGAGATTATGTGACCGGGAATCTTATTCTGACAAAACCACCGAACTCACCAGTACACACACATACCTATATTGGACGGCCACCCTTTCTATGCACCCGGGTGTCTAGAACGGTAGAGCTCTGACACTAGGTACTCGTCCTCTTGGGGTTGGACTGTCAGTCTGGGGTGGCTGTTTCCACAGCGTTTCTGGTGCCATAAGAGGTACTCCCTCGGGTCTTAGGGGACTGAACCTTCAGGGAACTCACCCACGTATTGGAACCTCCAGCTGGAGTGAGTTACCTGACTCAGTGTTCACTGCGCTTCTGATGCCAGATACTGAGGTAGGGATGACCTTGGCCTGGCAGTTGCGGTATGTGGAAGTACATCTGAGTAGGGACCAAACGTTACCTGCTCCACCTCCACGAGTCTGGAATTAGTAGATCTTTCTTCGTGCCCTTCTTCCGTCGAAGTGGAATCCGGAAGAGGGTCAAAAAGACTGCTACTATCTAAATACCAACAGGAGCTTAGCCCCATCCCAGCCAAACTTGAGAACCTCAGCCCCCAGGAGAAAGCTCAGGCCATCCGCCGTCTGGATAGACCAGCCTCACCAGCACCCATACGAGATCTCTTCATACCACCAACCAAACTCGAATGAGATACACACCCCGTGCTACTAGTACCTGAGTGGTCAAGAAATGTCATACGGTATAGCTAACCCCTGGTTTTCTGATATCCCGCTCACCAAGTCTACCCAGGCAACAGCCAGCACCAGTGATCGTTTGCCCAGCTGCAACCCAGGTTCAGAGGCCAACCCCAGCGTACCACAGTCCGAACCACAGCAGGTTAAGCAGTTTCCGCAGGTCCAGCATCCGCCGCAGATCACCTGTCACCCAGGTATAGGACGTCACACGTCAAATTGTAGTTGTAACACATCTACTTTTTAAAGTGTAGTTTTGTGAACGAATAATGTATTATTTTGTGGCAAACATTTAACAAACTGTCTCGTCAGATGCTGCATATTAGGTTAGCTTTGCTGTTAATCAACGTTCATCTTAATTTCTCAGAAATATAGTCACAGGATCATGTGGATCTTTTAAATATTTGTGTTTCATTAATAAATTTATTATTTTCTTTCGTAAACTTTAAAACACTGCCTTATCTGTCGCCAACTAACTAGCGTGACATTGATAACAGAAGCTAAATTTTTTCGAGCCTGAAAAATATTTTGAGCTGATCTCGAGCTGCACGCAAGTATTTGGCTCGAGCTCAATTTTCGAGTACTCGCAGACCTCTAAACACAACTAATTTTAAAAGACTGCGAAATAACTTTTCTTATATTATTCACAGAATGTTTAATGCCCAAAATAAATATGTATCAGCAATATACTATTCAAAAGAAATAAAATATTTTTGACTTGGATTTTTTTGCAAATAATTTTCAAAATCTATTCACTTCTTGAGAACATGCATTACTGTATTCACAGTGGTTCAAATATTAGGCTAGGGTAACTTAATTTTTAACTTTTGTAAATTTTTCTTTACGTTAGACGATTTACCAAAATTATTTTTAAAAATTTTATTAGTAAAAAGTTTCTTTGCTTATAGAGTTTTATGGAAGTTACAATATACTTGAAATTCCAACATGACTCAATCTCAACTGTTGCAATTTCAGGTAAAAAGACCAGGAGATAAAAATGTACGCTGCACGATACTGTTGCTCCTGGATTATCAGCCTCTACAGTTCAAGCTAGACCCGCGTCTGGCCAGACTGTTAGGTGTCCATACTCAGACAAGGCCTGTCATCATCAGTGCACTATGGCAGTATATCAAGACTCACAAATTACAGGTATGTTTTTACTTACTTCGATAAGTTTCACCATTTTCATCTGCAAATTTGTTTCCAAAGTCACTCGGGCATAAACTTCAGATAGTGAGGTTCTCAGTTGAAATTCCACCCAAGTAAGCCATATTTGTCTTTGCCTTTTATAGATGCAAGTTATGTTCAATTAAGCTATCCCTCAAGTTATTCTTATAGCAAAAAAATGAGGACATTCAAAACCCAATAAAAGTATCATTTTTATTTATACATTCTATGAAATTTTTGTTAATAGATGTGGCCCCCACATCAAATTTCCTGATCTGATCTTTGTTAAGTAGTAATCACTGAACTTAAATTTGGATACTGGTAAGATCATAGTTGATAAAGATTCAAGATAGTTTCACCAATATGTGACACACTTATTTTTAGGGCTGGGCCGATATAAAATTTTGCAGATACAGTACTGATACAGGATACTCCAGATACTCCAGATACCAGATACTCCAGATACCAGTACGAATAGTTTATTCAAGTAGTCTTTATTTTCATACCTATACACAAGAAACCATGTCTGCACTTATTTAGCTTATAAAAAAGAAATTTTAATAATTGCTTTGTATCCTAAATGTGCAAAAGTCACATTTTTCAACCAGTCAATTGCCACAAAGTATTTTTAATCAAAAATTGCAATTAGTATACCTAGAAATTTAAATCTTCAAATGTGTCTACAAATAGCCTACAAAGAATTTAAAATAGGCCTAGTTTATTCAGGTGGTATATATTTTATGATCTATACACTATGACACATGGTGCATTCCTGCGCATCTGATGTGCGCACTCTACGTTCCGATTTCACCCCTTCTTTAGAGTTGCTACACTCATTGGGGAAGTTGTATTACGACAGATCAATTAATTGTGTGCCTACAGGATCACTCCCAACCTAGTGAGTGATTACAGAGACGTAGTAAGGAAGGAAGAATTGTACAGTCTACCGAAGCCACCATGCTGTTGTCCAAATTTCTCACTCAAGATATTTTATTTTTCTATGTAGCCATCGACACCAGATGCTAGTTCCAAGGGATGATGCAAGATCACTGTCACCAGAGCTTCGTGCCAAGGTGACAAAAACGTCAGTAGCCTCCAACGGAGGAGATAAGGAAAGGATGTCGCTCCCTGAAGTCTGAATAACCCAGCCCCTGCGAAGAGAGGCTAGCACCTCCCACACCCCTTCAACAGCCGACAAGCTGCAAGTTCCACCCACAGCCGAGTTCGCCCGCCCTCCAGTCAGAATAAGGCCGAGGGCACTACCAACCCGAGCACTGTTAAGTAGGGACTCTCTAGCATGAACAAGGCTTAGTAATGTGCATATCAAGCCTGAGTAACGCTAAGTCTAGTCCGGTTATAAGTGGCTCAAATCCTGCATTCATAGTCTGCATAAGACTCAAACTGGTATACGTCAGGATTCTGACAACTAGGCCAAGTGTGCCACAGTAACGAGTTAAAGTCTCCTTTGTTTTCATAGCATATTGAACAAATATGTTTTCAGTACTTGTGCGTACCTTCCTTTTACCTAATTCAGAGTAAGTCATAATTAATTTATCTTCTTATAATGGTCCTAGGTATTAATCTCTTCACTTTCTGACCAGTGCAGGTGGAACCAAATAATCTTTGATTTCCTCCAACCTGAGCAAGACTAGCTGACTGAACTTTCCTAGCTCTACTGTTTGTCCAGAAGGGACCAAGCGTGTGTTATCTTGAAGATGATGGTTCTTTGGTGGCCGGAGGTAAGAGAGAGTCAGGTGTAGGTCCCTTGTAGGCTGATGCCGAGCTCTAGGACATCTCGTTATTTATGTTCTTCAGCAGTGCCCCCTACCCCTTCTTCATAAGCATAGGGGGTTGGTTCTGGGGAGGGGTAGCACGTGCAAAGTGCGAGCCATAAATCCTCGGTGAGAGTCACGCCAGTGGCCGGCGCATGATCCAAGTTCAAGCCTCAGTGCAAGTAGTGGCATCTGGCGGCACGCAGCTGTACTTGGTGAACCTTTACACGTGGCTTCGGTGGCTCTGTCGGTGCATAATAATTAAAGCGTGGAGCGTCCGCCCTCTCGTAGTAGGTACAACAATCTCGGGTGCCTTACTGATGGTGACTGTATGTTTAAACTCCGTGGCAACTGCCCCACGTTTGTTTGTACTGATGAGTAGAGGGCGATTAATAACAACTGAGAAGGACTTCATGCATCTTGAAAATGACATCATGCATCACTGTCTATACTTCAAGATGCTATTGCTGACATGAGCATCATTTCAGTTAACCCTTCTAATCTCAAAACACATGTACAAGGTTAACAGTTAATGTAAAGTAAACAAGTTATGCAAAATGGAGACTATTAACAAATCAAAGAATAATGAGATAATGATAAGTGAGTAATTGAATCATAAAGTAGGTCTCAGAGATGACAAAAATATTTATATTATTGTTTCTATTGACTTTTGTGTAGCCAGAACATCAATGTTCAGGCGTAGTTCAAAATGTTGCCACCGCAAGTAGTAAATTTTTATCTACAGTTCTCTAAGAGGCATTCTTTTAACAAATTTGTATATATGTGGTGCATGGCTATTTGTAAGTAAACAACACGTAAAACATGGGTATCTGTGAATGGACAATAAAAAATATCTCTGATATTTAGATGAAGTCTGTCAATCCGTTTGAAGTATCGAAAATCTGTGAAAATGGATAACATCCGTTAAAACCGCAGCCCTCTGTTGGAGTGATGGGAAATTGCTAATAGACACACTGTGTTGGTTAATGATATAAACATAATTAAAATAATTATAAAATAAGTAAAATAACTTAATACATGACCATTATGGTTATTATTATTAAATATAATGTTTTTAGAATTCAATTTTTATCTATTACTTTCTGACGTGGAGCCACGGTAGCTGAGTGGTTAGTGTGCTTGGCGCCCACCAAGGCAAACCGGGTTCAATCCCCGACCAGGTCACCGGATTTTTGCAAGTGGGAATCATGCCGGATGATGCCGTTGGTCAGCAGGTTTTCTCGGAGATCTTCAGTTTCCCCCGCCCCTTCATCCCAGCACCGCTCTAGACTCTCACCTTAATAACCCTCATCATCAGACCTCGCTGTTAGAGCCATCCAAATCTCTTCACTCTGTACTTTATGGCATTGCTCATGTGAATTGTACATGTGTGTTGTAAGTATTCTTTTTTTTCCAGTTTTAAACAGTAGATATTAAAAAAAAATTATTAAAAATATTATTGTAATACTATTTTATGACTTAAACTTTATGTTGGCGCAGGACGCACATGAACGAGAATACATCAATTGCGACAAGTATTTGGAACAAATATTCACGTGTCCAAGAATGAAGTTTGCAGAGATTCCTCAGCGTTTGAATCCTTTACTTCACCCTCCAGATCCCATTGTCATCAACCATGTTATCAGGTATGTACTTTTGTACTACATAACCATTATGGTTTTATTAAATAGTTACTGTCAACACTCATTTCTATGACCTTTGGAATAATGACCCTCTTGAAATAACAACCTTTTGGGGGGGGGGGGGGGGTAACCAATGAAAAAATTTAATTGAAAAAGTTTTCCATTAACGAACCCTTTCAAATAAAGTCCTTTTTCTTGGGAATTGTGGCAGGTCTTAGAATTTAGAGTTTACTATATGTGTTTTGAACTTCAGATTTTATATATTATTTTTATCACATTGTTCGTATGAATAATTCAACATGTGAGCTGAAAAAAGAGAGAGATAAAGAATGTGTGTGTGTGTGTCTATATATATATATATATATATATATATATATATATATATATATATAATATATATATATATATATATATATATATATATATATATATATATATATATATATACACACACACACACACACACACACGCGCGCGCACACACACACACTAATGCATGGCATATTCTGCGCTAGATAAAACGCACTACAGAAATACATTCTCGCGTCATCTGAATATGACAAGCCCCATGGGCAAGTGTCTCCCAACAGCACTGGAAGCAGGACACTAGGAACTCCAAAAAGTTGACAGTGCCTCCACACACCTCCAACCCCTGGCTGCTAGCTTGTACTGTCCACATCATCGCCTTTCCCTAATCAAAGTTTAGAGTTGTTTTATACCGATACTAAGTATCGGTGTTGGCCGATACTTCACCTTTTCCCAATGTATCGGTATCTGGTATGGGGCCGATACATCAGTATCAGTTGTAGACAATTAAGTCGGGTATTACTTTCTTTAGAGACAAAAATTCCGTATTTCGGTATGTATACATTAAAACCTCGTTAATTCTAAGTAGATTAATTCGAATTTATATATAATTTGAAATGTGTATTCGCCATCAAACGGAAGAATAGGATTTTATCTGATGGTGCCAGAGTTTTTACGTCTGTTTTTCTGGTTTTCGTCGCCTCTACCGCCTGCTGAAGAGGTGAAAAGATGCGATAGTGCTACACACTGCACTGCGTGAAGTTTGGGAGAGTAGGACCAAGAAAATTCCAGGCTGTCTGTTGTGACAGTTGGAGGGAGGAAGGAAGCTTGGTGCGGTGTGGGTGTGACTTGATGGAGAGAGAAAAGAAGTGTAGTGGTGTGGGCTTTGCTGGAGGATGGAAGGAGGAAAAAAGCAAAGCGGTGTGGGCGGCATGGCTAATGGGAGGGATGACAGACAGCCGGTGGAGAGTAGACTGTTAAAGGAGTGTGGGGTAGCAAAGAAGACTAAGGGGACCTAGAGACCTTTTCAAAGGCCAGACCCAGCTTAGCGAGGGCTGCTTGACACAAAAAAGCCGGCCAGGTAGTGTGGGAGTGAAACACCATTCGCCAGAAGTTTAGTCATAGTAGAGGGAGCGATGAGAAGATTCTGGCTACCACAGCTGCAGGTTTTAACCAAACTTTTTTCCTTCTTTTTTTTCTTTTCTTTTTCTTGTAGCAATTAGGCCCAAAGGTAACAATTGCAACACCTATATTTTACTGCACATTAACATATAATTAATGACAAATACAAATCCAACAAACTTATTTTTTGGGCTATTTCCTTAAAATTTTTGCCTTTTTCAACGAAAAATGTTATGGTTCCCCAAAACAGGGTTGTAACTTCGAGAGGCTAGTTATTCCCGGGCCCGTAGGTGTGTTTACTTTGGAAAGAGAAAATGTGCATTTCTTAAAGATGCTATTTTCTTTATTTAAACAAGCCTAGGAAAAATGTTCATTAATGTGTTATTAACAGTAATACTTTTTCTAAAATTCTGTGCAAAGGGCATTGGTATCGGAACAACTCTACTTTATTTCACCGTGCTCGCAAGCAGAAGAGTGTACCTGTTTGAATTTGGCGCTGTAGGATAAGCGGACCAATCACCAAAGCGTTACGGCCTACTCGAGCGCCCTGAGCTGGAGTTCTACACACCAGGTGCCGAGCGGACAGGCGAGATAAGCATCCTTAGTCCACCCATGCAGAAATTGTAAATGGCAATATGGGTTGTATAAAGTATCTGGCTAGATTGTCTAAAAGGAAACAACATTTACTAAGGCATTTTTTTTCTGATGTGCATAGTTTACACACAGTGAAAATTGATCACAAATGTGGTTTCCCTACTACAGTCAAAAGGAAATCAACTAAACATGTTTTTTTTCTGGCATGCGTACCTAGTGTACGTACAATCAAAAGGATGTCGGGTGTACTGTAAATACGTGTATGGTGTGAGAGAACTTCTATGAACTAGGAACACTCATTCGCACACAGCACTTTTCATTGGTATTCTAAATTTTGACCAGCCTGTGTAAGACACGACTCTGTTCTCCGTCTTACATTCGCAAATACTCGGCTGACCTCATTACAGACGAGACATCCACCTGCTGTTCTGATTCTGTCATTCGTGCAATGTAAAACAAATGACTTGTCTTAATGAATTGATGCGTGCTGCTTTCCTCTGTGTGTGTGTCTCTCTCTCTCTCTCTCTCTCTCCACCTCCCCCCCCCCCCCCCCCCCCACACACACACACACACACCCACCACACACACACGCGACTACGGCTCATCAGATTCAAGTATTTCTACTTCACCCGAGAGTCAAACCCGGCAACTTATTACACGAGTGTCTGGGATCGCTACGACCCTGGATGGTGATTCCCAACATGTGGAAAATAAAGTTGCACAAGCCAGCAATCACCACACCCCCTCCCCCCTCCTCCTGGTGTTGAGAGCCTATAAGCTGTCAACTGCCTCAGGGCAAAACCGATTGCAGCTGATAATGCACGAAGCCAAGCAGCCAGGGAGAGGGTAGCTACCTCCACCCCAGCCTCGCACGAGAGGGACGTCATGAGGTGCCGTCACACCTCCCCCACCGCGACCCAGCGGTGCACCTGTCCTTCTGACTATAAAAGTTTGTGCATGACTGGGCTCGCAAGTGTTTTCCTTCTCCAGTAGCTCACTCCTTCACTTCGTGTGCTGGGACTTTCTACTGCTCAAAAGTCTTCAGCAGCCACTAGAGGCTGCTACCATTGACGTCACCAGAAGCTCTTCCGCAACTTGCAGTTACCAGAGGCTTCATTGTCGACAACCACCACCAGCTATCAGAAGCTACCCTTGTCGACAACAACCACCATCTACCAGAAGATCTTCTTCATCACTCCACACCTTCCACTGCTGCTCCTACTGGATCAGCAGCCGCCTCTACTTGCTGGTGGAGGCAACTACTTCCACTGCTCTTAAAGTAGGGGCACCCTTTTTTATTGTCTCGTCTAGATGCCCCTTATGCAGAGTAGCTGCGATTGAGTTGTTTTTATAGCAGCAAGCCACAGCTGCCTGAGTTCACTGGACATCCGCATGAAGACCCTTTAGCATTCACCCTTGAGTACGAAATGAATTCTGGGAGCACAAAGTACCGTGTAAACAATGGGTGGCATGCACCCACAAACAACTTCAGGGTAGAGCTGTAGAGTGGTGGAATAAATACATAGAATTTGTTACAGAATGGGGACAGCTCTGCTTGCGCCTTTCTACACATTTTTTCGGAGAGGAATTCTAGCCCACTTAACTACTGAGTTTTGCAGTCAAACCCAGCACGCCGAAGAGGAAGCAGAGATCATCAGGCAAAAAGTACAAATGTACCAAATAATCTACTTATCAGAACCCGAAGAATGTTGTGTACGCAACATAACACGCATTCTCCTGCCGAAATTGCGCAACCACCTCCAAATTCCGAAACCCCAAACAATAGAGAAGTCAGTTGAGCAGGCCAGGGAGATAGAATGCAATTTGAAAACGCAGGCAATGCTAGATAAACCAAGTGTAATTAGGCCAGCTGAACCCGAAAAGTATGTGGAAAGGAAGGCTGCCCTGTTAGGCAAGCAGGCCAGAGAAGGTCGAATCAGAGGAACACAGCAAGGGAGCCAGCCCGCCCCCACTACGTCAAGTGGAAAACAAGCAAGCAGCCAGGTGGGAAACGCAGTGACCCCGGGTGAGAAGCTGGCATCCACCACTGGGATGGAAGGGTCCGTCTCACAAATATTAGAAGAGAGTGAACCCCCAGAAGCACCTCATATCAGAGTTGAAATAAACTGCAAAAAGATACTTGCATTATTAGACTCCGCTGCAACTGTCAACGTTGTGCGGCGTGATGTCTTTACCCAACAACAAGGGCCCCACTCCTACCACTTGTGGACTCCCCCGGAAATTACGGAAGCAGTGATTTTAGACCACCCTTGGTTATGCCAGCGTAAATACAATAAATCAACAGTGACACATCCAAACTTTTGGCACCCAAAGATGCTGTTACGGGCCTTGTCAACAGTGCAGATAAATAAATGTAGCAAAGACATTCCAGTTCCAGTGTAAATAAAGTATTAGAGACTTCCAATCTTACAATCAGATGGCTACAAGCCAGTGCCTGAAGTTTAAATTACCAGATAAAGGACTCTCAATAATGAACCAATATTGAATGTTGTAAATAACTTCAAGGATTATTGTCGTAAATAATTTCAGTGCTCATGTTGGTGTTTTGAGGGTCAAGTGTGTGTGTGTGCGCGCGCGTGTGTGCATTGCATGTTTTTTCTTCTTCTTCTTCCCAATACTGTAGGTGGTTGCGTACAACAATTGGTTAGATAATAAATTTGATTAGTGTACTTATGTTTGTAAATATTAACTAGTTTCCGTCGGTCGAGGTAACGGAAGGCCTTGTGTAACTGCAGCCTGCCCTGCGACATGATAGGAAGGCTAGGCAGAGCCAATTGTTTCTCGCCCTCAGCACCACGGCAGGTAGAAGCCAGCTATCGAGCATGCCTCTCATGAGTGAAGACTAGTTTACACAGAAAGAGTTTGTCTTTTTTGTATGTTGCTTGTGTTGTTTTTTTATTCTTTCATTCCCACAGATTTTATCTTTAAAATGATGCCTGTATAATGTAACTAAACCTTCAGCTAATATTGTAAAGCGGCATACGTAATAAAGAAGGACGCGACACCCACTTCACACCCGACAGCGCATCACGTTCTTTTCTTCCCCTCACCACAACACACTCCTGGGATTGGGGGAGAGTTTTAGAAACCCATTAGCTGGTTGTTATGGCCGGCCGACTGCATCCCAGCTGTCAAGAGAGAGTGAGATAGTGCTACTCATGTGAGTCACGTAGCGCGAGCCGCCGCTTCACCAGGCCCAAGTACACAGAAGAGCGAGCTGTACAGAGGTAAAACCAGTCTTCTTGGTAGGACACTCCATTATCACCAAGGAAAAGAAATTTTTTCTTTGCCCAGATGAGTCTCCATCTGAACCAAGTATGATATGTACCAAAGTGCCTACAGGTTATGTCCCTTGTAGCGAGAAGTAATACAGACATGCCAGTATTGTTCTGTTCACCGCAGTCTAAGAAACACACCAACCTCCTCCTCAAAGAAGATGAGTGAGCCAGAGGCCTAGCAATTGAAACCAACCCGATGTGGTTAAGGAGTTCAGGAGCGCGTCGAGGGATAACGCCATGCTCAAGCCATCAGCAGACAACCCTTGGCTCTGCCTCCCTGTGACATCTTGACTCCCACACCTGCAGCCCAAGCGAGGGTGAGCCGGCCAGTATTTATAGTTGTGTGCGGCCCAGAAATGCCATTTCATCTGCTCTTCTAAGATCCACACATCCTAGGCAACCCACTCCACCACTGTGTGCGCTAGAGCTCTGACCGCTTTTAGTCTTCCAGACAACCCCAAAGCTCTTCAGCGCTAACACCAACATCTTCCAGACCTTCCAGATGATCTTCCCCTACAGACTTTGAAGAAGTCGTAAAACCCCCTTGCCGCTTACCCCTGGTAATGGAAATTCCCACAACCCTTTAGGATGTGGGTCCCCTATGTGCCTTCAGGACACAGCATGGGATAGATAGGGAAAGTTTACAGCTACCTAGTTGAATCTGCCGTACCCAGATAGAACCAGGTCCCCTTCACCTGGCATTTGCTTAGTTTACACTTCCGTCAGCTCAAGGTAGTTAGGAGGTAGTACGGGCCACCATATCTATTCCTCATGAATAAAGGGAGGGTTCTCTCTTACTTTCCTTTCCTTTGGTAACTGTGTACTCCCCCATAAACACCTAGCCCAAAACAGTGAAGCAGGAGACCGGGGTTTACCAGCTGTTTTACCAACCTAGTGTAGGACAGCAAGTTCCCCCTCAGGGACTCGCATGTCATATAAACACACACACTCAACAGCCACCCATTTGGTGCATTGTGGTGTACAGAAAGTCAGAGCCACATCCATTAGAAAGACAACGCACAATGAGGCTAGACAGTGAAGCCAGTTTGTACTCCGTCCACCACACCAGTGAGTTCCCGGAGAGGATATTTGACTTGTTCTGAAGGCCTGACCACCTTTGGGCTCACACCCACAGTTGTTGTCAGATGACTCCGAGAAACCTGACTCTTCAACCACTGTGTGTTTGGTCTTGATGGTTGGGAATAAGGTACGGCTCGGCATCGGCTCAACTGTGGCAGAACACTGCTAGCTAGAGACTGATGGTCACCTGCTCCCTCTTGCGAGGCCTTTAATACATTCCCCTCCATGCGTTACGCCAAAAGAGGTGGTAATGATTTCCAGGAGAGGAAGGCCGCGGCCACCTACAAGTCTACCTGGGGCTATACCCCGTCTGCTAAGGCACTCTACCACGATAACCCCGGGACCAGCTCACGCCGCTCGTCAGCTAGAGAGGCTTCACCTCCCAGCTCCCTCCACATCTCTATTTTCAGCCCAGAAGAGGATGCCTAGGATGCCACACAGTAGACATCTGCCGAGGGGAGGAGGTCCCACTAGGCATCGCGTGCGTTTGGTTTAGGGGGAAGCGAAGTTCCAGTCCTGTGAAGGCTTTCACTGGCAGTTCCAGCCACTGCAGCATCTTCGTTCCACCCAATTCCACCAGCACTTCCTGTAGCCGTTACCCACCTGCACGACTGGTTCTGTAGTCCAGCCAGACCCGCCCCAGTGCAGTTAACGCAGTGACCGTGAGTCACGGCGGCAGATGTTTTCCTCAACCAGTACTATTACAGCCCAGTCACCAGGTGACAAGGCCCACCCTATATGCTGGTCGTGCCCCAGCGAGGATGTAAATCTGAACAGCCACTGTTAATCTCGTGTGTGACTGACCTGCACGCTAAAAACATATTTCATCCGTGACCTAGCCTTTGACTGTTCCCAGCCCATCACACATCACAGTTGTACCGTATTTTGGCATGTATAGGCTGCCCCAGAAGTTTTTGATTAAAAAATTAAGGATAATTAATATTTCAAGTATAGGTAGCACTGAATTTTTGTATTCCTGTAAATATTGTTAAGTCACAATTCTATACAAACATAGTAAATTCCGACTAAAATTCTCCCCTACAAAACATTGTGACAGAAAATTTGTATAATGTTAGAAATTTTACAATATGTTGCACAATTACTATTTCACAGATGGTAACATGACTTGAGAAAGCAAAATCAAAGCAACATGTTACACAAAATGGCGTCTATTAATGTGTGCACTTGTGGCACGGCGGCGTGCATGCGAACTACGTAAGATATATTTCTCTTGTACAGCTGCAAAATTATTTTCTAATGTACTGCATTTATGGCCGAGCTCCAACATGTTTACATTTTATGCGTGCGGGATGAAGGTTAATTTATTTGCGAATGTGAGTGAACAAATTATTGCATTAAAATGTACTGTATGGTGACATTTATAAACAATTTTTTTGGGGGGGAAATTTTTTTAATGTCAATCTCTCAAATAAGCTGCATTCCAATTTTTGTAGTCGTTTTGTTTGTAAAATGTGCGGCAGATACACTCCAAAAGACGGTAATTTACTGTGATAATTGCCTATTTATTAGCGACATAATCAGTGTATAATTAATTATTACAGTGGATTCTCTATCCGTAGTTTTTCAGGGGACTGACAAAAATTTTAATACATGTGGACTTTCAGTGAAGGTGGTATTGAAATACAGATAAATCATAAAAGGGGACCACAAAATATGTTCCATGGATGTGATATTTCAATCCATCCGAGTTCAATACATAGAGTTTCCACCTGTAGGTAGTTCACAGTAAAATGAGCACTTTTGAAAGCCCTACTCAAAATCTACTTGCATGCACGTTGTGTATTATGTAAAATTAACATTATCATGGGGCTCATTACTTTATTCATATGTCCATCAAGTGAAACTTTGAAATTATTAGGAAAGTTTATATCTTACAAATCTGTTCATTTGTACACTAAAATGCATTTAAAAAGAGCAGAAAGCGAAGAAAATAATTTAAGGAACTTCTTTCCCTCCATCATTACCAACTTTACTGAGCGCTTACCGCCCAGTGTGCATGTTAGAATATATGCAGGTACGAACAGTGACTTTTTTCTAAGGTTGATCTCAGAAGTGCTCACTTTATCGTGAATAGCCTTTAGTAGTCTTAACAGTCTATTTCCACCAGTTATCTGTAGTAGTAATGTATGTTTTCCAATGTACAGTGTGGAAGGTGCTGAACAAAAGCAGACTGCATGTTATGATATTGATGTTGAAGTTGATGACACACTAAAGACTCAGATGAACAACTTCCTTCTGTCAACTGCAAGCCAACAAGAAATTCAGGTACTATTATTTCCATGTGTAATTCAGGTACTATTATTTCTATGTGTATGACTAATCTTTGTGTACCTGATAATGTTTGGTCTCAATTTAACTGATTGTCATTTGTTTACACTTAAAAAAATATCAGATTTTATTAGAGTACTTTCTTGTATAACTTTCTTAAATTAGAATTAATAAATGTGTAGAGTTTTTATGAACACTCAAGTAAGCTACAACCTCCTTATTTTATATACCTGTTGTAGTATGTTTTCTCATGAGATGAGAAATGTGTTTTGCTTTGAAAATTACTTACAGGAATTATCATGGTGCCTGGCGGTACACAGGGTTACTGTCAAAACATGCTAGACTAGTGGAGGCAGTTGGTGTATCTTAAGTTGGTGGTCTTAAGATACGGGAATGGTATGCTACCCAACAGTATTTTTTTCATGGGTATTATTGAAACTCAGTTTACTGTGATTTTGAGCATAGAATAATTTTTGCACATGATGGAGGGGAAGACCTGTGAGGTAATTCTTCGGAGGGGAGAGGTCCATAAGATGACACAGCCTGGGCTGTTCCAGAATGAAATGGACTTGGGCACCATGGAAATTTGGTTTGTAATTCAAACAATTTGTGAACTTTAACAAATGAACTAAACAAAATATATTAAAAGACAGGAATTCAAGTACTCACAGTGAAATACTTGTTAACAGGCGTGTTCGCACACACACACTCACACACACACAAACGGAATTATAATCAAAAGCTTAATTTTTAACCACAGAAAAACATGTGTACCATTTTGTTTCTTTGAAACAAATGTGATTATTTTTGCAGAGTATAATGAAAAACACAGCAGCTGGGATGCTATTTGAAATCTATAAATTTAACTTGACCACTGGAGAGAAGCATGCAATGCAAATATTTGTGGCCATCAAATATAGGCTAGTTTGTTAAAATAATTTATACCTCTACAACTGCCTTCTTAATAAAACTACACCTATCAACCCAAAATTGATGTCATAAAGCTTTATGGTTACGTCAGATAACCTAACCTTTACAAAAACTACATTTTTTGTATTGAATGTCTAATCAAATCACTAGTTTCGTTTTGTGAATTTATCACTATTCCAAGTTATTCTTCTGGCAAAAAAACTAGCAGGGTAGTCATACAGATAACGTACCTGTCATTCTAAAACTGAACCTGCACTTTACAACACATTTTCAAAAGTGGTCTGTTGATTTTCAATACATCCTTTTGTTCCCGAGAAAATGGTCTTACTAGTAGACGATGAAATTTTGTTTTGTTTCAACTCCAATTCAGGACAAAAGTTTGTCTAACATCAATTCAGAACATACATAATAGGTACAACAGCTTATTCTGTAACTATAAACATCACAAACTCATTGTACTTTAACAGTGAAATCCATAAGGTATGCTCCTTTTCATACGTGGTTATGATGTTAGGATGTTTCTCAAGTCTAAGTTAATAGGTACTTTTTAATAATTATCTCTCTCATGCAAAACTGCTTTGTGATGTGTTTGCAAGCGACTAGCATTTCTAAGTTATTATAGTTAAAACAAGTGCATTTAAATATGTTCGCATATGCTGGATAATTGAGGTTCATTATTTGATATGCAATGGAAATAAGTAAATGTTCAATGAAAACCCAAATTACATTATATTTAAACCAACAGTAATAAATGCAATAGAAAAACTTTTTTTTTTTTGTAACAATGACAATCACTCTTTAGTGTTCTCTTAATACACCACGCAGTAGTTAGAAATGAATAATTAATTTTGGAATAGTTGTGTAATTCTATAGATCTGTATATTATATTTTATGTGTATTAAATAAACGTATCTTCACGGTTATTTAGGGTCTACTCTACAAGTATATATAATGGTTTAACATTTCATTTGTGCTAACTTTCATTGGATGTTTTTATAAAGTAATGTAGCCGTGTAACTTAAAAAGTAATTGAAAGCTGCAGTCACTGTACCGGCAGTTCAATATTGAAAAAGAGCTCAACTATTTATAGCCATTCGTTTCATTCCAGATCATAAGGTACAGTTTGGGTTTGAGATTTCTGAACCTACTACACAACACTTGATTAGTTGCCACAATCAATGAACTGTAGGGTTCGTATTTGGCAATAGCAACATGAACTATTATGACCTTTACTAGTAACACGGTCTACAAATAATTTACGCACGCGGACAATCTTTGGGCATTGAGCCTCTCCGTGTACAGTGCCGGTCAAAATTAACTGTCATGTGCATTATGCAAATAATTGTGTACACTGGGCCTGAACAAGGTCTAAGTCATGTATTTATGTCATCACTCATCATTCGATAAAGTGGTTTAACGTTCCCTATTCGCAAATGCAAATGTATAAAATTTTTATAATGATTAATGGATTAAAATATTCAAAATCTAGAAAACATCTTTAACTAAATTTTACATTCCCAAGAGTTAATTAGTGCATAGTACGAATGTTACTAAAATAACAACAGTGATGGCAAAGTATGGCTTACCCAAACATTCTACAGTATGAATTATGAATTTGATTGAGTGAAACAAGTGTAATAATCCTGGAGGGGGCCCTGAACACGTGGCTTTCAAGTTTTCGTAACCCAGCGAGTGCCCCCCCCCCCCCCCCCCCTTCCTCTCTACACCACCTGAGCATCACCGAACATTAATGAAGCAGCGTGCTAACGAGAGGTTTCTTACCTCCCACGCCAGCCTCACAGCGGAGCGACGTCTCAACTCCCCCCCATTACCCGCCGCCGCATCCTACAGTTCTGACTATATAAGTCCGCGAGGCTGGGCTCCAGAGTTATTCTTGCAGTTTCTCGAGCTCGTTCCAACACTCCTAGTGCGGGGGCCTCGAAGCAGCAGCCGCCAGTGGTTGCTCCCTACAACGACAACAGTATTCGAGACAACCACCAGTAGCTTCTACCATTGTCGTCACCTAGGCTTCAGTGATGGCAACAGTGAACAGCTACCAGAAGCTTCATCTGCAACAGCAGTTAACACCAATACACCTTGCTACTAGAGCAAGGGAACTAACTTCTTATTGCCTCTTCCAGACACCCGTTATTTAGACAGTTTTCGTTCAGTATTAATTAATTCAGTTAACTAGTTCTAATTCCCACCTAGCCTAGAACCAGGTTGCCTACACCTGGCTAACGTAGGTTACTTTCAGTATACCGTCTGCGTGGTAGGAAATAGCACGTGTCACTGTATTTATTGAGTTTTCAATAAATGCAGCTTTGTTCTTTAGCCACAAGTTTTTATTCCTAGAGTAATATCCACTTCGCCAGCTAGAAATAATTCGCACTGTGCACTGCCGGCAGGAACCGGGTATTTTTCAATCCGAACTAGCTTTGACTGGGGACCCTCTACTGGAGTCCACCCGTCCTGAACATACACATTAGATGGCCACCTGTTCTTTTCCTATCGGAGCACCTAGGTGCTGGAGGAAGAGAACAGAGGAACCACAACCACTAGGAACTCCTCCAACCAAGGAGAGACTGCAAGACTGAGTTATATCTCCTACCAGAGCACCTAGGTGCTGGAGGGGGTATTTGCTTGGGTGGTGCGGCCTGACCTTGGCTGGATATCACATCCAGTAGAAGCAGTGGTGGCCCACATGGCTCAACATTTCTGGTCTGCTCGCTAACAGGGGGGGGGGTCCTTCTGAAGCACCGAGCTTGTGCTACCAGCGAATACTTGAAATACACTATTATAACAAATAGCTTCTCGTCCGTTTTGCATGATGTGTATCGTTCAGTGGTGAACCACGCTCTATGCCTTTTAAGGTAAGGCACTGCAGACGGCATAGAGAGCAAAAGACAGCTCACCTTGCTGCCAAGTAGCGGTCTACCCTAGCTCCTCGTATGAAGGAAAGACGGGTGGAATGGGACCGCCCCGCCTCACTAAGGCTACGAGCAACACCGACTGCTCCCGTGTGTCACTACATACCCTTTTCACCGCACGTCCGTACAAGCCTAGACTACCATCCTGTTCTGAGGGGTATAGCGTATGGAACAAAAACCAGATACGGGATTGCCAACGCCACGCTTTGGAGCCAAGAGTCAGCGGCCTGGAACCTACAGTACTGTGTGAGCTGACACAGTACA
The DNA here is from genome assembly GCA_029891345.1 of Dryococelus australis. Taxonomy (NCBI): domain Eukaryota; kingdom Metazoa; phylum Arthropoda; class Insecta; order Phasmatodea; family Phasmatidae; genus Dryococelus; species Dryococelus australis. The sequence continues at coordinate 22,472,707 of CM056993.1, forward strand.
AGCTACCCGAAACCCGAAGACTGCAGCACCAACTTCGCTCAGCCGCCAACCTAACTTCAACAACCGGCCGAAGAACATGAGAGTAAGTCAGGTAAAACTAACACCTCCCGTCATCTACTGATAAGCAGACCCTCCACTGGGAATAAGGTAGTAATTAACGACTTCGCGCCAACTCGTAAACCTGACACATCCCATCAAAATCTCCAGTCATGAATGTTGCTAAAGGTCTGAAAATCCCTAATACAGCGCACTTGGTCTAGCGCAATAAAGCCACGACTATTGTGCCAAGCAATCAGTAACCAGGCACGCGTCAACCTATAAATTGCCGTAACGAAATATACTTACACTGTGAATTTATTTGTGGTTCTTTTGTTTGTTACTAACGTATGTTGCAGAGTAAACATTGTGTAACTAGGTATCAGCAACATTATTTTAACTGTATGCTGATACAAGATTTGAGAAATGTAATGAAGGTAGCAGAAAACAGAAAGTTCGTAGCTGCCGTTTTTCTATATAACTGAAATATTTTTAAAGTTCTGTACACTATAACAAGAAGATCACAAATGGTAATGATTAAATAGGGGCATATAAATAAACTTTGATGTTTCCTCTTCAATTTATAGGTACACCACCCATCTCTATTTCTAAAAACAAAAAAAGTTTCCTGCTTACTGCTTTTTTCTGTGCGTCTCCAGAAAAACAATCAACAGACCATGATTTTATCAATTTTCACTTTAAAGATATTTTCATTAAAGAACATATTTTGATTGCGTTATCGTTAGAAAATGTCAGTGATTTGCCAATAAAATTTTGGAAAATTTTGAGTTGATAGTTTTAGAGTGACGACAAGTTTAGGTTGAACATTTTTCAGCTGCGTGAAGCGAGCACGCAGCTCTGTTGTTTCCTGCCCTGTGCAGAAGGTGAGGGAGTACGGAGGAGGAGCAGATAAGGGCGAGGTTCCCATGTTTCTTTGCAGCTCCAGCGAGCGCGAGGGACTGGCTGAAGGAGCAACAGCCATGCTGAGCTGCAGTAGAGCACTCAGGCAGTGTGCGCTATGCATAAAACCTGCAAATAATTATCTCTGGCAACAAAATTGAGCTCTAACCAAGTAACATTGCATTCTGACAGGAAAATAGCATCAAATTTGAGTCAATAAGCTTCAGTTTTAACACTTTGATATGCATATATGCACCAATCATTTTTTTCCCACAATTTTCCCCAAAATTATTAGGTGCAGCTTGGAATGGATGGCATCTTAGATTCAAGTAAATATGGTATCTGTCTCATATTTTTCATATTTCATGCAAAAGTCATTTTATATATACCGTATTTACCTGAAAGGAAGACAAGGTTTTTTGACAGAAAAGGAATAGAAAAAATAAGGGGTTGTCTTCAATTCAAAACCTAGGCACAAATAACATAAATGTGCAGCACTGCTAGTTCAGTATTTAAGTTTGTGTTACTTGCACAAAATTACTATGGGCTTCTCTTCATAATTTTTACTCAGGTAGTAGTTAGTCCTCCAAAATTAGCATGCCATGAGAAAGAGGATTTTGACAAAGGCTTTTCATGCTTAAATACTGTGTGTCCTATGGTTTTACTTATTTTTGTAGTACTGAAACTGTACCTGTCATCAGCTTTGACACAAGGGTCCCATTATCTGATGTTCCAACCCCTCCCCCGCTTCCCAGTAAAGAGGAAGCGCGCTTTGGTGGGGAGCAAAATGGCTCGTCATGAATATATAACACCCACAAATATTTTACAGTGTAAGAAAGATGCTGCTACCATACAGGCAGGTTACACGCCTATTTCATTGTCTTCAGCTTTTCTTTAAAAGTAAATAAAATATATCATATTATTTATAAAATAGTATTTCTTCATGAAGGGTTTGTCATAAATTCATGCAAAAATACTTTGAACCTAAATAATTTTTTCAGCACTTCACAGGGATAGTCTTGAATTTAGGTTTAAATATTTTTGTTAAGAAGGGGTCGTCTCTAGGTTCAGGGTCGTCTTCCTTTCTGGTAAATACGGTACATTGATGTGTGATGCCTTGGCTGACTGGATGTTCACTACATCTAGAAGGTGCAGGTTTTGTGGGGCACTAGGTCAGGCGGAGTTTACGGGTATTTACTTAGTCCCTACGTGGTACTGATGCACGTCCAGTGTAGAGGACTGGTCTGGTAGCTTTGCGGCAGGACACAAAGTCTAGTTCGGCTAGCATAATCTTTCGCTTCAGATTGTTGGCTTTCGACAGAATACCTGGGTGTAGCGTAACCTTGGATAGCGGCTTGACCTGTTTCATCTCTTGACGGGCGTACGTGAGCAGCAGGTGGGTTAGTGGTCCGGAACTCTCAGAGTTGGAGCGACTGAAGCAAGTCTGAAGCTAGGAGGTTGAGACCAGCAACCCCTTGCTTGGTGTGACGTACACTAGAAGAGGTGCTAAGTCTACGGGAAAGGATACCCTTGAGTCAGAAAAACTTTTGTTTATTCCATTTAATGGAAAATAAACAAATGGTGTCGTACTACCTCCTAACGCTGGCAAGGACTTAGGGAAGTTTAAACCTATGTTAGCCAGGTAGAGGTGCGACCTGGTCCTGAGCTAACAATGGTAGGGTAGACCAGCACTACTAAAATACACTACTTAAACTTGTACTATTCCCTACGCATTTGTTGCCCAGAAGGAGCCGCAGTGTTTCAGCGTGTAGATGACGTGTGATATATAATCTTTGACACATATGCGGTGAAGACTAAGCAGGTTGAGGATGGTTCCGACGACGAGGTGCAGAGGAGACCAAGGAGGGAGGTATTCCTTCAGCAGGAATGCAGTGAAAGAAAGGTAGGTATAGCAAGGAGCGAAGTGAGTAAGGTAGCTGTAGCGGACCATGAAGGCCAAAACAGGCTGGTCAGTTCTCTGGCAGTGATGAGTGCGATGGAGAAATGAAGACTGGTCGCGATTCGGCTTGGGACTCACTATTTATACTCTTTCGGGTCCTTCCCCTTCAGTCAGCTGGATAGGGGTGGTCGCTGGGGAGGGGGTGGCAATAGTATAACTTCTTCAAGGTATGACATCACCGGCCAGCTTGGAGATGAAGCGGCGAAGCATATAGGTGTTGCCATCTAGCAGCGTGCAGTGGAACTCAGTGCCTTCAATACATAGTCTCCGTGGGCTGGTGAACAATACAATTTCCGACTGGAGCGTCCATTTGTGCCGGGTTAGACAGTAAAAGTTCATGAAGTCACGTTGCGGGTCAACAATAAAACTCCTTTGAATTAAGGTGCAGGCTTGCTGGCTTGATGAACTGAAGTTGTTTATTCCATTGTTGAAAGGACATCATGCTTCAACATATGTGTAGAAGCTATGTATATTTATATGGTACTTAATTAATTAATTGTTACATTTTGGAGCACATGTTTTAAGTGCAGTAAGCAGAAAACCATTTTTAAAAGTGATATATTGCACTTGAACATATAAGTATTATTTTTGTTGTGTGATTATACTGTTTGTTGTGTGATCAGTGAAAAGATAGTAGGGTTGTGCGAATATTCGGTATAACAAAACGAAAACAAAAAATGACAGCTTTTACTTTCATTTCGGTTAGAAAAATTGGTTATCAAAAGTCTTAACGAAACAAAAATTCTCAATTTCAATGAATTTTTGTGTGTTTCATGAATATTCATTTAGTGCACCAGCAAAGAAAATTTTTGCCTGTAAATAATCTTGTTTGTTTTCATTATTTTATAACTGAAATAACTACATAAAATGAAAATTTAAATGTAGAAGAAACCCTGTGTTGTAAGTACTCCATATCCTACATATTTCTGGTCTGATTTTCGAACGAATTTGTTATAATGGATAACCTTTTATAATGTTATGAAATTCGTTAAGCTTTCATTAAGGCTGAGCCTTAGTGATATTATTTTTCATTTTCGTTTAAGTTTCACGAAAGTTCATAACATATCTTTCATTTTCGTTTCATGAGAAAGAAGTCACATTTGCACAACCCTAAAAGTTAGTTATTTGTAATATATCTTAAATGAAATGTTTACTGGTAGCTATTAGACTTCAAAATTATTTGCTTGATATTTGAAATCTTATAGTATTTGAACATCGAAATCCACTATTTGCAGATTACATGCATTTTGATGTCTTGTTCTGTACTGTACCACTGCTGTAATTACAATGTTGCTGGATATTTTACTGTGTTTCTCTAAATTTCCAGACATTTGGATTTTTTTGTCAGTTTATCTTTCAGGAATTGCCTCCTCAAGTTTGTCCCCATTGTTCTGCCTCGTACTGTATTTTGCGGTCTATACAAGATTACTCTTATACTAGTTTCACATTTCACAGCCTCAGGCTTAGGGCTCCTGGAGAATTTTGTTGTATGGAAATATATATTTCTCCCTTATTCTGCTCCTGTGATTTTTGTCATTGTAATTGCAAAAGTAGTACATATTTATATCAGAAGTATGTAAGTTAATTTTTTTTAATTAAATGTAAGAAAGTACCATAATTCATGGTAAATTAGTTAAAATATGTTTTCAGAGTTTGGACAATAAAATTCATGAAACGGTGGAGACCATTAACCAGCTGAAAACAAACAGAGAGTTCTACTTAAGTTTTGCAAAGGACCCACAGCAATTTATCAACAAGTGGATCATTTCTCAAACTAGAGATTTGAAGGTCAGTATTATACTCTCGTTGTGTCTAGTGGAATGGCAGTCAAAAAATGTATTGACTTTTAACTCATAATTGTACCTTAATGTTAGTGCGTACAGTAGATTGTTCTTGCAAGCCAGTAGAATCAATGGGAAGAATGAGAACTTAATATGTTGCAATTAGATACATATGTAAATATCATGGATGCAAATACAGCAGGTGCAGCCCAGGACGACTGATACTTTAGATGAGCAACCAGATGATTTTAGAATTTATTAGAAGAAAAGTTGGGGGCCACCAAAGTATTTCCTGGAACACTGATTATTTTTAAATTATTTGCTACCTGGATGTAATTATCACACACTGATTGAACAGCATACATACTTTAACATTGGCAGCACATAAAATATCTCCATGTTGAGTGCTGATGTGGCCTTATTAATGTTGATGAATACCGATTTTTTTTCATTCTGTTAACGATAATGGTTTACATTTTTCTTTATTACAGGCTGCAATAAAAGTGTTTTTATGTGAATTATTTGTCACTTCCTTGTAAACAAAAGTTTTTCTTTGATATGCTGTGATAACAAATAGTAATAATACCGTTATAAGGAAAGTTAAATTCAGCGAGTTACTAATGAACATAGATAGGGTCCCACTTTTAGAGTAAATGAATTGAGCTGATTTCTTCATTAAATTTTTACCATTTCATCAGAAAAATATTTTATTTCATCAAATAAATATTATAGTGAAAAATGCATGCATTATTATTAGAATATGAATGTATTGTTTTTGTAATAATTTTGGTCAAACTAAATGGAATTTGCTATTCATTCATTTTAATTAGTACATATTTAAGTGGAAGACATAAAAAAATATTTAACAATAAGTATGGAAGTACAGTCTTATGAGAGTACACTTCTCAAATAACATACATTGCCACAGTTGCAGTAATTTTTATGGAATCAATCTTGTACTTTGTTGAGACATTTAAAACTGCCGAGGAACACTCACTAGCCTTTGAGTTTTACATCACCCACACACGGCTTTTGTTAATTTGTAGATAACAGTATTTTAATTAAATCCTGTTTGCTGTCAATGTAGTTTGCTTTTTATTTAGTATGTATCCCACTACTATTAGGTCACTGTGCATATGGCACAGCAGTCTTTATGCACATGTCTTTTCGCACCTACTAAATGTTTACATCGCAGTATTTGCAGTTTACTCAATGTAAGAAACACCTTAAACTCTTAACTGTCAAACTCGTAGGCACAATCAAACTGTGTGTATTTTTGGTATTCTTAATCAGTTTTGTGACATAAGCGGCTGACTACAATCAGCATTCTCACGCAATAGTTGCAAATGTCGTTTGCTAGTTGTCAAGAACCTACCGTAACCACAGAGCACAGAAGATGAGTAAAGCAGGCAGTATTTACAAATATTGCGCAAATGTTTAGTTCGTAATAATTGCATTTCATAAACATAATATTAGTCTGTGTTATATATACGTATTATCTACTTTTGTCATATCACCAACAATTTTGGTTATAGATGTTTGTTAATAAAATTTATGTTAGGTGTGATTCTGCCTGTGAATGAACACCTTAGCGATTTGGGTCAATAAATTGAATTGAATGTGGAACTGTAATTTTTCGACCTTGCTATCAATCTGTTTATGAATCATTTTCATGTTTTAAATTTTTTTTTACGTTTGTATAGTCAACAATGTGATCCCCACACAAATAGTTTTGTCATCTGCACGTATGTAAAATAAATGAGAGAGAATGCAGTCAGTATAAGAAATGGAAAATTGTAAAACTTGTTGCATGACGTCTATTTGAAATGGCAATGACGTCACTGTCAGACAAGGGTTCTATAGTACCAGTCAGAGGCACGGGTGTCACTTTAACTTGCTTGGGTCTCACCCGGGGTAGATCCTGGCTCTGCGACTGCTGGCTGGAACGAGGACCCTGTCCTAGGGCAGCTGCTGGGTTGATCTCTGCAGGGCAAGCATGGTTGTCATTTTGAATATTGGAAAATTCCGGCTGACTGATACATACTTAAGATATAGGTAAAATACAAAATATTAAAATTACTTATTACTCAACAGGCAAAGGCAAGTCTGGGAAAATTTAATTAAAATTAACTAAAAACAAATTATCTAATAAACAATGCTGTTTTCAGTGTGACTCTATGAGGGCTCAATCCAGAGGGACGTAATTGCGCAACAACCTGCTACCGCGGGAGTCAAGGGAAGTTGACTGAGGTAAAAGGGTAGTGGGTACAGCTGTTTGGATTTACCGTTGAAGAGGTGAGCTGTCCCAGGGCGGTCAGCAGTATGGATGAATCTTCTCCAAGCTGAGGTTGGAATGCTGGCGGCCTTCTGCAAGCTGCTAGCCGGAGAGAGCACTGTTGATCCCAAGCAGTGGGTAGGGAGTTCAAGCCCTGCCTCGGGCTGAGGAGAGGAGAGAGAGTCTTCGCAGACTGGGGTGAGCTCGTGAACCTTGTCGGCCGGCGAGCCCCGGCATCTCTGCTGGACCACGGTGTTGGACTTCTATTTATATGAAAGTCGCCCTGCATCAGTGATTCTCTGGGGACGGGTGGTAGCGTAGCCTTCCAATACAGGGGCAGGTTTATCGGGTGCAGTAGCACCGCTCGTTTTCTTATCACCCCAGGTGGAGGCGTAGATATTTTCATGTGCCTCTTGCTGAGGCCGGCGAGCCGTGACGTCACAAGGCCACAGGGGTGCTGCTATCTGTGGGGTTGTTTGGAACTTCTTCTGTGGTTAAAGTTGCATTGTGGAAATTCAAATAAATTTTATCTTATTGGTTGGGGTGGTGCCTGCATGCTAAATTCTAGGGGAGGCGTATACTTCCATAATTAAATGCGTTAATTACGGTTACTTAGTCGGCTGGCCAATTAATGGCATCTCCTTGCTTGACTAGTAAAAAATAATTTCAGCCACTGAATTTGACTTCTCCTGAGCGTAGGGTGCTCACAGATGGGGCGGAGTCATCCGTAGAGTGCGCCTCTCTACGAGTTAGCATACTGGCGTGCGTCAAGTCAAACGCCGTAAATTGCGTCACGTAGTTTTTTCCTTTTTTTTTTTTTTCTTTTTTTTTATTTTACTAGGTTTGCCTTCACCTGTTTTCCAGCTCAATATAATTATTAATATTATTATTGTAGCTAACTCTTAAATTGTATTTCTTTTATCCAGGTCTTTCCACCATATTTACATTTTGATGTAATAAATATTATGTGAATAGAAACCTAGTGTGTCGCCTACCGTAATTGTAGCCTTAGCTCCCCTATTCACTATATTTACCGTGGTTTAATTTTTGTGAAGTGTGTAAATTAATTGTGCAATAACTAGACACATCAGTAAACAGTTGTGAGGTGTGCAGGACTCCACAGTAGACGGGGCCTGAAGGGATTGGCATTTAAGCCCGAAAGGGAGACGCCACTGCTTCTGGGTTTTCAGTACTTCCTCAGCTGTTGCTCAACGTACAACTTGATACCTTGACTGCCCATCACACGGCAGGTCCTTGGAAACGATTGTAAAGTCGATCCCACCTAGGACTGCCATGTCCGCAGAAAGGTAGACAGCCCTTATATCAATGCACCACAAACACGGTGGAATTAGGAGCCGCCAGAGGCACCGTGAGGTACACACCCTTGGTAGACATCCCATTACTGACAGCCTGATAGCAAAGTCAAATCCCACAGAGTTGTTACCCCGTGAACCTGCAAATCTACCCCTATGTTACGACACCATAATACCACCTACACACGAAAGCCCATTGAAGCGTTGGTTAGGCTGGTGTCCGCCAGACAACGACACTGGAGGATCCTTCCCCAGGACCATCAGAGACTACGTCACCTCTACCTATACCGGACCATCAGGCACTCCCGTTCCAGAAGCCCCAGTCCACTCTAGCACCATTAAGTTAGCCTCCGGCAAATTGATACGGGTTTGACACCCACCCACAGAAGATCTGCCGAACTTCTGCACCATAAAGTTGGCATCTGTCAAAACAGTCAGGGTTTGACTCTCACTGAAGGTTGTTTCCTAACCACGCGGAAAACAATCCCCGGTCAACTTTATTCCCGCATGGTGTGAGGCATCTGCCAGGCCAGCTCGGTACCAGGCAAATACTATGAGGCTCCCAGGAGGCCACCTGTCTTCTTCACCTGGCTGAATCTGCAGTATGCAACGCCACGTATGCAAGGGCGACCACTGAAGACGAAGTGAACGCCGAAAGCAATGAGTGAAAGTGCCACACACAAATGAACTTTAAAGACTGGTAGCAGTCATTATGCTATCCCTTTTTGTTAAACCCAGTAATAACCTAACACCGATGTATGCCTACAGTGAACAATGCAGTTACGTAACTATAAACATCTTGTGAACACTTTCCCTAGCGCAGTGCTCTTATCAAGGCAGCTTTCTTAAGGCAACCCCACATTCTTGCAGCCATATTAGCTGTTCTTATCTCTCCTTAGTTATGTAACTTGCCAGTGTATTAATGGCTTGTTAATTGCCATTTATAAAGTTTTTTACGTGAATGCTTTAGACACCCTAGTGACAGAGCTACGTATTGTGTGTTAAGAAGACGTCATGTGTGTAAAAACATTTGAAGACGCCAAATTCTTGTTGAAAGAAAATGGACAGAAACGTTAAAAACTACTGAGTATGTTGACAACAATTTTAAAGACTTGAAATCACCTCGAGAAAAAAAACAACAATTTACTTTGCGTTGTGTAGACACAATCAATTTTTCTATTTTAAAAGATAATTCAAATTCAATTTTCATTACGTATAAAATTTTGCATTTTAATAATTCATTTCTTGTTTTGTGTATAATCACTTCAAGAAACCTCAAGCCTTACTGATTAAATAATAATAATCACAAGCAACTTTGTTAATTACTATATTTTGCATTGTGTAGAGTCATCTCAAGAAATCACAAACAAAGAGACATTCTAAACCATGAGACAGTTTGTGATCATGAGTCTGAATATGTAAAATATTTCAAAGGACTCTCTTCTTTGCTTTGATCCTATTTTGATGTATATTGGTGTTTGCACTATTGTTTATTATTTAATTTCACTGCCACACCGCTCGTTTGCAAAGCTTAGCAGTTGGCTGAGACCACGGAAGCTCTCAGCTTGACTAAACCTCTTAGCTTTCTCTCACACAAAATATGTTCCTGCTGTGCGACACATAGGAGACCATGGTAGATATCACATTTTTTTCTTCACACCAGGTGGCCACAGCAGGATAGCTAGCTGACATACGCCTTACAAGTGGGACTTTTGGCAATTTTTATTATTTATTTAATATTAATTGCAACAAACAAATATAATTTGATTCCTCCAAGGATCAAATTTTATTTTGTGTGCCGTCCACTATGTCTTTGCATTCTTTCCATAGGTTGAACGCTGTAACCTTTATTGTATGTACCCAAGCCTTACAGGTATTCTTGTAAGTTGGCACACATTAAAAAGAGAAGGCTTCTCATGCATTCCGACGCCAGGATACCTCCGCAACACTGACCTAGCACATCCCAAGAGTTCACGAAAAAAAGAAGACACTGAGCTTCATTCGCAGCCGTGGCACAACTGCACAGCAAGGATGAAGAGAGAGAAAACACCAGTTCACCATGCAACCAAGAGAGGCAGAGATGTGTAGACCAGTCAGTGCTTCGAAGAAAGCAAATAAAAGAGTCAGGCGCCAATTGCGGCCGTGCGGCCCTTCAAGCAGTCAGCTGACTTTGTCGCTCAAGGTCGAGTCGAGCACAGAGCATAGAGATATGCACAGACCAGGGGCAATTACTGAAGCCAATTGGAGAAAGAGAAAAATTGTTCTTCAAGGGGCAGTGTGAAATTCCCTCAAAACAATTTCTTTCTCGTCTCATTCCTTCGGAAGATGAGCCTTCGCCGCAACGGAGAGGGGGCGAATTGCCTTATGACGTCTTTTTCAATAATGATTAAATGACTTCACCTCATCACTGAGAAAGCCTTGCCGCTCGATTTCCATGGAGTTTTGATTGTTACCACACATCACGAGATGCCATATTGTATTATCTCCCGACAGCAAGAATGGATGTTCCAGCCTGAAGACTGTACACTGAAGTGACAAAAGTCATGGGATACGCATATAATGTGTAGGTCCCCCTCTAGCTCGAAGAATTGAAGTAACTCAACGTGGCATGGACTCCAAAAGTGGACTGAAGACCTGTGGTGAGATGTTAAGCCACCCTGTCTGAATAGCTGCCTAAAGTTCCATGGTATTTCTATGTGCAGACCACATCCCATAAATGCTCGATTGGGTTCATGTCGGGGGAACATGCCGGCCACTCCATTCACTGGAGCTCTCCATGCTCTTCGAACCAGTCTTGGACATCCGCAGCCCGATGAGACTGTGCATTATCCTGTTGGGACGTCCCATCATTGTCAGGAAAACTGAAGTCAATGAACGGCTGCAAATGGTCACCAAGGAGAGTTTTGTAGTGGTTACCATTGAGTTTTGTGGGTACATGGACAATTGGACCCAACCAATGCCATGTGAACACACCCCACACCATTACGGAACCACCAACAGCCTGCACGGTTTAGTGTTGTTGTAAATTTTTTACCATTGTAAATAGTCATAATATGTGAGTGTACTTTAACAATACTGTAAGACAGAGAAAGAGAGTTCAAGGGGCACAGTTGCGCCCAGCACTATAATGGTGCACACGAGCCTCAAGTATACAGTACGCCCTCAACTAGAGTGCGAAGTGCATGTGGCTGGATAGTCTAAATTAAGGCTCAAAAAGAACGGTAAGAGGAGAGTCTTCCCAGAGGAGTCTGGAGCTCGCTGAGCCCTAGGGGAATCGATGTAACGCATCCCATGGCTATAAGTCTGATTGAGGAATTGCTGTAACGCATCCCGAGACTAGTAGAGTGTATGAGCACTTATGTTAATAATGCTAAGTGAGGATCAAGTTGTCAAACCTTATATATTGCACCTTGTATGACTATCAATAAACTTGATATCAAAAGGAATTTCTTAATCATAGTGTGTTATTGCACGTTGCACAGATCTGCTAGAATGTGGCTGTGATTTGTGCAAGTATTTCCACTCTGTTAGCACAGTTAAGTCTACCCAACCTCTGCCGGTCACTATCATCAAGTAACTTTGGACAGCCACTACGTTGTCCATGGTGGATCGTAATGCCATGCATGATTTTGATATTCCCAGTACAAACGTGACACCGTAGATTACACACACAACACTGTGGATCAAGGAAAAAACGAAAGTCTCCAAAATTTTAGCAATTGAAGGTCCCACCTTCTGGCACCCACAATCATGCCCCATTCGAACTCTGATAACTCACATCGCCTTGCCATGAGCATGTAAACAACATGTCACTCCAAATGACACGACCACCTGTTGACAACTGAGACCGTTTTAGGTCGTGCAACGTTGTTCTGCAGCGGTGGTGCCAAGAGTCATTCGGTTACGTAGTGCTACCCTTGACTTTTGTCATATCAGTGTACCGTTCACCGGCCGAGCCACCAAGGCTATGCATCCAAGGCATTGAGTACCACAGCATGCCACCAGATGGCTCTACCCGTACATTCCGCCGCATCTCGATCTCCAAGCCAGCCGGTGACGTCACACCTAGAGGAAGCTATGCTATAGCAACCCCTTCTTTATCGACCATCCCTCTCCAGCTGACTGAAGGGGTACACCAGCCAGAGTATAAATAGCGGGTCATTCGTCTGCTCGTGGCCAGTTTTCCTTTTCTCCACCACATAACTTGCTGGAGATATTGACCAGCCTACCCTGTTCTTTCACCGCACACTGTACGAAAGGAACCTTCTGCTCCTTGGTCTCCACCGCAGCTAGTTGCCAGAGATATCCTCCTCACGTGCACCACAGCCTTGCTCCTACAAATCTTGTCTTCACTACACACTGTGCCGAAGATCCAATCATAGCCAACATTGTCTACACACTAGACACTGCGGCCCAGTTCAAGTTAGTTACATAACTCAAGGGTATCTTTTCCCATAGTTGTAATTCCTCTCCCAGTGAACTTCGGACGTGTCCACAGGATAGCAGGTTAGTTATTTAAAATGAATATATAAAACAATAATTCAATGCAAGGATAGTCACATAATCTGATTTAATATTTAAAACCTGACTGAAAAATTATGAGTTTTTCATTATGTTGCTTGCTTTTAAGAAGTTTTTATAGGCTATTCACTATTAAGTGAGCACTTTTGAACGCTCTGTGCTTTGGAATAACAGTAAATAAATATATTTCATTTTAGTCATATACGTTAACTTTTGAGTGCGTTGGACTATACTCATTGTGTTTATTACTTACATGGCAACATTTGTTTTAAAAGTTGGTTAAAGGATAAAAAAATGACTGAAAGGAAAAAGTATCTAGCGTTTCATAAGTGCTCATTTTACAGTGAACAGCCTATATAAAATGCTAAATTCAATTAAACCCTGCTGCAAGGAATTCGGTGGGGAAAGCAGCCTCTGAGCCAGGATAGCCAACTCTCCAGAGACTGAGTACCTAGTGTCAGGGCTCTACCGTTCTGTACACAGTGGTGCACAGGAATGGTGGTCGTCCAATGTGCGTGTGGGTTCTCCAAAATGGTAGAGAAGTTAAGATTTTTGAGTTTTAATTTTAGTTTCCTTGCTGTGATGAAAATGTGTATCTGTATGTGTAATCTGTAAGAATAATGTGAAAATGAAGGACAGATCCAGGAGTTGGTCTGCAGTGAATACATTATTAAAATGTCCAACATGTTGACTTTTATGTTTTTACTCCATTTCACCATGTAATTAAACAATGTATAATGTTACAACTTCTATCTTCTTCAGATTCATAATTTAATGTGGATTTTTTTTAATAATATAAATTAGCTGTTTAGTGTTAAAGCACAACAGGTATAAAACCATTTTCTGGAGCAAGGTTGAGCTCTTTGGAAGGAGGGTTGGGGGTTTATCTGCCCCTGGAGAGAATTAATATGATGTGTGGCATATGTGTGTCACAGACGATGACGGATGTTGTGGGCAACCCAGAAGAAGAGAGAAGAGCAGAATTCTTCTATCAGCCATGGGCTCAGGAAGCTGTGTGCAGATACTTCTACACCAAAGTGCAACAGAAACGTGCCGAGCTGGAGCAGGCTCTTGGCATACGGAATGCCTAAATTATTGCTACACTTTTCAGTGTTTGATGTATCGTGCATTGTGCCAGTGTACCCGATTTTGTGATTGTTTACACCTCTCATCTCAGGATATCAACTTAGATAATTTTAGATCCAGTTGTATGCAATATTAAATGTGGTACTGAGTTGTGTTTGTCACGTGTTTCTTCAATGATGTACCCATACCTGTATTCCCATCATATAACTTTGTGATGTCAGACTGTATTTCAAGGGCATGATTTTAACAATTTGGTTGGGTTTCTTTCGTATACCTGAAGTGTGCTTGTGTACTATTTTGAACTAAACCAAAATAATTTCCAATTGTCTGTAATAGTTTTGAAGCCATTGAACTTAGTGAACAGATACTTGGGAATAAGTACTGTATTGGGGTTGGGCTGTGCAAAGTTTTTTTTGTATATTTGTGTAGTATGTGAATTCCATTCAAAGTTTTTTGTAATTGCATGGTGTATGAATACTGTTTTATAAATCATCTTTAGATTTTATGAATATTCAGTACAAATTATATTATAAATTACATTACTGGATATTTTTTGAAATTGAATAGTCCTTACTCCCATTGAAAATTTTGGAACAGAAATTGTTAGTGACATTGTAATGAGAATGTATGTTTTTCTACTTCAGTAACTACATTTTGTAGATTTCATAATTGTAACTATAGTGATATCACTAGGTGTGTAATAATTTTGCTAACGCGTGCCTGATTAGACTGACTTGGCACATTGATCGAGGATTTTGTCCACTAGACCAAAAGCGGGGTAGTTTGATTTAGATAGTCGGCGTGAGGCGAGGGGTGCTGGTTAGTACTTACTCAGTCCTCCTCCTTGGGCGTTTTAGTCGGGGTAGGTTTCACCTAGACGCTGTGAATTCTGTCTAGGCCGGACTGGAGATTCCACAGGTGTGCTTCCTTGGTCCAGAAGTTGATGTTGTCCTAGCCTAGTCGCACTTCTGTTCCGGTCAGAAACCCTTTTACCATAGGATGTATGCGGATACAAGGTGGGAAGTCAATTACCAGAACCGGAGCAGGCGCTACTGCCTGACGTCTAAGTTCGGCAGCGCTGTCCCGTTCCACCTGCCTCTCCTACGTAGGACGTGGTAGTGTGATCCATGGTTTGAGAGCAGAGTGAAGCAGCAATTGTTCCCTACGTGATGCACTTAGACAGGAAGGTTCGACAGTGTAACCCAATAGTGACTTGCTGGCACGAGCTCGATAAGAGTCCCCACTGATCCCCTGCAGTATGCGGGCTGACGCTCGCAGTATGCCGGCTGATCAGGTACGTGGAGCCGTGGGGGCCACCAAATCTCTACTGGTTGTGCGTTCACACTCAAAATTTCATGCTCTATGGCAAAATTTCCAGGTCTCTATCCCCCACTCTTGACAGGCGGTTTGTCATTGATGACTCGTAAATTATGTGCCATTGTCTGTCAGTATGACTTTCAGATAACCCCATCGTGCAAAAATCTCTGTCTCCATTTTCCGCGCGATTGGGGTGGTTTGTTTGCTGGGTAGAGGAAATGCCTCTACCCATTTTGAAAACTGATCTGTGACCACGAGTAGATAGTGGTTTCCTTTTGTGCTACTTGGATACCGGCCCATTATATCAGCGGCGGTGTGGGTTCAAGCTATCTTTGGTGTCCATGGTTTTGTGGTGGGAGGAGGAACCGGGTAGGCTTTGCCGCAGCAGCACGTGACGCAATTGCTGACGTACTGCCAGACATAGCGGCTTATCCCGTCCCAATTGTAACAGGTTTTAATATCCAGCAGGGTTTCCCTAGTTCAACTTCTTCTTCCTCAGCTTTCTCCTCCAATGTCGGAGAATGAGACAGGGCATCTGGCAAATTGTTCATCTTAGCTGGGATATGTTGGACCTCGGAAGTCAAATTCAGTAAGGAACATGTCCCACCGGCCGAGCTTGGCCTTTGAATTCCGGGACTCGTGTTGCCCTTTTAGATAATACCTGTATTTTTTTCATGACCCAGATAATGGCCAGACACTCCTGCTCATTAATGTGGTAGCGCTGCTCGGTTTCATGTCATCGTGTTGATGAATATGCTATTACATGGGGTAAATATGTCACAGCTTCCAGACAGGGAGATGAGAAATGTATGACGCAGCCACTGACACGGCAGATAAAGAGAAAGTAGTTTTTGAGTTATTTTGTTTTTATTATAGTTTTATTCTTACACAGGTTTGCCATTACCTGCCTTGCGCGACTCAAATTTATTTTAATGTTAATTTTTTTCTATTAGCTTTCTTTATACAGAACCAATCATCCCCCTGTTTTCCTATAGTGGTAATAAATACGCTGTGGTAAAAGTAAATTATGGTGAGGTAGTCATTTCACTTCCCTCTCATAACTTTTGTTTAAACAAGTGTGAATTTGATTAGGTATTTAGGTTTGTTGTTAGGGATTTGTTGGCCATGGCCAGATCTGGATCACGTTAGCTATTTAGTTCCTCCAATACCCAAATCAGTAGCGAAACCTATACCAAAGCTGTGCCCTGTTAACAAAATACCTCCCACCGCTTGTCAAATACATACCGCTGCAGGGAAGGTTCTGAATATAGTTATTCCCCCGAAACCAATACATAACTAGTACAAGATGGTAACTGTTCCACTAGATTTTGTTCCATCACATAAGCCAACCAATGCCAGCCCTGTACAAACGCCCCAGAAACATAAGGGAAACTGACTAGGTTCCGATCCGGGCAATAAGTGGTTTACCCCCATCATCATATTATCATCCAAGTTTATTTTACTTTTCAATTATATTAAAATTCTATTGGCGATAGCTGGCGTCATATTTCTTGCCAGGCTTCACAGTGAGGAAGATCAAGCTCCCTGGGAGGGAATCGTTCATGATCAAACTCACTTTGAGGTTTGATTCCCCTCCAACATTTCCCAGCCTTTCAACCAACCAGTGCCCCCCCCCATAAATTCCCCAACATGGGTAGATCCTCGACCTTCCGAGCAAACTTTCAATCAGATTCTATTAACACTGCTGAAGGGCAGTAAACACTCATCCCGGAGGGGATCAGCACATACATCCGTCGTGCCTAACCCACCTTCCCGTATTGAACCTGGGAAGAGGAATGTAAGGGATAGGTGAGTCAGTGGGGAAGAAGGGAAATCTTCCATCTAATAGAAAATACATAGCCATAGCATAGCGTAGGCCCAGTAAACTATGACGATGACGGAGTACGTCAATTGGCGCCCAATGTGGTGCGTAACTGCAGGTAGCTCAGAGTTGGTGGTTAGACTATGCCAGCCCCCCCCCCCCCCCCCACCTTCACCCTGACTCCTTGCAGAGGAGGGTTGTAAATGACTTCAGGGAGTCAGGTTAAACACCTCGTGGTGCTCAACTAAACCTTGTCATCATATCTAGTTCAGAGGTGGAGCTTGCATGAAACCCGTTATTTTTAGCCCAGGCTAGCTATACAGAAGAATGGGACACATTGCCCAGTCGAAGGGTGTACTGGGGCAGGTGTCAAAATCATCCCACGTGTGTCTAGGGTGGGAAGACACCCCTAGAGACAAAGATGGTCTAGAGTTTAGATGTCGGGCGTGTAGACAGGCACAATTGATATTATGTCATTGGCCAGAGTGTGACGGCCAAGGGCATTGCATGGTACAGTACATACTATGTATTCAGGAATACAATCATAAATACCTCGGGTGGCCAGACGAAAGGACCACCAACACCGGACAGGGGAACCAATGTGAGGTGTGTCACAGAGAACACACGCACAGGCGAGCCCTGTGACCAACAGACTATATGTAGAAATGCAGCTTACTATGCCCTTGCTCCCAAGGACGTGGCAAAGTCGACTTTCAAATGCGTCCAAAAAAAATACCATACAACTACCTAGGTGAAGAAAACCTTGTTAGACAAGTCGCTTGTAAATAAAAAGACAGATGTTAGGAATCCAGTTAAACACCACTCTATTACGACCCAATCCCAAGGAACTGTGAAAAGTTTGAGTCCAAAAAGTTGAAAATTTGAGGCACATCTAAAAATAGATACAGTAATCACTCTCCAACTACAGTATCTTGAACCCTGATTTCAGTTATGTGCAGATTAGTTTTTGTAGATAGACCTTTCCACCAACCGCACTACTAGTTTCTATTATCCAAGGTTTTCAGTCCGTGGAGAACTAGCCCTTACCGATGTTAGTGGTCGTGCATTTCTCAAGCTACCAACATAGCCTTTGACATTTGTTGTCCCAAGCAGCGTGAAACAATAAATTACTTAATGCCAGAAGGGGACACTGGTGTATTGTCCGTGGAATCGCAAGGGGGGGGGGGGGGGGAGTTGCAGGCAGGGTCAGTTAGAATTCTTTGACCTAGTCACATTCTGCCGCCTCTGCCTTTTTTTTGTGTCTATTAACCCTCCTCTTTTGCTGTAAAAACAGCGCCACATTAAACAGACCATAGTCCATTCCCTATTGGAAGCAACTTTCTCGGAGCCCTGCTAAATATCTACTTACAGGCCCGTTTCGTATCCTTTCGCCAAATATTAACAAACAGGTCATGTGACTGCCATGTAGAATCTGTCAAAACCATGTTTGCTTTCCATTGTGTGTACATGTGTTTGTATACTTTAGCTACACCTAATAATAAACATTGAAATGTGACTTCTAATTTTATACGTGTCAAATGTGTAGTTTACTGTTTACAGCTTTTCAAAGAATTCTGTCTTAGGTCTATTTCAAAAACCATTTTGTACGAACATTCACAGTTTAGACCTATAACATTATTTAGATCAGCTTTATGACGTTTTAAAAATGCCTTAATGTTAGTTCTTACGGTTACGTTACATTAACATATTTGTTTTCCACGACATAGCACATTACACGTAATGCACGTTAATATTTTGCTGCGACTGTGTTAAACACTTACAACTGCGGGGTAATGAACTGTAGTATTTAACTTTTTGTTATAGTTTTTTTTTTTTTCCGGCCTCAGTTCAAATAACGAACGAATAGACAGTCCAACGAAAAAGCGACATTAAAATCAAGCACGCAACTCGTGCCGCTCATTTTTTTTACTATCGAAACTTATATTATAGCGGTGAATAAGCGTACCGTAACCTTTATTCCGCTCACATTTATATGGATTGCTACTTACTGTGTATTAGGTTAATTGAAATTTATTGGGACTGGGTTTGGTTATTTTGTTGGGATTGGTGGTAAATCACGTTATGCGACTGTGTTTGAAACACCCAGGGCAAAGGTACAAGGTTGTGATAAATAAACATACGTAGATGTAAATAAATAACTTCCCCATAAAAACAGTTCACATTTACAACGTATACATAGTGCTAATCAAATATTTGAAATCACGCATAAACAGATCCAGCATAACTATCACCTTAACAGCCACGACATGCTATTTCCACACAACAGTTAACGAAACACATCGTAACAGTATATTTGTTACTGCCGCGGAAAAACAGATTTATGACAACATCGTAACTTGCTGATAGGTTCAAAAAACCACGTCTATAACGGTGATGATGGTAATTTATGTATTTTTCGGAGTAAGTATAATTTACGCTTTGTTTTGATAAGCTAGCAACACGCCGTGTCATGGCTCGCCACGTCTGCCAACTTCACTTTGTTTCTGCCCCGCCATCATATCTAAATATATTAAAATAAGTATTCAAACATTAAAATCTCTTAAGTTGTAAATTACAAATTCAAAAGTCGTTATTTTGGTGTAATAAGTATGAAATACGCTACAATTGAGAACGGGTACAATTTCGCCGCGTACTAGCTAAGTGAAACTTCCCGTGTGTGAAAGAAACAAAGACAGAGCGACAAAGCTCCCTAGCAGACAGTTGCTTTAAAATTGCCCTCGCTCAATAAAACACCGTACCATTGTGGCGTACTCACGATATTTTCCGCTGTTATTTTAAACTGTGAAAATTAAATATGTTGCCATCGGGGATATTTAAATAGGCACCGTATGATTTACAAATAGTACACTAAAAAACTAGGTTAAAATAATATTTTAATGGTGAACTATTTCTTATCGGCCGTTGCCAACACGTCGCTGCTCTCGCTGTTGTTAATTCATATTTAAAAACAAATTAATATTACAAGTTATAGAAGATATTAAGGTAAAGTTTCATTTTTTCAATAATACAGTACTCTAAAGTTAATCATAGTGTTATATATTTGTAGAATACAGGTTACTGAAAAAACAGGTTGACATGTTATGCCTAGTGTTTGCGGGCAATTGGGTTTTTTATTTGTGAAGTCATTTTTGTGTGTAAACTGAATAAAAGTGTGTACAAATGAAATCTGTTGTTAAGTTACCGGTACCATATTATGGCGTGAATAGGCAACGTCACCAGTTTTTGATGAAAAATTCGGTATATAGTTGATTCACGATAACTTGGTCCTTTTCTGAAGCCGTGCATAATTTCTACTTTTGGTTACTGATTACATATCCTTCCGCTACACGTAGAAATAAACACTGCCACATGTGACCTCTACTGTTATAACTGCCACGTACTTTGATTGCTGTTTGCTGCTGTTCAAAGAACGCTGTCATATTTCCTACGAATGTTCACACTATATGCCTATAACAATATTTAGGTCGGCTTTATAACTATTTGTTACATACACAAAATACACATTAATATTTAGCAACGACGGTGTTTGTTACAAATGTGGCGTAAACAATAGTATTTACCCTGTTATTAATATGCGTTTGGAATAAAAATTAAAGCGAAAAGGACAACCAGTCCAAAGAAACCACGCAATTCGTGTCGCTTATTTATTGTACGGAACATCGACAAATGTGAAAGATAGTGATGAACATGCGAACACATAGGCTTACCGTAACATTTATTACCGCTAATATTTGCATGCATTGGTACTTAATGGTTTGTAGGTTTATTTTATTATCTATTTAAATATATATCTGGTTGGGCTTAGTATTATTTTTGGTACTGTGGCAGACATTCAAATCACAGAAGTTCGCTACACAACTGTTTCAAACACCTAGCGCAAAAGTACAACTTGTGATAAACAGACGTGAATTTCAATAAGTAACGTCGTCATAACATCAGTTCATGGTTAAAAAGTATAAACTTTGCACATGTTTGAATAACAATGTCGTATTGTGTTTAGGCCTTATTTTTTTACAAGGGATGGTCCAATCTGCATTTCTTGGGTACCAAATTAATTAGGAGACGTCCAGCTATTAAAATATACATGTTTAATTTAAAAAGTGTTTTTTTATGCACTAGAGACGATTGAACAAGAACTTCGTGAAATAATTACACGTTTTAGGGCATAGGGGTTCGGAGTGAATAAAAATCGGCCCAATTTTTTTATTTCGACCCTATGCTCGGGAACTGTGAGGGGTCGTAATAGAGAGGTTCTGTTAAACTACTAACTCACACAAAAACAAATGCCTTAAGATAATGTTCATTTTTAATTTGGTTTCCACAATTCTTTTCACTTTAAAGTTACTGTATATTGATTTTCAATAGTCGGTTTTAATGTACGTATGTATGTGTTTTTTTCTCTCTCTCCCCCCCCCCCCCCCTCCCTCCTTCTCCGACAACACCAAAATCATTATTTGTTTCCTATGAAAGTATATAAATATATCTACATTTAATTTTCTAGCCGTGTGAAGCAAAACAGCGACCACATTTCAATAATTCCCTGCGATTCAAAGATTATTTTTCCAAACTACGTACACATCACATTAAATTTTACTAGTCGTCGAGACAACCTCTACATAGATGGTTTCGAGTTAGTCAAGCAAGCCTCTCCTCCCGCTTAACTTTACATAACAAAGTACAGTATACTGGCTCAGAGGTATAGGGCCTTATGCATAGTCGTTTTTGTCCGGACTAAGGAAAGATCATCCTTAGGCCAAAATTTTTCGTGTCCAGAGAAAATTTTTATTTCTAGTCCGAGGATCATCTTGCTCTAGTACAGCCTAACTTTTAGTCCGGACTAAGGGTAGGATTAACGAAGTATTAAGGTCAAAAGGAAATATGACGAAAATAAAATACGTCAGTTTCGTTAATATTACGTGCCACCGAAAGCTAGATAAAGTTTACGAAACATATAAATTACGTTTAAGGCCGATTCTGTCAATCTGTATGCAAAAATATGCCGACCTTGTGAATTAAATGTTCCGTTAATAACAATTCAAAGGAAATAAACCATATAAGCTTAATAGTACATCAAATTTTTGCTACAGCAATATCTCTATATTTTTTTGACAATCAAATGCCTTTTCTGAAAACAGATTCTTAGGAGACGTGGTATTAAAGATAATTTAAATACATTTCTAATGTTCTCTGTATGTAAATAAAAGTATACACACTCAACAATTATGTAGTGGTAGCTCAATGGTAATATCGTGGGCAGAAGAGCAGAGGAATGCATGATCGAATCGTTTCTGGGAGGTATAATTTTAACCAGTTTATTATGTATTTTTTACAATGTATTTAACATTACTATAAAGACAGTGTTGGTGGAATAAAATGAAACCAGCCCATATATGCTTTGAAAATTTAACAAATCAGAATGGAATAATAAATTATATTAATTTTACCGTCCACCATTCTGCAGTATTGCCATGTATGATACAGTCATAAATAACATTAAAATGAATAAAGTGACATTGATGTAATGAATAATGTAATATGTTTATATGAGCATGCAAAAATAACACAGAACATTACCGAAAGCAACATATTTGAATGGGAAAAAAAAATCAAAAACCAAATTAGTGAATTTGAAAACAAGGCCAAGATATTTTATCTACACTTTTTGTATTCCAAAGCCGCAGCCGACACACATGTGCCACCAGAATGACGTATGTGCCGTGAGATCGGGAGCCGCAGCTCCCATAACTCACTGGGTGGCTGTAAATACAATTGCCACCTGACACTTGAACTAATCATAGGGTCCGTGGGCCCTATGATTAGTTCAAGTGTCAGGTGGCAATTGTATTTACAGCCACCCAGTGAGTTATGGGAGCTGCGGCTCCCGATCTCACGGCACATACGTCATTCTGGTGGCACATGATGATTATTCTGTGTCAAAGGGTTCTGTGTAAAATATATGTATATTTATAAAATGTCAACTTTTATTTTCAACTCAACACACAGTATGATAGATTATATTCTCTTTATTGTTACGTATATTAAGATTATTATGAATTACTATTCGATTTATAATTAAAAATAGGTAAGTTAAATTATAAGTAAGTTATATTGTGCGTAGCACTATCTAGACACGAAAATATGCGATGCACGTGTGTAGTAAACATGACAATAGTATACGTCATAGATTATTAACTAATTTTAGTTTTACTCTGGTCGGGGTTTATGAATGATATAGCTAGTCCACCCTTAATCCAGAATAACCTCGCACCAACTCCAAGAAAGATTATTTCTTGATCATCCTTGGACGAATCTCTGACTATGAATAAGGCCTATAGGGGCCTCAGACAGAAAAAATTTTGTTTGTGGCATGATACTATTGAATTTAATACCAAGTCACTCATTCAGTTTACTGTAGCAGCATGCAGTTAAGTTTAATCTCAGGCAGCTTAGAGGTACTGTTAACCCCTGACAAACTCACTACCGGCAAATAGTTTTCTTTATGTTTATTCACGTGCGACTGTACATGCACCCTCATTAAAATAAATATATCTTTAACGACTTCTCATACACACTGATAGAAATGGGATGTGCATGAAACAGTTGATAAAGTTTTTGCAAATATTTCACTACTTTCATGTAAAATGCCACGTGCACGTAAAATATTTATCTTTTTCATATGCCAACACGTAGAAAAGCACATAACACTTACGATCAAAATGGAGAAGAAAACAGGAGCCACAGTTCATCATGCGCATCACGACCATTTTAGTTTTGTCGGACCTCTAGTATTCTGCAGCTGAGGAATAATCATTTCTCCTGTATACACCGCTATAACCAGCGAACACATCGCGAAAAAAATTCTGTCGGACATCTGCTCTCACACCACATGCCACATCAGTGATTCTCTAACCACCTTCTTAGATTGTAGCTCAAACCATTCTCCCTGCCATCAAAGTGCGAGGTGCTACCCCCTCCCTCACTGCTATCAGCACCACCAAACCGCAGCTCCCACAAACAAAAAATGTTGCAAAACAGATCAAAACATATAAAATTTATTTAAGAAAATACAATACTTGAGTGCAAACAAAAGCACTTCAGATCGACATCAACATCGCAAAGCCATCGAAGTCTCTTTCAATACCAAGTTGATGGGAAGCTCACAAACAGAACAACATTTAAAGCATAACACATCCCAACAATCTATCCAGCTAGAAGATATTACACTATCTCGCAATTCATAATGCCACATTGATGTGTGTGCGTGAGATGATTTGGTGTAACTGGATTTGGAGGATGGTGAAGTCAGAAATGAGGTATTTGGTAGGAAATAGGTGTTGCTATCCTAGGCACCAGGCATTATCCAAACATTGATGTGTTTCTGACGTCCACTTGGCCCTTGTGCCAAATTGTTTCATCGCAGACGCATTAACCACACAGCAACACTCATTAGGTCGCGGTCTCGATCAGTGCAGATCGAAAAAACAGCATTACACTTTTCTTGCTGCCCTGTAACTTGTGACCACGGGTCATAATATTTAACATTCACCACAAGAGGTAACACTTGTGATGAATGGATATGTGACCTAAACGAGTGTGTCCCATAAAGTCACGACCGTTAGACGCAACAGCCATTGGAGGGAAAACTGGGGTAATCAGTGCCGCCATAGTAAATGTAATTAAAGAACATTTTAGTAATTTTATTTAGCCGAGGGGGAGTCTACCAGGCATCCTGACATGGCATACCACGATTTTACGCGCAGGACGCGTTTCAAGTAATAGCAATGTAAGGCCTACGCCATCTTTTTCAGCAGTAGCGACCACCGGCAGAGCGAGAGTGCCGGGTCCTCTTAACTAAGGTACGCATTAACAAGTCCAGTAACATTCCGTTGTACCTTTACGGTAATAAAACATTCATACCATAATTATGTGTTTTATTGCATTTAACTCTCCTGAGTTCATCACGTACTGCGCCCTAATAATAGCATTGCAATTTACAAGTGTATTTCAGTGTATGTTTAGCATTTATGGGCCATGCCTCCCTCAAGCAGGGTTAATTCAGTAGTAATATAGGCGTGCGAAGTGGCCGACAGCTTCGCCCACAGGCAATAATTTACCTTTACATAATGTAACGGACAAATTCATTCAGCTATCCTTCATATTGACCGTATATATAGAGACGCCATCGCCTGTACGACCCTCATCAATAATCGTTCTCTATATTTTTGCAGCACTTTTCAGTAGTAAAATTTTCAAACTTTTTCAAAATAGACAATAAACTGTTTCAGTGGTTTTCCTTGAACAGTAACGAATTTAAAGTGCAGCTGTTTTTTTTTTTTTTTAAACTTTTCTGAGCATTTTCAAATATAATTAAATATTTTAAGGATTTTTCATGGATTTTCGAAAGTCAACAATATTTTTACAGTCATTTATCAAGAGCATTTTTGCAAAGCTTTTCAAATCTATTGTATGGCAATCATAAGTCAAGAGCCCACAACTAATTTTCAAGAAACTTCTCAAAGTAATTTTCCATTTTTAAAGGAAGCAGTATAATTTGAAAGCACACGCTTCCCTCGCGCAGATGGAACACGTGTTCTCAGCGGGAAGCAAAGTGCCGCAAGAAACGTTAATATTCCGCTCCCCCCCCCCCCCCCCCCCCCCCGCAAAATGCGACAAAGCGACGGCTGCGAACTACGTCAACAGGCTTGACCTTGAAGACTGCGCACAACACGTGGCAAAGCAAGACAGCTGAAAGACGCGCCCAACCTTGGGCAAGTGCCGGTCAAGTCAGCCGCCCTAAACAAACACAGCATGGGGTTTCAATTTAACATACATAAGTTAACATGTAAACAGTGCAATAAATTCACATCAGTTGGCAACCTCACAAGCAACTTTTCAATATGCACTTGCAAACCAGAATCAGAACAGGAACAATTTCAAACTGCACCATTTTCAACCAGTTCTGGCACAGCAGTGCCATTGCATGCAGCATTTGGGTATAAAAGAAAGCCGTGCGATCGTAACCGTTAACTGTAACACCTGTGCAAAAGCAAGTCAGTGAGATTACCTGTAAACAGAGGAGCGAGGAACATATAATTCATATACCAGTGTACACTGGTGTGACGGGTGTCGTGTAGGGGAAGTAGCATTGCGGTACAGGCATGTCCAATGTATCGCTGAGGGAATCAACCACCCAGCGCCCCTTTCACAGACATCTGGGTTTATGTTCGCAACTGACACACTGCCAAGCCGTGCGACTGTTACATCGTACTGTACAGGATGTTCAAACACATGTCCGCCTGACAAACTGTGAACAAGAGTGCACGAGTCATTTAATATGTTCACAAATGGTTACTGGTGTGATGGGTGCTATTCAAGTAATATCGAAAAGCAGATTCTTAACCAAAGAAACACTGTAATACCCACACCATCAGCGCCCATTTCACAAGCGCCTGTGTTTGTGTCCGCAACATTCACACAACAAAGCTATTGCAATGACAAACCACTGAGTGATCGTAAACGGAAGCACGCATAAACGAACGAGCCGCAGCCTTGTGAAAAATTGTGCAGACAGGTAATTCCGAGGAAATCCGCAATGCAATGATTCAGGTATTTCGCTACCAACGAGGCGAAACAAGGGCAAACTCGTTGGAATACCTGCACAGTAATGCACGAATCAGCAACAGAAAGCCCATGAGATCAGTTGGCACATAGACTGTGCATTACCAGTTGAAATTTATGAGCATCCAACCTCAACAAGGGTGTAAACGATGTCCAACTTGGCCGACTGTTCTAAGCTCCCACCACATGCGTTCATCAGCGAGGCAGCTGCATCGCAATCAAGTCCGTTCGGGAACACTACTACCGAACGAGTAGTACAGGCGAGAGAGGCTCTGTTCTATGGCCACAGAAGGGGAAACGGGGATGGCAGGTCCACGCGAACCACCATTACCTCCAAGTATAATGGTGTAGCAACATGACAGTAATGCTTACACAGTCTGAGTCGCAACAGCACGTTTTTTGCCGCCCACCTTTCAAAATCCGGAGAGGGGGGAAAATATTTCTGCCGATTGCGTGACAAACAGGCCGTACGGCAATGTTCAATGCCACCGACCAGAACCAAACACATCAGTACAACCAAATGTAACAAACGCAATATCTGTACACCCTGGGAACATTGGCATCAGAGGGAGCAATGACAACACCAGCAGTAATCGCGACCCAGGGGTCACACTGATAGTGACGCATGGGGCATTGGAGGGTCACTGTCCGAGACAAACCCCCCCCCCCCCCCCCCCCCCCCCGGGTGAAAATGCGCACAATGGTACAGGAGGGTGCAAGCAAACTGCAGCACAAGCAAAACAACACAATATCAGGTTACAGCTGACGGGGAAATGGGCCACATCCAGCCGGAGAGTCATCGAGTCACATTATCCTCCTCGTTCGAACGAATATAAGGGACAGGAATATTCTGCACAGTGACAACTCTAGGCCGAGATGGAAGGCGCCCAAGACCACAGTAACTGCCATCAACAAGAACAATCAGGAAGAGACAAGCAATACCAGCATGACATTCATGCATGAAGCATCATCATCAATCTCATCGAAGCAAGAAACACCAGCATAGCATGCACTGCAGCACGAAGTGGGTCAAACCAGAGCATCCCGACACACAGCGTCGTTGTGCTGAATTCTGAAAGTGTCACCCAAAGTAAGTCACCCACAGGGAAGCTTCCCAACAGACTTTGCCGAGGCGTCTAAGAAGACACGTGGTCTGCTAACCTGTAAATGTACATAGTAAGAGTGTTTATTGTGTAGTATCAGCATGTTATGTTTTTGTTATGGTTTGTAATTAATATGCGCACAATAATTTTTTTTTGCAGGAATGTTCTCACGGGGCGTCAGCCCTGAAAACGAGCATGACTGAAAGTAAGGTTAGGAAAGGTGTGGCAACACTGCCACAGGTAAATATGTATTTATTGTATGTTTTATGATTAAGTGTTACTGAGAAATTAGTTGAAGGGCTTTCTGTCCCACCAGTTCATCAGCTTCAACATCACTCCTTTCATTTTTATAAAAAAACTGTTTATATGTCTACAAGTCATGTGACTTGTTGGGGAGATCCGACTAATTGGTGGGCTCCGCGCCAAGGAAGCCCCAAAAGAGTTGCCATGATCTATCAGGGTGGATGTGTGTGTGTTGTGCTCCCTGGACTTTTTATCTTTCTTGGCGAAACATTTAGTGTATCATTCGTTTCAATATAATGTAACTGTATGCCTAGTGCCATTTATCAGTTTTAGTGCTCGTCTACTATAACGGCGAACCTTAATGTATGTGCCCACTATGGGAAGTAGTAAATAATTGGCACCATAATGGAACTCGAGACATAACATTTAAGGCGTAAGGCAGCCTATAACAGCACCAACAGTGAGCATGAGCGTATGGAGGTAACTCCGATACCTCCACTAGCCCAGGGTTTTCTTGTATTGTAAGAATGGATTCCATGCTCTCTACAACTCTACGATACTATTCAGTTAAGACGTCGAACATCGAGGGGGCCACTTATGGCCATCGGCCACACAGCCCCAACAATCATCGTGTTCCCTGTAGAGAATGCTGGCAGTCACCCAGAAATCATCATGATAATACCTTTTCTTCATCCTAGTCCACATAACCTCTCTCCACGATGGTCCACCAGCCAGACGTCAAATGGCTTGCCCATCCATGTGGCTTCACATCTCGTCACTGTGACTGATGTCACGCTACAGAGCAAGAGGCATACATCTGCTAGAATGGACTGCAGGTGTGGCCAGAGACAGGACTTGGTGTATAGAATGAACGCTAATGTATTTTTATGCAGCTAATACCTACTCGTCGGGACTCGTCCCCGAACCACATGCTGTGTGGCGACGGTCATACACATAGAGGGCTAGTAAAAAATAATAATGTACAAAAATACAAAATAACTTTTTAATAATATGGGGTACGGCATGAGATGAAAAATAAACACACAAGATGTGTGAATTCACTTTTAGATAGTATGGATGCTGCTGGATAGGGCTCTTAGCGGACAGTGTGTGCAGGTGTGAAAACACATTATTTACCAGGAAAGCCGGTCAATCGTGATCTGAAATGATTGCACCTGCTTTGCAAATTTACCCTTTCCAGGACTAACGTACAAAAGCCCTTGGAATACCAGTTGGTAGGAAAATATAAGTGCATGGGCTGAGAGTGTGGTCAGGAACAGAATGTGTTAAACATAAGAAAAATATATGAATCCTTTATTGAAAGATTACAAAAAACACTTAGATCAATTATGGTGCACAAGATGGCAAGACAATTAGCCCTCAGATCGCTGTGTTTGCATGAATACGGACTTGGTGATATCTGACCACATGGCCGTAGGTGATGTGGCAGTAAAACATAATAACATTATAAAATCCTCAAAATGATTACACAGAAATATTGCCCTTGATATGACATGTCGCAAAAAAGCAGAACTTACATTGAAAAGCTCTAAACATGGGCGAATGGCATCTGATACTCAAGTAGCATGGGCCATGTGGCCTCTCCAATACAATGCTCTCATCTCGTTTATATCTTCAAAAAGCCTTAATGGCCTAAAATTAATAAGTTAAGCGGATAGCATTATGCTGGGGCATCTGGCAAAATGTACTCAAGGAAAGGTTAACCGATACATTAACAGTGAACTATGGAAACCCAAAACATCAGTGCAAAAAGGTGAAGTGTGTACGTGACAGTGTCTTACCTCGACAGCTCTCCTAGAACGACTGCCCAGAGGCAGGGGTCGCAAAAACCGATCATGGCTGCCTGCTTGGTTCACACAAGCGGAAGTACTATGCATGCTGAGTAAAACATTAATATGGCAAATTGAAATGGCACCAAAGAAGCTCTCAAAAATACACATAACATTTACAAATAATATTACACCGAAACAAATACACTTTACATTGAAACGACTAATATCCTATTTTTGGGAAGTCAGTGGCCTGTAACGGTATTTAACCTCATGCTCAACACAATGTGTACCTTTTGCGGAGAGTGCCTTTCTTGGGTTGACTGTGGTTGGTCCATGGTTGGCTTCAATGAGATTATTGGGTATTGTCATACTTCTCTTTTTAGTAAAATATTATTTAAATTTGACATACTTTTTTATTTTTTTTTAAAAACGACTATAATTTTTAACACAATTTCAGGTCTCTACGAAATTTTTTTGGTTTGTATCTGTAATGCTTTTCTAATTAGAGGTAAAGAATGATACTGATATGTACTTTGCAATTTAAATTTTATGAAATAAATCGTATGTCTATGATTTCGAGGCACTTTGTTTGAAAGGTTAAAAAAAAAAAAAAAAGGATTAGTATGGAATAATTTTCTAATATGATTGTAGTATAGAATCGAAATTAAAGTATCGATTTAAAATACAAAGTATAGAAACTAAAGTCTCGATACCAGAATCATCTATAGTATCGTAATCGCAACATATTCTTTGATCACCTGAACATCCTGTTGGCCACTGTGGATAGTGTGCTGATGATTTTTGGTCAGTTTCGTGGGGTCTGTAATATGTTTAAATTTGGGTTTGATGATGATGAAAGCTGGGAAAGCAAAGGTATATGCAGTTTACGGTACCGTAATTTTACAGTTTCGTTTAGTTTTCTGTGGATCTCTAAATTGATTCTGAATTTTGTTTTGGTAGGCAAACGGTTTGGATAGTTTGAATCATCATTTAATAATATAATATGACACCGTCGGGTGAGACACGAGACTTGCTATGACACAAATACTTACTGGTAATATGGGCGCCAGCGGTGCTTCCTAATCACCGCACTATTGAGACTCAGGGTTCTCAGGGATGCTGTGGGTTCTGTGTGCCTGTCTCACCTGTGCGGACTTACAAACACGTAGGCAATACTAAACTTAAACTAAACATCGTTTGAAATAAACACTTAATAAAATTAATGTGACTAGGATACCGTCACTATGGAATAAAAGAGATAAGTTCACTGTAGACTTGTTTTTATTGTTACTATGCATACACACCAACATGCCAGTGCAATTATGATAATCTCGGTCATGACTAGTCAAATTTACTTGGGTGCTCCCCAGCCCACGCAATTAATCTAGCTTGAAAGCACTGGCTTCACAAGGGAAGAGGGCTGCCTGCCACTAGGGTGGACTGTGGCAGTTTTTCCCTGAAGACAGGACATGGTGAATTATAAATGAAGCCCTTGATGAAAATATTAACATGTGTGATTACTCGGCATCACTAACGCAAACTCGTCTGGGCTCGCCTCTCTGGCACGTGGTTAGTGTGGTGACGACCTATACACAGAGGCGGCTAGCACAGGAGTAATTGCACCGTACACAAATTACAAAATTACTTAAACCCTCAAAAGATACATGGAACAGGATGGAACACGAGATGAGTATTCACAGTAAACACACACATGTATGAAAACAAGTTTAGATGGCGTGGGTGCTGCTGCATAAAGTTTGTAGTGGATCACATGGTGCAGGTGGAATTGTAATATTTCTTTGTGAAAACTGCAAATTAAATTCCAACAAAATATTATTCTGAGCGAGAAAATTACTCTCTTTACGATATAAGTGATTGCAGGCTTGTAACATGCCTGATGGCAGTAAAATCAAACTTTAACATAACCGCGTGGCCAAGTACAAAAAGCATAAATTTACATGAAATTACACGGAACCCTGAAAAAATTGAACATAGAACCTTGGATAAAATATTGCACATACAATATTACATAAATAAGCTCTCAAAATGCAATGATGGCATATACAAATACTTGGCGTCGGTCAGCCACATGGTTATACGTGATGTTGCCGTAAAATACTCAAACGTGGAAAATGCCCTAAAATACATACATGAAAACAAAGCCCTTAAAATTGCATGTAACAATAATACAGAAATTACAATGAAACGCCACTAACATAGGCGGATGGCGCCTGATTCAAGTTTTGCAGGTTGCGTGACCTCTCCGACATCTTTCTCCTCCTCCTCCTCTTCGAGTAAGTTAAAATGCCACATGGGCAAAATAAATTAATAAAGCGGAAGCATAATGCTGGGAAAGTAGTTGTGTGTACGTGACAGTGTCGTACCTCGCCAGCTCTCCTCGACAGACTGTCCAGGGACAAACGTCGCTCGGACCTACCATTACTGCTTGCGGGGTTCACATAAGCAGAAGTGCTATGCGTGCTGAGTAAAATATTTTACTATAGAAAGAAAATGGCATAAATTAAATATTTTATTTACATTTAATAATTTCCTAATGAATTTTTCATGTTATTTAATAGTCTCTTTATGATGGCGTTCACGCCGGAATATTAGTGTTCTTAATCTCTGTGCCACGGGCACTTTGACTTTCATAACCAAACAATTTTAAAATATCAACAAACACTTTAAAACATTTTAATACATATTAAATCCTGCAAATACAAATATAAAACACATTTTACACTCAAAAATAATATTTATGTGAGTTCAAAATATTGGTCTCTGCGCACGTGCAGGACACATGACACATGCGTGGTGAGCGCCGTCATGGCTGTTAGCCGGTATCAAATAATACACTCGCACTTAGGCTACCGCCCGGTGACGAGCTCCCTTATTTCTCCCTTATCCGAACAAACTCCTCTTCCACTCTCTTCCTGAACTTTCCAACCCCCCTCACAGATGCGAATTCCTCTCGCAACACACTCCACTTCTTCACAGACCTCACAACCATGGACAGCCTACTCTGCTCCGTTCTCCTCCACGCCATCTGATGCTTCTCGCTGTTGTTTCCTCTCTTTCTAAATACCGCCTTACTTAACTTGCAGTGTAGCCCTCCCCATCCTCCTCCTTCTTTCACCATCCTGTTCATCATGACTGATGGCCTATAGTACCCGTCGTCCTCACCATCCTGCCCCTGCCTTCTCCTACCCTTCACCCATCGTGCTGCCCTTCTCTGCGTGTTTTCCAGCTCTCGCACCTCCACCTCCACGTCCCATACTGCCGCAGCATATTCTAACATTGGCCGTACCATTGTGCCATATGCCTTCTCAGTCACCTCACAGCTGACTCCCTTCAACAACCTTTCAAACATACCCAGAGCCCTTCTTCCCTTTGCAGCTACCCTCTACCTGTTTTTTTCCATCTGATGTCACCCTGCAGTACCATCCCTAGAAACTTATATTCAGCTACTTCTTCTATCTCTTGTCCCTCCCATCTGTACATGTCCCTGCTTATCACCTTCCTTATAAACCCCACTACCTTAGTTTTTTTACATTTGTCTTAATTTTGTTTTCAATGGTCCACAACCATATCTTGTCAATGTCCGCCAATAAGTTACCCCCCCCCCCCCCCTTTTTCTCCCTTGGACTATTTCTGCATACACAACACAATTGTCTGCAAACAGTCTTATTTTTGCCCTAATTCCCAAACCGTTATGTTAAACAACAAAGGACCCAGCACGCTTCCCTGTGGCACCCCTGATGTAACCACCCCTTCTCATGATATTGCCTCCCCTACTTTCACCCTCTGCCTTCGTCCCCTGAGGAAGTCCCCTATCCATTCCGCTACCCTCTTGGCCGGTATCAGTGCCTCCACTTTCCTCATCAATGTCCCATGGGGCACCTTATCAAATGCTTTCTCAAATCAATGAAGCAGGCATCCACCTGCTTCCCCTCAACTACCTGCACCAGATCCTCTAATAACCCAGCTAGCTGAGTGTTACATGGTAATCTCTTCCTGAAACCATGCTGTTACTCCTCCAACCAATTCATCTTGTTCATAACCCTCACCACATACTGGACCACCAATCTCTTCATTACCTCTCCCGTACTCAATGTTAGACTCATCGGTCTGTAGCTACCAGGCATCACATCGCATCTTTCCAACCTTGAGGTAACTTACCCTCTCCTAAGGACTTGTTAAACCGCACCTCCAAATATTTCATCAACTCTCTCCCACCAAACTTTAGTGCTGCATTTCCTATCTCATCTGATCCCCCTGCATTACTGCTCTTCTAACCCCTAATTACCATTTCTATCTCTCATTCTCTCATCTTAAATTTACTAAACACCCCCTGACAGTATCCCCCCCTCCCCCCAATTCCATTCCTCCTTTTCCTCAAACACTGACAAGTAATGGTCTTGCAGCATCTCCAATTTTTCTAGGTCATTTGTTGCATACCTACCATCCCTTTCTTTTAGCAGAGGGATGCCTTCCTCTCTTCACCTTAACTTCCTTACATAACTAAACAATTTCCCTCATAATTGGCTTTTCCTTCTTCCACCATGTTCCCTAAAAATAAATTCTTTGCCCATTTGATCATCTTTTCGAGCTCCATACCCATCTGTTTCATCATTTCCTTACATCTTACCATCCCTTCATTTCTCCACTTTGGCATGTAATTTTCTACACTTCCTCTTCATTTTTTGAATCTGTTGTCCATAATATGGCGGATCACCCCCAGGCCGTAGTCTTTTCTTTGGCACAAATTTCTCCAACATAACCTCTATTATTCTTCTAAACTCATTCCATAATTTTTCCACACTTTCCTCCATAAACCATTTTTCAAACCTATTTGTGAGGAAGATTTCTGCCCCCTTCTTGTCTCTGCTCCCATACTGCCACACCAACCTTTCCGCCGTTTGCTCTTCTCTCATCTTGCCAAACCCAATTTCCACAACTGGGATATGATGGTCGCTTATGCCATCCAATACCATTGCATCAACTACAGCATTCCCAGGTCTGACCAACACCACATCCAGCACTGACACAATACCCTCCTCATTCCATCTCTTAGGTGTTTCTACTACCTGTACTAATCCTCTGGTGACTAACTGTGCTGCCATTCTCTACATCATGCTACCCATTCCTTCTATCCATTTCACCCCTGGCATATTCAAATCCCCTGCTACAATAACCCACTGCCTGTCCTTCAGTCTATCGACCCTCTCCTTGATCATCTCTTGCCTGCCGTCCCTGTCCTGGTGGTCAATAAATATGCTGGCAGCAAAGTAATTTTCCTATTACTACCACCACTTAATTTAATTTCCATTACCTCGATATCCTCACTAACCCATTCTACCACCCCTTTCAGCCCTTTTCATACACACACTATTATTCCTCCTCTCCCATCCCTGTCTCTTCTGAAGATGGTGAACTTATCCTGCCTTTGCAGATCACCTAGAATCCTCTTTCTCTGCTCTGTCAGGTGAACCTGGTCCCTCCCTACATTTTCCCGCCTAACCATTTCCTACTATCTACAAATGTAGCCCCCAAACCCCTACATACCATCTCATAAACCTCACTCAAAGCCACTGTCTTCCTTTAGGTTAATCCTTTCCTAACCAGCATGCCACTGACTACTGTCATAGCTCTTGGGAACTTCTTCCGCACATTTTGCAGCAATCCCCTGAGGTCCCGCTTTACCTCCTGCTCCACCTTTCGAGCCAGGTAATTTCCCCCCACATGAATTAAAACATCCTTTGCCACCCTGATTCCTCTCATACTATTAACACTTCCCTACAAATCCCTGATTTTTTGCACCACCAAATGCTGCTTAATACGTATTAATTTTTCTGACTTCCCTCAGCTCCACCCCCTTTACAATAGAGCTGCCTAGAAAAATTACCTCTGGCTCATTTCCTACAACCTTTTCTGGCTTTGTGCCCGTTCCACCCACCTGCTTCCCCTTGTCTACTTTGTCCCTTATGTGATCCCTGTCTCCAGCCTCCTGCAACACTCTTCACTCTTCGTTACGTCTCGAGCGTGTCTAGCCAGTTCCGGCTGGGTGATTCCCCAAGCACATGCCTAAACTTGCGCACTCTAACTGGATTATCCTCCGTGGTGCTAAAAACACAGCCTCTACAGAGCAAGGGGCCTAGGCACTAGGATGGACTGCAGGTTTGCCCAGAGACAGGACACGGAGTATGAAATCAATGTACTCGCGCGTATTCTTCTGCAGCTAACGCCTACTTGTCGAGACTCGACCCCGAACCACGTGTCGTGTGGCAATGGGCATACACATAGAGGGCTAGTGCAAAATAATGTCGTACAATATACAAAAATAACACTTGATGAATATGGGACACGACAGAGAATGGAAAATAAACACACAAATGTGTGAAGTTACTCTTATATGGTGTAGATGCCGCTAGATAGGGCTCGTAGCGGACCACGTGTTGCGGTGTAAGAACACATCATTTACCCTAAAATCCTGTCAAAAATATCCTGAACAATGGAATCTGCATGGGCAAAATTATCTTTGCCAAAAACCAGCATATAAAAGCCCTTAGAACGCCGGTGGGCTGGAAAATACAAGTACACGAGTTGACCACGTGGTCAGGAACAGAATGCATTAAACACGTAAAATACACGAACCCTTATTGAAAATATTACATAAAACCTTGAAATAAATTATGGTGCACAAGATGGAACAACAATTAGTCTTATAATGCGGTGATTGCGTAGCTACGGACATGGTGGTATCTGACTACGCGGCCATGGGCGATGTAGCTGTAATACATAATACCACTATAAAAACCCTCAAATAATTACACAAAAACATTACCCTAGGTATTGCTCATCGCAATGAAGCAGAAATTACATTGAAAAGCCCTAAACACGGGCAGATGGCATCTGATTAAGAAGTAGCGCAAGTCTCGAGGTCTCTCCGGTGCAACACACTCTCATCTCGTTTATATCTCAAAAAGCCTGAAAGGCTGCAAATTATTAAGTTAAGCTACTAGCATAATGCTGGGGCATCTGGCAAAACGTACCCAAGGCAAATGTTAACCGGTTTACTAAAATGAACTATGGAAACCTACATCAGTACAAAAAGATGTGCATACGTGACAGTGTCTTACCTCGCCAGCTCTCCTAGGACAACTGCCCAGAGGCCGGGGTCGGGCGGACTGATCATGGCTGTCTAGAGGGTTCACAGAAGCAGAAGTGCTATGCACGCTGAGTAAATATTAATACAGCAAATTGTAATGGCACCAAAAGAATTTCTAAACAGTTTTACATACAGAATTTTTCATTTTAATTTTCTGTCATTTTTTTATTGTCTTTTGAAGTCGTTCTCGCCTGAATACCATTGTCTCTCTTTTCAGTGTTATGCGCACTTTGATTTTAAAATTGCAATTGCACTCATAACCCTCAAAAATTCATATAACACTTTACAAACAATTTTACTCTTGAAACAAATACATATTACACTTAAGCAACTTATATTCTGTTTCGGAAAGCCTCTGGCCTGGAATTATACTTAACCACATGCTCACCAACACGTGTATCTTCAGCGGCGAGTGCCGTCATGGTCTGGCTGTGGCTGGCCCTTGGCCGGTGTCTAACGACCCCTCCCTCGAAGTCCATAATGGTGCGAGCAGCTCACCTCTGCTCCTCTTTGCTATACCCGGGTCTGAACCAGGACCACCGGTCGTGGGCAGATGGGGCATGTTCCTGGGGGCACTCGTATTCTGCGACATTTGTAGGGGGGTGTAGTGTGATTGGGGCAAGGCGGTGGCTCATTACTTCTTTTCCTCCTGGTACGAGGTGTTGTGTTAAGTCGCACTTATCTCTCAGCACACACGCATCCCTAATGGTATCCTCAAACCTCCTAAAGCTAGCCTGCTCCACAATACTCTACCCTACTGGTACAGGAAAACCTCTGAATGGTGTGCTACTTTCACCATTTACACTGGCTCTAGTACTATTATTGTGGTTAGTCTCTCTGTACGACGTTGAGTGTCCTGGAGGTGTAGAACTCCTAACGGTGTGGTATCAAGAAGGCTGGCATTCAAGCTAGGCTGATACGGAGCTACTGAATTCTTGTTATTGTTTACATGGGCAGTTGTATTTCTCTCATCGCAGCGTGACATTTCCGCTGTCCTGTGCCACATTCCATGGTGTGGTCAGCCTTCCGGAGTCTCCTTGCCTTTCTCCCCTAGTGGTGTGTGGGCGATACACAGATTGTCGCGGTGTCTCTTAGCTACACGTCTCTGTCCCAGCTTCACAAGAAAATTTGAATGCCTTAGTTTCTCAGTAACCCGTACTGTCCTGGTCCATCGGGGTGCCAGTCCTGCGCAATGATTTTTAGTTCCGGCTGATAATGGATTTTCCCTCACGTAAACATACATCCCAGGGAGTAGCTCTGGCAGTTGCTTCTTACATGCGGGTACTCACGTGGCACAGTATCTTTCCTAATTGGCCCGTACCAGTTCATGGATTGGTTGTTGGTGGGCGGTAATCTCGGCAGGTGGTACTGGTGGGTTTCCGCGGGGTTCTCCCGGTGCGCACAGCTTGCGGCCTACCATTACTGTGGGTGTTTTCCCGGTAGATACATTTACCCTGTTATATAAGCAAAACATGATTTCCAGAATAAGTTCTGCCCATCGCGTGTGGTCATCTCCCAATCTTACACGTAACTGTACCTTCACGGCTTGATTTCGGCATTCTGTTGGGTTTTCCCTCGAATGGTTGGCTGGGGTGGTGCGGTGTTCTGTGTTCCACGTGGTGCTATATTCCCACCACTTTTTCCCTATGAACTGTGTGCTGTTATCAGTAAACAATTACTCTGGATATCTCCAACGCGGGAAAAACTCACTCTGCATGACGTGTGCCACGGTATGTAATCTGACATTACTAACTGGAAATGCTTCCGTCCACCTTGTAAACAAATCGGTCATGACTACTAGGAACCGTTTTCCACCTTTGTTGGGGGGGTAGGGGCCCATGATGTCGAGAGCAACTTTTATGAATGGCTCGGTGGGTTGGCGGGGTAGTTTTGGAGCATCGCTGTCTGTTCTCCATGGTTTCCTAGTATTACACATAATGAAAGCTTATACATATTGATGCACATCTCTTTGTACACCTGGCCTATGAAAGTGTTTCTGCACGTTACGTTGTGTCTTCTCTGAACCCGGGTGTCTATGTTCTAAACTATCGTGACCGTATTGCAAAACTAGCTTGCGTGTTTCTTTGGGTACGTATGTCCTCCACTTTCCGCAGTTCCCTGGCGGGCGAACTTGTATATCTCTGTTTACAACTCGCCAATGCTCTGAAAATTTTTCTGTGCAATGTTGGCGGCACTGTGCTGCATGTGGGGAATTTTCTTGGGACGCATGCACCTTTTGCAAAACACTGCAGACGTTCAAAGTCGCAAGCTCACTGTGACAGTTGGCAACAATGTTCTGGAGGATGATCTGCGGTAATCCTGTTACCAGGTTGGCGCGGCAGGGTGTTAGCGCCTCCTCCCACTAGGTGTTGTCAGTT
The DNA here is from genome assembly GCA_029891345.1 of Dryococelus australis. Lineage (NCBI taxonomy): Eukaryota > Metazoa > Arthropoda > Insecta > Phasmatodea > Phasmatidae > Dryococelus > Dryococelus australis. The sequence continues at coordinate 22,512,042 of CM056993.1, forward strand.
ACCGTTATCTGTGGACACAGGTTTCTTGACAACGCATCTGCTAGCTCGTTTGCTTCTCCTGCCACATGCTCTATGTTAAAGTTAAACTCTTGTAGCAATTGTGGCCAGCGGGCGAGTTTGCTCCTACTGTTATGCATGCCCTCCAGCCAAACTAAGCAGTGGTTATCTGTTTTCAGTGTAAACTTGCGGCCTAGCAGATACTGGTGTTATTTGTGTAGTGCATGCACAATCGCCAAGCACTCCTGCTCATTGACGTGGTACTTACGTCCAGCGTTGCCAAACTTTGCACTGTGGTAATTGATCACATGTTTACACCCTTGTTTGTCAGCTTGGTAGAGTGCCGCTCCAATACCCTATTGACTCGCATCTGTCTGCACGGTAACCGGGAGATCTGGGTTGAATCTGGCTAATGGTTGACAGTTTTGAAAAGTGGTTTAGACATTGTGGAAAGCCTGTTCTGCTTGTGGGGACCATACAAATTTTCGTTTTTCTGACAACAGTTCAGTGAGTGGTGCGGTAATGACAGAGAATTTTGGAATAAATTCCCGCAACCAGTTAATAAGTCCAAAAAATTTCCTCAACTGTTTACGTGACTTGGGGGCTGGTTTATTCTGTATCGGTTGCAAGTGTTGTGTGTCTGGTTCGTGTCCGTCCCCTGAGACATACTGCCCTAAGAACTTCATCCTACTCATTCCTACTTTACACTTATCAACCTGACACGTCAACGTGTTACGTTATAATCTTTCAAACACAAGACTTAGATTGTCTAAGTGTTCTTCCCAATTACTAGACCACACCAACACGTCGTCGAGATAAGCCATAGGAAAGTCTCCATTATACCCGTCCAAGACGTTTACCATTAGGTTCTGAAAGGTTGCTGCAGTGCATTTTTAAACCAAATGGCATGAAAACAAACTGGAACCTTCTCCCATTAGGGGTAGTAAAAACTGTCTTTTTATGGTCTTGGGGGCGGATGGGAACTTGACAATATCCTGACTTCAAGTCCAGAGATGTAAACATTGTAGTGGGTCCTAATATTGACAGTGTCTCCTTAATATTGATAACAGGTTCACTGTGATTTTATTGAACGGGCGAAATTCTATGCAAAACCTCTACTTGCCAGCTTTCTTTGGGGCTAGCATAATTCCTGAATTATAGAGACTTTGCGTTGGTTCAATTACAGGCGTTCTCGGTGACGTCCGTGCATTGGAGCTTTCCCTCAGTGTAATACACCCTGGCGTACTGGTCCAGCAGGTGTTGCAGCCTCCCCTGGTTACTGCTCCAGTACCTCGTGGGCGAACGGTTCTAGTTGCACAGTGGTCGTTGTGGTCGGTGGTGTTGCTCCCACAGCATACAGCGTCCACCTACCACGTGTCCCCACGTGGAGGCGATCAAGGTGTGGTTCGATGACATCTTGATTTCCAGTTAGCCACGGCAGTCCCAGGATCATTTCCTCACACAAGTCCGGCACAATATACATGTTGCACTTAGTCTGCAAGTCCCATATCCCTACTGTCACGTGCATAAGACTCGTGGCCTCACCGTGTTGGTGTGTGGTGGCAAACTGTAGTTGACGTGGTGGCACCCATGTGGTAATGGCCTGGTTTAACCCCCCACGTACGAAACTATGACTGGCAGCAGTGTCTGCGACGGTAATCACATTTCTCCCATCCAGTTCAATACTGACTCGTAATTCTCAAACTGTACTGTCACTCACATGGTACCCTTTTGCACCCACAGTTGCCGGACTTCTCCACTCAGGCGGTAAGATTGGTGCAGGTGCCGTTTTGCCAACCTGCCTTATAAGTTTCCCGACCTATTTCCGTGGTAGTAGTTGTCGGGTGTGTTTTGACGGTAGTTCGGTCGCTGTCCACGTGTTGTCGGCACTGATGTGAACGGAAGTGGTAGTCGTGTGACATCTACAATGATTGCGGGAGGCATTGGTGTTGACAGTCCAACGATGTCGTCCCGATGATTGTTACTTTTGTCCCGCATGTACATCCCTTATGTACAAACATGCTTCCCGCGTGAACTGTTCCACACTACTCTGGTGGCTCGACGTAAATACGACCTAATGTCTGGTGTTGACAAGGCGACAACAATCTCTAACACGCCATTTGTGGGCTACCCTGGATTCAGTCTCTTATACAATCCCACTTTGCACTGTATGAACTCCTCAATTCCCTCGCTTTTGCTCATGATACAGCTGAGCTTGGGCCTGTATTGCGTCACCATCCATTTCAAACCGGCCTAACAGTCTATCACAAATCTCCTCCCACGTGACTCGATACTCACAAATGAGATTCCACCATGCGGCTGTAGCGCCTCTAAGGTGGTTGGCTGTTACCTCTGTCCAGTCATCTCGGTGGACCTGATGTCTGTGCAATTTTTCCTCTCATACTGCCAAAAATGAACAACTCGGGTCTTCAAAGTCGTGTGCAGCTAAGGTATGCAACAAATCTGTTTGGTCCAGCCCGGTCAAGCCTTATACGTCACTACGACGGGTGTTGTGTTTTTGTTCTGCAGCAATGTTGGTGGCATGTCCCTGACACAGTCACTGGTTCGACACTCTACACAATTGAATATTCCGTCCCGGCAGGTTGCGTACTCTTCCAGCCCTATGCATCTTAGATGTACAGTCTGTCGGCACTGCTGGCATGTTGCCCACTGCTTACCTGCTCCGTTGCATCTGGTGCGTGTGCACAGGCGTTGCTCTGATGGCAATGACGTGGTGTCGGGTGCACTGACATAACCCCTGTTCCCAGAGATTGTAGTCCAGTCAATTTATTTGTTTTTGTTTTCCGCAGTGCACACATAGATTAATTGGCATAGCCCAATACCTTGCGTTCGGGGTTGTCGTGGGTGTGGCGGGTGCCGGCACGGTTGACTTGATGTCTTCTCGTGGTTGCTCGGGTGTGGTCGCCATTTTGTTGCAGATGATGCGGTTGTCCCGACGTGGATGAACACACTGGCCCCACTTGGGAACGCCAATTGACGCCATTGGATGAAACACTGAGACAATTACGTTACACCTTACGTGTGGTTGATGGGCACCAGCGGTGGTTCCTACGCACCATACTTCGAGACTCAGTGATCTTAAGGATGCTGTGGGTTCTGTGTATTCGTCTCACCCATGCGTACTTACTAAACAACTTTTACACTTAACACTGCAATTCAAAAAAAATTTACTAGGCTGACGCTACTGGAAGACATTCACATTTTACACTGGGAAGGCATGTTTATTATTCAAATTACTTCTCGTGCCAGAATATGAATTACGTTACGTCTCGAGCATGTCTAGCCAGTTTTGGTGGGGTGATTCCCCAAGCACAAAACTAAACTCATGCACTCTGATTGGTTGATCCTCCACGGTGCTTGAAAACACAGTCTCTACAGAGCAAGGGGCCTACAGCTGCTAGGATGGACTGCAGGCTTGCCCAAAGACAGGACATGAAGTATGAAATGAATTCGCACGTATTCTTCCACAGCTAACACCTACTCATCGGGACTTGTCCCCGAACCATGTTTTGTGTGGCAATGGTCATACACGTGGATGGCTAGTGCAAAAATAATAGTGTCGTACAAAATACCAAGATAACACTTGATGAAGATGGGGCACAACATGGAATGGAAAATAAACACACAAACGTGTGAAGGGAAGTTACTCTTAGATGGCGTGGGTGCCACTGGGTAGGGCTCGTGACGGACCACTAGTGTGGGTGTAAGAACACATCATTTACCCTAAAATCCAGTTATAATTTTCCTGAATGATGGAATCTGCATAGGCAAAATTATCTCTGCCAGAAGCGATCATATAAAAGCCTTTGGAATGCCGGTTGGTGGGAAAATACAAGTATATGAATTGACCACGTGGTCAGGAACAGAATGCATTGAACACGTAAAATACATGAACCATTATTGAAAACATTTCATAAAACCCTGAAATAAATTATGACGCTCAAGTTGTAACAACAATTAGCTCTTATAACTCAATGATTGCATAGCTACGGACTTGGTGGTATCTGACCACGTGGCCGTGGGCGATCTGGCCATAAAACATGAGAGCACTACAAAAACCCTCAAATAATTACACAAAAAATATTACCCTTAATATTGCTCATCGCAATGAAGCAGAAACTACATTGAAAAGCCCTAAACACGGGCAGATGGCATCTGATACACAAGTAGCGCAGGCCTCGAAGCCTCTCCGGTGCAACACTCTCTCATCTCGTTTATATCTCAAAAAGCCTGAAAGGCTGCAAATTATTAAGTTCAGCGCAGATAGCATTATACTGGGGTGTCTGGCAAAACGTATGCAAGGCAAAGGTTAACCGGTATACTAAAATGAACTATGGAAACCTATATCAGTGCAAAAATATGTGCATATGTGACAGTGTCTTACCTCTCCAGCTCTCCTAAGATGACTGCCCAGAAGCAGGTGTTGCGTTGACTGATCATGGCTGCCTACAGGGTTCACACGAGCAGAAGTGCTATGCACGCTGAGTAAAATATTAATACAGCAAATTGAAATGGCACCAAAATAATTTCTGAACAGTTTTATATATAAAATTTTGTATGTTAATTTTCTGTCGGTTTTTAATTGTCTTTTCAAGGCATTCTCGCCAGCATACCATTTGTCTCTCTTTTCAGCGCCACGTGCACTTTGAATTTAAAATTGCAATTGTACACAAAACCTTAAAAAATACATATAACACTTTTCACACGATTTTACCCTTGAAACAAATACATATTACACTGAAACAACCTATATCACGTTTCGGGAAAGTCTGTGGCCTGTAACTGTACTTAACCACATGCTCACTAACATGTGTACGTTTAGCGGCGAGTGCCATCATGGGCTGGCTGTGGCTGGGTCTTGGCCACGGTCAACGGCTTCCTACCTTCCACCACTGCCTTTTCCCTCCATACTGTTTCCCGTTCGTCTTTTCATGTTTGCTTCCTGCTGACTACTATCACCTTATTCCTTGCTACTATTTCCCGCTCCTCTAACCTTATTTGCTTCCTTGTGTCTCCTACTGTCTTATCCCTTTCTACTGCCTCCAGCTCCTCTATCTTCTTCCTCCTTAATCTTTCCATCTCTATCTCTGCCACCCTTTTCCTCTGTCTTTCTTCCTGCAATTCCTGCTGCAGCCCTACTTGCATTCTGCCGAACTCTTCCTCCCTTCTCAGCTTTTCCTCCTGTGTACTAGCTTGCATTTTGCTTAGTACCCTCTTTATGTCTTCCAACTCCTCCTCTTACTTCTCCACCCTTATTTCTACTCTACACTTAACCATCTCATTCCTGACCTTTTCCTCCATCCTCTCAATCCTGTGCATCATTTCCCTCTCATTCCTGTGTTCATCACTTCCACCAGCTCCTCTTTCAACCTTTCCTCCTTAGCCACTGCCATCCCTTGACACTGGCACACCCTCTACAAAACTTCCCATCAGCATATCCCAAATCCAGTTTCCACCTATTTGTGTTTCCTTTTCTAAAGTTCATTTGTTTCCTACCACTATCACTAAACTCTTGCCCTTAGCACATTCCTCACACCTCCACGCATGCTCCTGTAGTGATCCTAGACCCACCTTCCTGATCCGTATACAGTCTGCATGATACCAGCCGCCGCACTCGTCGCACTCTACCCTGCTATCAAACTTTCTGCACACCTTCCCACATCCCTTGCACTTGCACCACCCTACCATTTCTTTTTCCGTAATCACGCAGATGCTTCACGTAACTTAAAGCTACCCTCACATATAAAATAACACCAAATACTTATATAAACGCACTTATTATATACTAGTCTAATTTACACAATAACATCACTTACCACCTATAACAACAAAGGCCTCGGCCAGGTGCACACAATAAACAAAGAACACTACTCCCTCCTTATAACCAATTACCACATAAATCACTAATCTAGCTCATTTTATACCACAAACTACTCCACATATATTTAAAACTACTGCTTGTATCTAATTACATGCAAAAAACCTTAATTATAATGGAACGACACAACCTCTCGCCCTTCTGCGGTGGCCATTGTCACTAATTGTACCCATCAAAGCAACCTGTGGTATCTCGGGTCTTTTTAAGTGTAGCCCACCTGAGCGCTACTGCTATTACAGTATGTAAGGCAGTGCCATGTTCAAATTATAAGGGAACAAGGGCATATTGCACTGAATTCAACACAACCCATGTGTCTCAGTTCAAATTCCACATTACATTTGGGACGATGCACTCTCATTTTGTTAAACAAGTGCAGCATACGATGAAAACACGTGAGTTACAATAATAGTTAGGAAGTTCTCTGCGCCTTGTTTAGAACTTTTATGCCCCTTTTTACAGCTGAAATGATTTTACCCTTAAAAGGTCATGAAGTCCAATAAACAGGTTTTATAGCCAAATTAATAGCATTACCTTAAAAATATTTAACCTATCCACTGCTTGAAATAACTTACACATAATAGTGGTGACAGAACATGGTGGATGCCAGAGAGCATAAGAGAGCGCAGCAAGTGTACCACTTCATGCTTTCGCTCTTTACATTTTGTACTCTGAGGAGTAAGACAGTGCTCAGCACTTTCTCCTCTTCTCGGGCCATTCACTATTCTTTTGTTCCATTACACGGTATTCTACCAGTTCTCTCTGTAAAACCTGCCCTCCTCGCCCATCTGAGATACTCCGACTTCGTATCATAGACTCCTTTACCCGAGTACCCCATCATGGGTCATCGGAAATTTGCTCTCCTGGCCATTTGTCAAAGTCCTCCAGTCTTGTACCAATCTTAGTGGCAAACTCTTCCCAGATCTTATGGAGAGCTTTGTCAACCATGACATTTTCTGGTCTTAAGTGAATGCTCTTTCTCCCTCCTATGCCATGCAGCCATTGTCTGATGTCTTCTGTCTTCAGACATTCCATGATTACACGTTTCCTACAAATTGAGGTGATCAGTGAGCGCTATCTACGATGTTATTTACGAGAACAAGAGAGCACACACCGGGCCATTTGAGACATGATGTAAGCCACAATAAAAACCCCAAAAATAACCTTGATTAGGCTATGGGTGTAGATCATGTCAAGTACACGTGGTGATACCGTGAATTCCGGGGTGTCGCAAGTCTCTCTACTGCGCACCTCTGTTTTCCACATTCATTAATGATTTGGCATCACTGATAACCAAATCCGAACACCACCTCTCTGGTTAAGACTTGCAATCATGTCTGTTTCCACAAATGTACTGGTCATTGCGATTGATATAAATTTTGATATCTAATCTGTACACCAATGGTCATCTCTCAGTTGTGTGAAAGTGAAACAAGCTAAATAACAATTTCTTATTATTAGTATGCAAAATTTGATGAATTATACACTTCCGTAAACAGGTAAAAGATTTGTGTGTTATCATAAATACTGCCTTGTTTTGGTCTGCACATGTTGCTAATATGTGCACACTATTTGTGTTCACAGAAATTTTTTTCTAATGCAAGTGAAAATTTAGCTTGTTCCGTCACTTGTTTTTCCTAGTTACACCATTGGGACAGAAACTTAATGCACAATGTGGTGTCCAAATTACAGAGGATACCTAATGTGGGTTACGAACAATTGTTAGTGTAAGAACTTGGTCATTTATATCAGTTTACCACAATTAGCTCAAATGGCTTCACCATAATAAGAGAGAACTTTTGACCACCTGTAATTTGTCTACAGGATTTTTAGTAATTTTGGCTTAAACTACCTGAGTGATAGACTAATGCCACTGTGTAATATAGGTATATGCTGTTCATGGTAAACTGAGCACTTTTGAAAGTTCCGCTTAAGATGTACTTGTATGCACATTGTGTATTCTGCTACCACATTTAAAATTAACATTGCTATGGGCCTCATCACTTTATCCTGGCGTCGCTCAAGTGAAAGTGTGAAATAATTAGAAAAGTATAATAAATATTTTACAATTTTGTGCACTTATTTGCATTAAAAAATAAATAACCAGTAATTTCGGTATGAAAAAAATTGTACCTAACTCTTTTAATTCAACGCCATGATATGGTACTACTTTCTCTGCGTTGTTACCAACTTTATTGTGTCCATGACTGTCAGCATGCCCATTAAATTGTATGCAGGTAGGAGCAGTGACATTTTTCAGAGGTTGATTTTGAAAATGCTGATTCAACCATGAACAGCCTGTATAAATGTGTTGACGCCGGCTAAGAGCCAGCGGCAGTCAGACCATAACAGCGCTCACAGCTAGCATAACATGTGGGTAAGCACGTACGTGCAGCCGCCACGACCACTGACTTTACCGGAACAGGATATTTGTTTGTAGTGTACTATGTATTTCTTTTTCAATATAAAAAGTGTTATAAAGTGTAATATGTTTGTTTTCTTAAATGTTGTGCAAAATTATTTTCAAACTCACAATGTGCGCTGCGCCAAAGAACATACACTGATATTCAGGCAAGAACGCCTTCAGAAGGCATTTGTTTTGTAACAGTATTTCAGATTTAAAATTGCTGTGATAATTCTGTATTCAAATCTCTTGTGTGGCTTTTAATTTACATATTAATAATTTTACTCTGCGTGCATAGCACTTCCGCTTGTATGAACCCCGTAGGCAGCCATGGTAGGTCCGTGAGACACGTGCCTCTGGGCAGTCGTTCGGGGAGAGCTGGCGAGGTAAGACGCTGTCACGTACGCATGTCATATTTTTGCACAGAGTTAGATTTCCATAGTTAACTTTAGTTTACCGGTTAACCTTTGCTTCGCATACGTTTTGCCAGACATCCCCAGCACTGTGTTTTGGCTTAAATTAATAATTTGCAGCCCTTGTGGCTTTTTCAACTTTAACAAGATGAGGAGAGAGAATGTCAGAGAGGCCACACGGCCCGCACAACTTTTGAATTAGGTGCCATCCGCCCATGTTTAGGGCTTTTGATTGTAAATTCTGCTTAATTGCTATGGGCAATATTAAGGGTGATCTTCATATGTATGTATTTTAGTGTTTTTCTCATGTTTAATTGTGTTATGGCCACATTGCCTGCGACCACGTGGTTCGTTACCGCCAAGTCCGTATCTGCACCATCTATGCATTTAGAGGGCTAATTCTTGTAATATCTTGTGTACTGTAATTTATCTCAGAGAAATATGTATTGTTTTGATGCAGGGTTCTTGTATTTTCATGATTGATGCTTTTTATGTATGACCACGCGGTCTGTTCTCATGTCTGGATTTTCCCGCCATCAGGTACGCTACGAGCTTTTGTATGCTTGTTTAACGAGAGGAGTATTTTGCGGAATGCCGTTAACCTTTGGGCCGGTAATTCTGAGCCACATTTTATGTAAAATACTGCTTTTCCATCTGCACCATGTGGTTCCACTTAAAACTTCATCCAGCGGCATCCACACTATCTAAGAGTGTTTTCACGCATCTGCGTGTTTATTTTGCCTATTCATGTCGTGCCCCATGTTCATTAAGTGATATTTGTTTAATTTGTACGGCTGTATTATTTTCCACCCTAGCTTGCTAAGTGTATAGATGGTCGCCACACATCACGTATTTCGGGGATGTGTCCCGACGAGTAGGCGTTAGTGACAAGAGTAAACACACGTGTATTGTTCCACCCCTTACCCGGTGGAGATTGTGCTCTCATGCACCACAAGGAATCATCCATCTAGGAGTGCACAAGTTAAGTAATGTGCTGGAGGAATCGCCCGCCGGAACTGGCTAGTCACATCCAAGAGTAATCGTAAACTTTTCATATCTGTTAGGATGTGTAACTATGCTAAAATAAAAGTATTTCTTCTATAATAATTATATGTCTTCTTGTAGCGTTCCAACCCAGCTGGCTCCCGATTACAGTGACATGTTTAATATTGCAAGTGTTTTATAAATATTTAGTATTGAAATGTGTTTTGTTAGTACACTTGGGCGAGACGGACACACAGAATCCACAGCATCCCTGAGATCTCAGAGTTTCAAAATGCGGTGTGTAGGAAACACTGCTGGCGCCCATCTACCAGTGAATAAAAAGTGTCATTGTTTGTCTCGTGTCACACCCGACAGCATCAGTGTTATCACAGATGTACTGGTTAGTGGTGTAACTGAGCTGTAACGTTTTACTTTTTTGAGAGGTGTTAAAATATATGTAAACCAAAGGTGTGTGCTTATTATACTGTATATGTCATTATGAGGCAGAACATGCCTGGGAATTGCTAAATGTGATGCGTTCTCAGAAAATGTACCTTAGGGTGAAAAACCATTTTCGTGTTTTGGGCTGTTTGTGTGGACAATTCTACGAGGAATTCAATTAAACAAGCCATGCCCTTGTTGCGTTTATACTCTCAGCATGTTCCGTTCAAATCTAGAAAACAATAACTTTCCATTTTCAACCTTTTTTTGGGTCTCCTGAAAACGTATGTTTTCACCCTAGGTGCCTTTTATGAGAATGTGTCGAAAATACCTTTTTAATTACCCAATGTATCCGTAAAGTCATTTGATAAAATGTCGACCATGGTTTTTTTTTTTATTAGAAGAAAATCTCGGTGCTGGTGCAGAAGACTTGGAATGGTTTGAAGCAGCGGAGGTACTCCTGACGGAGCAGGTCAAAGCGGTGAGTGGAAAGCTTATGCAGAAAGTGAACACCGGAGTTTATGGACCTCTCCAGTTGGCTTACATTTCTACAGGTGACGGTATTGCAGGTTTGGCAGAATTACCAGACCAGCAGCCCATAGCAGAGGCGGAGGAACTACATTCTGACTTGTTGCCGGCCAGATACGAAGGTATGTGTACAAATGAGAACATATTCATTAAGTTACTAAGGAAGAATTATTAGATACTGTTCACGATTAATTAAGCACTTTTGCAATCAACCTTTGCAAAATGTCGCTTCCCTTCTCTGTGTATTTTTTAATGGGAATAAAATTGGTAGTGACTGAGGGAAAGTCATTCCATGTTGTCTTTAACGCTGAAATGGAAGTGTTAGGTAGACATTTCTGACTACTGCAGTAATTTATTTTGCATTCTATTTTTTTTTTAATACATATAAATGTAAGAATTACCACATTTGTAAAATATTTACTTGTCTAATAATTTTACGTTTTAACTTGACTACTGCATCAATAAAATGATCAGGCCCATAGCAATGTTAACTTTACATACCTACAGTTCAAATATACGCACTATGTGTACAAGTAGCTCTTAATCAAGGCTTTCGGAAGTGCTCAGTTTACCATGAACAATTTCCTTAAAACATGTGTATGTTTGTATTTGTGTTGGAGTAGGTGGACTGAAAATCTGGGAGTGCACACACGACCTTGCCAGCTTCCTCGCGTGTCATCCAACATTTAGCATGAGGGGAAAGAAAGTCCTGGACGTAGGCTGCGGAGCTGGTTTGCTGGGGCTATTAGCCCTTTCACAAGGAGCTTCTGATGTGCATTTCCAGGACTATGTATGTAACAAGCTAGGTTTTTTTTTATCATTGAATGCCATACATTTTAGTTCTCTTTTGTGTTGCAGAAATTTTGTGATTATGATTAACAGCAACATTTTTTAAAATGATGTGATACAGTTACATTTGCTGTAGTTATTGCACAGTGTCAATGTCTCGGTTTAATTATTTTGTTGTTACTTTCACTGTTCTGGATTGGTGAACAGGAATATGTTGTTCACAGTGGCAACTTGCCTTGTTATTCGAAAAGCATGTACACAGAATAACTTGAGCTATTTAATTAATATCTTACATAAGTTAATTTTATTCTGTAATTTGTTCAAGTTTCTCTTGTGATTTTATTGTTATATTGTAAAGTGTATTGGAAAACTTGCTAGGTAACCTTTCATGAAACATGCCCCACGCATCTTCACTTAACCCTCCGCTCTCTCCTTGCGAATAGCACATCCCCTATACACTCTGTTAGGTCAAAATGATGTCCACTATATACACTGTTAGAGCAATGATATCCCTTGTTCATGATTCAGCAATTCTTCCTCCTCTCCCCGTGCTCCTACATGTGTCGCCTTCCACCTACTTCTCTCTCCCTCCTACGTATCTCCCCCTGCATTTAATTCTCTCCCCCTCCTCCAACTTCTCTCCCCCTCCTCCAACTTCTCTCACTTCCTCTTGCTTCTCTCCTCTCCTACTTCACTCCTCTCCTACTTTTCTCCTCTCCCCGTACTTATCTCCTCTCCCCCTACTTATCTCCTCTCCTCCTACTTATCTCCTCTCCTCCTACTTCTATCCTCTCCCCCTACTTATCTCCTCTCCTCCTACTTATCTCCTCTCCTCCTACTTCTATCCTCTCCTACTTCTCTCCCCCTCCTCATACTTCTCTCCCTCCACCTATTTCTTTCCCCCTTCTACTTCTTCTCTGCCCACACTGTACTCCTCTCCCCTTTTCTTTTTCCCTCTCTCCTCCTCTCCCTATCCCTCTCCTCTCCTTTTCATTATCCTACTCTTTTTCCTCTCCCACCTCTACTTTATATTTTTTGTGGCATATCACTACATATTGACCTTGCCAAGCAGTAAGGGGGTGGATGCTAGCAGCTTATCAGCTACTAGAGTACTGCAACTGCACCGTGTTAGCTCACCATTTGGCGCTTCACTGCAAATAGGTTCCAGTTACGTAACATGTCAGATGCTGACATAACATAATACACAAGCCGTATGTATGGCTCATTCTGTATCAGTACGTAAGATTGAAGATGGACAGACAGCAGTTAGCAAAATATCTGTATTGTTTTGCAGTAAAAAGTCTACTTAGTTTTCTGTTTTGGCTTTGTTTTGCTGTCCAGAATTATTCCATGTATCTTTATGTTGTAATGTTTGTCCAAAATTATTTTTCGTTTCATTCTACATATTACTTAACCAGATTGCAAGAATCATTCATAGCATACAGTGACATAGTTAGAGCTAGTGACTTTTTGCGAAAAAAAATATGAGTGCACGGTAGACTGCATTACTATAAGCACCCGACAGCAGTTTGTCTATTGCCATTTGTTGATGTCTGCTTGAGAAGGCGTTTTTATATTTGACCTGGCCACTCAGAATTCGGCAACATCGGATAACTGGTCTTTAAATATTTTCGTGAAATTTCACTACCCCTACATATAGTGTCTCTTTGAGTGCTCACATATCTTCCTTTAGGCCAATCCACTTATAGTGGCATTGGCCCACGAAATGCAGCTAACAACTATTACTGGTACGGACTATTGATTTCAGAACTTTTGCTAGAATATTTCCAAAATTTCGTATATGTATGTAATCTCAATATCATGCTATTCCCATTTTCTTCTTTTACTTTATAATTCACTAAGAGTGTTTCAGCATTAATTCCTTGTTACTTTAAGTTAAAAATGTGCTCTGATTATTGCAAGAGTTCTTAAAACAGTTTCAAATTTTGTAGTTATTTTGATAACATTCTGCAGTTATGAAATATTTAAGTTATCAGTTCGTAAATGAGACTGTCAGGCATCACAAATAGTGTAGTAATATTGTAGTAATGAAGTATTTTTGATGGCAACAGAACAGAAGAATATTGTAACTTATTTTCACATATTCAGTGATATGTAGAATGTTTCAGTACTGACGAGCGTGACCATGCAAAATGTTTTGCTGAATACAACGGAGAACACAGCAACGCGGTGCCGATACTTTGCTGGTGACTGGCAGTCTTACGTGCAGCTCACAGATGACGAGTTCAAAAGTGAAGAGGCAAAGTTTGATTACATCTTGTCATCTGAAACAATTTACAATCCCAGTAATCACACCAAGCTGTACTCTGTTTTTAGAAAAAGACTTAAAAGAACTGGCATAGTGTATCCTTTACCATACAGAACTTAAGTTTATACATAGGCTAGAGTATGTTTGTGTAAGAGTGAATAATTTTTTCAGTAACCCGTATATTTACTGTAATGATGACTTATTTGCATGTATTCAGAGTGTATTGCGAATAGAGTTTGTGAGAGGTCATTGTTTGGTACATTTTTTACTATGTTGATATCTTATCCTCTCTATAGTAGCACTGCATGGTATTAATGTGATCTAAAACCACTGCTAACAGTACTTCAAACTGTGTGGAATAAAATTTCACTATCCAACTGATGCATGATGCTCTGCGCCTCTTTCAAATGCACTCGACTTTTCCCCATCTGAACACACATTCACCCCATTGGGCAAGTCTGTAGTAGAATTTGGGGGAGTTGGGGACAAGGACGTTGGGAGCCAGAGCCGGCTCGCCGCCATCTTGTTACATCTTCTGACCGCCATTTTTTCCCATTCTTCTGTAAACATTTTCCTTTTTTCCCCAAAAAATTTCTCTATTTCCCTTTTCTCCTAAAAAAATTCCCCTTTTCTCCAACAAATTTCCCTTTCTTCCTTAAAGAATGTTAGAAGCCCCCAAAAATGAAAATGTTAGAAGCCCCCAAAAATGGTAGAAGGCCCCCTCGTGCAAAAACAAGCCCCTGGAGTCCAATTTTCGCCAATATAATTAATTTTTTGGAGGCCCCCCCCCCCCCCCCCCTTCTTCCTTCGGACCTACAGAGCAGTGGTGGGCATATTGATTTTATAGGCATACCTTATGCCAAATTGATACAAGGTATAGAAGATAGGGCTCAGACCAAAGCATCAGCCATCTTACATCCATATTGTATGCAGATGACCTTTGACACCGGCCATGACCTTTGACCCATGACCTGGACATTAAATTGAAAAAAATCAAAAAAATCTAAAACATTTACAAAAACTAAAAAAAGCTATGAAGAATTTATAAAAAAAAATTATTATTAAGACATTTAATTTAAAAATTGGTTGGAATTCTTTTTAAAAATCATTAAAAAATTTACTTCTATAAAATTATATTTTAAAAATCTCATAATCAAAAAGTCTTTAACCCTGGCGGCAAATTTTCACTTTTTTCCCTCGAAATTTCCTTTTTCCATAAAAAAAATTCCCTTAAAATTTTTTTTATTAAAAAAATGGTTTAATAAATTTTAACTAAAAAACTTATGTTTTCAGAGATCTCTGCCCCGCACAATGGTCACATTTAAAGTAGACAACTGTCTCCTGTTGTAGGACCGACCCCTTCACAAATCTGACCCCATCAACCTCATCAAACCCATTGAACCTTTGTGATCCCTGATATGGTGCTGCCCCCTAACGAACCTTGTGAATAAAATTGTGTTTTATTTCATATTTTCCTACTTTGTTGATATAAAATTAAAAAGGTAAATAATTACGTTTATTAAAAAGTATTGTACTACATGAACATTTATATACTTAAATAAAAAAGTTTTTTTAAATTAAATAACTTTAAATTTAAAAAAAATTGATTTAATAAATTATGCATATCATCAAAGTCTTGCATTATGCTTGTAGGTATACTGCTGATTGGAAACATCTGTTTTAAATAGGGTGGAAATGTTCAAGTCTTTTTATGCCTATAAATATAAAGGTCGACTGCTCGCTTGGCTTCCAGCATGCTTACTGTTACGAATTTATTCTCAAGCTTTTGTTTTCAAGGTCATTAAGGGTCATGGGGCCAAGGAAAAGGTAGTCTACATCCAATATGGTGGTGATAGTCTGTAATGTATTATGCTTGCTGAATTTTTTTGTAATTTTTTTATGATTTTTCGTTTTCAAGTTCATTCAAGTTCATGTTGTTAAGGTAAAGGTAGTCTGCATCCAATATGGCAGATGGGTGATGCCTACCAAAATGGTGGCTTCCAGTAATGTATGAACAAATTACGTACGAAAAACAAATTGGTGGCATCCAGTAATATATAAACATAGATGGCTGCCTCCAGTAGCATATAAAAGATGGCTGCCTCCAGTAGCATATAAAAGATGGCATTGACTGCATTGCCTTTTTCACTTTCCCTAGGCGGTAGTTAGCACCTTTATTTCCTATGCCGTACACCTGGTAGGGTGGTGCGCAGAGAAAGTTAAGAGGTGCAGCTTACGCCTCCGATACCAGCTTGGCTTGCAATCCCGATACCCCAATTGCACTTCGCACTTCACCTAAATGAGACAGAGTTCTTACTGCCTGCACAACTGAGAGCTCTCACCCCTCAACCCTTCCACAACCACTATTCCCTCCTTGGTCAAGACTCCTGGGAAGCTTCACCTACTGGTAGAGGCGATTATATGGGGAGAAGAGCCACCCCTGGGCCTAGCCTGCCCTTGGTTCAGGGCCCATCAGTAGTAAACCCAGCACCAAACCGTCTCATACACCTGTACCCCCAGCAGCACTGCACTTCCTGAAAAAAACCTGCGACGAGCAGCAACTGTCTTAGCGGATCGTCAAGATCCCAAGTAATCTAGTAAATAAGGGCCAGCCTGTTCACAGGGTCATAACAGTGGCTACTGATTTTGTGCAGACAAGACATGCCATGAGATGTCTTGTATACAGGTCGAGCACCTATGAAATATTAAGACACCCCTTATGTTTCTCGTGATTCTGGCATCACGAATTAAAACTGTAAAATTGACCACAATGAAAGCCTGTGTTACACTTAACCTCAAACGTCGTTGGTCAAAGTTTGATGTGAATAGCCCCAGCCAATAGAACCCCCTAGTCTGGTACACGTCACAACTCGTGAACGGCTAACACACTCATCACGAGGTGATTGCCTGGGTCTCCACTGTACCATTGCACATGGGGTGTCACATATGTGAGAAATAGGAAGGTTTGATGGGGACATCTGATATTTTTTAAATTGCAGTGACAGAGTAAAGTACCATCTGGCTGCTTGTATTTAAATTTTGGGACCATGCTACCAAGCCAGTTTTGAAAACTTTGTTACTTGGGGAGGAGGAATGGAGAGATTGTGGTTGCCATAATTGTTAGAGCGCTTATCTCTCGGCAAGGTGAACTGAATACAATTCCCGGCAGGGTCACTTCTGGATTTTCACACATGAGAATCATGCCAGTTGATACTGCTGGTTGGTGGGTTTTCTTAGGTATCTTCCATTTGCCTCGCTCTTTGCATTCCGGTGCTGCACTATTTCCAACTTGTTTCACCCTCGTTGGCTCTGAAGACCTCGTTAAGAGTCATCCAAATTTCTCCACAAATTTTTTTTATTTTCTTCCACCATTCCTACCTTTACTCCATTCCTGTCTTTTCCTATTTGTAGTCACTTTTTGTTTGCCATCTTTACCACCTTATCCTTGACCTTTGTACATAGCTTATTTTCATATTTTTTGTAAGCAGTCACACTGTGTACATGCATTTGTCACTCGTAAACCCACAAACATAAAAAGAAAAATTATATTTAATTAATTATCACTTAAACTTATATTGTACTATGTATGTTAGTTTTCATATTGGGTACTTTACATAACCTTAACAAATGAATAGCTTCCTTGCTGCCAAGACGTATTACTTTGGAGTGGGTGGTAGCATCAGACAGTTTGAAAAACTAGTGGAAGAAGATGGGGTGTTTGAGAGCTCAGTTTGTTGGAAGTGTTCAGAAGGTAAGAAGGAGATAACATTAATTGTTAAATCTGTGTTTAAATCCAGAGATGGTTACAGTAGCAGGTTCATATTGGGTGCAGGTGTTTAATTGAATGTTACTACATAGTTATAAATTTCCTATTACAGGTGTTATTTTTCAAATGAGTTATATCTTCCATCCGAGTAGTTTTTATTTTCTTACCAATTTCCCATTTTTACAAGCTTTTATTTAACTTGCCTTGTTTGTTTGTATGTTCAGGTGAAATATTACAAGTCTTTTTTAAACCACTTCCTGTTATCCAATTGAGCTGAAATTTTGCATACAAGTGTAGTTCTTTTGACAGTACAATGTGAAGGGACCACTGAGCTGATCTGATGATAAAGCCGGAAGTTACAAGATTATAATGTAACTTCACGTGTATGTATGTTAAACCACTTCCCGCTATCCAATTGAACTGAAATTTTCCATACATGTATCATGCCGCTACCAGCCTAGGGCCAGCAGCGACAGAGGATTACGGTAGTTATGGTTACAAGGCGATAACTCCAGTGGATGTTAAGGGGAAGTAATGCTCGTAAACTGAATTACGGGTGATTGGGGAACCTATCGCTGAGATGTAGTTGCAGTGATTAGTTTTCAGTTACCAAAGGCAACCGATGGTCTAAGGCCTTCTTTGGGGGACGTGGAGAATCGCAGAGGATGAAAACCCGGAACGCAATAGATCTTGAATGAGTTCATTCTTCATCCTCTCTCGCAACATCCCAGGCACTGATCAGTGCTGGGACCTCCGGAGATCTTGGAAGCTTTAAGTATGCCCCCAGTGGTTACTTCCCATCTCGACGACCAGTCAACCATCAAACATGCTAATACTTATTAAATTCACTTTGTCTCTTCCAGACACCCGTTTACTTAGTACATTTTAACAGTAATTCACTTTGTATTTGTCTAGAACTATATTCTTTCCCTTGTAATCTGGAACCAGTTCCCCTGCACCTGGATAATGCAGTTACCTGCAGCACTCCACTGTTCAGTAGGAGGTACCACGGGCCACATGTTTATTGAGTTCTCAATAAACATCTATTGTTCTCTATCCTTAAGCTTTTTCTTCTTTAGAATACTTACTATTTCACCGGCTAGAAACAAGATATGACATGCACTGCCGGCAGGAACTGGGGGATTGTTAGTTAACCGAATTTGACTACGGACCCCCTTCAGGAGTCAGTGAGTCTAAAAACAGACACATTAGATGGCCTGTTTTTTTTCCAGTAACCTGAGCACTAATTCAGTGCTGGAGGGGAGAAATAGCGGAACCCCAACCACTAGTAACACCATCTAAGGAGGGGCTACAAGCCTGGGCTATTTCCTTGCTTTGAGCACTAAGTTAGTGCTGAAGTGACCATAGTCTGAGACTTGCTGCTCAACGTTGCCTGAACACACAGCCAGTAAAGGCATTGGTGGTCCAAACAGCTCCCCATCTCTGATCAGCCCACCAAGCGTGGGGGATCAATGGATACTTTTACCGAGCTTGTGCCAGCAAGCAGCTGTTAGGTGGACACTGTAGATACTGTTCTTGTCAAGGTGCACTACGTAAATTGTTAAGCCGCATTACTCTATGCCTTACAAGGTAAGGCATGGCCTCAAGCGTAGGGAACAATACCAAGCTTACATTGCTGCCAAACAGTGGTCTGCATTACCACCTCCTATGCAGGAATGGCATGTGGAACGTGACCGCGCCACCACACTCGGACCCCAAGCAGTCGCAACTGCTCCGGTCATATTGTATACTTTTCTCTGTCCTTCCGTACCATCCATGAGTACCACCCAGTGTTGAGAGAGTTAGTTTATCAGACCGAGGCTAGGTACGGCTGGTCCAGTCCACACTTCTGGAGCAGAGAGTCGACCACCTGGAATTGCCGCTTCAGAGTGGGGCGAGCCAGCCGCCACTGAGTGAGACTAAGACACCATCACCAGCACCACCCAGTACGATGGTGTAACTCGGTAACCAACACCCCTCGCCAGACACCATTAAGCCTGATTAAAACCATGCTATTGGTCTAGAGTTAAAATCCTAGACAAACGTACCATTCAGACATAACCTGGCACGTGCCAACGTGTATGTATGTTAAAGTACTTCCCGTTATCCAATTGAACTGAAATTTTGCATACATGTGTAGTTCCGTTGACAATACAATGTGAAGGCACCACACTGAGCTGATCTGATGATAGAGCCGGAAGGTGGCCATAGGAACTCTACAACTACATGCAGTAAACATTGTATCGAGTTTGTTTTACTGAATCGAATAACAGTAAAATGGAGATTAGGAGTGTCACTGCTGTTGTGCGCATGCCTTTTTTTTTTAGCGGCAAATGGTTCTGAAAACTATTATTATAGTTTGCTCCTACATTATGTCCCGTATTGGAATGAAAGCGATCTACGGGTCGATCGCGAGATATAATGGGGACCTTTCTTAGCAAGGGAAAGCCATATTTGTGATACATACACATGGTTGGAGACTAAAAAGTGAAAAATTAAAATAAATGTAAAAAAAACTTTTAAAACCATCCTTTTATTTATAAATGCACTAAAAAGAGAAAAATAATTATAATAGTTACACAATTTATAGAACCTGTAAGTTGTGGTCGAACAGCTGTAACTTTACTACAAATAAATATGTTTGTAACAATTTATATTTAGTATATAAAAGCTTGGCACGAATAGTCAAGAGCCTTACGCACAATATGTTCTTCCTATGCTTACACAAATGTGATATACATTCTATATGGTGAATAATTAAGAGTCTTACGCAAGATATGTGCTTACTACGCTCACGCAAATGACGTATACATTCTACATTGCGCCAAACTTTTATACACTAAATATAAATTGATATTGACGCTGGCTGACAGCCAGCAGCGCTAAGCCCATAATGGCCCTCACCACGCACATAACACGTGGGCATGCACGTGCGCAAAGAGGTTCCAATTTGAACCTTCCTATAACGGAATATTATTTGCAGTGTAAAATGTGTCTCTTTATTTTTCAAGGTCAAAAATGTCTTATTGTTTGAAAATGTATGTTTGTTGATATTGCAAAATGTCTGCTGCACACAGATTAAGAACAGTAATATTCCGGCGTGAACGACGTTATTGAGAGACATTCAAATTATAGAGAAAATTAATAAAAAAAATTCTGAAACGTAAAACAATATTTGAATTATTTTGTGCCACTTAATTTTCATACATAAAAGTTTTACTCGGCGTGCATAACACTTCCACTTATGTGAACCCTGTAGGTGGCCATGGTATCCTTGGTACAGTCATTGTAGGAGGTCTGGCGAGGTAAGGTGCTGTCACGTACGCACTTCAAACTTTTTGCACTGATGTAGATTACCATAGCTCATTCTTAGTATACCAGTTAACTTTTGCTTGCATACATTTTTTCCAGATAATTTCCCCAGTATTATGCTTCCACTTAACTAATCATTTGTGTCCTTTCGGTTTTTGAAACTTAAACGAGGAGAAAGGGAGGAAAGATGTCGGAGAGGCCATGTGGCCTGCGCAGCTTGAATCATGCGCCATCCGCCTATGTTAGAGGCGTTCCATTGTAATTTCTGTATTATTGCTGCGTGCAATTTTGAGGGCTTTATTTTCATGTACTATTCAAGGGCATTTTTCATGTTTAATTATTTCATTGCCACATCTTTTGCGACCACATGGTTCATAGCCGCTAAGTCGATATCTGTGCAATCCATGCAGTTTGAGGGTAGATTTATGTAATATCATGTGCGCCATAATTTATTTTAGTGTTCTATGTCAATTTTATTCAGGGTTCAATGTATTTTTTTTTGTAAGTGATGATTTGTATGTCCGACCACGTGGTCATTTCCATGGCTGATTTTCTTGCCATCCGACACGCTAGAAGCTCAGAACTATTTCAATCTGCAGCAGAATAATTTTCTCAACCAGAGTAATATTTTGTTTGACCAGAATTTGCAGTCTTTGCTGAGAAATATATAACATTTTCACCTGCTCCACTGTAACACTTATCCAGCGGCATCCGTGCCATCTAATACTGCTTTCACGTGCTTGCGTGTGTATTGTGACCACTCATGTCATGCCCCATCATTTTCCAAGTGTACTTATATGATTGTATGTAATTTGTACGGTGACATTATTTCCGTCCTAGCCGGCTATGTGTATATGCCGTCACCTCACTAATTACACGCAGCAAGATGAGCCCCGACGAGTCCACATTAGTGATGCCAAATAATCACACGTGTTCATGTAACTTGTTCATTTTGTCTCATTTCATTATTCTCTGCACCCTATCTTCAGGGAAAATAGTCAGTCCACCCTAGCGGCTGTCGCCCCCGTTCCCTTGTGAAGATTGTGTTTTCAAACACCACAGAGAAGTTATCCATCTAGGATGTGCGCTAGATTAATTGCGGGTTGGGAAGCACCCAATCGTAGTTGGCTAGACACGTCCGAGTGTAATTCACAAGTAAATTTCTGGCATGTTTCTTTGTACGAGTGGTAATAATAAAAGGAAGTAGTACAGTGCATCAAGTGTTTTCTCTTGTAATGACAGCTACCTCTTACCATTGTTTTCTAAAAGTTGTATAAAAGTAAATGATGTTTATTAATGCAAAGTGTTTCGTAAGAATGCTCGGGTGAGACGGACACACGGAACCCACAGCATCCCTGAGAACCCTGAGTCTCAACAGTGCGGTGACTGGGAAACACTGCTGGCGCCCACTTGCAGTAAGTTTATTGTGTCACAGTTCATCTCGTGTCTCACCCGATGGTATCAATATAAACATATTAATTTGTAGTCAAGTTTATTACAGCTGTTGGACCACATCTCACTTACAAGTTCTACAAATTGTGTAACTATCATAATTATTTTTCTCTCATCAGTACATTTGTAAATAAAAGCTTGGTTTTAAAAGTTTTTTACATTTATTTTACTATCTTGGGAGCCACAATGGTGCAACGGTCTGGGCACTTGCCTTCATCAAGGTGAATCAGGTTTGATTCACAGCAAGGTCACTCCCACATTTTTGTGCATGGGAATCGTGCAGTGCAGTGCTGTGCCACTGGTCAGCGGGTTTTCTGAGAATTGCTTATTTCTCCTGCTCTTGCATTTTGGCGCTGCGCCATACCCAGCTCACGTCACCCTCGTTGGGCCTTCAAAACTCCGATGTTAATAGCCACTCACGCCTCCCCACTCCACTCATATTTATTTTTGTCTCGTATTTTATTTCTCACATGTACCTACCATTTTTTTTTCATACTTATAGTGTATTCAGATAATTTTTGATAATTTTTGTCTTGTTTGAATCCTCCAAATACTGGTTGACCACTGTTAGTATGTAGTGTTATATTTTAATGATTTTTATGATTTCATTTAAATTTCACACTTAAGTCCTACTACTTTAAGGTTGTTCAAGAAGGTAGGACTGTATTTAAAAAAAACAGTTTTTGTTGAAGACATATATGAAAATATACTTTTAAGAGCAATACAAAGAACTATGAAGCATTAAAAATTATTTTCCAAAAGTTATCTAATTTTTATATACGAAATTTCTGTTTTTGTACGATTGTTACAAATATCAATATTCATCCCAGACGTAAACTTACTTTTTTGCTTTTTGTTGGAGCTTTTGCGCTCCGCAAGAAAATATTAAATATTCCATAAAAAGAAACAAACAAGGAGGTTAAGCACTAATTTCCTCCTTTAATGTTGGCTATTATGGTTTGCTCCTGAAGTGTCTGCATGTTTACTAATTTGTTTGCCTGGTGGGGTCGTGGATCTTCCCCTGAAAGATCTGGGGTGACGTTTTTTAGGTGGAGAGACTTTAATAGGAGGAGGGTAATCAAACCCCAGAGTAAGCTTGACTACGAATATCTCCCTCCCTGGAAGTCTGGTCCAGACTACAGTAAAGGCTGTCAATATTCATGACACCAGCTGCCACTAGATAAAGAAAGAAAAATAAAATCCCACAAAAGAAACCTTGCTATGAATTATTTGGTATACCTCTGACCTTACCCTATGCTTATAAGGAGCTGGTCTGGTTGGCTTTCTTACGGAGGCAAAGTTCGGGGTAACAGATGTTACTCTGCGGGTAACGGGTTTGGGAGGTATGGGATACGTATTTAATATCTTACCAGTGGCCGTGCAAACTGTGCACGTTACGGCCGGTGCTTGTGTGAGAGTACACGGGCAAGGTGGTGGGATAGGTTCGGAATAAATTACTAGCGGCCCTAATATGTCAAAATACTCGAGGTGTTGCCAGATCCAATCTATTCCAAGTAGGAACTACAATCCTCACGGTAGGTTGTTCGTTTGCGTGACTTTTCCTCAGGTTCGAGAAGAAGTTCAATTTCAGGAAGGGTCTGATCTATTTCACTGAGAGTACCTGAATTTACGCTTTTAGGCAGTGCCTCTAATTCTTTTTAAAGTGCTCATCCGGCTAACCTGTGGGTTTGGCTAGGTTTACCTCTTGTGCAGCATTTCCTGGAATGCGCAATTCACAGAAGCGTCTAGGCTTGTGGCTCGTTAGAAAAATAATTACAAAAGCTCACTCTCACTTTATCCAGGGGTTCCTCAAGCCCTCCTGTGACCAGTCTTCTGCAGACAGGCTGGGTAATGAGTGTTAGAGATTCTAGAAAACTGAGAGTGAATGTCACTGGAGATGTGGGCACCCCGGCCAATACTATTTCTGAGCTTTATGCAGACCATGGCCTTATGCAGGTGGTTAGGATAGTCAAGCAAGCTCGGACTGTCAATTCCTATCGGTGAGTGGTCGCTAACTAATAGTCCATTGAAAAAAAATTATTTATTTATGTTTTCAAAGTAAATGAGCAACAAGAGAATTCAAATTTGTGCGTGTATTTTGGTGTGAATAGGCCGAATAGTAGTTTTTTATGAAAAATTAGGGATAATTAATATTTCAAGTATTGGCCGCACTAAATTTTTGTAATCCTGTAAATATTGTAAAGTCACGATTCCGTACAAACATGATAAATTCCGACTTAATTTCACCCCTACAAAACATTTGTGACAGAAAATTTGTATTATGGTGCAAAGTTTACAAATATACATCTCGTGAAGATTACTACCCCACAGGTGGCAACGTGACTTGAGAAAGCAAAACCATCGCAACATGTTATACAAAATGACATCTTATCAATGTGCACTTCTAGTGTCATTGCGGGCATGTGAACTACGCAAGATATCTTTCTCTTGTACAGCAGATAAATTATTTTCTCATGTACAGGATCTATGACCGAACACCAACTTGTTTACATTTTACACGTGCAGGATGAAGGTTATTTTGTTTATGAACGTGAGTGAACATAATTACACAAATGGAAAGTTTTTTTTTCCTCTTCACTTCTTGTTCTTCCCCTCCCCTCACCTCTTTACCTTCTCTTCCTGTCCTTTCCTCTCCTTTTTAAAACATTAAATTGTTCTGTATGTTGACAAATTTCTGAACATGTTTTGGGGGTAAAAATATTTTTGATTCCAATATCTCGTATATAATCCGCACCCCACTTTTTGTGGTAATTTTTTCTTTTCTTTTTTTAATTTGCCTTTTACTGTATTTACTATTTATTTAAGTTCTTGAATACTTCTCCTGGCAACTTTCTTGTTGTTCTTCAAATTTTGTGCTATTTATAATACTTCCTTACCATTCTATTTCTGCGCTCTGTGTGCACGGCGATGGAATAATTTAACTCTTTATACTAATACTAAGCGTTTATTGCCAAATAACATTCATAACATTGTGTAACCTAATTCATCTTTACTTATCTTTTTTAAACACTTACTTATTTTTTATATTGAGCTGAAATTTTCCTTAGAAAAATAATGATCCTAGTTTTCCATACAAAAAATAAATACATAAAGTATTTAAATTTTCTAAGGTTTTGCAAATTTCTTAACAATTTGTCGAAATCAACTTACACATCCAACCTTATCGGGACACAAAATTTTCTTGCTCTCAAGAATGTACCCCAAGGAGTTCAAATTGCAGTGCCCTCGTGGTACACTGCACAGTATTGTGTCATAGGCAGGACCCCACAGTAAGAATCTGATTCATCCCTTACGCTCCTACTGCATGTAATCCCTTCTACAGATCAGTGGCACATTTATCAGGCCCCTAAAACTTTGGGTCAGCTTCCCGAGAAAAGCCTTTAAAAATTTCTGCGCTCGTGCGCAGAACATTTTTCGTGAACTCCTGGGTAAGAACTTCGTTCTACTGCATGTATGTGAGTTTTCCTGCTTATAGGCTTTGCAGGTGGAGTGGATGTGTCTCGTGCAGTATTTCCTAGTTTTCACTTCCAAGTCGAGAATCTGGGCCAGAGATCCACATCTCTAGTGTGGAATCGAACCACGGGATTGGCTATGTCCCGGATCTCAGTTCCTTCAAGACCTGGTTGCTTCCATTCTAATGTGGCTGATTTGCATAGATTGAAAATGAATTATGATAATGTAACATGTCTGCAAGAGAAATATGGAAGTTACCAAATTAAATTATACTGTGTCGTGTGGCTAAAGTCTTTTGCTCTGTTCGCACGCTGACTGCCTGCTTGGCAAGATCAGTGCTCATTTAAAGAATACCATGTAGCAGCGGTGTCATCACTCATCCGTGCGTTGTACACCTTCATATGAATGCTAATGAACTTACCGTATGGCTGGCTTAAATACTACTTGCCTTTAATGTTAGAGTCATATTTCGACTTTAAATCTTATCCATATCACTAATACACTTTATTCTACACATTGATTGCCTTTGGCGTGGAGTTTGCTGTCCTCACGGTCAACAAGTGCAGTTGAGGAAGAGCCTTTTCGCAAGCTGCTGGGAGGCTGCATTCTTTACAGTCTGCGGGTAAGGCCCTCTTGCAGGCTTCCAGGTTAAGTGTAACGCTGTATTGCAGGTCGTGGAGAGGAAGGAGAGTCTTTGCAGACTGAGGAGAGTCTTCGCAGACCGCCGTATCTGCTGCTGCTGGATGCTGGATCTCTATACTTGAAAATTTCATCATCAGTGATTCTTTGAGGTGTAGGGGGTAATGTAGCCTTCCAGCGCAGGGGTATGTTATCTCGGGGGCTGGAGCGCCACTTGTTTCTTATCGCCCGCTGGAAGGCGATGACAAATTAAAACACCTCTTCCTGAGGCTGGCGGATTGTGGCTTCACAAGGCCGCAGAGGTGCTGCCATCTTTGGGGGTTGTGGAAACCTCTTCCAGGGCTAAGCAACGAGTAGTGGAATATCACAAATATTTATTTTATTCACGGGGGTGACTCTTGCATGCAGGTTTCTGAGCGCGCAATGCGGATTGTAATTACGTGATTGAATTACAATTACGTATTTGGCAGTCCAGGCTTGTGGAATCTCCTTGCTTGATACGTTTATTTTATTTTGCCACTGTTATGACTTCCCCCTGAGCTCGGATAGCTTGTAGATGGGGCGAAGTTGTCCATAGAGTGCACAGCGCAGCATGTCGGCATGTGTCAGAACGTTATTTAAAGGGGATTGGTGGAGCTTACAAGCTTGGCTAATGAAAGGTGGGAAGAACCCTAGCCTCCACCAATGTTATGCTATTACTGTGGGGGAAATGTAATTCTTTAATTAATTATCGCTGTGTGTAAGTAGGTGGAAATGTCAGGCGCCTCCACCAATGTAATGTTCCCATATGGGGGCCATTCACAGTAAATGGGTAGCGTGCTCAGAATGCATCATGCCAGATACTCTACTATATAATGTATTTAAAATAAATGTACAACGTTTTACATTATAATTTACAATTCCTTTTACATTACGTGAAGAATTTAAACTACTCCTGGGGAGCTGAATATATTGTTACGATTTATCTGCAAGCATTCATGTTTTAACTGATATATTTCAGCTATGTGTCACTGCCTAAAAGTCTCTCTGGTAACTACTGAAACGGCTTTACCTTCATGTTGCTGAAGGCTGATCACTATGGCACCTTATGGTGGACGAAACCCCATTCTTCGGTCCATCTCGCTTCGTCGACAGCTGGATGTGGTAAGACCCCTGCTCGACTCCTCTGCGACCTTAAATATGCCGGCTGTTTACAATTCTTATGTTTATTTGCAAACAGCCCCGCGGCTTGTTTCCTGATTGCCGCAGCATTGCTACGCTTCTGTTACCTCGCTCTCGTTGCACCTGGGGTGGCACGTTAATGCGAGGAACTTCGCTAGAGCCTGCCCATGCCATAACACAATGTATTTTATAACGGGATTGTCAGTTATGTGTGTGTTTGTGTTGATGCCGTCGGGTGAGACACGAGACGAACGATGACACAAATACTTACTGGTAATTTGGGTGCCAGCGGTGCTTCCCAAACACCGCACTATTGAGACTCAGGGTTCTCAGGGATGCTGGGGGTTCTGTGTGTCCATCTCACCCATGCGTACTTACAAACATGTTGGCAATAATAAACTTTTTAACATCACTGAAAATAAGCACTGAATAAAACATATTTGGCTAGTGCTCTGTCACTACCGAATAAATGATATAAGTTCTCTGTAGACTTGTTTTATTGACATTATTCATACGCATCAACGTGCCAATGAAATGATTATCTCGGTCATGACAGCCAATTATGCTTGGGTGTTCCCCAGCCCGTAATTAATCTAGCGCATGCCTAGATGGATGATCTCACCGAGGTGCGTGAAAGCACAGCCTTCACAAGGGAAGAGGGCCGACAGCCGCTAGAGTGGACTGATGGTTTTTCCCTGAAGATAGGACACCGTGAATTACAAATGAAAACACTTAATACATATTAACACGCGTGATTACTCGGCATCACTAACGCAAACTCATCGGGGCTCGCCGTCCAGCACGTGGTTAGTGTGGTGACGGCCTATACACAGAGTCGGCTAGGACGGGAATAATTGCACCGTACACTAATTACAAAATTACGTAGACCCTTGAATGATACATGAAATAAGATGGGACATGAGATGAATATTCACGATAAACACACACATGTGTGAAAACAAGTTTAGATGGCGCGGATGCCGTTGGATGATGTTCGTAGCAGACCACATGGTGCAAGTGAAATTGCAATATTTCTGCGTGGAAACGGCAAACTAAATTCAGATCAAATATTATGTTAGTTGAGAAAGTGATTCTCTTTACGATTAGAGTGGTAACATGCTTGTAACATGCCTCATGGCGGTAAAATCAAACATTAACATGACCGCGTGGTCAAGTACAAAAAGCATCAATTTACGTGAAAAAATACATTGAACCCTGAATAAAATTGACATAGAACCCTGAAATAAATGATTGCACATACGATGCTATATAAATAAGCTCTTGAAACGCAATGATGGTGCATAGAAATACTTGGCTTCAGTCGGCCACGTGGTTATACATGCTATTGCCGTAAAATATTCAAACACAAAAATTACCCTCAAATACTTAACTAAAACAAAGCTCTTAAAATTGTGTGTAGCAATAATGCAGAATTTAAAATGAAACGCCATAAACATAGGCGGATGGCGCCTGAATCAAGTTATGCGGGTCGCGTGACTTCTCCGACATCTTTCTCCTCGATTAAGTTAAAAATGCCACAAGAGTGCAAGAAATTAATAAAGCGGAAGCATAATACTGGGGAAAATATCTGGCAAAAACATACGCAAGCAAAGGTTAACTTGTAAACTAAATAACTATGGAAACCTAAATCAGTGAACAAAAGTTGTAGTGCGTACATGACAGTGTCTTACCTCGCCAGCTCTCCTCGACAGACTGTCCAGAGACAAGCGTTGCACGAACCTACCATGGCTGCTTACAGGGTTCACATAAGCGGAACTGCTATGCACGCAGAGTAAAATATTTTATATTGAAAATAAAATGGCACAAATTAAATAAAATATTGTTTTACATTTCTATAATTTTCTTATGAATTTCAATATTATTTTAATGTCTCTTTATGACGGCGTTCATGCCGGAATATTAAGTGTTCTTAATCTTGGTGCTTTGACTATTATAACCAAATAATTTAAAATTAGTACAAATACTTTAATACATTTTAAGACATATTAAACACTGTAAATCCAAGAGAAGACATTTTACACCAGAAAATAACATTTATATGAAAGTTCAATATTATCGGCCTCTGCGCACGTGCGGGACACCAGACATGTGAAATGTGAGCGCCATCATGGGCTCTAGTGCTGCTGGCTGTCCGCCGGAATCAGTGTGTGTGTCACATTGACTCTTGTGAGTGAGAAGACTGACGTAGTTTGCAGTTCAGAACTATAAGGTATATTTGTGTTATTAATTTGTATTTTATGTATTTACAGTGTTGTGAAATTGTTACTGTTGTATAGTGTATACGATTAGCACCTCTGTATTGTCTTTTGTAAAAAAATGTATATAAGTACTTGACACGGTCTATATCCCCTTAATGAGGATTTCCAGAACTAAAATTCAATTCAAAGTAAATTCCTTCTCACCTATGAATATCTTAAAGATTTTATTGTAATAGTGGAAAGTAAAGGTATACTATATTTTAAGGAAATTCTCGCCTTAGTCAGCTGACCGACTTTCTCTTTGCTATTCCTAGGTGGCTGTCATACCAGTCAGAGGTGAAAATTATAATAATTTTTAATGCATTGCAATAATGTATATGTATTTTGGAATGTTGTATGGGATTAAGTTTGCCAGATTGTTGTTATGTGCTAGAACATAAAGTTTGGCGGAATTTTCTGTGTATGAATATGGTAATGTACGTGACTATAAATATTTTTTTGCTCCCTTGACACCATCTTTTTCGGTGTTTTAGGTATACGTTCTAATTAAATACTATTTATGTGGATGTTTTAAAATTGTGAAACTTAGCAATGTAAGGTGTTTATTTTCAGTTAAACATATATTCCGCTGCTATATGGTAATCAGTTGGCTCTGAATCTTGAAACAGTGTACTCATAAACGCGCCCAGCGGTTGAGGGTTCCGCCGCAGTTTGAAGCAGTCCTTTCTTCTTAATCTTGCCACGCGCTACCTAAGCTCTCAGCGCCACGTTCGCCTCACAACTACCTCTCCATCCCCTGTCCAAGGCACAGAAACCGGAGTGCAGGCAGTCCTAGTAGTTCCAGTAAACCCTGCTAGGGTTACCCCCATTTCGTGGCCTTGGGCGGAACAGCAAAAACACCCTCCCCGTCCAGACTCTCTCTGACGACTGGAAGCATCACACCCAGAGCAACCAGTTTTATACAGCCTGTGGGAGGTACAGACAGCCCTGTAGTGAGTCTCAATAGTGCGGTGTTTGGGAAGTTCCGCTGGGCCCCATATTACCAGTAAGTATCTGTCTCATCGTTTGTTTCGTGTCTCACCCGACGGCGTCAAGGTGAATAATGTTTGTTGTAGTTACCAATGAATGTTTTAGTTGTTTTGTTAAATTTTTTCTGTATCATATTTAATGCATATAAAGATTTATAAAATTGTTAATCAATGCTATATAAATGTTACAAATAAAAATTGAAAATCTATAAATGGCATTCAAAAATACTATTTTTCAACCTCTCTACCTATAATATATATTTTATTTTTTGTTGCAGGTGTAAAACGGGAGATACTGAAGATTACATACAAAACTGATAATTAATTTGTTGTGGCATGAACATGACGTATGTGGTTAATGTTTGTGTCACTAAATGCTCGTGTACATATTTTTTATTTTAATAAATTTTATTGAATTTTTATAAATTAACGGGACTTTCTAGTTAAATTCTAAACCACAGTATCTTGTCCATCACATGGGCACACTCCACTAGACAAAGCTGAATGGTACATTTTGGGGAATAACAGGTGATAGAATACATGTTGATTCACTCTATTTCCTGTTTCCAACAATGATCACTTACTTTTTACAGTGTAAAGCATAGCTATTAATTACTCATATTCTTGCTGTTTAAATGATAGCCTTTTTGAACACAATTATATTTTGAATTTAAAATTGTAACATTTCAGTTAAATCTAGAAGGCTGTAATTTTGTTCACAAGTTTTATTTCACGTGTTTTCTTTCTTCAACAACTCAAACAACTAATATTTTCTTCTTCTTAAAACCAAAATTAAGTTAATTTTTATTCATTTTTCGTTTTCGATAATAACAATCCCAACATCTTGCAGCAGTTAACTTAAATATTCACCTCTATATTATTGTCATTAATTATATCATTAAAACTTATTTTACCACCCTCACCGATCATTGGCTGTGGTTGTATGATTTCTGTTAAAGAAAATTAAGTTTGATTTTACTTCAGCCTTACTTGTGTTGTTACCTGCTCTCTGATTGGCTGTCGTTTGACCACACCACATCTCTCCTCCACCAGGATAATTTTATTTCATTCACGTGTTTTATAACATTCAGTGTTTACTACTCTGTAGGGAATAAATGAACAATACGTAGTACACTCTAAAAACAAATGAAATATAACCTCTAAATTATCTCTATTTCAATACACTAGTAAGATAACGAAAAATTACACTGCACTTAATTAAAATAAGATAATAAAGCTTAATTTGGAAATTTATATTAAATGCATTGTCCACATAACCAAATAATCTGTAACCATAATACCTGGAAAACTGCAATATGACATAGACGCCTCCCCTACCCCCCCCCCCCCTCTCAGTTTGGAACAAGTTTTACAAATTTGGTACAAACCAAAACAAACCTAAGCGTTAATTTGCTAGAATTAACTGCAACATGGTTTTTTTTACACGTTTTGCCAGACATCCTCAACATAATGCTATCCGCTTAATCTAATAATTTGTAGTCTCTTTCAGTTTTTTTTAGATGCTAACGAGATGAGACGGAGATGTGTCGGAGAGTCATCCGCCCATGCTTAGGGCTTTTCAGTGTAAATTCTGCTTAATTGCGATGTGCAATATTTATGGTAATATGTTTGTATCATTATTTGAAGGTTTTTGTAATTTTGATTTCTTTGCGGCCAATTCGCCCATGGCCACATGGTTGGAGATCGCCAAGTCCGTATCTACACAATCACCGAATTCTGTGGGCTAATTGTTGTTTCATATTGTGCACCATAATTTATTTCAGGGTTTTATATAATATTTTCAATCAGGGCTCTTGTATTTTTGTGTTTGATGCATTTTGTCCCGGGCCATGCGGTCATCATATGAACTTGTATTTCCCGCCATCCAGCATCCTAAAGAGCTTGGGTACGATCGTTTCTAACAAAGATAAATTGGCAATACAGATTCAACTATCACAGATAAACCTGCTGGAATTTTCAGAGAAATTACGTGTTTTTACACTCGCACACGTGGTCCACTACGAGCCCTATCCAGCGGCATTCGCACCATCTAAAGCTAAGTTCACACCTTTGTGTGTTATTTTCCATTCATTACAAGAGGTAACTCTCGTGATGAATGGATATGTGGCCTAAATGAGTGTCCCGTGAAGTCACGACCGTTAGACGCAACAGCCATTGGAGGGAACACTCGGATAAGCGGCACCACATATTCTCATAGCTTTTTGATGTGCGCGATGTCGACGGGCCCCGTGGCCGAATCCGGAGTGTGACATGGCTCCAAGTGGTATCAAAAAATGGGGAATCACATTCCCGAAGCAAGTGCAAAGTGACGAGCAGTTCCCTAGCTGCATTAATTAATTAGAACCTTTCTAGTCATTTTTAGCGGTGATTGCACCACAATTAACTAGGGAAACCGCCCACTCCAGCATAGAGAGTTGATAACATATCATAGAGTCCGTGTGTCGTCATATCCATACACATTCCTGTAATTATCGCCATTACGACACACAGCGATATTAATATGTTAATTATATTAGTGAATATATATCGAGAATCAGCCACCCGAGCCATCATATAATTTAATATCACCCTTCAAGTGCGGTTACATACTTGTGACATCACATTCTGAGCCATATCTGGGGCTCCAGTGTTCACGAGTATGTCACTAACATGTTTTAGTTCAGTAATCATAATTATGTACAATGTCAGTTTTATTAATCATGTTATTCATTAAGTTCAGTTTTTTCATGTTTTCATTTTGGCACTGGATTCGCCAGACGTCCGGCGAAGCCAACGTGATGTTGTTAGTCAGATTTCAGCACTTCAGACAACCTGCAGGACAGGTGGTAAGCTCCATATACCCCCCTTGCAATTCAATTTAGGTTGCATTCTTTTTCATTGCAATAGTTAACGTAACTCCGGAACATTTAAGTACTTTTATCTAGCCGAGAGAAGGCCTTCCTGCATCCTGAGGTAACATTCCATGACTTTACGCACGAGACACGTTTTTCATTTGTTCTTAATTAAGGCCCACGCCTTAGTTTTACAGTAGCGACCACCGGCAGGTTCAGAGTGCCGGGTCCGCTTAACCAAAGGTACACATTCATATGTGCAGCAACATTTTGTTGTACCTTTGCAGTAGTAAAACAGTCATACCCTAATAGACGTGTTTTGTTGCTTTGACTCTTCTGTGTTCATCGGGTACTGCACCCTAATAGCAGCATCAATTTTAAAGTGTATTTCAGTGTATGTTTTGCATTTACGGGGTCTGCCTCCCTCAAGCAGAGTAAACTAAGTGATAATTTAGGCGTGCAAAGTGGCTGACAGCTTCGTCCGTTGGAAAGGCAATATCTAATCAACATAATTTAACTGGCAATTAAATTAACTCTCCTTCATATTGACTGCGTATCCAGAGTCGCCGCAGGCCATCGGCCATATGACCCCATTCAACATCGTTCACTCTCTGAACGTGGCGTCAGGCACATCATCAGTTCCTGTTCTCCACCTGGTCCCAGGTGGGACATGGAACACATCACAGCAACTCTGGAGGCACAGCGCGTCAATTGGTAAAAGTAATACTGTAAATATAATTAATACTGAGTGAGTCCGTAAGAGATAATCTTCAGATGTTTGTAGTCAGTTTCTTGTTCAGATACAAGGTGTGTGTGTATTAACTACTGTTTGCTCATGGCACCACCATGCGGCAAGACAAGTAACTTTAACTCTAGCCATTGCTTCTTCGATTACTTCCTGTGTGTGGCCCATCACATGCAGTGGCACATGTGTTTGACCCTGCAGTTAGTTCAGGGTGCGGCTATCCCTACCCTATTACACTCATTTTAACCATAGTCAAGGAAGGAATTGTTGGCCATTCAGTATGCCCTGTGGTTGATACACATTACATCAAATTACGCTACATGTTACTGAATTTGCATAAAACGCTTTTCCGGAGTAGACCAGGTGCTTAAACGATCGAGAATCGGTCAGGTAGGTAAATTATGAGGTAGGTAGGTACGTAAGTCAGTAGTTGGTTTTAACATCTCGTTACCAGTGAGGTCATTAGAGATTGAGGAAGGAATAGGCCATGGCCATTCTTAAGGACCCATCCCACCATTCGCCCAGAGTGATTTTGGGAAATAATGGAAAGCTGAAATCAGAATGGCCAGACCGAGAATCGAACCCGGGTCCTCTCGAATGTGAGTCCAGTGAGTTACCACTGCCCCATCATACATGACGGGGAGAAGACACTGTTCTCTGTATAGGTAAAGATTAATTGACAAGCTAAGTGACATATAGAATAACGATACTCAGTTCCTGGTTACGCATACATGGAGAACAAAATTTATATTTTGAGCTGAAGTCTAATGTGCCTAGAAGCGGCTGTAACTAGTTAAAACTCCCCGACCACAAGCCGCGAGAATGGTGGATACTGCTCAGGGTCAATGAAAAAGGTTTCTAAAAGTTTATCTTTTGCACTCTAATGAATCAGTTCAAACAGAAGTTGATAGACCTCAAGCAGTTCAAAGCCAACATTACCGTCAGACTGTTGCGATGACGACTGAGGAACGTGGAGCTGCCTGGTCGGGCCTTGCCGATTGGACGGCACGGAATTCTTGAGCCTTATTAAATCGGCTTTGAACCTTATGATAAAGACACATTATACATGTCCCACTCATAGAACACAATTGGGACATGCTTGCACTTTCGGTGTTGCGTCTACGCACCTGAGGAGTGCTCTTAGAAAATGAAAAGCAATTTTATTCAGTGCTAATTGAATTGTGGACTTGAACTGTTTAATTACTCCAGTCTATTGATTTCCTTGGAAAAATATCTATTTGTGTTGGCTGATAAATGTTTATACATTTTATTGTGATTTACCTTTCGCTCTCCGGATTTGTCCGAAGGGGTGGCCAGTGACTTAGGGGGCGGCCTGAGGCCCACTACCCTCGATGTCAACTGATAATCAACCAGAATATAATATGCTACATTTCATGTTCATATGGTGCGACACATTACTTAAATAAATCTACAGATTACACACCTACATTCTTTAATAAATGTTATTGGATTACGAAGTAGCGTGTAATGGTTGTACAAGTTCATCACATAGCTGTAGCATTAATAAATTAGAACTCGTAAAATGACCAATGTTAAGTGATAGTTTATACAGGTATTAATTTATCTCGTGACAAACTTTGATATGATTGTTCCCATTTGAGGCGTGCCTGGTGAAACCTTGCATACTTGCGGAAGCGTTCTGAATTTGACTTGTCTTCCATTCGCTTCGTGGCCTCGAACGGGTCACAGACAGGTCACAACGTGTGGTTCACAGGATACATGAAACACACGAATCATACCTGTTTGTTGACACGCAGAAGCGGTGAGGCATGCTGTAAAACGTGATATAGTCTCGTGGCAAAAGGGACCGCATCAAGAAGTTACACTTGCAGCACAATGTCAAGATTTAGAACCATTCACGGCCAGCTGAACTAAGAGCCTGCATGTGTGTGCGTGTCTGTTTGTGCAGTAGCGTACATGATTATCATGAACTCCAGGTACCCACAAACTTTGTGAGATGTTTCGTTATGGATAATGTAATAGCGAAAACATAATGCGACCTATGACATATTTGATAATTGGGAATTAAACGTAGTTGCATTATATGCAAGAAGTCAAACTAAATGAGATGAAAAATATGTTCGTAAATAATGCTATCCTGATTTAATATCTGCAATATTTGAACATTGGGCAGGTTATAACTGTCGATAGACACACACTTTTGTGGTCAAGTCAATGGCATCTTCTAATGTCCTGATGACGGCAACTATACACCCAACAAATATCCACAGACAACGGATGTAAAATCTGGCAAACACTGTTCACAAAATTTTTGTTTCATCTCGTGTTGTTTGGGACTTTCTGCAAATAACTCATTTTAGTCCCCAGTTTTTGGGGGTGTGTCTCTGCCCTGCTGATTGCGTTAGGTCATACCATGTTTTCTACCACTGTTAGATTAATAAAGTAATTGTAGATGCATCGTTCAAAACAATTTTATTACCGGATAACATGTTTACATGGCCACCATATCTGTTGTGCACTAGAGCCTGATGGTGTGCATCTCACATGTTGCCAACAGAACATATTTGGAAACACATCTTACATCTCCTTTACTTCAACTTTTTTCAACTAACAGTTTAAAATTAATTTACTTAATAGTTAACATCACACTGGTATGATAAATTACAATTATGACAACAAATACTTTTAACAATTAGCTGACAAAATCTTGCAAATATTTGGGTAATTTTAACCCTACTTGGCCTCAAGTCACCTCTCATTTCCCCACAGTCATTGTTAGGTGCAGAACCAGAGTCAATCATGGTAGTAATATATTTGCTATTTTCTTGCAACTCTGAACCACTACAAGAGGGCTCATTATTAAAAAATCTATTAGGCACTGTCCTTAGGTGTTTCCTGTTTCGCCTATAAACTGTGCCATAGAGCATTTTTAGTAACTATGATCGAGGAGAATCAAACTTACTGACAATCGTTGCAGGGGTCCACTTACTACCTTGCTGAACTCTAACTGGCTGGTTTGGACTTAGTTCAGGTAGAGCTACTGCATTCCTGTCATAGTATCACTTCTGATTTTGCTGACGAGATCGAAGCCTGGCAGTTACATCGGCATGCACATGAGGTTTTAGTAGATCAGAGTTAGTGGGAATTTTGGATTTTAAACGGCGGTGCAAATGCATTTGAGCTGGGGATATCCTTATTCCAGCCATAGGGGTATTCCTGTAGTCAAGGGGTGCCAGGGACAATTAAATTTTACACTCGGTCACTTTATGCAACATACACTTTGCAATATCTACTCCTTTTTCAGCTAACGCATTAGCCTGTGGAAAATGTGGGCTAGTAGTTTGTACTTTAAAGTTCCAGCAATAGGCAAACTGCTTAAACTCGTAACTGCTAAAAGGTACGTTGTCTGAGACTACTAAATCTGGACTGCCAAAATTAGCAAACACTTCTTCAAACTTTTTTATTACTTCACTTGATTTAGCCCCAAGCAACTTTAGTTCCAACCTCTTAGAAAAGTAGTCAATGATCGCAAGGAAGTTTTTTCCTGCAAATTCTAAAATATATGCCCCTAAATGAGCCCAAGGCCTATCGAGAACAGGATGAGGCATCAATGACTCCTTAGTATTAGACCTTTGGTATGTTTGGCAAATTTCACATTTACTAACAACCTGCTCTATGTCATACAATGTGTTAGGCCAGTAAAAATACCTCTCAGGCTCTGGCTTTACACTTGCTTGTTCCCAAGTGAGTTTCATGTATCAACTTGAGCATTGCTGGCCTGAAAGGCAAAAGGACCAAAAACTTTTGGCTACATAAATCAAGCCATCTACAATTTCTAACGAGTGCCAAAGCCTCCAAAATATTTCACTAGTATCAGGTAATAAGGCTTTTGCACTAGGCCAGCCACCTGCTATCCCCTTAGCAAGAACAGAGAGTTGAGTGTCCTGAGCTGTTTCTTCCCTAAACTCCTCTTTTCTCTTCTCAGACATGGGTAAACTGGACACCAGAGAATGAATTGCAAACTGCGAGTCCTCATCAGAGTGCTCATTATTTTCCAAGGTTGCACAAGACAACATATCTACAACATACATTCCCTGTCCTGGTCAGTACATTACAGTCACTGAGTACCGCAGCAATTTGAGACGAATATTTTGAATATGTGGAGTTAGTGAGATAATATCCTTTTTCATGATACTCACCAGTGGCTTATGGTCACTATGAACTGTAACCAGCCTCCCATAAGTGAGTTCATGGAACCCTTCTCACCCAAATTGAACAGCAAAAAATTATAGCTCAATGGGTGCCCATTTCTCTTCAGAGCTAGTTAAGCTTCTTGAAGCAAATGCTATTGGCTTGCCATTTGGCATGGCACAACAACCAATTCCAAGAGAAGAAGCATCAGTCTGGACTACAAGTTGTAGGTTTGGGTCATAAACACCTAGAACAGGGGCTGAACAGATTAGACCTTTTAAGGCTGCCACTGCAGATTCTTGCCCGTGCGACCATTGCCAAGGTACATTGCTATGCGTAAGGAGCCTCGAGGGAGCAGAGACTTTGACAAGGTTGGGAATAAATATTTCTACATATTTTACTAGGCCCAGGAAGCACAACAAATCTGTCTTGTTTATAGGCACTGGTATGTGCAAAATAGCATCAACATGTTTTTTGTCTGGCTCAACACCTTGAGCAGAGATTACATTTCTAACATAGCTTGCACGTGACACAAGATACTGAAACTTTGACTTATTAAGCTTAACATTACATTCTCTAGTTCTACACAACTCCTTACGAACTATGGATTATAACTCTATGTGTAAATTAGCTCTCATAATGATGTCCATCAAAATACACGTCTACTCCATCAATATCACCATATATTTCAGGTGTAAAACTGAGCCCAAATGGAAGGTGATTGAATCTGAACATCCCAAACGGCGTAACAAAACAAAGATTGGAGCTAGGCTCATCAAGGGGGACCTGAAAAAATCTATTTGACAAATCATGTGTATCATAATACTTAAATCCTGCTAATCTTGATGCAAGATCCTCTGGTGAGGGTATTGGACGCATTTCACGTTGAATGGCTTTATTTAAATTGTTAGGATCAAGGCACAGCCATAGACCACCACTTTGGTTTTCAACAATGAGAAGATTGCTGACCCATGCAGTAGGATAAGTTACTTTAGAAATTACACCCGGCTTCTCTGAAAGTTTGAAAGCTAGCTTTAAGGGTCAATTACATTGGGCGAGTTTACTAGCTACTAGCCAGTAAATTCACTAGCTGCTAGTAAACTCGCCCAATGTAATCAAGTTCGCTAACTGACTAGCAGGTAGCTCAGTTAGTGCGAGTAAAGTTGAAATCTGGGCTACTTTTCTCGCTACTCGTGTGTAATCATAGTTGCTAGTGAAATCGCTGCGAGCATCCCGGTGGTTCCTGGTTTCAGTGTCTACAAAATGTCGACGGGAATAGTTCGCACGGGAGTCGTTTTAGCGCATGCTATAAAAAAAGGAGCAAGAAAGAAAAGCAGAAATTGAGGTGTAGAAAAGTGTGGGTAAATGCATGGATAGAAAGACGTGAGAAATTTGCTGCATCGAGCAATTTACTGAAAGAGTTGAAGGACGAAGATCCTGTGGTGTACTGGAATATTTTGAGATTAGACTCTTTGATGATTTACTGTAGATGGCAGATGGAATGCTCAAGAAACAAGATACGACAATGAGAACGGCAATCACAGTAACCACAAAAATGGAAATTACACTACATAATCTAGCAACTGGTGATTCCTTCAAGTCTCTAGAATACCTGTTTAGAGTTCCGGAACCAACAATTTCGAAATTTTTGCCTGAAGTGCTCTCGCCGATTTCTCGCGCCCTTCAGCCATTCATCGAGGTAAGTAAAAATTAATTTACTACGAATTAACAACAGTTTTTTGCAAGAATGTATTTGCCAAAAGTATAGTTACAGTATACGGTAACAGTATACAGGTACAATATATGTTAGTAAACAGTTTCAATTCTAGTGTAGACTACTGCAGTGGAGTACTTGGTCCAAACGTTTTCATCATAACATTCAAAACGTCATGATCGTCGTTTGAAGAGACAGAATGCGAAGCAAGTGAATGGTCAGACGATGGTGAAAATGAAACATCGAAAACCCGTGGTGTGTTTGAATAAACCACATTCTCCAAAGAGGACGACTTGGAACGAATGATACAGTTTTGAATTTCCTACTGTAGTAAGATGGTTTGTCGCTGTGGTAGCTGACGAAGCTCAGCTGCAACAAACTTTCCGAACTGGTCATACGGCTTCTCCTCAGCTGCACTCTGTCCAATCGGTTAAGCGCGGATGATATTTCATGAGGTGGTTGTTCGGATGCTGCTCGTTTTTTTAAACCTTTTCATTGGCGTCTATGGTGGTCTCATGTTTGCGGGCGATTTGTTCTTGAATCGTTCTTCTGGGCAGTTGTTGACGGTCTCAACAGATTCCCTGAAGCTATCGCTGCACTCATCTGGCTCCGTTTCTTGACTGTTTTGTGATATATCCTAGAAATAATACAAACATGTTACTGGTTTAAATTAATTAAAAATATTAATTTATTACTTTGATTACTTTCAGGTACCTAAACGAGTTGATGAACGGAAATAAATTGAAATGACAATCTTCCAGTGTTGAAATTTTCCTAGATGTTGTGGGGCCATCGACAGGAAACACATCATCATTAAAAGACCTACGTGTTCCTGTTCAGTCTACCTCAATTACAAAAAAAAAAACCTATAGTATAATATTATTTGCTATGGTTGATGCCGATTACTGCTTCACTTACATCGACGGTGGAAATGGCCGAGCAAGTGACAGCGCAATACTTAGAGATAGTACTCTGAACATTGCAATGGAAAGCAATACACTTGGGATGCCTGAATACGCCGCTATCATTGGAGATGATGCTTTCCCTTTAAGAACAAATCTAGTGAAACCTTGCGGTAAAACTGCTCTCAGTTCTGTGGAAAAAACATTTAATTATCGTCTATCGCATGCTAGAAGAATTGTAGAGAATGCTTTTGGCATATCTGTACGGCAGTTCAGAGTATTTTCAAGACCAATTGAGTTGAAACCCGAAACTACCGATAAAGTAATTTGGGCTGCTTGCAGTCTTCATAACTAGCTACGAAAGACTGCTCCAGGCAACTACTTATCTCAACAAGCAGTAGATAGAGAAGATTTTAACACTGGGAATATTACACCTGGGGCCTGGAGGGAAAATGCCGACATTCTGCAACCTATTAATAATCTAGGCAGCAATAATTACAAACGTGCTGCTGAGGAGGTCAGACGAACGTATGCTACATACTTTACAGAACAACATCCTCTGCCTTGGCAATGGGAGAAAGTTGGAGTAACAGTCTGATCATTTTATTAGTAATGCTCTGTTTAATATTGATTGTAAATAAAGTGACATTGAAATGTATATTTAACTTGTCAAATTTGATTTGCTGCTTCTTGCAGACAAAACCTTGGCCAAATAATTTGCGTCCTTGAACCATGCCAACTTTTGTGAATAAACATCTCCAGTACCACAGCCATTTTGTTGAGCTCCTGTCTATAAACATATTTAATTGATTTAATTTTTGCCTTGAGTTGCTTCGCATCCATTCCCTCAAGTAATTGTTTTTCAGTAAGCTCATTATAAAGGTGTTTAAAATGTCATCTTTTAATTTGGTATTACAATAAGTCTTTGTGTTTCATGTTCCAAATACAGGGTACTGCTGGTAAATGTTAAACGCAGCAATAGGATTTGTGTTCCACTTCATTTTTTTAACAACACTAGAACACAGTAGCCAGAAAAGTTCAGAACATGAAAAGTAAGCAAAGAAAGCAACAACGTAGACGCAACAGGTGATGCAACCTCGTCAGCTGGTTGGCTACTGTGCGAGTGGAAAGTTGTATGTAATCACCATTATCAGCGCTAGCTGACTCGCCCGCTACTTTTCTCGCCAGCCAGTAGCTAGTAAACTCGCCCAATGTTATTGAACCTTTAGTCTGTTAAATAAACTACCGGGAACTCTACGGCAAGAGTTCGCAACAGGAGTAACACTCGGATCAACATGGATAGTAAGTGGCTTACCAGGAAAATTTCCTAACCCTGTAAACACATATTGAAACTCTTGCAGTATGTCGTCCTTACTGGATACTGAATGTTGAGCAACAACACTTAACACATTGTACCAAATGCAGTGCTTGACATGCTTCTAAACCCAGCAGAGGTACAGCCTGCAGAATGTCAACAACTTCAAACTGTATTTGATGCTCTTATTTTCGAACCACACAAGGTAATGTGTAGAGACAGGTGTTTTTCGCGAAAACATTTTTGAGTCTGCTAGACTTCAGTACCCTACATCCACAAACGCAATTTCATTTTGTTATTGGCCGCATGTCTACATGAGAAGACATATTCTTATTTTACTGGGCCAATCAAAATAAAGTACTTTGATGCTGAACACCCTTGAATTGCTGACAGACACTTGCGGCAGGTGACATTTAGAATCATCCAACCACGAAAGTGCATATGAACAAAAGGGTTTTGTAGTGCAACTGGTCTTGAAATCTTTTCGCGAAAAACACTTGTCTCTAGTAATGTGACAGATCCCAGATGAGGTATCTCGAACTCTCCACACACTCTTAGTGGTGGACCTTTCTTCTGGATGTCACTAGTGCTTACACCAAGTTTTGAGAGCAAAGCAAGTGGCATCGTGTTGACCTGAGCAACTGTGTCGAGCTTGAAGTGAACAACTGTGTTAAGAACAGTAATGATTTCCCACCATGACCGCTGATCAACGGATGCAGGACCGCCAACGTCTGCTACTTTACAAATAGTCAACAGGATCAGACACTGCTTCAACTTGACGTGACTGAGATTCTAGCTTCAGACACACTTCATTAGCTTGCTGTGGGCTAGACTGCTTGTTTTGCTTATTGCAATCAACTGGATCTCCGACTGGTGAACTCTTACAAACAGCTGCGAAATGATTATTCCGATGACACTTTGCACACATTTTATTCATTGCGGTGCACGTTTTCTCACGTCCATGAGTATAGCCACAATAGCCGCATTTACTGG
The DNA here is from genome assembly GCA_029891345.1 of Dryococelus australis. NCBI lineage: Eukaryota > Metazoa > Arthropoda > Insecta > Phasmatodea > Phasmatidae > Dryococelus > Dryococelus australis. Next base: position 22,555,508 of record CM056993.1, read on the forward strand.
TAAGCTTAGACGTACGTTTTAAGTAATATTTATCAACATCCTGAGACGACTTAACTGCAAGCACTTCATTCGTTAAGTTTGCATCCATACTAACTGTTGTACTCTGCATAACCTTCAACTGAATGCGACTTGCTTCTGAGGAACCACACCCATTGATAGCCTTATCAAGTGTTAAATCATCTCCTGTTTGCAGAAGCTTTTCTTGCATTGCCGCATCGTTAATTCCTGCCACTAGTATAGCACGACACAAAAAACTTTCTTGTGCGCCGAATTCACACACACGAGACAGATTTTTCACGTGTCTAATGAACTGTTCTACTGTCATTCCTTCCAGGTGCTTTAATGTTAGAAACTGAGAACGGTGTTACAACAGATTCTTCCGTGGCGAGTAATACTTGTCGAACCTTTAAATGACAGCATTATACACTTGGGCTTCAGTCTCAGCGAAGTTAAATTAATTGTAGCTCTGAATGCTCTTGTCGCTGATTGCATTCAATAACAGTGCCGCTCATGGGATTTCAGAGTCATCGTTTATTTTCAGTACTTGTAGGTACAACCTGAATTTTTGTTTTCAAAACGTCCAATTTTGGTCTAAATTACCTTCCACAACAAGGTGATCTGGAGGTTTCACAAACTTCATGTTTAGATGGCCGCCATATCTGTCGTGCACTAGAACCTGATGGAAAGCATATCGCATGTTGTCAACACAACATATTTGGAAACATATCTTACAACCACGTTTTCCATAGCGGATAATCTCATAATTTTTTAACTGAAGTTGAGAAATATCCTCTATATGCACTTAATGGACATTGAGTTTTTTTTTTCAAAGATTGCTTTTAAAAGTTCTTGCTTTACTGTGAACAGCCTATGAAAAGAAATTAAGCAATATATATATATATATATATATATAGTTTCGAGTTACTTGATTCGTCTCAGAATGGCGCCACGAGTAAATGGAAACTATGAAACCAGCTCCAAAACACAGAAAATATGCCGTAGCTTCATTCATTCACATTCAGCTAACAGTGCAACTTACAGGATGATTTTCGGTGTAGAGATGACACAGGCCACAACCCTCTGGCTAGAAAAGATGAATAATGCGTTTCCTTTCGTAAGGACATCTTGGCACAGTATTGTGTTACACTAAAGGACCATAAAATTAGAGCACACAGAAGGATGCATCAGATAATACTGAAACTTCATAGAGGTAGTAACGTACATGATCATAAAACAAAGCAGCAAAATAATTGCATGTGGATATGTGGTACTCCATACAGTCATCTTCAATAATGCATAGGATCCCCTCGAACAGCAATACATGCTGCAACACAGTCTGGCTTGGAGTCCAGCAGACACCAGAAGTTGTTCTGAGACAGACAGGCCCACAGTTATTAAACTGCTTTTATCAAATCCCGGTCACTGTTGCACGGCGGCAGCTGGCGTTTCATTTGGTCTCACACATGTTCGATTGGGGATATGTCAGGGAAGCAGGCAGGCCATGTCAGTGAGGCTAGAAAGGGGCCAGATAGGCAATTTTTTAAAAACAGGCCTCGCTGGCACGTACAAACTTTACCACGTCATTGCCACATACCATACACGTAAGCATTTTAATATTGCATATTAACTATGTAGCAATTGTAGAATGCTTTAAACTGCATATCAGATACACATACCTTTAAATTGAGTGTTTTAGAACTCTCATATAACGAATTAATTCTCATTATTATTATTTAACATAACACTACGTTTATACAGAATAAATTATCTACGACACTTGATCAATTAAATATGACATATTACGTCGTACCGTATACAACTTATTATCTTTAATACCAAAATTTTTTATTTTGTGCACACAGACAGTTTACATTTTATTTCACTTTACTCGTTTCAACTCTATAAAAAAACTATTTACTGTTAAACGTCATGCTCTTAATTTATTGTTTATTATTATTTATTTTTATTGCAATTCAGGATAATGTAAGTTCTTAGTTAATTTTCTTATATATTATCGCTTAGCAAGCACGGAAAAGGTAAACCATAAGGTGCCTCCACCAGTGTTACCCTTTATAATTATGGCATGTGTAGTATTTTATGTTTATATTAAACATATAAGTTTGGGGTTAGGCGTAACAGAAAGGTGAACACTATTTACCTCTTTATCGTCCTGTATCGAAGTCATATAAATTACATCTCATTTACATACCTTTCAGTTAGTCTTTAACTCGGAGGAGCTCTTAATATATTTTAATTGGTTACATTGTGTTACTGATTATTATTATGTATTATTTAATTACTTAATTGCATTAAAGCCACTCTGAATAGTTTCTAAGGAACGTCATCACCTTGTTCATGATGCCGTAGGCTGATGACTAGATGTATGTCAGAGGACGGCACGCCCCCATCTTTGGACATCTTGCTGGTGCAGTGTCTCGACGACAAAGACCTCGTTCGCCATGTTCCAGGCGTAATATTTGGCCCATGTTTAGTATCGTTAACCAGCCCTGCATGGAGGGGTTTGTTTTGAAGCGCTCAAGGCTTCATTCCACTTCCTCGTCGTATGTTTGTGCGCACGCAATCAGGCTAGTACGCCTGTTGCTGCACCTAACAGCAGGACCACATCCACATACTACTGGATCCATGTAACACGACGAAAAGTGATCAGCTATCGCAAGTTATGTCTCTGCAAACCATAATACCTGCCTTGGAGGAAGTGTGCTACTCGTTAGCGAGGTTGGGATTGTAACGTTTACCAAGGGCCCTCCACACCCAGGCGTGATGATCATCTGTCCTTATAACAAAGCGGTACTCATCACTAAACAACACACATCGACAGTCGGTAGTGTTCCACATTTCTTTGCCTTGGCACCGCTGAAGATGGAGTTGTTGCTGTTGTAGAGTTAAAGAGGGCGCGCACTTATTCCGTCCAGCTCGGCGCGGCCCGGGCCGAGACATTGTAGTGCGCGGGCTGTCATTTTGTTATTTTTGCCGAAAGGTCCGTTTCGGGCCTTTCCGATCCGAGCGGAACAAGTGCGCGCCCTCCTTTAACGGCACCGCGCATACTGGGCGCTGGGATCGCAGGTTCACTCTGCACTGTGTCGGGAAACGGTTCGTGGGCACACAGGATCCCAAACACTGGCCAGTATCGCAGACCGGGTCGTCATGGGACCCCTCCGCGCCTGGCGCACGATCCGTCGATCCTCTCGACTGGTAGTCGACCTCGTCCGTCCTGAGATGGTCCTACGTGTGCGGGTGCTTTCACGTATACACTACTCCCAACATCATCGGACGATGTGGTCCGTAAGGATCCACGTGGGTTGATTTGTGGGGGGGGGGGGGGCATATTCGATACGAACACCCTGCCGTTCCGAGCCCTATTACAAGTCCTCTCTCGAAGCCCATTAGTTGCGTACGGCGATGTCTCTGGCGTCTTCACGGCATTATCCTTCACTCTGTACACTTGCTTGGTATCGTCTGAGGTTTATGTATCGCGTTAATGCGACTTCAATCACGCGCCAGTGTCTATAATAACTGGTTGGGGCTTCAGCCATAGGCGCGCGCGGAGTTAGGTAATTTGGGGGGGGGGGGGGGGGGTTGATACAAACCGCCAAAATGAAGACACGCTTTCAACAGATTAAAAATACAAAGTAAGAATACATTCAAACAAATTCGTCACAAATAGTCTACACTACATAAAAAATATAATTTTAAGTTGGTAGTCGTTTCAAACACGCAGACTGTCAAGTGAAAATATGAAAGTGGCGATATTCTTCTTTATTTTCCTGTTGACACTGTGCAATGGGGGTACGGCTGCACCCTTGCAGCTCCCCCCTTATTTTTCTCCTGAGCACGCCTGTGCTTGCGGCGCCACTGCCGGCTGTGCGATCAAATGCAAACGCACTATCTTGCACGGTAAAAACCTTTTCTTTGCTGCTGCAACACATACTTTGTTTCCGAAAAGGAAAATTTGTTTAAATATGATTTCATGAAAGCTTTTGATATAGTCGATAGAACCAAGTTATTGGATATAACGACACGGAGAGGGATACATATACATAGTGGGAGTATTTAAGAATACGTATGTACGCAAACGCGAATATCTGTGCGAAACAATAAAACGGTGAACTAAAGAAGACTGGTATTAATATGGGGGGTAAGACAAGAATGTAAGTAGAAACAGCGGCTGAATATAATGAATATACAAACTGACCTTCGCGAGAAGAATTTCGCAATAACACTTTTATATGCAGACGATCAAGTCAATGATGAAAACACCCTTCAGAGAGAAGTATTTGAAGTTCTCAAAATCGTACGCAACTATAATTTGGAAGTCTCTATTAACAAGACTAAATCCATGGTATTTCAAGGACTCCAACCCCTGAGAAGTAAAATCGTTGTAGATGATAAAATAATTTAAGTGGATGAGTTAAAATTTTTAGGAAGCACATCATATAAAAATAGTAGATATAGCAAATAAGACTGAAAATATCTCACAAATTTGCATGGCAATTTGGAGAACAGTGGAAAAATTAATTAGGAAAGGACACAGTGATAACATTTTATAAGACTATGGCAGTTCCATGAGCATTATTTGGTAGCGAAACTTGGACAACGACAAATAAAGACACGAGTAGGTTATAAGCAGTGGATATGAGGTTTATAATATCAGTCATACTAGTTATAAGAAGAGAGGAACTCAGGAATTATGATATATGAAAACAGTTAAACATGAATGATTTAAATCGGCAGATAGAGCAATACAGGGAAAATCAGCTAGAATTTGTAGAAAGAATGAAAGAAACAAGATACCTGAAGCAAATGATAATATTACAGACCAACAGAAAGAAGAAATACCGGGCGACCGAAGAAAAGGTGGTTGGATCAAGACCAATACATGGAAATCGTAACAAGCCATAGAAGGCTTATAGCATGAACAAGAAGAATGAACCACTGCAAAGTAGGTTTGCCACTAAGATTATTTTATTTATGAATGTTTTCGCCGGGGCAACACTTACATACTGGACAATACAATGAACGACAGAAAACTCTTAAAAGGAGAGAAAACTTTTTTTTTTTTTTCTGATTTCCGCCTTTGTATATTTTTTCGTTGTTTTTTAATTTATAACCATAGCTTGTTTCAGAAAACCACCCTTCCCGAATTACCTCTGAAAATTTAGGTTAATATATATTTTCCAACTATGAACACTGTGAGGCCAATAAAGCTCACTGTAATGTAATGCATAACTGGATGGTTCAAGCACTCTTTCCAAGTGTAGGTATGAAATCTATGTTTGGTTGGTCATTTTAGCCCGAAAGGCTTCCTCGTGGTAGCTTTTTTTTTAGTTTCCTGAATGGGGTGAATTTCCACAATGACCTAGTCTAGTCCAGAAGCTGTGTTCTAAGTGGTTCTTTTCGTTGCCATATTTGTTACGTGGCCCAGCTTATTTTTTAATCCACGTTTTACCATCTTCCAAATTGGAAAATTACCAACCACGTATTACTGAGCTACAGCTATTTTATTTTCCCCAGAATTAATTTTTAATATTCGGTAACAATTTCACGTCGTGATAAATTTTCTTTGTCTAATGCTGGATTTACAATTCAACGACGAGGTCTCCCCGACAGTCAGACACGATGTTGCAGCCCGACCATTTCCGCCACCAAAATTAGTTCAATATTTACAATACCCCGACAGTTTCCTTCCGACAAGTGTTGAGCGACTTTCTGCAAGATCCTAGATTGGTCAGTAACTTGCTATGGCGTGTGAAGAAATCACAGATCATTGTACACTATTTTGTTTTGATAACTTTGTAAACGACGTATTTTTGAATTTTGAAGCAGTTATTTTTCCATTTTTCGTTAGCTTTGTGTTACAAGGTAACTAGGATGTACACATTAAAAAAAAAAAACGTTTAATGTGAAATTTACCATAGTAGTGAAATCCACACATCATTTTGTTTTGTAAGGTTATAGTCCTGATTTTTTCTACTGCCAAGCGAGTCCGACAGGTCCGACGCCCGACGAAAGAAATAGAATCTACTTTTGTCGGGCTGACCTTGCTCCTGATTGGCTGCTGAAAAATTTCCGTCTGTGTCGGGGCTGTCGGGTTAGTGTAAATACAGCTTTAAGACGTTATACAGAGGCTTTAACAGATCTGCTTATGATTGCTATTTTACAATCAGCCACAATCTGCGCATTACTGATATGCATTAAGTACATGCGTTTTGAACTGCCAAAGCCAGATGTTTTTAACCCTTTATCACTTATAACAGGGATCCAAGAGTTACGATTATCGACCGTTTACACAGTGCAAAAACCTGTCAAACGAATAAACTCATTCGCCGCCGTATTTTTCTTTATCCCCGGCGTCAAAGGGTGATCGAGCAAGCCACAGCACGCACTCTTTTTTTTTTAATTTAAAGTGCATGTGCCAGGATTCAAACTCGCGACCCTTGGATCGTGATCCTAGAGAGCCAACGATTACCCTATTCGACCGTTGAGGAAATTAGGTTTTCCTTTGCATACATTAAATTTTTATAATGTATATTTTAAATGTTTATCATCTAATTAGCATACATACGATCAATAATCGAATACTGGAGATGTATCGGTTATGAAACATTGCGTATTAAAGGTTTACTATAAACATTACAAAATGCGGAACACAACATATCGCGGCACGCAAGATTGTAAATCAGCCGAGGTCCGATTTGTAGATGTTCCGCTAGGGGAAATAACTTCTGGGAAGAACTGGGAAGGGATATCTGTTCCGATTCGCTGGCAGAAGCAGAGGAAACGGCGAAGATGCGAACTGGTCGTAATGCAAGCGATTGCAACGGACCTAATGGCGACATGGCGATAGCGATTCTTGCTTCACTTGAGGCGCAAGCACGACTGATATTTGCTCGATTAGCGAAAGTGACGTGACGAGCGTCAGAAGGGAAAGAACCCGCCTGCATTTGTCAATAACATGCCACTGTCACCGCTGATACCGACTTCCGCTCCGCCATTACGCAATGCATGCGAGAAACGGGACTGGCACGTCCATAGGCTGAACATGAGGTAGGCCGATCTCGCTGGCTGCGCACAACCAATCTCCGTGTCCCAACATTGAACTGCTCACCTGCCAACACGGCTATCGAAAACGGCGTGGTGTGGATTTTAGGTTATAAAACCGATTTGTAAACAGATTATTTGAGATGTATTTATACTTCTAACCAATTTGTAATGCAGTTTTATTAAATTAAAATTGGTAAAAGTATTTTATTCGTATAACAGTGCTTACCACTGAAAATTACAACTAAGGCTGTTCACTATAAAGTGAGCACTTTTAAAATCAACTTTACAAAAAAGTCACCTCTCCTACCTGCATTTGGTTTAACGGGCGCACCGAGTGACATGCGCCCAGTATAGTTGGTAACGAAGGAGGGACGGTAGTTCCACGTCTTGACGTCGAATTAAATGTGTTAGGTAAACATTTGCGAAAATTTAAACGATTTATTTGGTTTTCTGCTCTTTTAATGTATGTAAGTGAAAGAATTAGCAGAGTTGTAAAATATTTTCTTTTGCGATACTTTCACATTTTAACTTGACCGACGCATTAATGCAGTGACGAGGCCCATGGCTGTGGTAATTTTACATAAGACGGAAGAATACATAACGTGGATACAAGTAGAACTCAAGCAGGGCTTTCAAAAGTGCTCAGTTTACCGTGAACAGCCTACATAAACAAACACTTTCATCACTGTTGATCATGTGACTGACATTTGTGTAGGATTGGGGTAGGTCAATGTCGGGTACATGCGCAGAAGACGAATGAGCGGTTCTACCTCATCTTTAGTCTACGGGAACTTCCACTTATCACGTTAACTTCTTCTTCCTCGGGTATAGAATACACAGCTTTACCGCAAAGAAAACGCCGTAAATAAAATTAAATTGCAGTGAAGCAAATAACAAGGCTCACTCCTTACGTGCTGCCGTGGACAAGGCTCACTCCTTACGTGCTGCCGTGGACAAGGCTCACTCCTTACGTGCTGCCGTGGACACAGCTCACTCCTTACGTGCTGCCGTGGACACGGCTCACTCCTTACGTGCTGCCGTGGACAAGGCTCACTCCTTACGTGCTGCCGTGGACACAGCTCACTCCTTACGTGCTGCCGTGGACACGGCTCACTCCTTACGTGCTGCCGTGGACAAGGCTCACTCCTTACGTGCTGCCGTGGACAAGGCTCACTCCTTACGTGCTGCCGTGGACACGGCTCACTCCTTACGTGCTGCCGTGGACACAGCTCACTCCTTACGTGCTGCCGTGGACAAGGCTCACTCCTTACGTGCTGCCGTGGGCACGGCTCACTCCTTACGTGCTGCCGTGGACAAGGCTCACTCCTTACGTGCTGCCGTGGACAAGGCTCACTCCTTACGTGCTGCCGTGGACACGGCTCACTCCTTACGTGCTGCCGTGGACACGGCTCACTCCTTACGTGCTGCCGTGGACACGGCTCACTCCTTACCTGCTGCCGTGGACACGGCTCACTCCTTACGTGCTGCCGTGGGCACGGCTCACTCCTTACGTGCTGCCGTGGACAAGGCTCACTCCTTACGTGCTGCCGTGGACACGGCTCACTCCTTACGTGCTGCCGTGGACACAGCTCACTCCTTACGTGCTGCCGTGGACACGGCTCACTCCTTACGTGCTGCCGTGGACACGGCTCACTCCTTACGTGCTGCCGTGGACACGCGTGTACATATAACATCGCATATAAATCTTATTTTTACTTTTTTTTTTTTTTTTCGTACTGCCATTCACCTATGGATTTCCAACTGCCATTCGCCCATGAACTATCAGATTTATTGTCGAGTAAAAGAAAAAATTGTATGCTTTTTAATCTGAAAACAGACTCTATGACGTCCCCGTTCTTGTTTTTTTTAAGGGGCTTCTTTTCGTTCCGCAGAGAGACCAAACGTAGATTCTTGGGAAATAAATGTATCTGGAATCAACATAGGAATGTGTGTGTGTGTGTGTGTGTGTGTTTCGTCTAAAGTGTTTATTTAGGGGGATATGTGCCCTTTAAAATATTGTATTTAAAATGCTTGAATTTTCAAGTATCAGAAACTGCGTGGAATAAATCAACAATTCCACTATAGTGTTTTGTTAAAGTGACGATGATACATGTGTGGATAATTAGTTCGTAATGTCGTATTTCCTCGTTAGAACCATAGGAAGCGCCTAGTTTGTCAATACGCTAAATTACGTAATAATGGTTTGTAATCGGTTTGTTTGGTTTTATTATTAACAACCGCGTTAAAAAATAACAATAGATGTTACGATGTTGTATAGGCAATTCGCGGTTACTTCCAAATTTCTGAAGCCTCGTTTAGGTTCTATTTTCAGGATATTCTTCCGCCTCATGCAAACACGACCTAGAAAACTACACGAAAGGGACGAAGCACCGGATTCCTGCGCACTCTTAATATTCTTCACAAGAACTATTTCTTACTATAGACTGTTCACTCTAAAGTGAACACTTTTGAAAGCTCTCCCTCGATTATAATAATAGTCAACAAATATGTTTTATTTTAGAATTAGACGTTAGCTTACGAGTGCGGTGGAATATACACACTGTGTTTATAACTTACATGTCAATATTTATTTACAAAACTTGGTTAGAGGAGAAAAAATGGCTGAAATGAAAATACAACTAGAGCCTCGAAACTAACATGCCTTTTTTTAATCCAGATTTTTATTCACATTAATTATAATTGAAATATTCCAATTTATAAATAAAATATAAATAAAAGCCCAATTTAATAAAAAATCTGATACTATTATGTTAAGGCGAATGGTGCATAACATCAGTATATTTACCCAATTTTCGATATAAGTCGTTTTCCAAAGGTTTTATCGAAATTTATGGCTCGACAAGACGTAAATAATAATTTTCAACGCCTTTTTACTTTGATAGATTTTCACTGTCTTCAATGTTCTCGCAGTACTAATGGAAGACAATAAAAATTTTTTTTTTTTCTTATCTTCAATCAGAGCTCCGAGAATAAGGAACGCAGGGAATTTTTTACCATTTAATAAGGTGTTCGAAATGGCTGTTCATGTCTTGTAGAATCAAACATTTCGAAAAATCCCCTGTAAAACAAATCGTAACTAAAATTATATTAATATAAGATTTTCGGGCTCCATTCCGCTTAAAGGCTGTCCACGATAAAGTGAGCACTTTTGAAATGAACCTTACAGGAAAGTCACTGCCCCTGCCTGCATAAACGGGCGCACTGAGAGATATGCGCGCAGTAAAGTTGGTAACGATGGATGGAAAGTAGCTCCATACCTTAACGTCAAATAGAAAGTGTTAGGTAACTATTTCTGACCAATTACATTATTTTTTCCGTTTCCTGTTTTAAAGTGCATCCAGGTGTAAAAATGAGCAGTTTTGTAAAATATTTACTTTTCTAATAATTTCACAGTTTCATTTGACCGACTCATGAATAAAGTTATGAGAAATGTTAATTTCACATTGGGTGGAAGTATACACAACGCACATGCAAGTAGATCTTAAAGTGCTCAGTTTACCACGAACAGCGTATAACATATGAATAAAACGCTTGTGATACATTGCGTTCTTAGGAAACGACCAAACACGACATGCGTCGGGTTATTTTTTTCAAAGAAAAGTGTGGAGTTACCGTGAATAGACTAACACGCCTAGGCGAATGGTTCTCGTTGAAACAGCACTTCCGTTTTGAAAGGGTGCAGCATAACGCCTGGCAGTTATGCAATCTGCGAGTTTGTAAGCGTGCCGGCTGTCTACCGCGTGGGTGCAGTACAAAATTAAACCAAACCATCGCACAGCCACTTGCGACATCCGGCTTGCCGACGCACTAGCGTACGCCAGCGAGTGTCAGGTCTTAAAACAACAATACAAACGTATTGCAGATATTGGTTAAGATGATATTCTATGGCATCGAGACAGTCAGTCCAACTGTATTTGTTAGATGTGGCGTACAGACGTGCCTCTGTAGTCGCACTCCCGTATGTAGGCTGTCCACGGTAAAAATAGGAACTTTTTAAAGCTCTGATTAAGATATACTTTCGTGTACGTTGTGTATTCGTCCGCCTTATGTAATGTTAACGTTGACATGGGCCTCGTAACTTTATTCATTCGTCGATCAAGTGAAACCGTGGAATAATTAGAAAATTAAATATTATGCAAATCTGTGCTAATTGTAACTCTTTCATTCATAAAAAAAATTAAGGTAAAGAAATAATTTTAGTTATCAGAAATTGTTACCTAACACTTTCTATTCCACGTTAAGATACGGAACTACTTCCCATCCATCGTTACCAACTTTACTGGGCGAATGTCACTCACTGCGCCCGTTAAAATATATGCAGGTAGGGGCAGTGACTTTTTTCTAAGGTGGATTTCAAAAGTGTTCACTTTATCATGAACAGCCTTTACACGAACACCACGTCTCCAAAATAAATTTTTGGTATACGCTTTAAATCAGAATCAGTGCGAATTTCACTGTTTCGATCATTTAACAGTACCTGACTGATTCAACAGTCATTTCAGTGATTTTAACCTATTAATCAGTGAAAAAATGCCACTTTTCCTTCACTTATTGATTCAGTGACATTTTTCACGTATAAAGCAGTTATTTTTTGTCTCTGTTTTTCAGTGGTTTGTTTTTTGACCGATGGATCAATTAAAGGGCGTGTAAAAATGGCCGCCGAACAAAGTTTAAAAATGGCCGTTCAACAAAGTGTATCAAGTGAAATAGCAATGAATAAACTAATGAAACCAATACAAAATACCTTTTAAAATGTGTTTCGTCTTTCATAACACCATCTTACGACGTAATATGAATATCCTGCCTTTCATTTCTTTTTCATGTAACCATCGCAGCACTATGTTTGAAGGTTTAAACTGCATATAATGTGGCGAAGAGAGTGCACTCATGTATATTATTCGTTTCACCAACCCTAACGGTATCGATTAAACCAAAAATGAAAAGTAAGGGCATACAATTTAAAACTACTCTCTTTAGATAAAAAATTATAAGATGTAACTATTATTTCCTTTTTTTTTTTTTTTTTGTCTTCTGTTTCACCCTGACTCAGTAGCGTAGGTGGTAAGATGATGGCCTATAACCCACATGGCGAAGGTGTGCGAGTTCAGCCCTGGCTGCCTCCCAGGAGTTTTTTTTTTTACTTTTTTAATTACGGAAAAAAATATAAATAGTAAACTATCGTAAATATGTTTAGTTGTCGTAATTATTTAGCTAAACACGATAAAAACTATATTTTATTCGTCATTGCAGTTGGCCTTAAATTATACAATTAGTGAAATTGTTTCACGTCACAGTGAAATTTTTTTACTGGTTTTCCAGTGAAGCCATTTTCACTGATTCGAGTAGTTTAATTTCACTTGCAAATCAGTGGTTTTCCACTGATTCTAATTTCGAGAGTAGGCCGTTCACGGTAAACTGAGCTCTTTGGAAACCCTGCTTAAGATCTACTTGTATGCAAATCGTGCATTTTTCCACCATGTGTAAATCTTATCATTCCAATGAGCCGGCTTACTTTATTCACGCGTCGTTCAAGTGAAACCGTGAAGTTACTAGAAATGTAAATATTGTGGAAATGTGTTAATTATAACGCTAATTTGCATAAAAACACAGAAGTAAAATTAATAATTCGACTGTTAATAGATGCTTACCAAACGCTTCTGATTCGACATTAAGGCGTTGACTGTGAACATCCTATACGTAGAGATAGGCGTTTTTTCGCGAAAATATTTAAGGCCATGATAGACTTCAATATCGTACGTCCACAGCCACGACTTCCTTTGGTTATTGGCCGCGTATCTACCTGAGAATACGTGTTCTCATATGACTGGGCCAATCAGAATAAAGCACTCTGACCCTGAACGTCCATGATTCGCGGACATATACTTGAGGCACGTGACAATTTAAATTCTTCCAACCACGAAAGTGCATATTGTAGCGCCATATGGTGGCGCTACACCACCTTAGGTAGAGTGCACTATGGATTATAGCCAGGCGGGTTTGTTTTACAAACATGCCCTAGATCGCCCGGCTATATAAGAAGCCTGGAGGCCGGCGCTCCCCCCCAGCTGACCACGAGACTTCGATGAGTATTGAGTGTGTGTGTGTGTGATCAAGGCTGAAGAGGAGAGCACCTACCTACCCCTGGGCAGAGGGGTTCCGAGGCCAACTGAAGCAGAAGATAAAGGTTGAGCATAGTTAGCGTAGCGGTAGGAACCAATTCTGGTATCGAGACATCATCCCCATTCCCCCTTTTGTAGTAATCAATATTATTGGCAAAGACAGGGATTAGCTGCATTGTGGTTATCAGAGTGTTAACATATTGTAATTGAGTCATAACGTAGTCTGCTATTCTCTAATAAGTAAAAGTCTTGAGAGTTGTAAGAATTGATATCCTGTTGTGTCCTTGTAGTTGTCACTTGTTCATTGTGATTAGTAGTTGTTCATTAAATACATATTTTTATAATTCCCTCTATCATCCAGCTACCTATGAGCTATCCCCCCTAGACACTCCTTACCTCCACTTAAGGTGAAGAAAGTAACTGTGAAGGAAGGAGAAAGTGCATTTTATAAACAGGAGGCAGGGAGTGGTTTCAATGTGAACTAAAGTGTTTTGGAGCACAACTGGTCTTGAAGTGTCTTCGCGAAATACACCTGTCCCTAGCTTTGCGGCAGAGGGTTTCCAGCCAAGCGATTCAAGAACACAAAAGAACCTGTTAAGTGGCCGTCGGTGATACTACAACGACACTTCGATCGAGAATCTCTGCCAATAATCGTGCACCGGCGTGGCATGCGGATTTCCCCTCAATCGAGTTGTGCGGCGAAATAGCGGATAAATAGGGACCTGCAAAATTCCCGTTATTATTTGGCATCAGGATGAACTTCACAATACTCTATATACTCTAGCCGGCGTCATTTCTCCATTGGTTGCCGTCTAGATGTGACGTCACTGCCTTTCTGACCAAACAACATGTGATTGGGGCACACAATTGTGAAGTGTTCATTTTTTGGCGTAGAGTTACCTGGGGCGTATAAATATCCCGACTCGCGTGAAAGTTCTCAAGTCGGCTAGTAACACCAATAGCGCACAGCGAAGCGTCGCAAAAGACCGTTGGAGAAACCACACGCAGAACTGAAGACATTTTGGGCAACCTTAGAAAAAAATCACTACCCCTACCTGCATATAATTTAACGGGCGCCTGAGTGACATGCGCCCAGTAAAGTTGTTAACGACGGATAGGAATTAGTTCCGTATCTTAACGTCGAATGAAAAGTGTTAGGTAACCATCAATGAACATTTAAATCATTTCCCTCGCTTTCTGGTTTTTCTATGCATCGAAGTGTAAAAATGAGCATATTTGTAAAATATTTACTTTTCTAGTAATTTCACAGTTTCTCTTGACCGACGCGTGTATAAAGAGATGAGGCGCGTGACAGTAGTAATCTTACGTAAGGCGGAATAATACGCAACGTGCGTACAATTAGATCTTAAGTAGGGCTTTCAAAAGTGCTCATTTTACTGTGAAAAGCTCATAAAAGTGTGGGAACAAGTGTTGTACACGTTGCAGGTGATATGTCAACAACACCTGCTCGCGGATAATGCACTATACTGTCGTACGAGTCGGCCCGATAGGAACGGATATTACAAGTGTACTACTGATGGAAGGCGCATCCCTAGAGCTAGTGATTTTTCACGAAAAAAACTACGAGTACAGGGTAGACTTCAACACTGCAAGCACCCAACATCAGTTTGTCTATTGCCATTGGCTGCTGTCTGCTTGAGAAGGGGTTTTCATATTTGACCGGGTCACTCAAAATTAGGCAACATCGGCACGGCTCCTACGTGATTCGTACGCAGGCAGTTAACGCGTGCCGAGAAGTAATTCAGCCAATTGATTTAGGTAATCAACGTACAGTGTTTTGAAATATAACTTGTCTCGAAATATTTTCGCGAAATTTCACCACCCTTACGCGTCACTCAAGCCATCGAAAATTCTTATTGAAGCTCAGATGCCCTCACAGTTCACACACGGTTTACTGTCTGGTTTATGAGACATGAATCGATGTATAGGCTATTCAAGGTAAAGTGAGCACTTATGAAATCCATCTCATTTGGAATAATAGTCAATAAGTATATTTTAGCTTAGCCTTAAACGCCAACTTCCGAGTGCGGTGGAATATACGCACTGTGCTTATTACTAACATGGTAATATTTGGGTGTGGCTGTGTTGGGGACACGTTTGTTTGGTATACGTGAATACGTCTACGTTGACGCGCTCGGACGCCTTGATGTTTATTTTACGTTCCCGGAACCGCTTCGCTCGAGCATATGGGGTTTTATGGGTATCACTGGATTGTTTTTGAGATGCTCTTTCCAACCGTATACGATTTCTGTATTTCGACTTGGCTTTTTAACGAGTATAGGCCGAAATTGTGTTAAGTTTTCTTAATTTTTTACATTAAACTCATACAATTTCACCTTAACCACGCGACACAAATATTTTCATACACGTAATCGATTGACCTTGACGAGAACTGTCAATTGAAACTTAAACGAGCGCCGTAGCTTCTCCTAGTCAAAAGTTATACTACGTGGAATTTATGAAACGCGGCGAAACGAACTCAAACTTGCGGTGCGCCCCACCCCCTCCCCCTTCCCCACGTGCGCGATGCTTCGCAATACTCACTCAACGTAACGTATCCTTTGATCCTTTGGCAATCGAGTGGTGTAATTTGATTTTGAATACAGACAATAGATTCGGACCTGCAATGCCAAACTGTATCCCCCGATTTTGTTATCATCGGATTTTCTGGATTGCCTCCCACTATGGTTGCAAATTTAAATACGTATTCACGTCAAAAATGGCTGAAAGGAAAAAGTAACTAAGGTTTCAGAAGGGCTCACTTGACCGTGAACAGCCTATACCGAAGCAGCTGGTGAGGTCGCTGGAACATTGCGCACTCGTGGGGCTATATTCGCACAAACCTGCCTGCATACAATCGTTCTGCTGACATACCAGTGCTGTCAGCGACACCATACACTACATGAGCATATCGGCGTGTTCTATAGTCTATTCGCGGTTAAGCTCTACTTCCAGGATATTCCTCCGCCTAATGCAAACAAAGCTTGACCGGGGCCTGGAAAATTACTCCAAAGGGACAATACACCGCATTCGTGCGCACTCAGTGTAATAATATTTTGAATTGAACCATTTCTTACAAGGTATTACCAACACACCTATTTTTGTCAAGGTGTTTTTTCATATTAATTATAACTGAGATTTATAATTCAGAAATAAAATATAAGTAAAATTTCAGTTTAACCGAAATAAGACAGTTTATTTTTTAACAGAAGCATGAAACGTTTGTAATACGTGGCGTATTTAGAAAACAACCGAACGCGTCATTCATGCACAGCTCCGCCATTGGGAAACGGCAATGTCTCAGACAACAGGCCCACGTCAGCAATATCGGATGTACTGTGTGGTGACAAAATTATCTGTCTTATCGTCGCAGTAGCTAGCAAGATCGGTTTAAGGTTGACGTAAAGCAACTGCCTATGGAGCACTGGAGCACCCGACTATACAACGTGAAGAACTCATAAAAAAATAGTGCAGACGCCATAATAATTGTCAGAAAAGTGCGATTTATGCTGTATATGAAAGAAGAATGTATATATTTAGCAACATTATAAAATAATTTGCAAAAATATACTTTCTAAATGTAAAAAATAATCGATTAAAATAGTCTGTAGTTTTAACCAAATTTAAGTATATTTTCATTCTAGATGCTTCAGATAGCAGAATTTGCAAGAAAATTTTCGTCATGGAATATCGTCGTAATGTTTTTACTATGATTGTGTGTAAGAAAATTGTAATAATAATGTAGGAAATAATTCCCGTAACTGATTTTATGAGCGTCCATTTGTCACAAACATTTATGGCCGGAACTGACGTAAATAAGGTTAATTATAAAATTGATGTAATGCATTATTAGTATGATTTTATTTCATATTATCACAGTAAATATTATGACGATCTTTCTTGAAGAAGATTTTCTTGTAAATTTCGCTTTCCGAAGCATCGAAAACGGAAATGCACTTAAATTTTGTCAAAAATGCGGACTCTAACGATCGATTAATTTTTTTAGATTTAAAAAGTATATTTTACTAAAATATTTTATAATGTTGTAAAACATATACATTCTTCTTTCATATACAGCATAAATAAAACTTTTCTGACAATTTTCATGGTGTCTGTAGGTACTACTTTTTTTATGAGTTCTTCGCGTCGTATAGTCGGGTGCAGTGCTCCATAGGCAGTTGCCTATGGAGCCTTAAGCATCACAGGTTACATATATAATGTGCCAAAACTGATGAAGCGCACATTCAAAACACATGTGCTGTTTCAATGAGAATGAGAACTGTTGGCCGATGAAAGTCTTGCGCCAAGGCAACCTCTTTACGTAGTTTTAACACGCATATTTATAATCTCTCGAAGTATATGTGTTACGGTGCTCGGTTATTAGCAAGAAGGCACCCACTGTGTCACTAATCAGATCGATGACAATGACACGCAACTATTCACACATTTGAAACTTTTATTACAGAAAAAACCATACCGGAATTTGTGGTTTCATCTCACTCAGTTATGGATATTTGTTAATAACAACATTTTAAAACTTATTTTCTACGGATATATGCAGCTTTAACGATCACTTCAAGCTATGAGACGTGTTATTTTTGTAACTCATTTTGTTTAAGCAATTGCCTTGCAAATTTTGTATCAGCTGATCAGGGACAAGTGAGAAGCACCGATAGGCGAAATATGTAAAGTAAATTTCCAGCCTCATAAAATATGTAATATTTATATCGGGATCTTGTTAATTTTTACACAATTGCCGTTCCAAAGAGGAATAAATTTGGCCTCGGTTAATTAATCACATCTTAAGATTATAAAATTATAACCTGTGTTCTACGTTGACGCTCGACGCGAGCGCATTCGGCGACTGGCTGAAGCGTTTACGCCACGATGGAAGATTCCTTGGACGATTTCATGGCCGCTTGTATGGGTGATTGTATATAAGATTTGGCCGACTGCTGGCCATTTTCATGGACGTTTTCATAATTGGTCGTGTGCAATTTTCGATGGAAGGTTTACTACAAGGTTGAAATTTTAACCAATCAGAGTGAGGGTGATAGTCATTTTGTTTATTGTGTTTTGATAAAGGGCATAAGGCTATTAAACACGGATAAATAGTAAATAAAAATATAATGAAAGTAGTAGGATTATGATGAGTCGGGAACAGCGGTATCCGAAAGAAGCGCCAGGATCTTGAGTTTCCCTTTTTCCCCATTTTTCCCCAAAAAATTTCCCGTTTCCCCTCAAATAAGACTAAATTTCCCTCAGAATTTCCCTTTTTTACTAAAAATTTCCTGTTTTTCCCTCAAAAATAAACCGATCCCCTCATTGACAAAGAACGAGCCCCAGAAAGGCAACTATTAGCTAATTCAAGCGATTTGAGGGATTGGGGAGGATCGTATTCGAGGACAAAGCAGCTCCAACCATATTTTTTTAAAGGCATAGAGTATTCCAGATCGATAAGTGGGATCCAGGATCGGAGTCAGACCTAACCATCGGCCATCTTGATTCTGTCAACCATTTTAGCCACCATATTGGATTCAGGTTACCTTAACCCCGTAACCTTGAATCGCCTTAAACCCTAAAATTTCCAAAAAAAAAACCCAAAGAATTTATAAAATTTTTAAAGAAAAACAAAAAAAAAATTATCTTAAAAAATACCCAAAATATTGTTAAAAAAAATTTTTTTTAAATTATTTCAATGAATAATAAAATTAATTTTTTTTTATGTTTGGGCTTACAGGTGACGAGGGACTGGAACCGACCAGCTGCCATGTTCTGACGCCACCCAACCGCCATGTTGGATCCAGATGACCTTGACCTTGACTCTATAACCATGACCTTGAAAACAAATACTCGAGAAAGAGGGCAACAAGTGAATAAATGCATAAAAGTCAGCACGCATATTACATTACTGACTACTACCGCCCTATTGTATCTAGGTGACCTTAATATTTAACCTTGACACCATTAATCTTTGACCTTGTAGCCAATATTTTCTAAAAATTCCCAAAGAGATTATTTTAAAATAGAGTTAATGGATTATATAAACATTATTAAATCTTATAATTTAAAACTATTGAATATTGATTTTAAAAATGTACTTTTCCAGAGGTCCTTCCACTACCACTCTCGCCATTTTTATTGGTCATTTAATCGGTCAATTACTCGTGTTCGTTAATTAGTCAACGGACATCCACTCCCTTCCAGACACTTTCATAAACATACTACATCTATTTTCCAGTTATTTTTAGTATCGCCCATTAGAGAGAACTGGTAAGTTCAAGTATTCCATTACATCAGGTCGCAGGACATCTGTAGCCACCACAGACGAAAAAAACAACATATTTTTAGGAGATGGGGCCCTCGCATATGTAAGACGTGTCGTTTTAGCGCCATCAGCGACGATGGCAGCAGGCATGGGTCGGTACCACGTGTAGTATTCGTGAGTTGACAGCCGTGAGTTGTACTTTGCTCTTCCTGCAACACTAGCTGTCGAAGACGCGTGGTCGCCCGGAACGCGGGAAAGAACGAGCATCCAGCCTACAGCAGCGACTCTGTGCTAGCTAACAAGACTTGGAATATTTCATACTTGAAATACAAATTCTAGCATACATATTTATTATGCCAATCATGAGTACACAGAGAGACACGAAAAAGCGACATACAGTACATTTTGACGTGAATACGTCTTCAAATTTGCGACCATAGTAAGCGGCAATCCAGAAAATCCGATGATAACAAAATCGGGGGATACAGTTTGGCATTGCAGCTCCGAATCTATCGTCTACATTCAAATTTCAATTACGCTACTCGATTGCCAAAGGATCAAAGAATATGTTACGTTGAGTAATACTGCGGATATTCGAACGCTGCCGGGGGGGGGGGGGGAGATTGATAATACTGTTGTAATTAGTGTATTCGATAATGCGTCGATGTTTGCGCGTAAGAAGATGAAGATGGAACTTGGTGATCAGATTTGGATGTATCGTAAATTGGTTGGTACCACTGGTGATATGCATATTCTTGGTCATACGCTTAACACAATGTCGGCCTATACACGTCAAAAAGCCAAGTCGAAATACAGAAATCGCATACAGTTGGAAAGATCATCTCAAAAGCAATCCAGTGTTACCCATAAAACCCCACATAATCGAGTGAAGTGGTGCCGGGAACGTAAAAAAACATCAAGGCGTCCAAACGCGTCAATGCAGACGTATTCACGCAAAAAAAACGGCCGTGTCCCCACCATCCAAACACGATATTTTAAATATTTAACCTCTTACACCAAAGTCAATTTTGAACAATCTTCCGGGGGGGGGGACTTTACATGCAAGTTGCCACTGGCAAAAAAAAAATCTTTAATTCGTAAACAATGTACATTTTGGTTAGCCCGGGAAGGACCCTACCACAGACGAGTTGAAAAAACTTGTGACTGACTCGCTAGACGCTAACTTATCATCATTGCCCTGCCACCGAATACATTTTTTAAAATGGAAAATATATTTCGTCCTCATGTTGTCATTGCTCACCTTGAACTCATGGACGCACTTAAAACAGACAACTGAGTGCTAGAAGTCCGACCCCTTACAACATTAACCCATAAATGACCCATAATGACCCATAAATAACTCATTGATCCATAAATGACCCATAATTACCCATACTACCCATAATACCGTAATTGTGGAGCATATGGTGCATGTGGTGTGTGTGGAGCATGTTGAGCGTGTGGAGCATATGGAGTGTGTGGAGCATGTGAACCATGAGTGCAGGCGTGTGTGTGGGTCGCATGTTGAAATAAATGTATGTATCCCTACCTCCAAATCTGAAAGGTGGACATTTTATTTAATATTCTCGCTTTAAAAAAAGCATAGATCCAGGTCTCTTGGTATATTGAATCAGTTCCTGGGTAAACTTTATTTGCACTTTGTACTTAAAGTGTCTTGAATTACATCAGGCTCCCACCATGCTTCGCCATTGGTCGACACACAACTTGGACTTTGTACTGAACAATGCAGCACCACGGCAGGCCCCCACCATGTTTACCAATTGGTCGTTGCGCTACTTGAACTTTGTAAAGATTGTCAGCGAGGGATACAAAGAAAATAGTTCCAAAAATCTGATAAAAACTAGAAACGAACCTGCTTCGTTCCATTCTACCTTGTGAATTGGCTGTGTACGATTTCGAGTGCTTTTCCTCTATTGTCATCTTGAGTCTATCAACAAGTTCATTCGGATCTTCGGGAAATAAGTTAAGTAGCCAGTATTCTCGGCGTCTTCTGCCTTCTTCATGTCGCTTGTTGCAGCAGATGTGTTGACGGGGCTTGTCAGTGCGTCGGGAAAATCGCCGTCATCGTCTCCAGCACTATCACTATGTTCATTTTCATCATCGTTCTCTTCATGGTCATCTTCACCTCGTGTTTTGTATTCTATATTAAATTTGATTTTTTTTTTTTTGCAGCAGGAGTTGTATGCTCATCAGTATTTAAAGCCGACGACAGTTTATTTTGAAGTTTGTCGAATTCACACGAAAGTCTCGCAAGTGTACATTCCACACAAACCAACTCTACTGCACAGATTCCGTCTTTAGCATTGACTATTTCCTCACAACCCCCTGTCGAATCGGCACCCGTCGAAGTATCAAGAGGTAACACCGTCAACACTTGCTGACTCACAGTAAACTAATCCTTGCAGATCTCGGTATGTTCTTTCAATGTATTGCCTTGCGCAAACTGCACGTGACTGATGTCTGTCGTGATGCTTCATTGCGCGAAAAGAGGACTCTTCGTACAGGCTGCTCTCTCATGCCGACGAGCATTTTGACGGTAGGTGAAAACTCGATCGCAGAATCGGCACTAGCGACAACCAGGTGGCGATGATGCAGGTCGCGGCTCGATGATCGTTGAGGTCAAAGGCAGGCCTTCGTATTCGCAATTCATCTTCGTTGTATGATGAAAGGGCACTTCGAAATCGATGTTCACCCCACGGTGACAATACTTCAAACAGTAATTTTTTTCTATATATATAAATACGAGGTTCTTTTTTTTTTTTTTTTCAGTAATGAGCTTAACTGTGCCCACAAAAGGTCTTCCACCACAAAATATATATTAAAAAATATATATGGGAGTGTAGCAAATGGGAGAATCAGAAGTTAAAGACTAAAGGATAAAACCCATCAGACAAAACATACCCCAAACTACCCCCAACGTGCACACAGCAAAACGACAACATAGTGGGTCGGTTGTTGCAAGTGGATGATTACCAGGGTTAGTAGCATAAAACGCAGGCCGATAACTGGGCCAGCTTGGCAAATTTAAAGATTGCTTTTACAACATTCTACGAGGCATAGTCAGTTCTCAGCAAAACATATGTAACTTGTTTGTAACTTAAATAAAAGAACATGTTATTAAATATTTAATCAATAGTGAATTAATTAAAGGGGATCGTTACTTTTATAAATAGAAGTACATGTGTCGAAGTGACAACTTATTGCTTTACTGGTTTCAAATAGACAAAACACAACATGATAAGTGCATAAAGCAATATTGTATACATACTTTGTAAACATCAATCTCTTACTCAGCAACAAATATCATACTTTTCTTGTATTTATAACCAAGTATTTATCTAAATTCGGGATCCCGAACTCAACTTATGCAAGAAAACATTATGACTATTGGCAACAAGCCACTTAAGAGAACAGCAAAAAAACTTAAATTGTTACATATGTAGTTTAGTTTAGTTTTTTTTTTTCTTTAACCAAAATGTTATTTTAATATTTTACACTTCTCTTCCTGAATCGAATAATAAAAAAAGAAAATGTCGCAAAGCGAATTTTCACAGGTTCGCCTTACATCTTTAAGGCCTCAAATCGGTGACCAAGGAAAAAAAAAACACACACACACACACACACCTCGTAAACGAGGCTACAAAACCAAACTTACTAAAAGCAGCGAATCAAAGACTTAGCGAGAAATCATGGATATTTTCTTGAGACCACTGAAAGTAAGTGATATCACATGTTTTTTACGTGAACAAGAAGGAAGTCATCGTACCCGCGGAAGTGGTCATAGCCGAGATATCGATTCAGGAAGTAGAGTGTTAATTGATATACAACATGGTGCGATAATTTGTCATAAATGTCTTCGAAATAATTTCTGTTAAAACAAACTCACATAGTATAGTAATCCAACAATAATATTGTAAAGATAAGCAAAATACTTTATGGATGTAAATTTATAGTTAAATTGTAGTTTCTTTTGCCAATGGAAATTATTGACAATGATCGTTAATGCCACACACAATCTTTTTGCTAAAATAAAAGTTATAACCAAATTCTAGACAAGAAAAATTAATGGCTCAATAAATTAATTAGAGCAATGACAAGTTTATGTTGACTGAAATAACATTTTAATACAATTTTAACACATAAAACTGTATATCAGAATCGCCAAAGAAATACTAGAGTAACACACTGGGTTACAGGAACAGTGACTATCAATGTTATCAGTGAAACAAAATAATTACAATTTGTCACAAAAAAAAAAACTAAGCAAAATTAAACAGCCGAATTGGACACGGGTTTTGCCGAAATTACTAAAATATTCCTAGAAAAGGAATGCAAATAGCAAAAGTTACAAAGAAAACAAAACAACAATAGCGGGTGTCACGAAAGGTGAAACAGGAGCACTCTGAGAAAATTCAAATACTCGTTCGCCCCAGAAGTAAACATGCAGGTACAATATTTATTCTATACATCAATATGTATATGCATGTATTTTTTTATCGAATGTCTAGCCATCGGTTGTACAACACACACAATCGCGTGTTGGTTGGTCTTTCCTTCCATACACTCTACCAGACGACTGGAGGAAGGACACAGCGCAATGTTGGTTGGTCTTTCCTTCCGTACACTCTACCAGACGACTGGAGGAAGGACACAGCGCAATGTTGGTTGATCTTTCCTTCCGTACACTCTACCAGACGACTGGAGGAAGGACACAGCGCAATGTTGGTTGGTCTTTCCTTCCGTACACTCTACCAGACGACTGGAGGAAGGACACAGCGCAATGTTGGTTGGTCTTTCCTTCCGTACACTCTACCAGACGACTGGAGGAAGGACACAGCGCAATGTTGGTTGATCTTTCCTTCCGTACACTCTACCAGACGACTGGAGGAAGGACACAGCGCAATGTTGGTTGGTCTTTCCTTCCGTACACTCTACCAGACGACTGGAGGAAGGACACAGCGCAATGTTGGTTGGTCTTTCCTTCCGTACACTCTACCAGACGACTGGAGAAAGGACACAGCGCAATGTTGGTTGGTCTTTCCTTCCGTACACTCTACCAGACGACTGGAGAAAGGACACGGCGCAATGCATATGACTTTCTCTCTAATTGTATATGTGTGTGTGTGTGTGTGTGTGACGAGCTTGGTACACGATTGCAGGTCGGGGTCTGACTGTAATTACGAACACTGTTGTAGACAAAATGGAGGCTTTAACGTCGACTTGTATTACCACTCTCTATGGGAATCGAACCTCCGATACCTCGAGGATGGTTCTGGGTGCATGCATTAGTTACTGTTAATAGTATACTGGTAAGTATGTTGACAAGGGAAGGTGGTGGGGATGTTGTACTTGATCGGTGTCTACCGTGTACAGAAAGGCGGAACTGGTCATTGTGGTCTCCGCTTCCAGCGAGGTCACGTCGACGACAAAATACGCTCGCGGCCTACGCGTATTCACTGCTACACTAGTTAAGGTAGGGGATAATTCGTTTCGTTATAAGGAGCTTATCGTTCTAGCATGTGTTGTATGTGCGGGGACTCGGCTGTCTAGCAATGAGTATGTGTATTCATTGCGAGTGACTTCTCATTACATACATACATCGAAGTCTCGGTACACGACCCATGAGTGTAAGGCCGGTCTCCCTTAGCGGGGTTGTACTGACCAGCTGTCTGGAAGTAAGTACATGTACTGAAGGTTCGGGGACGGTCTGGAAGTTATTGCACGCATTGAAGGTTTGGGTATGACTCTGTAATTATTACTACCTGCTTCGGTAATGGCCAGGCGGTGGCGAGTGCACGAGAAAGTATGGCCAGGCGTGATGGTGGCGTGTGGAGGGGGAGGAAGGAGGAAAAGAGATTGAGAGAGCGCTAGGACGAGTGGAAGGTGGCAGGCGGAGGTGCCGAGGAGTAGAGTGCGCAAGGAATTGTGGCCAGGTGGTGGCGCCAAGGGGGACAGGAGATAGAGGTGAATAATAACGGGGAGTCATGCAGGTCAGCATATGTCCACACGTCCCGTCTCGTCGTCGGGGGTTATTCGTGTGTTATTTTGGTAGTTGTATCTCAAACACTTCGGAAATTACAGCCATCTATGCTTATACATAAGCCCAGGTCGTACTTGACCTGAGGCTGACAGGGTGTCTTGGAATTGGGTCTGCCCCCTCCACACTGAATGTGTGAGCGGGAGATGCACACTTTCGATAGGAAGGAAAAAAAAAACTATACTACTAATATCGGTTGGGAGCACCCTAAGACCACCGACCTGTATGTTTAAGTAGGAAGTGCTATGAGGGTGAACCTACACCTACAATTGACGCCTATGTTATGAATTTGACAAATATAACTTAAACAGTAAGGAAATTACAGCCAACTATGCTTATAAGTTGACATAGGGCATACTTAACCCCGCGACCCTTCCCATAGTCATGATTGATGTCTACGTTATGAATTTGGCAACTATAAATGGTTTGGAAATTACAGCCAACTATGCTTACAAGTGTTATGCACACACACAAACACACACAGACTTCAGAAGGGGACAGTGTTATACGAGATCCGAGAATGAACATTCGCGACGGCTTGATGCTCCACCGCCGCTGGCCACCAAAATGGTCGACATCCTCAGTTGGCCGCCAATTGTCCTTAGTAGACATAGGTCATCGATACCAAGATGGTCGCTGGATAAGTGTTATGCCTCAACCTTGTGGGAATGCCTCAATTTCTGCACGATTCATCCACATTGAGCAAACCTCATCCACAATGAGCAAACTGCCCGCCACAATGGGCAAAGGCACTTTCTGACACTGATTGCCAAGATGGCCGCCGTCGATGGGAGGGAAATTCAGGAATTTTGCTGGAAAAAGGGGGAAAATGACGGGTTTTTAACCCCAAATCGGCCATTTTGGGCGGGGAAAAAGGGAAAGAAGGGAAATTAGGTGATAGCCTTAGGAGGTATTTTCGTGTCCATGTGTCCCAATCCTGGACCCTGGTGCGTCAGAATGCCCTTTTTTTATACTATTATCGTTACTTCTCCCAACACAGTGTGCTTCTGAACTCCGAACGGCCCAGATGTTGGGGAAATTTGGAGCGCCGTCCATTGTACCTCTCATAGATCTATTATTAAATTTTTCCTTATACATACCCACGTACCTATCAGCTCTTCCCGGTAAACGGAACACATTTTAAAGCCCTGCTTCGTTTATACACATTGTGTATTCTTCAGTAGTGGGTAAAATTAGCATTGCCATGGGTCTGATCACTTTATTAATGCGTCATGCAAATGAAACTGTGAAAGTATTATAAATATAGATATTTTGCAAATTTGCTAACTCTTAACACTTACATGCATTAAAACACAGAAAGTAAAATAACCAATACAGTACTCACTAATGTTTACCTAACACTTTAAATTCCACGTTAAAACAAGGAACTTGCTTCCCTCCATCATTACCAACTTTACTGGTTGTATGGCAGTCAGTGTACCCGTCAAAATATATTTAGGTAGGGGCTGTAATTTTCTTCGAAGTTTCATTTCAAAATGCACATTAATTCACCCCACACCTACCTACCTAGTGCCTATTCACGGTAAAGTGAGCGCTTTTGAAAGCTCTTTCATTTGTAATAATAGTCAATAAATATATTTAATTGTAGCCTTAGGCGTTAACTTCCGAGTGCGGAGGAATATACACACTGTGTTTATTACTTACATGGCAATATTTATTTGAAAAGGCGATTAAAATATAAAAAAATTGCTGAAAGGAAAATGTTACTAGGGACTCAAAAGTGCTCACTTTACCGTGAACAGTCTATACGTATTTACCTACCGTTTACAAACCTCCTTTATTTGTTGTAGAAGGTCGGGAATGGTCGAACATGAAATATTTAAATGGCGAAAAAGTTTCATAACGGTGGTGTGTGGAGATACCCCCACACACACACACACCTTTAAAACGTAGTTATCTATCCTTGGCCTGCGTCCTATACGTTCCTCATCTCGGAGATCTGGGCTGTGTTCGAATTCGCCAGCTAAGCAGTGGCGTTTATTATATAGACGCAAGGTAAGCAATGCTTACTCTATACATATTGTGAAAGTTGGAATCTTTATAGTTTTCGCATTAACTTTAAATTTAAACACACTAAATTCTGAGTTTCCTCATTTCCGATTTGAGAAATTGAGTTTTTTTAAAACTCCCGTACTGTACATGCATAGTGCTGCTATCTAGTATTTATTTGCACAAACGGGAGCGACTAGCGATGAATCGAATTTGCACGCGAGTTACCCTGCCACGTTCCTTCGGCAGGGTAAACAGTCGTTCTGTT
This sequence comes from Dryococelus australis, assembly GCA_029891345.1. Lineage (NCBI taxonomy): Eukaryota > Metazoa > Arthropoda > Insecta > Phasmatodea > Phasmatidae > Dryococelus > Dryococelus australis. Next base: position 22,583,335 of record CM056993.1, read on the forward strand.
TGCTTCCTCCAGTCCTACATTTTCCCTTGGAAAGTGGATGAAAGTGTTCGGGAAAACGGGAGTTTTCTTATAATTTGTAATATGCTCTCTAAATAATATTCATTTTAATTATTACATTCACTTCGTTTCCGTTTTTATAACTAATGTTAGGTATTAAAAAACGGCGTATACATGTGGAGGGTAGGCAAAGTTGGAAGTAGCGTTTGTTAGTAGAAACAGAAAATGGAACCACAGCCCGGCACTAGCAAATGTTATTTAACACTCAAATATGTGGGGCTATTATGTTGCTTGCTCTGTAAAAACACTCGCTACACGCCACTGCAGCTAAGGGCCCTTATCTGGTTTCGTGCCCATGAAAAGTACATCCCGGATGTGACGTCACATTGCCGCTGTCCGAATTCACAGCAGGGGCACATTATGCACACTACAGTGTCCCATTCAACCGAGGGCACGAGTAACTCGCCCTTCTCGAGCCCTAATCTGCTTTCGATCCGGAACTGTTTGAAAATTCTTCATTGGTTTGTGTTTGTTTCGTGTCCACAGCTCTGCACGGCAGCGGAAAACGCTCGCGAACGTCACGAAAACAAAAGAAACTCGCATAGAACCAGATTCGACAGAATGGAACTCGAGGTGGAAACGAACATAGGCGTCCGAATTACCTAAGGAATGTATCTAATGAAGGGAACAAGGGCTCGTGAAACGGGAAGAGATCGAGGGTAGGTGATCAAGGGCTCTTTGCAGCGAAGTCGAACATAATCCTGGTCTCCGGTACACAATTCCTCAGACTAGTGACGCAGAGTGCGTTCTGAAGTTCCACATACGTCGACCCAGTGACTTGTCGGCGCAGCAGCACTGTCGAAATGCTCAGCATCGCGCGCCAGTTCATACGTTACGGCGTACAAAACTGAGTAAAATGAACCGGTTTTTACACGACGTCGATTTATTCTTTCAGTAAAACACGCGTGGTTCTACTTTCCGCCATTAGCAGCCAAAATACTGCACATCATCCCGTATATGTACTTACAAATGTCTGCAATTTCGAACAGGTTTTTTTAAATAAATTATATTTCAAGAGTGCTGATGTAACCGTTAATTAGTTAAAATGAGTACGCAGTTCCCCATGGCAAAATAAGTTGCTAGAGAGGGGAGATAAAGAGAACACTGATGATTTGTGCTTATACGGCTAGAAGGAAAGTTGGACACCCTAGAATTATCTCGAGCAAATTGCAAGTCCATTGTCCAATAGGAATTGTATTGACTTTATCTCTGCTTAGACCACACGATCAGCTCGTCACGTCCCTCAAACCACACACATCTGCAAGACTCGGAAATGTCAGCCATGTGTAATCCACTGCCAGGTAATGAGTGAGTAAACCAGGTAAATGATCGATTTCGTGGCAATCTCTTTTTTTTTTTTGTTCCGCCTAGTGGCAGAACGATGACACCAACTTGATAAAAAAAAAGGGGCGAGACTACAGAGTAAACACTGAGGCGATGACTGGACTTCGTCTGAAACAGACAGTTTCGCAAAGGCACGAGCAGTATGAAGAATTGCTGCAGTTGGTTCATAGTTTGCTTGAACAACTTTCGAAACAAAACCTGCCGGTGATTGCGTATAGCTGACGTGAACAATGACTGTATTATTTCAGGGTTATGAAAAGGCATCACAGTGCGTGAAAATCCGAAATATGAAATCAAGAACTGAAACTTAACTACTTAATATATTTTGGAGTATGTTTTATTAGCTGTGTATCTGAATTAACAAAACCATCACATACACAAATAGTTGATGCAATATACTAGAGGATGTCCACGATAAAGTGAGCACTTTTGATATCAACCTTACAGATATGTTACTGCCACTACCTGCGTATATTTCAACGACCTCACTGGGTGGCATGCGCCCAGTAAGTTAGTAACGATGGATGGAAAGTAGTTCCATATTTAACGTCGAATAAAAAGTGTTAGGTTAACCATTTGTGATAACTTAGATTAGTTCTTTCGCTTTCTGTTGTTTTAATTCATCGGAAGTTTAAAAATAACCAAATTGGTAAAATATTTACCTTTGTAATAATTTCACAATTTCACTTGACCGACGCATGAATAAAGTGATGAGGTCCACAGCAATGTTAATATTACATAAGGCGGAAGAATACACAATGTACATACAAGCAGATCTCAATAGGGTTTTCAAAAGGGCTCATTTTACCGTAAACAGCCTTTCGAGTTTTCAAATAAAAAAATTGTCTGTTTTGTTAATAAATGTAATAGACCGTAAAATCAGTACAAACGCAAAAAATAAATAAATAAATAATTGTTTTAAAATCTATTAAATTTTTATTTGTAAAATTCCCTACTAAATTTTTTTTATATTTTAACCGAATATAGTTTTTTTTTAAGTTCCTGTTATTTTTTCTTTCATTTTTTTTTAGAAAACCGTTTTTACTTCACTGTGTGTGAATGTCAATATCATACAGTTATGTTAACTTTAAGACAATTATTTCGAATCATTTACTGCTTTTGTGGTTTCATATCTTTATATATATAATTCTTCTGTGCGTGTGTATGTCACTGAACTCCTCCTAAACGGCTGGACCGATTTTGATGAAATTTTTTGTATGTGTTCAAGTGGATTCGAGAATGGTTTAGATTCACAATTCGGTCCACTACAAAATGTTTTTTTAATAAATTTTTTTATTTATGAGTTATTGTTGATCTTGGGATGTTTTACATTGTATCCGGCAGACAGCGCTGCGATCGCGGTGTCGAATATCCAAAAATATTTCATTTTACTTCCAGTTTGTCCCGATAGTGGCGCTGCGATCAGATTCAGGAGAATTTCGTAACTTTGTGTTGTTATTGTGTTAAAATAAATCGCGTGCTAATTGAAATATTACATTCAGATGTAATTAGTGTGTGTGAAGGGTTTTGAAGTGTAGATAAAAACTATACATTGTGCAAATTGTGCATATATACAGGACAACGTTTGTCGGGTCCGCTAGTCTGTTATATTTCGCAATAAGTTGGTAATTTCTATATTGAAAACTGTTGGCTGTTTGAACCATAGCTGTAAATGATAGTCTCCAGCATTAAAATATAATGTAAGTAAATCTAACCACATTGAAATATATTGAATAGTGAAATATATTGAATAGTGAAATTTCGTTTTTGATTGTATGTTTTGGGAATATGGTACTGCGAGACCTTTTCACAGCCATTAATAATGCGTCTAGTTGAATTACGGGAAGTAGTTGTGCAGCTTAATGACTTATGAAAATTTTAATGTTCAAAACTTTTAGTCATTGATTTTTTTTTTTTTTTTTCAAAACTTTATTGCGAAAATCCGGAAGTGACCCGGCCGGGGATTGAGCCCGGTTCGCCTTGGCGGGAGATGAGCAGGCTGACCGCTCAGCCACCGCGGCCCCTAAGCCACCAAAACATTTATTATTTTATATCAGTACGAAGTAATGCTCGCCTCGTAGGTACTACCTGTAAGTACTCGTTCCTCGCCTACAAATGGTTTAGACCACATAGTTTTTGCATAATGGTATGTCAAACTCACAGTTTTAGTATCTTTGGGATGTGAAAACCATAAAACCAACTTATTTAATGAAATGAGATGATTCACACTGAAACAAGATATTGTGAGTTACTTCACGAAGTATTTTGAATCTGAGTATGAAATGTTTCCGTAATTTTTAAAAAGTTCTCAAAACAAAAACATTTTTATTTAAATAGTTTATGGTTATTTGTAAAATAAATTTTACTGAGCACACCTTAAAAATTAATAAATACACGACCTTTCAGTCGCCCTTATTACATTTTCAGTAATGAGCCGCCCTCTACCACAGCGGGTTTCCGGTTTCTCAAGACGACCTCACTGCACAGCTGTAATCCTTAATCCACTACAGTACGCCCGGATAGTTAGGAAGCTCATTTGATGTTAAAGAGAATAATAAGTAATGCTGTATTTGCACTGAATGTGCTAAACTTCAGTTACAAGTTCATATAGAAATATTCATAATAATTTATTGCAATTTGTAAATATAACAGCAGAAAGACTATCATCTACAACAAATTCGCACTCCAGAGTTATTTTCAGTGGCAGTAATATTTATTTAAATAGGTATTTGCAGATTTACTTTTACATCTACACGAAGAACAATTTACCAACATACTGTACATATGTAAAATCATTACGTCACTTGTCATGCGGCCCAACCAATACACGATTATGGTGCCCAACATTATAAAACAATTTTAAAAAGTATTCGCACCTGCTGCTAATAAATATTTATGTAAATCAAACAAGCCAACTATAGTTTAAATAAAATTACTGTAGATATACGGCTTGCAAACTATCGTAGGATTTATCGCTATTAAGCGCGGCGCACGGCAAGTTGTAAAGTTGGCATGACTACTGTTACTCTTTACTAAGTGTATAAACACGAGACTATGAACAGTCACTGATGCTAACCCTCTTAACGTTACTGTACTCTGGGGGAATAACTCAAGATAGTACAACGACACAGACAATTACAAAAACTATTAATTCTTTCATTACTCTTTCTCATACAAAATGGTCTCAATACTTTAACAAACAATACTGAATAATTACTAGATCTGGAATAGCTTAACAAATAATACTGAATAACTCTCGACTCTTCCAAGCTAGAATTACGTTATCAAATATTAAGGCTGTTAATAGGGCACCTCTAGTGTTTGCTACGCGTAGGATCGTTACCGGATCTCTCCCGCACCCAGAACCAAATATCTCCTTACCACTGGTGATTAGCGGCACAGGGCCGGAGCTCCTCCACCTCGTGATGCCGTGTTGTCGTGGTGTGATTGGCTGATCTGGTCACGTCTCTCCAAGATGTCAGTATCCCTGCAGTGTTGCCCTCAAGTTGCTCGCGCCGACCTCCGGCGTCGACGCGCCCTCGAAGTGGTACCGGCAGAGTGGGGGCGTCGTCATGCACAAGCGACCTTATATACCTTGCAGCTGTCCGGCATAGAGGGACGCCTTCTGCCACCCTCGTTGCTCTCTAGCTGCCCCTAACCGCAAGTGCGCCAGGACAGCGCCCCCTCAGCTTGTGCGTGCGGGATCGAGCCCCGCGCCCGCAACAAAGTGAACACGACAACACTTTCCAGTCTATGTAGAAAGCACCTTCGAACCACGGGCATGCAAAACAATCGACTCGTCCCTGCATACGTGACAGCACGAACGTCAGGAAGTCACTTCTCCCCGACGGCGATGGAGCAAAACCATTGGCCCAGCATACACACGAGTCGCTCGTTGCCCCCAGAGCTCCGATGATGCAGCGGGCTCGGCCGGTCGCCAACAGCTGATCAGCGCCCGCCCGCCGTTTCTTGCGGGACACGTAGCTCTGCGCTTTCCTACAAAGCGACGCCAGACACCTCTTCATACATACGTCGCAGGAACGTTTTTCGACATCAAACGTGGCTTACACATTCTCGCAAAAATTTCACGCGATCTTTCCGCGTACGCCACGACGGCATGCTTGCGAGACAGAATAAAACAGTGTTCTCCATAGTGTAACGATTTACACGCTAACGCATGTTGCCCTTCTTTCAGCAGAACTTATTCTCAACGTAAACAAGTTACGTTACAAAACCGTTGCGTGCTCGTGACCGCGTCGAAACGATAGCACAGCTCAAGCCGCCCCTATTTGACTAAGGAAGCGCCTACTGGCGCGGCACTGCTCACACGTCCAGAGTGCCTGACCTCCGGTAACGCGCAGCCTAGCGGCAATTCCTATAACAAACATTTACATACTAAGAGTTTCGCAAGCAAATATTCATAGCAAATAACTATCATAATAAAGCAAGGCAAAAATGTAGAATAAACTATATACATATATATAATAATAATGTTGCTTAATAGAATAATTAATCTCAATTATAAATAGACGATAATAAATAGGCCGGCCAATAAAAACAAAAATATAAAACGATCGTTAGTTCCTGCAGGTACAAGAGGCTATTACCAACATTAGCACATTCACACTAGACGTAAAAAACCCTGTGACGAAGAGGTCGTCACAGTAAATATTATAGGTTATTTTAGTCGTACATTTTAAAACCACTAAAATTGTGGCTATGATATATTACGAAAACTATGCAACGAAAAAATGTTTATGCGAGGAGAAATTACTTACAAGTAATTTCCACAAGTTGGACGCCATTTTGTATGCATATAAAGTAATGGATTTTTTTTTTTTTTTTTTCGGTGGCCGGTGCCCCTAATGCACACAATAAGGACGTGAGCACAGTAAACTGAGTCGGTTTTGTGGTCAAAGTGTTGCCTACCTCCAAGGGGGTGGGGATAGTTTGTTTTCTCGCAAACGGAGCAGGTGTGTTACAATAAGGCGACTTATTTTGTACATTTCGACACACGGCGATTGATAATCCGGCTTATAATTTTATAAAAAAAATAATCTGATCTACAACATTTACTACGTTGCGAGTGTAGAAACCAGTAATTTTGTTTCTGACTGGGGATGTTATTTACAGTTATATTTACAGAGGTTAAGGCTATTTCTTTGCTTATACATTGTGCAAATTTGTTTAATTTATCCTCTATTATTTTCCCATATTAACTAAATGATTTTTATTTTCCTATTTTGAGGGTAAACGATGCCCTTAATGATCGCCCTATGGCTGCAAGTCGTACATGCCTTTTCTACGAATTTCTCACATTGAATATTTCCCATCAAACGATGTACCACATTTACAAGATCACGCTGTGTATTTCAACAATTGCTACCAACAGTGCATGCAGCACGGGCATACGACATTGCGAAAATTGGGACAAGCAAATTCCCATGATGCATGTTGGTACGAGTAGTGAACAGGCCTTAGCTGAGCGGCCTGCCTGATCACACCTTCACTTATTTATCCAGGACACGGGCCGTGGTTGCTGAAACTAGTTATGACATCGCAAAGCACAGAAACCCCCTCCACCGGCCAGTAAACTGGGGCAACGCAGCCGATATAGGGCGGTGTAACCCGTGGGCGGTGTCTTTTGCCGTCGGACCATTGGAACGCGAAGACTATTGAAGATGGGGGTGTCCGGCCGTCGACTTCCTCCATCTTAAGGCCCTTGCACAATTTAAAACTTTACCAGTTGACTTTACGTTTACTTTTCGTCATGTTGTTTCTTATGGAGCTTGACACAATGTAACTGTCTAAGGTAAAGTCAAGCACTCTTGACTTTACGATATCGAAAAGTTGAAATTTAGTCAGAGTAAAGCAGCCATTTTGCCGAGAATCTAACAGAGGTTATGTGGATATGTTCGTTATTTTATTGTAGGGTGATTTTAATCTCGGCATATTAAACAAAGCTCGTATCAAATTAAATAAATGGCAAAAAAATATAACGTGAAGAGGAAATATATGAATTTACATATTTTAATAAAGTAAACAAATGTGTTTTCTGTATTGAAATAAACTTTTAATGTAAATTTTAAGCCTATTTAGAAAAAAAGGCACGTAAAATGCATTCCTCGATAATATAATTATATACATAACAAGATACTCTTTTTTACGAAGCTCGCAGAGCCGATGTTCAATTGTCAGAACTCTGACTTTACAATATTACATTGTGTATTGGTGGTTTCTTCAGGCGAAAGGAAACGTAAAGTCAAATGCTAAAGTTTTCTATTGTGTAAGAAGCTTTAATCAGCCTCCGGAATCATGGATAAGGTGGGGACTCTCCTATTAGACTTTACTCAGAATGTCGCTGGTTAAATGTTTATAATTTTAATTAATTAATACTTCAGTATATTTGTATAACCCCCACTGCGCATACTTCATAATGTTTATATTGAAATAATATTGCACAACATAAATGTTAGATAACCCCCTTTTATATAGTGTTCATGGCATAACGCTTATCAATAACTTGCATTGCCTCTATATCCACGTTAAGATATGATTATGTACCATAAAATCATATCACCACATTGGTGGAGGCTTGGTTCCTTCCTATCCTCTCGCTGCCTGGCATCAACTACTTCACCGTCCATTCCCACATTTAAATTAATTCCCCACCTCCCCGCCCTATATCTAGTAGTAATTATAACAAAGTTTATAATAACACAATTTCAACCACATTCACTTTAACATTAAAATTTTGATCTTGCAAGAAGCAGTTCACTTTTAGTAATGTCATAAGGTAAATTCTTAGGAATTAATTACTTTAAAATAGTAATTAAATTTGACAACCCGTCATCTTAATTTAGGAAGCAAATATTATGTACTTCTAACTCGAGCAGCAAGGTGAGAACATATTACTTGCTCTCACGTTGGGCAAGCCACTTTCTGTGAAAATTCTGAAAAGGCTAAATAGGTTAGGTCAATTATGCCCATGCTTAGGTGTGTTGTGTGAGCAAATGTATGCAAATAATATCTTAAAGATCACTTCACGCAACCAAATATTCTCCAGTTTAACCTTAATTTTTTTGTGTAGCCGTAATCAGATACAGGTGTTTAGTTTTGTTTGCACGTAATATTTCCAAGTGCAACTGCCACAGTTAAATACTTTTTATTTGCCCGGATTTATTGGCAGTCAGGAGGATTACCACACCTCCTATAATTTCCTTCAGCAAGTCAGTAACCAAGTACACACTTCATGTGTGTAAGACCAATCATAAAACAATATTTAATTAATAAGAATGACTTGCAAATGAAACCAAAAAGAAGCTAATAAAATTATTCAAATAAGTAACACAAACATATGAGGACCTGGCTAAATCGTAGCTTAAACAGAATAAAGTTTGCCACCTTACAAGAAAATTAAATATCCTAACGTGTTAAAAAAAAATTAAATTTTTAAATTATTACATGTAAAAAAAATGCAAACCATGTGACATTTTACAAGTGCAAAACATATGAAAACGATATTACCATATAGGATAATCAAGCAGAAGTGTTAAGTGTGTAATATAAATATTACCATGAAAAAAATATGTTAACGATATGTTTGACACAATACATTATTTTAGAATTATAAAACTTGATTATCTAATACTATTTGAACTTAAATAACTTCAGAATTTTCCGTAATTTCCTAACCACATTGTTATACTTATTAACTATTTACCTGCCCCATATAATTATATTAATTTTAGTTAAGAAGTAAAATTTTTTGTTTGCGCTGAATGTAGTTACTGGAAACTATCGCCATGAAAGTGATACGTAATGCCGGAACCATTTTAATAACATTCACTTTCATATCATGCTAATTTAATAACATTCACTTTCATATCATGCTAATTTAATAACATTCACTTTCATATCATGCTAATTTAATAAGATGTTAAATATTACATTATACTGTAGTAACATACTGCTGTGCACAGATACAGACATGTAATGCTATTATGCTTTAAAATTATTCAACATAATTTTAAGATAAGTTCAATGAAATGTGTACAAATAAGGTATGATAGTTTCTATAAGATTTTAAGGTTCAAGTAAAGCAACTGCCTATGGAGCACTACACCAGACTATACAAGGCGAAGAGCTCATAAAAAAATGAGCACAGACACCATGAAAATTGTCAGAAAAGTGTGGCTTATGCTGAAAGAAGAATGTACATATTTTGCAACATAAATTTTTTTTTACTAAAATTCGTTTTTTAAATCTAAAAAATTAATCGATCGACAAAGTCTGCATTTTTAACCAAATTTAAGCGCTTTTCCATTCTGGATACTTCAGAAAGCAGAATTTAATATAAAATCTTCTTCAAGAAAGTTCGTTATAACATTTATTATCGATGAATGTAAGAAAATTGTAGTAATAATATATCATATCAATTTTGTAATTAACTTTATTTACGTCAGTTTCAGCCATTACTGTTTGCGACAAATGGACGCACATAAATCAATTACAAAAGTTATTTCCTACATTATTATTACAATTTTCTTACATGCATTCGTAGTGAATATTATGACGATGTTTCTTGAAGAATATTTTATTGTAAATTCTGCTTTCTGAAGTATCCAGAATTGGAAATGCGCTTAAATTTGGTTAAAAATTGCGGACTTCATCGATCGATATTTTTTTTTACATTTAAAAAGTGTATTTTAGTACAATAGTTTATAATGATGCAAAATATGTACATTCTTCTTTCATATACAGCATAAATCGCACTTTTCTCACCTCTTTGCCTCATCCCCAAACATATAATCATTTTCTCTCCCTGTCAGATGTTTCCGTGATGACTGTCGTGGTGAACCCCCGACCCCCCCCCCCTCCCCCATCCACCATTTTTCATGACATTCATGTGGTCATTATTTACGTCAAAAACTTCCCGTGTGGCGTTTACGAAACGACGTTTACGAAACAAGCGCGAAGAGCGCGCTGCGCAATAGTATTCCGCCACACCTGCTCTAAACTTAAGTTTACTGTTCTAGATTTAAGTTGGCAACACTCCCAATATGCTCATGCACGTCCCACAATCCATTGCCATCGAGGACATGGGACAGAATGAAGTCCATTTTGTATTAACGCAGTTCTATAATTCACGGACTTAAAACATTACCCGGGGCTGCTAAACCTGATGTGGAATGGAAAATGGAGTGAGGCGTCCAGGGTATTTTACGAAATGGGAATTATGCTAATGCTGACACTGTGCTGCCTGCATCTGCCCTGATATAGAGTGTAGCGCTACCAGGAGGTCAAAACTGAAGTTTCGGGTGTGATGCGAAGCAATGTTTGGGCCTCTGGCAGAGTGGGGGCCCGACCAGAGGAGCCTACTTCTGTGCTCTACTGGCCTTGAAACAGTTTCAGGCAGTAGTAGCTCAATCTGATGATGTTTCGGACATTTGCTGTGGGGTCTTTCTATGCTACACAGTGCGGAAGTCTATAGGCTGTCCACGGCAAAGTGAGCACTTTTGAAAGCCCTGCTAAAGATCTACTTCTATGTACTTGTGTATTCTCCCGCTATATTTCAAATTGACATTGCCACGGGCCTCATCACTTTATTCATGCGTCGGTCAAGAGAAACTGCGAAATTATTAGGAAAGTAAATGATTTATAAATCTCCTCATGTTTTACATTTCAATGTATTAAATAAACACAAAGCCTAAAAATTAATTTAAGTTTTCACAAATGATTACCTTCCACTTTTTATTCGACATTAAGATATAGAACTACTTTCCATCGATCGTTATCAATTTTGCTGGGCGAATGTCACTCGGTGCGCCCATTAAAATATATGCAGGCAGGGGAAGTGACTTTTTTCTAAGGTTGATTTCTAAAGTGCTCACTTGATCGTGAACAACCTTTACCACAGGTGCACTTTCCTATTGAGCTCTCTGTTGCAAGTCATTGAGTGCACATTTCCCCAGCCCTGAATGCACATCCTTTGTTTTGAAGTAGTATTGTAATTAATAATTATTTCGCATAATCAGTAACATTGTGTTTTACGTATGTTGTGTGTTCATGTCCTTCGTCTTTAATAATATTTAACTAATTAAAAGGTTTATCTGCACACACAGCTAATTGCAATAAATTATTTTCAGAGAAAAAATTCTATGCAAATAGTTACTTGTATAACCATTCCCATTTGTAGTCCTCGCCTAAGAAATGGATTTTTAACAGTAATACAAATACGAGTACGTAATGTTAACATAAGTTAGCATAAAGTTATTGCCAGAGAAATATTTTTGCTAAAGTCAATTCAGAAATATTAACGCAAGTCTTAACATACAGTTTCCAAGATCTGACACACCATCTCAAAAAAAAAATTCTAGATCTATTTTATAAATTAACCTACCCCACTATAAACCATAGGGCCCTATTAATATTTTAAGATTAATTATGATTAATGTTTTTAAATGAACCGTGATTGTATTTTTTTAAGACATTTCTTTGCGAGTTTTAGAACAATTTCACCACATGTAATGGCCAGACGCAACTAGTATGACATCCCGAACCCTCTCTTCTACAGGCCCTCCGAAGTATGACATCCCGAACCCTCTCTTCTACAGGCCCTCCGAAGTATCACATCCCGAACCCTCTCTTCTGCAGACCCTCCGAAGTATGACATCCCGAACCCTCTCTTCTACAGGCCCTCCGAAGTATCACATCCCGAACCCTCTCTTCTGCAGACCCTCCGAAGTATCACATCCCGAACCCTCTCTTCTACAGGCCCTCCGAAGTATCACATCCCGAACCCTCTCTTCTACAGGCCCTCCGAAGTATCACATCCCGAACCCTCTCTTCTACAGGCCCTCCGAAGTATCACATCCCGAACCCTCTCTTCTACAGGCCCTCCGAAGTATCACATCCCGAACCCTCTCTTCTGCAGACCCTCCGAAGTATCACATCCCGAACCCTCTCTTCTACAGGCCCTTCGAAGTATCACATCCCGAACCCTCTCTTCTACAGGCCCTCCGAAGTATCACATCCCGAACCCTCTCTTCTACAGGCCCTCCGAAGTATCACATCCCGAACCCTCTCTTCTACAGGCCCTCCGAAGTACGCAGGAGACAACAGCCGCGGTAGCAGCACATCTTACGTCATACACGAGGTGACATCAGGGGCGCACGCGATTCCAACACTGTCAGTTCTGTCATTCAGGACCACCGTTTTTAGTACATAACACTGATTCTTTACACCCTGCAGGCAACAATATCATTTTGCACAAATGTACGTAGCACGCTTCACATACTCTTTACTTGAAAACGTCAGTAGTTTCTCAAAACCTAATATGTTTTAAAGTAAAACGTGAACACTAGGAGAACTCCAAAAAATAATTTTTACATAATCATAATATATACGAAAGTAGAATAAGAGGAAAATAATAGTTACGAAAACAAAGTATTCTTTCTGCAGAAAAAATGTATATCCGAATTTTATGTTAGTTTTGATATATAAACAATTGATTTCATGTATAAAAGTATAGTATACCGGATGCCCCAGACCTACCGCAAGAGCCCTTGTTCTCGAAAACGGTGCATTTGAACTTATTCGGGTGGTTATCACTATAGTGTCTAGAATCTGCGGTAAACTTGAGGAGACGAAGGTAACGTCAGAATTTCAAATGGGAAGATGGTACGTATCGTTGGATAGATCTTGCGAAACTGGGCATCTTTTGTCTGTAAAGGTTTACGGTATGTCTCGCCGTTTTGAAAATATCGGCATATTCTCTGTCTGGCACACGCTATATCTATTGCGCTCCGCCACGCTACCCCAGCGAGCCGAGCGGGAACTGTTGACGCTGGATAGTAGTATTTGCATTTCCTCTCGGCTTGTGCCATTCGTCATGTCGAATAAGAGGCATTTTGGCGGTGCGTGCACTGTGGAAGGTTTCTGGAGTGATTTTTACTTTGTTTCTGTTATTCGTGCAGTAATGTCGCATTCAAACTGACGTGTACCGCTCCTAATACTAATCAGCTACGATTACGTCATCGCTAAGTGTTCCTACTTCCACTACCACAGACGTGAGAGACACGTATAGAGAATATTACAGGTGAATTCTCGGTTGCCTACTCTACCAGGCAACGAGGAACTTATAAGCAAATTCTCGTCACCTGAAGGTCCGGCAAGCAACCCCCCCCCCCCCCTTTCCACAATCATCCTTCAATCTTCCATCAACTACCTGAGAGCCAACAAGCTGCCCGGACCACGGCCAAGGCCGAGCGTCGCCGAAGAGGCACGAAGCAGAAACGCTGACTACTGCTGACACGAGTTTTTCGTCTCCAATGCCAACCAGTGCAGGATGCTCGCCCTTCCCGCAGCACTTGCCGGCAGCCAATTAGCTCCGCCTTTATAATTCAGGACGCTGCTGGCCTCGGATAGTCATTCTTCTGAAGTCATTCTTGTTTCTTATCTCGCGACATCCCAGGAGAAACTTCTAAGCTTTAAGTAAGCTCCCAGCGGTTACTTCGAACGTCGACGACCAGTCAACCCGACGACCAGCGAACATGCGAACATACTTATTGAATTCACTTTGTCTCCTCCAGACACATTTTACGAGAACAGTTTAACAGTAATCTATTTTATAGTCTAGATTTAGCTTTCTCGCTTACAACCTAGAACCAGGTCGCCTACACCTGGCCAGCGTAGTTACCTTCAGCACTCTACTACTTGGCAGGAGGTAGCACGTGTCGCATGTTTATTGCGTCCTCAATAAACATAATTTGTTCTCTATACTTCAATTTCCTTCCTTTCACAGATTATCATACTATTTCACTCGCGAGAAATAATTACGACGTGCCCTACTGACAGGAACCGGGACTTTTTATACAACCGAATTGGTTACGCCAGCATGACAACCAAAACATCTGGACCCTAAATACCTGGTATGGACTCGTCCGCAATCAAGTTATCGGATCTAATTTTTTTTTATGAACACTTAAATGTGAGTAGTACTCTACAATTCTGCAACACGCACTTCCTGAGACGTTCCACTAACGACACGGTTGTTCATGTGGCTGCAACAAGAGTGACGCCCGGCCCATTTTTCCTTGCTGGCCAGGCGTACTTTATTATTTCTTTTGGGGACGTATTAAAGACGCTGTACATCAACAATGCCCTACAACGAAAGATGAAATGAAAGACCGAATAAGAGTGGCTTGCCAGCTGCACAGATACTTCGGGGTACATAAAGTACACGAAGTCGGGTACGAATGGGCTCAGATCAGGGCGGAAAACATTTCGAACACCTGTTACAGCGAACAGAAAACAAGCAAATATATTCGTCTGTAATAATTTCTAAAGAAATACATTACTTCTAAATAATTTTTGTAGAGTCAAATAGCACAATTTCGTTCATTTAAAACAGTAAGTGTAAGTAAAAGTTTTTTTCCCGTACTAGGCCTACAACATTACAATGGTATTGTTACGTACATCATCTCTTCCGCGCCAGGAAGTTTTTCTGTATCATCGAATCGGTGGCTCGTACCACAAGACTTTTCAGACAGTAAATGTTCAGTTTTGAGAGCACTATTCAACAGGAATGCAGCTTATTCGTTTGTAACTTGTATACAAGTTTTAAGCATGTGGCTTACTCTGCGCTCCGTGGCTGAATGATCAGTTTGTCGGACTCTTTATCGAGTGGTCTCAGGTTCGTACCCCATGCCAGTATGATTTTTTTTTTTTTTTTTTGTTACCAGCTCTCATGGCAAAGTGTTAAATTTACATAACTTAAATTGTGCAAACTGATGTTAAATTAAACATGCATTTTCGATATATTCAACTATATTTTTAAAAATATTTTTTTCGGAATATTTTTTTCAAATTATAAATAAAATAAAACTATTCTACTTATTTATAAATTCCTCGATTCCTATATGTTTAATCGTTTTTTGACAATGCTGCATAGCAGTGCGTGCTATGAAGTTCGCGCACACTTGGCTAGGAGGTCATTTTCACTGGCTGCCTCTTCCCAGCCTGGCGGCTAACTACGTCACTGCACTCTTTGCATGTCACGACAGGCTTGTCTGCCTGGCGGGCCTGTCGGTGCGTGCGTGGTTACAAGGCTAGGCAACTTAATTAATTTTAAATTAAAATCCCTTATTTTTTTCGCACAAGAGTAAAACAATAGAAAAAAGTAAAATATTAAGAAGGAAAATGTTTTCTTTAAATATCGATTGAATTGATTTTTTAAATATTGAAATTCGAATATGTTTAACAAAGTCTTGCAGGGAATTCACTTTATAATAATTTTTATATGCCTTCTCATGTATGGAAAATTACATCTTTAAATTTGTAAATATACATACAACTGGCGATTCGCGCACTCTAGCTGGCGATGAAAGAACTACATAGATGGTGGTGTCGAACGAATGTGAGAGACAAGAGAGAAAGAGAAGACGGAATGAAAGAAAAGGAATGAAAGCAAAATGGGAGGACTCGGAGAAAACACATGGAATTATAGACAGGCAAGAGAGAAGGGAAAAAGATGGAATAGACAAGATATAAAGAGATGAAGAGAGAAAGACAAGACCGACTGAAAGAGAGAGAATGAAAGAAAACATGGGACGGCTCGGAGAAAACCTAGGGAATGATAGGGGGACAGGAGAGAAATGCAAAAAAGAGGAAGATATTGAATTACAGAGGGACAAGAGAGAAATATATGGAGAGAGAAAGACAAAATGGAATGAGAGAGAACGAAAAAATGGAGGACTCGGAGAAAACCTACGGAATGATAGACAACATGGAATGATAGAGCATGAAAAAACATGACAGAATGGCAGTATGACATCACGATCGTATGCGTCTTGAAAAGACGAGTCCGGTGATATATAACACTTAATACTTACGCATTTAAATGTTTTAATTATAAAAATATATTTAAATTTTAAAAATATTTTTTTTAAATTTTTGGGGTCAAAGGCCAAAGGTCTAACGTCATGAGTCCAGCTCTTATTGCTCGGAGCCACTCATCCTGGTCACCTGCTTCGGCTGAAAATGGACTTTTCTCGGGAGTCCTTATTTGCAGCTGGGAAAAAAATGACAATTATTAAGGGGGAAAAAAAAAGGGGGGGGGGATTTTGTGTGAAAAACCCCCGATTTAAAGGTGAAAATGGACTATTTTTGGAGTAAAACAAGAGATTTTGAGAGAAAATTACAAGTTGGTGGCTAGAGCGCCATTGGGGGGCCCGCGCCCATGGCCCAGCCTTCTTATGTCCTCACATCGATCTCAATAAAGTGAAGCCCTCGTATACTGTTTTCCGCGAGAGGGCACATAGACACTCGAATGTATGGCCTCTCATTAATGCGAGATTTATATATATATTTTTTTAAGTTTTCATACGTGGTTTGCTTCAATTGCTGTCACTTTTTATGTCGTTGCACTTGTTTGAAAAATTCTAACTTCTCTTCTCTACTGAATGTGTCGTATATGTGTTTTGATATGAAGGATTCTGAAGTGCTGCGTTAAAGAATCCAGTGAAAATGCAGCCGGACTTTATATTCAGAAGTCACTGTCTTGCAATGTCAAAATTTTAATTTTCTTAAAAAATAAAGTTTGTAGTGTAATTTTACTAATTTATAGAAGACCAGATACACTTGATTTGAAGTCATCTCTAACATAACTAACTACAAGGAAATGCCCTACATAAACACGTGTTAGTAGTAAATACCTCTGCGTACTCGAACTGGTCGAATTTATGCTTTGGTAAAACATTGAACTTCAGTTCTGAGGGACCCGGGTTCGAATCTTGGTCCGGCCATTCTATGTTAACTTTTTCATGGTTTCATGACATCTCTACATGTGCATTCAAATGGCAAGATTATTAACTACTAAAGACCGTGGCTAATTGCTTCCCCAATTTTCTTAAATTGTTTTAATTGGATTTGAATTTCATGGAATGGCATTAAAAATTGGTTACAGGAAATACACATACATCTCAAAGAACTTGATTATTGATCAGTGTTCTAACCTCAAAACCAATCGATGCAGTTTTTTCTATACGCAGAGACAGGTGTTATTCGCGAAAAGATTGTACTCAAAAACAATATTGTTCATATGCACTTTCGTAGTTGGGTGGTTTTAAATGTCACGTGTCTCAAGTGTTTGCCCGCGAATCATGGACGTTCAGCATTGGAGCACTGTTTTCTAGACACGTGGCCAATAACCACAGGAAGTTGTGGTTCGGACGTGGGATACTGAAGTCTAGCATGGCCATAAATATGTTCGCGAACAACACCTGTCCCTAGCTACACGTATTGTCAGAAAAGCAGTTAAATGTTGGGGCACGTAAACAGGTTGAGTGCAACCCGCGAGATCGGTCTACCTTAACTTGCGTCTATGGTCTCGAAGAGGTAGACAGTAGATGTGTTCGCGTGGTTTGATGTTCTGCTGGTTTGCTGCTATTTCTGCTAGTTGCCGTTCGTGTTACTGGAAGCACTTTTTTTATGCTGTTCGGTTGGCGGTAGCAATTGCTATCTGTGCTGTAAAAAGCAGCTATTTCTGCTCTTGCTCGCCGAGGTACAGCAGAAATATCAAAACGAGCAAGGTGGAAAAAAAAATTGCAGCCTAAATAAAATTACGAAACGTTCGAGTATCTTGAGAGTGACAATTGCAAATAGTAATTTACTTTTACGCAGATTGAAGAAGAGAATATGTTTGGGTATCCTGTAAGTATTGTAGAGGGAAATAAAAATTACTAATACGCATTTATCCTCGAAAGTAAGTTATCTTGAGTGGCCATAATTTTTAACATACCCAAATTACACAGAGACAATAATGATTATCAACTTTTTTAAAAACAAAATTTCGTTTAAATATTTTTGACGTTAGTTTACTGCTGTTAGTCGTTCGTGTCGTCCTGCCGAGGGTAACTGCTGTTTTTGCTACTTTTCGGCTAGTGAAAAATATCACTTGCTCTCAGTAGTAGAAAAATAAAGCATACCACGCGAACAAACCTAGTATGAGAAGAACTGGGAGTATCATTGGACAGCTTGTGCTGTGCGCAGTTCATTACGTCCTCTCAACACACTCCACTACACAGACCTGTTTCGTTATCTCTGTTGTCTTGTGTCCATGATGATTGCGCGCCTTACAGCAGACAAGTCATGCAGGCTTGTTCATATCCAGAACTGACGGATATCCATACGCTGCACAGTGAAGCTGGAGGCTGTGGTCGCATAGCAGCAGCACGTCTTCATCAGGAACGCTTCCCCAGCAGACGGCGGCCACGGTGGCTGAGCGGTTAGCCTGCCCGCCTCCCACCATGGCGATCCGGGCTCAATCCCCAGCCGGGTCACTACGGATTTTCACAAGTGGTCGACTGGTATTCTCGGGGATCTCTCCCCCCCCCCATCCCTCCCCATTCCGGCGCTGCTCCATACTCACCCCAATCACCCTCATCGGCTCTCAAGACCTCGATGTTAAGAGCCGTCCAAATCTCTTCACTCACTCGTTCCCCAACAGACAACAACCGCATCATACACTGTCCCACAGAATATATAGATTGTTCACTGTAAAGTGAGCACTTTTGAGTCTAGTTATTTTTTTTTCGGTCCTTTTTTATCCTTAAATTAACTTTATGAAATATATATCACGTAATTCCAATTCACTAGTAAGTTAACCTCTAAGGCTAAAATAAAATATATTTATTGAATATTATTTCTAATGAAAGGGCTTTCAAAGGTGCTTACTTTAGCGTGAATATCCTATATATAAGCGAATGAGCGAGTATGGGCCCTTCCCATCCACCGACTTAATATTTTACTGTTTAAAAATATAAAAATCAAAGCAAGTAATATGTTAAAGTCTGGAAATGTCAAGAAATTTTTCCTATGAAATACTAAAGCTGGTGAAGAAACAAAGTTATTCAGCTCAACCTTCAGCAATCTTGTTTGTTTATTTAAATCCAAAACCTCAAACTCAATGGCCAATTATTAAACCACTTCCGCCAGCGCGGTTATCACTCAGCGCGTTGGTTTTCTTTTTCAGATTAGAGACGGAAGATAGGAATCGGTAAAAAAAAAAAAAAAAAAAAACGCCGGAGTAGAAAACAACGGGTGTCTTGATTTCTCCCTGAGATTACAGCGCCAACATAAAGATTTAACTTTTGCCACCAAGAAAACTTCCATTATTACAAATTAAATATTTCCATTCACTGGGAGTTCAGGCGTTGTGTTGATCGTCTCTCCACGACATACGAGGGGGCTGCGGTGGCGCAGTAGCCGCATTACCCCACCAAGGTGTCATAAAACTGGGTTTACCCTAATTTTGACTTAATGTATATATTCGCGGTTTCTTCACCCTTTTTTTAAATCAAACCTTTGAAAAATCTCGCCATGTATTACGTGTTTAATTATTTTCTATATATGCCATATATCACGTGCGTATTATACTTGTGTTCAAAAAAGTTATTTTTTTCTGTTAAATACAAATATTATTCATATTTTACCTATACATTATAATGCTTCATTTAAGAATAATTTGAATAAATAGCAGTGAGAAAATAAGTATGTTGGTAATGCTTACTAATAAATAGTTATTATACAAAATACTGTTACAGCTGAGTAGGCACGAATGCTGTGCGTTGCCCCTCTGGTCCAGACTTAATTAAGCTTAGTTTGCACTAGGCGGAGGAATATCCCGGAAGTGGAACTTTGGCAGGGCTTCAGAAATGTCTGAAGAAACCTTGAAAGGATTATACACAGTTTCTTTATTTAATTAAAAAATTGCGAAAATGGGTAAAAATAATATTTTTTAGGACTTTCCTGCTCAGTTTCCTTAAGGTAAAGGAGAACAGTAGAAAGGTCCTTTTGATGACAGCTATACGTCAACAAGCTTGCTTATGGATGCTAAGGACCAAACACTGTCGTCTTTCTACTGTTTGTTCTTGACACTATAGGATGGTGTGAATATCAGTTAGGAAATAAAGCTAATACTTCAAATAATGGTTGGAAGTATAGCAATTCGAGCCAAACATGAACATTTGCGTAAAGGCTGTTCACGATAAAGTGAGTACTTTTGAAACCAACCCTAGAAAAAATGTCACTGCCGCTACCTGCATATATTTTAACGGGCGCACAGCGTGACATGCGCCCAGTAAAGTTGGTAACCATGGATGGAGAGTAGTTCCGTATCTTAACGTCGAATAAAAAGTGTTAGGTAACCATTTCTGGAAACTTAAATTATCTCTTTCGCTGTTTTTTTTTTTTTTTTTTTTTTTAGCATCGAAATGTAAAAAGAAGCAAATTAGTTAAGTATTTGCTTTTTTAATAAATTCACAGTTTCATTTGACCGATGAATGAATCAATTGATGAGGCCAATGAAAATGTTAATTTTACATAAAACGGATGAATACACAACGTGCATACAAGTAAATCTTAAGCAGGGCTTTCAAAAGTGCTCATCTTACACTGAACAGCCTATACCACCCGGTTAATAAGTGTGTGATAAACCAAAACCATTGTTTCTACTTCAACTGCGTTAATTTTTTACATAAGTAACATAAAAAGCATAGTTAAATGCTACTTTCAAATGTACCTTAAGGTTTGTAAAGTTAATGAACTTAGCTCCTTATAACAATTCATCGATACTGAATGATACGTATACTATAATTTATGTTTATTTCTGATATTAAAACAATATTATCTTTCGCAGAGCTGTATCAAGAATAGGACTAATACTTGTATTGCATTAAAATATAATTTATCCTTCTGTTCCTTATAAAATCGTTCATTTCACATCTGCAACAGTAACGCATTATATAATAGTAATGTGACATAACCATACTTTCACACTTAACCCATCCTTTTTTTTTTTTTTTTTTTCCCCCTGCAGGAACATCATTACGTCTGTGGCTTATGTTTGGGCTCCCTGTTAAAAGTGAACAATGTTTTATATTCCTTGGATATGTACCCTCGTCCCTTATATCATCCCTTTTTATCGTTCTGCCATAGACAAATTTATTCACATCCGCCGTCTTGATGCGCTAATAAAATAATATTAATTAAAAAACAAAAATGTAATGCCATGACAGTTATTCTTGTTTTTATCAGTACGCATGACACTCAAGAATATATTATTGTAAAATATATTTTGCTGTTTATGATCTCTATTCCAGTACACTTTTAATAAGGACGTTAAGTACTTTACTAGAGTCATAATAAAGCTAGATTCAAAAACTACAAATTCAATATGTGATCGAGGATATGCTGGGCATACATCCCCTGTTAACACTATCACATGCACCTACCGATAAAGAACTCATACATGTACTTATTTCAAAACAGCTGAAAACTGGACTTAAGTCCTTTTACCATTTCATGATTCATACATAGGCTGTTCATGGTAAAAAGGAGCACTTTTGAAACAAACATTTGAAAAATGTCACTGCCCCTAGTTACATGTATTTTAACTGGAATACTGACTGGCGCGAGCCCAGTAAAGTTGGTAACGACGGGGCAAAAGTAGTTCTACGTCTTAACGTTCAATTAAAAGTCTCATGTAAACATTTGTGAATAATGAAACTATTTTTTTTTTTGCTTTCCTTTTATTTAAAGCACTGAAGTGTAAGAATCAGAAGATTTGTAAAATGTTCAGTTTTGTAACAACGTCACAGTTTTACTTAACAGACTTATGAATAAAATCAGCATGCCCAGAGCAGTGTTAATTTTAAATACGGCGGAAGAATGCACAGTGTGCATACAAGTATGTCTGCAGCAGGGCTTTCAAAAGCGCTCAGTTCACCGTGAACAGCCTATATCGGCTCGTCCATCAGGGCCTGTGAGGAGGGTAGACCGATCAAACGACAAATACAGTAGTTATACACACAATTGCTATTACACAGCTCTTGCGCTAATGTGTACAAGACCGGAATAAATTACTTTTTCAGTGCCAATAAAATTTATATTTGACACTCTTAGTACGGTGAAAAGACGTTCAGCTACTTTACATAGCTCGCAGCTAACATTACTAAAGGCTATGCTGTTCAAGATAAAATGAGCAATTTCGAAAGCCTTGCTTAAGATCTGCTTGTATGCATGTTCTGTATTGTTCCCTCTTACGTAAAATTAACATTGCCATGGGCCTCATCACTTCATTCATGTGTCGGTCAAGTGAAACTGAAATTGTTAGAAGAGTAAATATTTTATAAATCTGCAAAATTTTTACACTTCGAGGCATTAAAAAAACCAGAAAGAGAGAAAAAAATTTAAATTATCACAAATGGTTACCTATAACACTTTTAATTCAACGTTAAGGTATGGAACTACTTTCCATTCTTCATTACCAACTTTACAGGGTGCATGTCACTCGGTGCAACCGTTAAAGTACATGGAGCTAGTGGTAGTGACTTTTTTCTAAAGTTGATTTCAAAAGTGCTCACTCTATCGTGAACAGCCTTTATAAGTCATTCAGACAATTGTTCCCGTTGTAATATAAACAATCACATGCAACGATTTCCTCATGGTGGTATCACTAGTGTTTAATCAGCCGTGGAACTTTATACTACAAAAGCCGCCAGCTTCGAGAGGCATAGTTTATTTACGAACTGTAAGCAATTTCCTTATGTTCATAATTATAAACCCGGAAATTTCGCACATTCATTCGGCTGCAGGCTGTTCACGGTAAAGTGAGCACTTTTTAAGGCCCTCCCACTCGGTTTTAATCATATATATTATATATATATATATATATATATATATATATATATATATATATATATATATATAATTGCAGCATCATGCATTAAATGTTGAGGATGGTGAAATGTATACACTTTGTTTATTCGTCACATAGCAATGTTTATATTAAAAAGCAGCAGGAAAATGGAAATAGGATGAAAGGAAAAAATTTAGAAGGGCCTTAAAAAGTGCTCACTTTATCGTGAACATATTATACTAGCTGAGACTCCACAATCATTTGTATACTCGAATATCAGTCACCTGTGCATTGACCGCTGCTCCAGATTAACCCCAGACCAAGTAGCATGATATTTGGTTCTTGTTTTCCTTGAAGGTTCGTTATTGGTCGAAAGTCGTCGAGGGCGTGTCTAACGCACTGTGGTCCAATGGAAACAGGAACTTGAATGTAGGCTACATATGATTGAAGTTTATCTTGTCCTCAAATGAATTCGCAAAATTATCGGATCTCTAACCATAATGAATATTACAGGCTGCCGCCGAACTTTCATATGCCCCGAAGGGTATGCTGTCACGAGACCGGAAACCCATGTTCTCAGAACACGCCGGTTTGGGTCGCAGGAAAATATTTACACCCCGACAGACTTGTTTCGAATCAACGAACTGCGTTTCTGTCTGAGTTTGGGCTCCGGGCCCCTATTCAAGATGACGAACGAAAATATCAAGATGGCGGAATGAGTAGAGGTGAAGGGAGCGGGGATGAGGAAGTCAGTCGTCTGCTGTGCGTGGTGCTAGGGAAACCTCCGTTAATGTGTTTTAAAATAAATTGTTATAAATTTGTAAACGATATTTTAATAAAAATTTCTAGGGAAGAAAAGAAAATTTTAAGGGGAAAAGGGAAATTGTTAGTGAAAATGGTCGCCAGGGGAAAATAATTTAAAATAAAATGTTTTAATTATTTATAATAAATTTTAATAAATTTAATTTATAAATTTCTAAACAATTTTTAAATTAAATATTTAGAAATAATTTTTTATAAATTTCTCAAGAGACTTTTAATTAAATGTTTTTGTAATATTTTTTTTATTTTTAAACAATTTTTAATTAAATTTTTGTAAGAATTTTTTTTAAAATTTTTCAAGAATTGTTTCGCAATTTTCTTGGATTTTTTTTGTGTTTTTGGCGTCAGAGGCAAGGTCACAGATCTTATGGGTCAAATATGGTGGACGGGGCATCAGAATGACAGAGCATGATGTTGGGTGGCCAGCTCCTTGCTTTTTATAAATTCTTAAACGGATTTTTAAAGATTATTTTTAATGACAATTTTTTATACAATTTTCAATAAATTTTTATAAGAAATTCTTTGTAATTTTTTCGCATTTTTGGATTTTTTTTTGTTTTGGTGTCAGAGGTTACCGGGGTCAAGGTTAAGGTCAATGGTTAAGGTCAAGGTCAGGTCATATGGGTTCAAGATGACGGACGGTGACGTATTAACATAGCGGCCGGGTGGCTCTGGCTCCGATGCCCCGTGTCCTTGTGCATCAATACCGATTTTCCCTACTACTAACGTTTATGAAATATGCAACACCATGAAGAATACATGTGATTGAAATGAACTTTATACCACATATTAGATACATGACAATACACAATTGATTATGATAACAGAACTGTGCATTATCTCTGTCCTTGAGAATCCAGCATGTCCAGAGGAATCTCCGCTACGCGGTTTGTATGCGAGTCCACAAAGCACCAACATTGGTTGCTGGAGGACCGTGAAGAACAAATCGCCGACTAAACATATCCCAGACATGTTCGATGGGCTACATGTTAGGGGAACGTGCAGGCCCGGGAAGTAGTGTCGTTCATTGAAGAAGGCTTTCACATTCCTCGCCACGTGGCCGCGCATTGTCCTGCTGACATAGCCACGTGGAGTCAACTGAAGGAATGGCAGTACCTTGGACTCTACAACTTCCCTGATGTAGCGGTTGCTGTTCAAATTGCTCTCAATACGTAGGAGTCGAGATCGCATGTTGTATCCAATGGCACCCTAAACCATCAATCCTAAGCCGTGTCCGAAACGGCTACGAGACGATTATTTAGGTTACTAAATCGACCACCTGACGTAGTTTAGGCCCTAAATATGTGGGGATTTAGGGTTGAAATTTACTGAGGTTAAGTAGCACACTAAATCCCCAAATAGGTCAGTAAAATCGTCTGCTGTTGTTTATTTACGTTTGATTTCCCGCGTTATGGCGGAAACGTCGGTATTTTCTGTCCTGGAAACGCTGCACTATACATGCACGTGAAAAATCAGATATCTACATGAAGTAATTGTAAAATAAAAGTTTGTACTTATGATGTATTAAAATTGCAAAGAAAAAAAAAAAGGCGATCGGTTATTTGAAATGCAATGTTAATTGCAGGGAGCGAAGAAATAACGAGACGATTGATATTGGCTAGATAGAAATATGATCAGTTACTTACATGACGTGAAAAATGCTTGGGAGCGAGTTATTTATCGATAGTGTGACAAACAAAATAACGCCGAAATTCCACAAGCCTGTAGTTTCCAACTTTGTCACATGTAGCGCTGTTACAAGCCGTTCGAAACCATCCATCCTAAATTATAATTCCCCAAATTTGCCATTTCGGACACGGCTTTGGCGTCTGGCCACTATGCCGCTCCAAAATGCAGGTTGGTATATTGCGGTCACCACGGTAGTGTCTAACACGTATGCGGCCATAACTGTAGGACAGGTTGAAGCGGGACTCGTCCGGGAACAATAAATTTTGCCACTCAGCACGCCAGCGACAGCGTTCACGATCCCATTGCCGTCTGAGGCGTTTGTGGTTTCTGGACAATGGAAGCCGACGCAATGGCACGCGTGCCACCAGTCCAGCCCGCAACAGACGGCTTCGAACCGTCGACGCAGACAGACCCATACCCGTTTCAGTGCTCCAGTGTCGAGCCAACACTGTGGATGAGGCTCTACAGTATGTCACGACTATGCGGATAAGAATGGCGGTCATCCCGCGCTGTGGTCACATTGCGTGGCTCAGTGCCTGCTCGTTGCTGCGTACGACCTTCTTCTATCCACTGGTTCCACACATTCATCACTGCCATAGCAGCATGCCCTGTACGACAAACCAGTTTCCAGGAAACCGATCATTCTGCCCCGTTCGAACTCACATGTTGATATGGCGCCCTTTGACGTCGACGAGACATACTGACACTTGCTTTCACTTCGTTTGACGGCTCTTCGCCGACTAAGCTTGGCGCAACACTCACATTTCCGGTCACACACGAGAGGGTGCTGCTGGCCCTACATGTACGCCACCATTTCTCTGCAATCGTAATCACTTATTGTCCTACACATCCTCCGAGTTTGGATTCATTCAGGCCATTCTTTCTGGGTGTTTCAATTTTCACAAACCACAGCCGTAAAATACAGGTCTGGACACTAGCTTGAAAAATCGACGACCGTATTGACTTATTTAGTTCATGAACTCAGCCACAAAGCGCTTGTACCGAAGTAGCAATTTTTTCTTAAAATGGGAAAATGACGGTTATATACCTTTAGTCCATTCCCGATTGGAAGCGACTTATGAAAATCAATCTTTGAAAAAAACACTCTAGGCAAAACATTTTAACCTGTTTTTTTAATAACCTGTATTCCACAAATATATAACACTGTCGTTAGCCTTAGAGTACTGCATTATTGAATAAATGAAACTTTACCTTAGTATCTTCTATAACTTGTAATATTTATTTCTTTTTAATTGAGAATTAACAACAGCGAGAGCAGCGACGTGTTGGCAACGGCCGGTAAGAAATTGTTTACAGTTAAAATATTATTTTATCCTAGTTTTTTAGTATATTATTTGTAAATTAAAAGGTGCCTATTGAAATATTGAAATATTTAGGTACCCCCAATGGCAAAATATCACATTTTTACAGTTTAAAATAACAGCGGAAAATATTGTAAGTAGGCCGTAATGGTAGGCTGTTGTTTTATCGAGCGAGAGCAACTTTGAAGCAACTGTCTGCTGAGCGAGGCTTGTCGCTCTTTCTCTGTCTTCATCTCTTTCACACTCGGGAAGTTTCACTACGCTAGTACGCAAATAAATTGCACATGTTTTCCATTGTAGCATATTTCATACTTATTACAGCAAAATAATGATTTTTGAATTTGTAATTTACAACTGAAAAGATATTTTAATGTTTGAATACTTATTTTAATATATTTAGATACGATGGCGGGGCAGAAATAAAGTGAAGTTGGCAGACGTGGCGAGCTGTGACATGGCGTGTTGCTGTTATTTATTTGCATCCACGTCTGTTTATTTATCACAATGTTGTACCTTTGCCCTGGGTGTTTGAAACACAGTCGTGTAACATGATTTACCACCAATCAACAAAATAACCAAGCCCAGCCCCAATAAATTTCAATAAACCTAATACACAGTAAGTAGCAATACATATAAATATGAGTGGAATAAAAGTTACGGTAGGCTTATTTGAGTGCATGTTCACTGCTATATTTTAAGTTTCTATAACAAAAAATGAGCGATACGAGTTGTGTGCTTGATTTTAATGTCTTTTTTCGTTGAACTGTCTATTCCTTCGTTATTCGAACTGAGGACGTCCTTTTAACGAAATAAACTAACACATATCAATAACAAAAAGTTAAATACTGCAATTCATTACCCCGCAGTTGTAACAGTGTTTAACACAGTCGCGGCAAAATATTAGCGTGCATTACGTGTAATGTGCTATGTCGTGGAAAACAAATATGATAATGTAACGTAACCGTAAGAACTATCGTTAATTCAGGCATTTTTAAAACGTCATAAAGCTGACTTTAATAATGTTATAGGCCTAAACTGTAAATATTCGTACGAAATGGTTTTTGAAATAGACCTAATACAGAATTATTTGAAAAGCTGTAAACAGTAAACAGCACATTTGACAGGTATAAAAGTAGAAGTCACATTTCAATGTTTATTTTTAGGTGTAACGAAAGTATATGAATACATGAACACACACAATGGCATGCAAACATTGATTTTGACAGATTCTACATGGCAGTCACATGTCAATGTTTGTTTACATTTGGCGGAAGGATACGAAACGGGCCTGCAAGTAGATATTTAGCAGGGCTCCGAGAAAGTTGCTTCCAATGGGGAATGGACTATATGATGGTGTCCCAATAACAGCAACGCTAACAACACTATTTTGCTTGCAGCGCTCTGCGGCTACTGTACGAACTAAATCAGTCAATAAGGAGGTCAACTCGCTAACATTGTTAGATAGTCGAGTGTCCAAACCGTGTCACAAACAATTATTATGCTTGGAACTGGAGCCTAATGTCGCTGGACCCAGAGGAAATATCACACAATTCTGCTATAGGAGGTTCACTGTTGATTTACTGTGCGTGTTTGAAATAAACCTTACAAAAATGTGACTGCCCTTACGAGCATATATTTCAAAGCGCATAATGTCTGGCATGTAGACAGTAACGTTGGTATCAACGGATATACAGCTGTTGTATGTATTAACGTTTAATTAAAAGTGCTACCTAAACACTTGTGAGTACTGAAACCGTGTTTTTTTTTTTCTGTTTCTTCGGCTGCACACACTTGTTCTTCCCCCCGGAAAGCAAACTGTGTTTGCGTTTCAGCGAATTATGAAATGCACGACGAGAATCTTATGAGATAAGACTCCAGTTTTTTTTTTTTTTTTTCATTGCAAAAAACAAGTCTTCCCTGCGTAGTTATTGGGTGTTGCACAAACGGCCAGTAAAATCACAACACGATAATTCCGAGAAGGTGGCTATCAACTACTGTACCTCTGTGGTTTCTCCGAGATAGAGAGAAGCTGGCAGGATACTTACAATGGGGATCACCAATATGTAAAAATAAAAAAAAATATAAAAAAAGAGGGGGGGGGGGGAAAGGGGGCGCAAAGAAACCAGAATAAATTTCCTTCAGAGGAGTGGAAGATTTACAACTGGATTTTATGCAAAATGAATACAACATACATTCGTGACGTGTCATACGTATACATAAATAAATTATTAACTATATATATATAACAATATTTCGATATAATATGAAATACGAATCACGAACTATTAGACATATCGAACTAAAGTGATGACAATAAAACAGGAAGAACTATCTTACCAGCAAGAACATACATTTTATAGTTATGTCACTAACAAGCTACTTATTTAGTCATGAAAAAAATTGCTATTTCACTTAGTTACGAGAACACTAGAAACATTTGTTGTAATGGCTCTCTCATATTTCATAGGAAAAATCCAGTTTCCAGGAGAGGAGAGCAAATCTCCCCCCCCCCCCCCCCCTCCTCTTACTCCTCTGCAGACGCCTATGATTATTTGTAGAGACTTGCAAAATTCGCGTTATTATTTGCTACCATGCTAGACTTCACTGCCCCGTATCTGCTTGAGAGCGTTTCGTGGTTTGAATATTGGAACTATATTGCACTATCTATACCTGTGTGACCGCCTCACTGGAGATTGTTTGCTCAGAGCCAGGGACTTCACCATTGGCTGAAACAGTCCTCGGGACGAGCCACGCAAGTTGTCTACCAATAGTTTCAGTCAAAAGAACACGGGGCACCCCGTAGTGTTGTCTGCCTCCAAATAATGACTAAAGTGTTCTGAGTGCGAGGGTTTCACAGTGTTAGTTGACAGACGAAAGCACCCGGGAGTGCCACACTTTCAACTGTCGTACACCAATATATGGTTCACTATTCTCCAGTATATGGTGTAAGGCGATTGGCAGGACTCTGCGGGAAGCTGTTATTTTACTAATATCAGCAATACGTTATTATTGCAACCCATATCCGCCTACGAAATAATACTTACCTCCTTCGCAATACAATTTTACCACAATTAACCACAGAGATAATAAATTATACTGTTACAACACAAAGGAACTAAAATAACACGGAACCAACTGTTTCAGCAACACAATATTTGCTATGGATGAAACGACGCTTCTGCATGATCAATTATATGCATGTTACCAGCAGTACCAACCAACCTACGATACAACCAAATCTGACCACCAGAGACCTGAGAAATTCGCGAGTTCAATGACCTGCAGGCTAGATTCTACACTCGTGTGTACAAATATGACGATGTCAAATGCACATTGGTTGTCTGCTGCGACAGCGGAAGGCAACGATTGGGCCAGCGTCCTCCAGGGGGCGTAAAAACACCGCGTGGACAAATGGCTAAAGTTATATGAACTAACGTATTGTGAATTCAAGCTCGTCCTGAAATTAATCCGCGAATTCTTCAGGTCTCTACTGATCATTAATCTCGAACTTCATCTTCTTACGAGAGTATAAGAGAACACTACCTAAAGCTCACTTGTTGAGGATTGCTACATTTACCCACGGTGATCGGGCGTGTCTCGATCCCCCGGCCCAACATGGCACCGTCCCCATAAGTAATGGCTAGGGGCTTGGAAAAATTCTCCAATTCATTTTAGGACAAGCTAGACTTCAAACACATTTACATTTCTTTAGTGTTTGCAATTGGTTTACAGTCAATTAGAACACGTCGAGGTGAACTCCGAGCTAATAACAGTCCTACGAGAAAAACAATCACCTACTCACATGTAACCTGGTCTGTGGTAAAATTGCCTATAGGCGGTTCACGGTAAAATTAGCACTTTTGAAAGTCCTGCTTAAGATCTACTTGTATGCACGTTGCATAATCTTCCGCCTTATGTGAAATTAACATTGCCATGGGCCTCATCACTTTGTTCATGCGTCGGTCAGGTGAAAATGTGGTATTATTAGAAAAGTAAATATGTTACAAATCTGTTAATTTTTACACTTAGGCGCATTAAAAAATACAGAAAGCAAAAGAAATAATTTAAGTTGTCACAAATAGGTTACGTAACACATTTTATTCGACGTTAAGATATGGAACTATTTTCTATTCATCGTCACCAACTTCACAGGCCGATTGTATATGCAGGCAGGGGCAATTACTTTTTTCTAAGGTTCATTTCAGAAGTGCTCACTTTATCGTGAGAAGCCTTTAATAAACCCAATGTACATATTTCACCGGACTCGAAAGTTAACATCTAAGGCTACAATAAAATATATTTATTGTTTATTATTAGGGACAGGTGTTTATCGCGAAAGTATTTATGGCCATGCTAGACTTCAATATCCTCCGTCCACAACCACAGCTTCCTTTGGTTATTGGCCGCGTGTCTATTTGAGAAAACATGCGCTTATTTGACTGGGCCAATCAGAACAAAGTACTCAGATACTGAACATCCATGATTCGCGCGCAGACACTTCAGGCACGCGAAATTTATAATTATCCAACCACAAAAGTGCATATGAACAAAAGTGTTTTGGAATACAACGGGTCTTGAAATCTCTTCGCGAAAAACACATATCCCTAATTATTATTCCAAAAGCGAGGGCTTCAAAAAGTACTCAATTTACCATGAATAACCTATGACTGAATTAGTCACGGCCTTGTGGTAAGATCCATCCTAGAGGCGTGCCAAAAAGAGCAACGATACCACATCGTCACTTCAGTGACGTAAAAGAAGGATATCCACGGCGCCAATTAACTATGGGAAATTTCACCGGCCACTGGTGACGCGAAAGATCGCCGAAACGAGGGGATTCTACAAGACAGTAAAAAAGAAGAAGAAAAACGCACTTGCGCAGCGGCGGAGATTGTTTATCTCCACTCGGCGTGTGGTTCACCGCGGTCCGCGATTCGTTGATTGGTTGGCGACCGGAACTAGTTTGCGCGTATAAGTACGGCGGCGGGCGGCCTCTGTCCACAGTTCGTCCACAGTTCTGAGCTGTAACGCAGGAACCAGACCGCGCTGTTTGTGTTTGTGTATGTTCTGTCATGACGGTGGACAAGGTCGTCGTTCTGTTCGCTGTGGGTTGCTGCTGCCTCGCGGCGCTATCTGCCTCAGCATGTGAGTACCGGATAACCTATCACGTAGGCCAACACTTAGCCTACCTCTTACCTGTAGGTTAAGGCAGCTTGAAAGCAATTTATATATATATATATATATGTATAGGAAATACGCACCCACTTTACACATAGTGATTTTTCTGGCCCATAGTTTTTTGTCGCAGTATTTATTTTACCGTTCTAGTGCCACAACAAATTATATTATGTGCTAAACTAATTAAATATTTCCGCAAAAGAAAGGGGACATCTGAAATTTATTGTCTTAATTTGTCTAAAAACGTGCTTGTCACCAGCTTTTTTTTTTTTTTTTTTTAAATTTAAAACAGATCAATATAAAACACGTACTTAAAATTTCCTCACTATAAAATTAAAAATAAAAATATATTTGTACATATATTTAATGTTAATAATAAGGAAATTATATTTATAATACATTATAGTAATTATAGCAATTTATAGTAAGAATATATATATACATATATAGTAATGTGACATACCTGATTTCAGTTCGTTCATTTCATCCATTTTTATATAAACATTAAATTACCTCATTTGTGTTTAGCACGTCCCCGTTTAGCCTTTGAAAACGACGATTTCGACTGCGTTGAAGTTCTACATTCATATTCATAATTTGCTCGATGTATTGAAAATACCAACTGTTAAATAGAAATCTAAAATTATCTTGTAGAAGAAAATATGGAAATATCGTTCAGAAATATTCCGATATTTATCAATATCAATTAATAATTCAGTATATAATATCAACATGTCGTATACAATTGAACTGACTGGCAGCACTTATAGGTTTAGTAATCCTGCCGTCATATTATTGATAATACATCATCGATACTCACTAAAATGAAGTAAACCATTCAATGTTTTAAGTATCGAATTAAATATTATTTTAAGAAAAAATAAATGGACCACGCTAATGGATATCATGGGAAAAATAAAACACGGGGATTTAAAACACGCAGCAACCCAATAAAAGCATCGCTTAGAATAATCTCATTACACGGCGACGCGAAAAATGAAATAAAGGTAAAGAAGGACTCTCGTTGTTTAGAAAATATTATTATTTTAAGGCGACCCTTTACTCAGGGATCCAACGTACAACTTCAGCTAAAATTAATTTTTTTTGTCATATTTTCGATTTATTTCCCTCTCGACAGCACAAGACCAATGACAGAACAGCGCATATTTTTGGGTGAGAATTGGGAATCTGCTTGATAAGGAGCTATAAAGGTTTTTTTTTGCTAAGTGGGGGCGGAAAAAACCACACTAATTGCACCTACCAACGACCTTCTAAACACAAACCATGACACGCTATAGTATTATAGGTTTTTCATGGTAAAATGAGCACTTTTGAAAACCCTACTTAAGATCTAATTGTACACACGTTGTGTATTCTTCCGCCTTATGTAAAATTTTACATAGTCATGGGCCTCATCACGTTATTCGTGCGTCGGTCAAGTGTAATTGTCAAATTATTTGAAAAGAAAATATTTTACAAAAATGCTAATTTTACTCTTTGATGCATTAAAAAAAAAAAAAGCGAGAGCAATAATTTAAACTATCACAAATGTTTATCTAACACTTTTTGTTTGACGGTAATACATGGAAATTCTTTCCCCTCCACCGTTATCACCTTTACTGGACACATGCCACTCATTGCGGCCTTTATTTATATGCAAAATTCGCGTCATTATTTGGAGACACGGTAAACTTCAAACACACGTGTACCTTTGGAATAGGTTTTTCATTGGACCATGCTTTACATGACATCCCCTGCGTAACTGCGCCAATAAATGGACGCATCGCAATTGTGCACCCTAATCACTCGCTGTTTAGTTAGCAAGGGAGTGAATTCACATTTATGTAGCAGCCAATGGAGAAACGACGTCGGCCCTAGTGCATACAGTACTATGGAGTTCGGCCTGATGCCAAATAATAACGCGAATTTGGCATGCCCCTAAGCATGAATCGCACTTTTCTGACAAATTTTTATCGTGTCTGTAGTACTTTTTTTTTTTATGAGTTATTCACGTTGTACCGCGAGGCGCAGTGCTCCATTGGCAGTGGCTTTACTTCAACCTTAAACACGTGGGCTTTTGAAATCCTGTAATATGACATCAACAAGCTAACCAATCTGTGCACGCCACAGTCTAAGCCACCAACGTGCCTGGAGCTATATTCCACACCTAAAGTTAGTTATTTATATTGCGCAAATGACCGTAAAAAAAAAAAAAAATTAGAAAATCGGTACGTGGCCGGGATTGAGCAGGCACGCCTCTTCTACTTCGCTCTCAGCCCGTTAGCTGAGCTAACAATTCAAATTGAAAAATTTGAGGAAAATATATGTCTTATAGTTTCGTGTTGAAAGCGTGAAGATTTGAATTGTATACCCTTACTTTTGGTTTTTTGTTTAATTGGTACCGTTAGGATTGTTGAAACGAATAGTATATATATATATATATATATATATATATCAGTGCACTCTCTTCGCCACATTACGTGCAGGTTAAACATTCAAACAGAGCGATGTGATGATTACGTGAAAACGAAATGAAATACGTAAAAACGGAACGAAAGGCTTAATGTTCATTATTACCTCGTAAAATGCTGTTCTGAAATACGAAACTCATTTTAGAAAGTATTTCGTATTCGATTAATTAGTTTATTCGTTGTTATTTCACTTGATACGCGTTGTTTAACGGAAATTTTTAAACGTTGTTTGACGGCCATTTTTACACGCTGTTTAACTTATCTCCGTCAGTGAAAAAAATAAACCACTGAAAAAGCAGTGAAAAAAATGATTGATGAATTAGTGGATAACGTCACTGGATCAATGAGTGAAGGAACGGACATCTTTTCACTGATTCATAAGTTAAATTCACTGAAGTGACTGTTGAATCAGTCAGGTACACCCCGCATGTAGCTCACAGGACGTAAATCGGCTTCCGATAAGCAGGGAATTGAATGAGACTCTACGTCTTTCGAGGCTCATTATAGTCTGATCATGGTAAACTGAGCACTTTTGAAATCCCTTCTTAAAATCTACTTGTATGCACGTTGTTTATTCTTGCGCGTTCTGTACAACTGACACTGTCATATTTGCCTCACCACTTTATTCAAGCACCGGTCAAGAGAAACTGTGAAATTTTTAGACAAGTTAATATTTTACAAGTCTGCTAATTTTTACAAATAAGTGCAAAAAAAAAATCAGAACGTTAAAGAGGTTAACATAAATGGTTACCTAGCACTTCTAATTCGCCGTTAAGGCAAGTAACTATATTCCCTCCATCGTTATCAACATTATTGGCCGCATCTCACTCATTCCATCCGTTGAAATATACGCAGATAGGAGCAGTGACTTATATCTAAGGTTGCTTTCAACACTGCTCGCTTTATCGCGGAGAGCCTTTACAGGGAAGAAGTGAGTGAGTGAAGCGATTTGGGCGGCTCTTAACATCTAGGTCTTGAGAGCCAATGAGAGTTATATCAGGATAGCATGAGACAGCGCCGGAATGCAGGGGCGGGGGAAGTGGGAGATCCCCGAGAAAACCCACCGATCATTGGCATCGTCCGGCTGGTGGGAGGCGACCAGGCTAACCGCATTCGACCGTTGGGTGCCATGTCGGACCGGCCGAAAGGCTAGTTAGCTTGTTTTGGGGGCCCGGCGGCGTCTGGTCGCGTGGGCGGATTCGTGGGAATCCTGTTCCCTGGTCTGTTCCGACGGGGGTGGCGAAAGGGTCGGGGGGGGGGGGGTGAAACGGGGGGAAAAAAAGGGGGGGTGAAAGGATACCCGTCGGGGAGGTGTCTCGGTCGGGGCAGAATAGCTCACCATCTTCCTAGGAAGTATGGATAATACTTTTGAATAGAAATAGAATTTGTAGCTTAAATTACGGGCGACCAGACGAACAGCCGCCCTCCCACAAAAAAAAAGTTGTGAATCTGTATAACTTTTATACTGGTTGTTAAATTGTAGTAGTCATTATAGAATTGAACAACCTGGATGGCTGTACTGCTAAGTAGGGTTAATGAAATACATTTTAAAGAAATCTGACCACTACACCACAGGGGCCTGTGCATGAAAGAAGGTTGGGTAAAAAGAAAGGGTCAGTCGACGGCGGTTCCCCTTCATCACGATCCAAGATCGAATGATCCTAGTTACGAACCAGGATACAGTTTGATCTTGGTTCCAATGTAAAAGGGCTGCAAAAACCAAATTTTATGATTCTGGATCTGCGATTCATCGATTTTGGTTCCAAAGTGAGACATCGAGATTAAGTATGAGACAAATTTTGCTATTGGTTAGAAATATAACATGACGTCATGGAAGTAGGCGTATTTTTCATTATAGATAGAACTAGATGTGAGATGTTTTATCTGTTTTAAGTGAATTATTGTTGTGCGAATTTTGCTGAGTAATATTCAAGTGCGTATAATGTTGTTTTAATTTCCCAAGAAAACAATCGAACGTAGTTCCATCTGTTGGCGTATTTTGAGACTACATTCGTCGACAGTGGCTGCCGATCTCGGATCGAGATTTCGAACCGCCAAATTCGGCTGTTCGAAATAACTTCATCTCGATCTCCA
Organism: Dryococelus australis; assembly: GCA_029891345.1. NCBI lineage: Eukaryota > Metazoa > Arthropoda > Insecta > Phasmatodea > Phasmatidae > Dryococelus > Dryococelus australis. The sequence goes on from CM056993.1 coordinate 22,620,012, forward strand.
GTCCAGCTCCGAACTCGAATGGTGCAACAGTTTTATGCGTCGATCTTAGATCCGATCTCGGATCGAGTTTTGAACCACGATGGTGCAACCGGGCTTTAGCGAGGTAGACCGGACGACCTTGAAGCCGGGCTTCCCCCTCACGCTGCCCGGGGCGACGATACTACGGAGCGGAAGTTCCCGCGGGAATGCACGGACTTACGAGGAGATCCGACGGGTCGCCGGACTTCCGCGGGGCATCCGCATCCTCCGGCAACTGTCCGTGTTCCCCGACCTCCGTCCTACAGCCTGGGGAGTCTGGAGTGACTGGCTGGGCTGCATGACACGTCACACAGCGCTCTCGCAAGAGCAGTGGTGAGGTCTGGCCTTCTATAAGAGTGGGATGGACCCCCTCGTCCGAGGTCAAGAAGCGAGGGAGCGATACGGGCGACACTATCACGCACGCCTAGTGCCTCATCGCTCCTACGCGCAAGGCTTGCAGTGTTTCCGCCGTGACGCTGTACTGTGCAAATTAGGCCTGTAACAGTGGGGTTTTATTACACGCGATGAAAGACCACAGATTAAACTACGCTCGTATCTTTGGACATTTCTCTTGCCGCTTAAGGAAACTGCATAGGCAAGCTTTAAAAATGCGATATTTGACCATTTTCACGATTTTTTTTCTCCGAGAATACACTTAATACTACAAAAGTAAAAACAAATTGGGGCATAGATAATTGTTCTTTCAGAATATATATATATATATATATATATATATATATATATATATATATATTCTGAAAAAAAGTCGTATTTTCAGGACATGTATTTACCGAGACACGCGTATTCGCGCAAACAACTATTTCACAAAAAAACGTGTGGGTCCATCCGATTCTTAATATTACCGCCCATTCGTGTCCACATCACGAAATGGTCTAAATTAGGTGACCAAATTCGCTCGTTGCACGTCTCTAGCTTCTGCTTACCTAGAAGTATTTTCCGTATTTGAAACCGAGAAGTGCGGGCGGGACCAATAAGGGCGACGCTGCCGCACCCATCAAGTGCCCCATCGCCTCTAAGCGCAAGGCTCTGAACTGGCGTGAGGTGTTCTGGTCGCACTTACTATGGGACTGTCAGTGGCCGCCCTATAATTTTATTGGTTGTAAGTCTGTAGGGAGGCTCAATGCAGGGCTCTTGAGTGGTTCTGTATGTACCTGACGCGTATATTTTAACATACAGCGCTTTGAAAAAATCGTTTTAAGCCATTTTGGATTACTAACTCACATTACGTCTTGAAAGCACTAACAATCCTCGTCTGAAGTGTGTGTTCCAGTGGCGTCTGGTGAACTGTTGCAAGGTAAGCTGGTGCTTGCTCAATGCTGCATGTACACTTCTCGTTACAAAAAACGAGCGATCTCGTGTAGCTGAAAATATTTCCAAGTCCCTCCTTCGGGGTATGTAGACAGGCTGCCCCCTCCCAAGTTACATGCGCGTGCCGTGGAGTGGGCGTGGCTAACTGCTGCAGGATCACATGGCTTTGGAGGATAAAGCGTACAAAACACGAATAATAGTTTCACGAGATCAGTTTTGCCCGAACATATTCCAACACATTGTATGTAATGCAGTTGAAATAAATTAGTGGTGAACACATGTATCAGATCCGAGAAACAAATAGAAAATGATAAATTTGAACAGACCACACTGGGCCACTGGAAAAAAACTAATTCCAAATTATGAATAGTTGTAAATATGAAAGGAGGTCATGCTATACTTCAACATCCTACGTCCACGACTACAACTTCCTTTCGTTATTGGCTGCGTGTCTACGCGAGAATACATGTTCCTATTTGACTGGGCCAATCGCGATAAAGTACTCTCGATACTGAACGTTTGTGATCCGCGGACTGACACTTGAGGCAGGTGACATTTGAAATCATCCAAACACGAGAGTGCATATGAGCAGAAGTGTTTTAGAGTACAGCTGGTCCTGAAATCTTTTCCCGAAAAAACGCTTGTCTCTGCCCATTACACGTGTGCTGTGGCGTCATCTGCCGAACTACGTTTCAGTTTTGACGCACGTTTAACAGTTTCGTTGAAAAACCTGTGTTTCGAACACGTTGCAGGTAGGCGCAAACCTTAGTCCGTTCGGTCCCAAATTCACACACGAGCTCAAGTGTTGCAGTTATTTACTTTCATGCTGTGCGTCGTACTTGCATGGGGCGTGTTTCTCGCAACCAGTAAACAACGAACCTCGTGTTCGCTGATGTCAGCATCAACCGTGAAGAAATGAGAAGAGAAGGGACTTGAGCAAATCAGAATTGTCGCTAGGAAATGTCACAAAACACTGGCCACCGACTCCGTGTTGTGTACAGTGCCGACCATAAATATCTTTCACGTGCCAACATGTACTCGATCATGGACACGGCGGCTGAAATGGCTTACATGGCTTTATAGGCTGTTCACGGTAAAGTGAGCACTTTTGAAACCTTAGTTACATTTTACTTTCAGTCATGTTTTTATATTTTAACCATATTTTTAAAATAAATACTATAGTGTAAGTAATAAACACAGTGTGTATTTCCCAACCACACTCGGAAGTTGACATATAAGGCTAAAATAAAATAAATTGATTGGCCATTATACCAAATGAGAGGACTTTCAAAAATGCTCACTTTACCGTGAATAGCCTATAGAAACAAACACTGCCCATGCCTGCATATACTTCAACGGGAGTACTGAGTGACATTCGTCCGGTAAAGTTGGCAGGCTCTAACGATAGATTGAATGAATTCCATATTTTAACATGGAATAAAAAGTGTTAGGTAACTATTTGTTATAATTCTAATATATAAAATGTTTACTTCCCAAATAATTTCACAGTTTCACTTGACCAACGCATAAATAAAGCGATGAGGCCCATGGCAATGTTAATTTTACATAAGGCGGTGGAATACACAACGTGCATACAAGTAGATCTTCAGCAGGGCTTTCAAAAGTGCCCATTTAAACGTGAACAACCTATACCACTAGTGCTTCGTGTTCGGCGAGTGTGCCTTCACAGCTGACGTCACAGCTGGGGTGTCTGCGTCAGTAAGGCATGTCAGGGGCGATCCGTCTTGAGGTGATCCTCCTCGCCAGTGTGTGAAAAGATCAAAGAGGCCGACCCTGCACCCGGTGTTCGGGGGGGGGGGGGGGTGGCGGATAGTAGAAACAGCTCCCCGCAGAGAAGGGGGGGGGGGTTGTTTTCAAGTAAGGCTTCCTCACACTTTTTGGATAAAACCTTTGAAAAATTACACGTATGGTTATTTACTAAATATGTCATGCATAGAGACCTGCAAAATAAGCGTTGTTATTTGATGACAAACTATACTTCGAAAAGTTATACATAATTACTTGTTTTGTTACTGGGTTACGGTTTGCCGGACACGTCCCAGATGTCTTTAAACCAATAATAAACCATTAACGATAGTGTAGCTCAATCGCGCCCAACCAAGTCGAAAGGAAAATGGCGCCTGATTTCTGCGGAAGCCAATAAACAAATGACCCCCCCCCCCTAGAATATATATAGGACTGTGAAGTTCATTGTGCAGCGAGAAACTAACGCGAATTTTGCAGTCTCTAGTCAGGCATCACAAGCGTTTTACACGTCCGTTAACGTAAAAGTACTTTATTTTTGGTTCAATTCAAATTTACCTATATTTTATCAATTAAGTATGATATTGCATTCATAATTAATATGAATAAAAAAAACAGTGAGAAAATAGGTGTGTTCGTAATGGCTGGTAAGAAATACTTATCTTGAAAAATATTACTACACTGAGTGCGCACGAATGCAGTGCGCAGTCCCTATGGAGTACTTTTCTAAATTTGGTCAAGCTTTTTTTTTGCACGAGGCGGAGGAATATCCTGGAAGTAGAACTTAAGCGGGGATTCAGATAAGTTCGATGTAAGCGTGGATAGACTTTACCTACATGACTAGAGACCTGCAAAATTCGCGTTATTATTTGGTGACAGATTGAACTCTAAGAGGTTTTATGTTCTTTAGACTGTTAACCATTGTTAGACAAATTGTGTGGCTCGTCCCAAGGACGCGTTTAGCCAATAGTAAAGGCTTAGATGTTGGGCGACCAATCTCCAGTGAAACGGTCACATGGGCGTATGACACCGTATAAATGCCAGTAGCCAATGAAATCACGAATGATGCTCAAGCAGATACAGGAAAGTGAAGTCTAGCAGGTTTCTAAATAATAACGCGAATTTTGCAGGTCTCTATACATGACTAATACGCTCCTCTCTACCTAGACCACGAGTGGACTTTCTCAGGCAAGCTGGTCGTGTGTGTTTTGAGGAGTCGCGAGGAAGGTCGGATCGTGAGAACATGAACATAGTTTTGGAGTACCGACTAGCATAATATGACTTCGCCATGCTCGGACAAACATGCAGCAGTAGACTGTAAAAAAAAAAAAAATATTTGTAATTTTTACTGAGAAATTGTTCGTAGTTCTACAAATGCTAGTAACAGTACAAAGATTTCTCTTGTAAAATTGCAAGGGCCGTGTTTGTAATAGACCTCAGGAACTGTTTGTACTTCACTGATCCGTGTCCTCCACGATATTCAGCCAAATGGCGGACACTCAACAACGTAAAACCGTATATAGCTGTTCGTGCAAAAACTATGGGTGAAGTAAAGTATAGTTGCGTGCAAAAATAAGTGTTTGTATGTATTATAAATGCATTGCAAGTTTAAATAACTTCAAACATGTCAAACAACGCAAATAATAATAATAATAAAACGACAATTTCAATAAAACCTGACCGTATAACTCATTAGCTGTTAATGTTTCCTAGTTACACAGAACTCTTTAAAATACAATACATGTATACTTTTAAATCAAGTTATTTCCTTAATATTTTATAAGTACTTGGATATACATTTATTATAGAAATATGTCGTAAGTTCGTAAGTCAAGATGGTCTTGTGTTTAGGTTTGCAGGCTAATAATACAAAGAGTGTGGGTTGTAGTCCCTGTGTGCCTGCAAATTACATTTTTTTTCTTTCGAAAATTATACTTTGAAATATTTTGTAAGTTATCCTCTGTTATTAATTCATCACAAATGTTTTCTAGAAGGAAAAATAATTTTATGTATACAGTTCTCATTAGTCTAAGTTGTAATACATGGCTATCATTCTTAATATTACAAATATATTTTGCAGATTTTACATGAAAACTGTTTGTAGTTTTACAAAGGATTTTATTGGCAATTAGGTTACCAAAAAATAGCCTTGTAAAAGTACAAAACATTTTTTTAGGGTGTAGGAAGCCCGCTTTGAACATTACAGTCACGTCCTTTTAGGCTATGCAGCGAACATTTTTTTTTTCCGGAAGTGTACTTGTATCTGTATAATGTGCTATCGTATACACCGCTACCAGTAAAAATGTGTTCTTTGGTTGATAGGATGGGCGAGGAGGGGGGAGTTATTAAATGCAAAATGACTTCTGACGTACGGCGTTACAGAACTATGTTTGTCTCGCTGCAATACTTTTGTTGCCTTCGTTGGGTCGTCTAGAGTATGTTGCGTGTATTTGTATATACTGTAGTTTTGTTGAATCTAGTTTGTTAGTTCCCAGTCTTGTTTTGTTTAATTTGGTACAAACCAGGACTGGATTCCTTGTGAGGTGATTTTCATGGTTGATATATCTGTCGGTAGCAGCTGGTCCTGACTTGTTTTAGGGTATGATTGAACACATTGAGGTCTGCACACATTTGCGGGCACTTGAAAGACAAATTAGACGTGAGTCATCATCTATACCCACTACTGTAAGAACACCAGTTCTGTTGGAGTCTGTGTTTGAACTCACCATCGTCCTCTTCATCCATACCGCACCATACAATACCCTGTACTTTACAGCGTTCGTCATTCGCTGGTCAAGGAGAGCCAAGCTGCTATTGACCCAATCGAATGTCCTTTATCGTACAAAAGGATTTACAATCAATCTTGTCCCTTTGAGAGTCAAAAAAAAGAAATTCTATCGTTAGCAATATCTTTGTTACTGCGCTGTGGTGTTCTTGTGAGGTCGTGTTGAAAACTAGCCGAACAAAGACTGCACATCCATGCTAGTTTTGTTCTGAACAATAAAGGAATTTCCCAATTAGCTTTGCTCGAGCTACACTCGAGCGTAGTCCATAAAGTGTCAGTGTCCTTACGCGTGTTTTCCTTGCAGCATAGCTCGACAATGACGTATTTCCGAAGCCATATTCCATGTAATCATTAAATATGTGTTTGTCCTTCTTCGTGTTATTGGCAACTGTTGTGTACGAGACTACGGGAATGTAGTCTCGACAAATAATAATACCTCTCGAAAGTGAAGGTCTTTCGTCATTGGTCGAGTCCCGAGCATGTCGCGAATACATTGGGTGGCGAGGTAGACTTCAAACACTTGTTCTTTTCTCCTACCATTGTGATTGGACGCCAGTTGCAAGGACACCCCCACGGTTCAGCTGTGAGCCAGTAGCAAGCTGGAAGCAGGAGTGTGAGTTGGAGTTTAACAGTCTCGTACAGAGGTCTTGCTTGATCGCAGCAACCAGCAAACAAACGATAGTGTCTCGAGTGTACAGAGGAATGTGGAGTCTAGCCCGCTGCTAAATCAATCCGCGAGATACTTGGCGCTCTAATCACTAGAAGCTGTTTCCTGCCGTGTACATTGCAGACTATTTAAGTAAATTTCTGTGCAAATCCCATATACAGCATGTTCGGAAATTCAGTGTCCATACTCCTGACATAGTTTCTTTGGACCAATTCTAATACAAAATTCCCACACACATCCAGAAAAGTATTTGTGTACCATTACATTGTTTTGCATTTTGTAGTGTAGAACGCCTTGATAGCAAGGTGGCGCAATAATGCGTTTAATATATCTGCAATAGGAAGTAAGCGTGTGACGCTACGTATGTAATCATTTAGGCTGTGTCCGAATTCTCATGAAGTACATACTCGTGCGTACCTGTCCCCGAAAGTTACGTCATAAATGCAGTCCGAATTGCAAGGGAAGTATGCAAGTATACGAGTAAACGAAGATGAATACTTCTGGCGTACTTGTGGAATATGTGCCGCTTGAGAAGAAATCTGTAGTCTACAATTGATTTTCGAAATAATAATTTTATTTAAAGTTTAATAGAACAACATTACTACTTCGTAGGCATACAATCTTGAACTTAGTTAATAATCATCGCAAGGTTCACCTTACAAAAGGTCTAAACAATACGGTTAGGCCTATGTTCATAACCTACCGAAGCTAAGGTAACAAAAAGTAATCAAGATTGCAGTCACATACAATAATGCGAGATCCGTACATTAAACGTGGTTAGCTGGCTAATAACTGTTACCGAAGCCAACAAGACTGCCTGTCAAAATTCAACAAGTTGTGTGCCAAGAGTAAGTGAAGTATGCAAGGATGCAAGTACGCAAGTATACGCCTGAATTCGGACACGGCCTTGGGGCCGCGCGTCTACGAGCTAGGCAACTTGTCCTACGTGCATTTTCACACCGCCTTGTTCTGCAGGTGTTATACGTCACAACTGCGAACCCATTTATTTTGCATAAAAATATGTTTCCGTATATAAGTGCACAGGGCATTTGTGTTACTATTGGTCCATAGAAACCATGTCTGGAGATTGGCCACGAAAGGTCTTGAGAGCCGATAAGGCTGAAGCTAAGTCAGTATGTAGCAGCGCCAGATTGCAAGGGCGTACAAAACCGGAGATACCCGAGAAAACCCGCTGACAATACCAAAAACAATAGACGAAAACACTACTTTATCCCTCCTTTTTTTTTTTTTTTTTTTTTTTTCCGAAAGCAAACTTTCGTTATTTGCAGTACCGCGATTTCTTCTGAAGTGTTTTTCTTTAAACAAGTGAAATCTCGTGTCGCTGGCGCTTTGTAAACGGCTTGAAGCTTATCTCACAAATCACGGGGTCTTATCAGCCAAGACTGACTGACGTTATCTTGATTCTTTCACCATCTCGAGGCCTGATTGCTTCAAATATTTGTGGCGTCGTATTGTTTTTCTCCTTAATAGGCTGCACTGCAGTGATACCAACACAATGTAGCACGCTCCTTTGTTTTTCAAGGCCGTGGCACGCGGAGTGGTATGGCATTCACGCTGATATTTCTTCTTCGCTGTTTTTTATACACCAGGTTGTCGTACTGTCTTTTATGGGCATGTTGGCAGACAGTGTGCCTTGGTATAACAGTGGCATGATATAGTGTTGGTTTTTATTTTAGTTCTAAGTCCTTATATACGTGTTCCTGAAAGGATGGGATCGAAGGACGGGAAATGAAGAATTAGAATTTTAATAAAACGTGTACGAATCTACTCATCTAATAGAGGTTTCTGGGTTAAAAATCATCGAAACAATTAACTTTTCTTGGTGTTTGATATTTGAAGCAAATATTTACAGATTTAAAAAGAATGCTCCCTCAATGAAAAACAGCCAGGCATAACTTTCCCAAGAAATGAGTACACCACTGATTTCTAAAGGATGAAGTTTTATACTATGTTGGTATGTAACACATGTGTATGTGTATAGTCTATACACGTTCATATACATGTGTGAGTGTTCCGCGACTTTCAGCAGGGTGATGCAATAGTATATGTCCAAATTAACGGGCCAGTTTAACACTCACTCCCCCCCCCTGCAAGAACAGATTTCGTGGACCATATGTATAATGCATACATGTAAACGAAAATTCTCTGCGTTGGTTTTTGTCTTCAGCCAAACCTGGCTTCTCTTCTGTGCCTCTGTGTTGTTTTCTCTACGCATTACTCTAGTTTGCTACAAGACGCACTGACTAACGAATGTGTCCTAAGTAACGTTTCGTTTGATGGGTCCGTAGTTGAGGACAGGCCCGTAGTGCGTACTGTGGGCACGTTTGGTGCATAATCCCGCTCAGTTCTATTCCGTGGCAACGTGATCGTCGACAGCTGATATCGGCGCGGGTTACGCTTCCGTGCTTCTCAACAAAACGTTCAAGGACACTGCACAACAAAATGTGCTGCGCAGCTCCTCGCCGTGGGATAGGTTAGTGCGGTCGCCCGGGGCTTATGGAACGACGTTAACGCGTCCGCCTATGTACTTCTATTCTCCGCTGCGGGCGAGTTATTCTTGAAGGTCATTTTTACCGTCATGCTTTTCTGTAATTGGTTTTGAACGATTCCTTTTATCCCGTGTGATTTTTCTGTTAATTATGTAGCGGTCCCCGCTCGGCGCCTAGTGGCAATGGATATTACGAGATCGAGATCTGTTCGCCCGATGGCCATTGCTCAGCCTTCAAAATGCCTTCAAGCTTCATTAAACGATATTCTGATTGCTTTAACTACCGTCTGTGCCGGATCGTCCCATCATGGGCTACTTTCCGACACTCAGGCCATGTTTGTAGTTAGGAATGTTGTGCATGTGTAGCTAATCAAGCCTCATCACTCGCGATCCTCTTGAATCATGGACATTTAAAAGTTTGTTTCAACACTGTTTCGGACTGTCGCTAATTTGAAAACATAAATATCAGAGAAAATGTTCAAGAAAAACAAAGCAATGTAAAAAATAAAAAAGGCATTTTTAAACTGACCTTGTTGGCAAGGTCAGCCATCCACCTTGTTTCTTATAGGGCAATAACAGTCCAATAATGCAATAAGTAATATTCACATAAATAAGGGGATCCCCAACCGATGATTTTACAAAAGAAAAACTTAACTTTGTTGATAAAAACATTCTGTTTAACCTATTTATGAAGGAAAGAAGTAAAGTCACTGTACCTTACATATTATATTATGGAAAATGATATACTTGTGCATAAATAGTATTTATCTTTTGTTATTCTTGAAATAAAATAAGTTAGTCATGCCTCCAAAAAATTCTTTTAATTTTTTTATAGACATTTAAGTTAACCCCAGAATCTGAAAGTATAGAAAGATTGCTTAACATATTTGGAAATGGTAGATGGTGGAGAGTGAGACTCTGTGTGATTGATCGTTGCAGACCGGCTCCACAGCCCGTGCCCCAACATCGTGAGCCGCGAGGAGTGGGGCGCCAGGAAACAGAAGGAGGTCATCGAGCCGCTCGTCATATCGCCGGCGCCCTTTGTCGTCATCCACCACGGCGGCACCAAGACTTACTGCACCACCGAGGTGACTACATCTGCTCCTCGTCCTCTCCAACTCTCTCGTGAACACTGCTCACAGCCTGCACACACGTCCCTAAGACTTACTGCACCACCGAGGTGACTACATCTGCTCCTCGTCCTCTCCAACTCTCTCGTGAACACTCCTCACAGCCTGCACACACGTCCCTAAGACTTACTGCACCACCGAGGTGATTACATCTGCTCCTCGTCCTCTCCAACTCTCTCGTGAACACTGCTCACAGCCTGCACACACGTCCCTAAGACTTACTGCACCACCGAGGTGACTACATCTGCTCCTCGTCCTCTCCAACTCTCTCGTGAACACTGCTCACAGCCTGCACACACGTCCCTAAGACTTACTGCACCACCGAGGTGATTACATCTGCTCCTCGTCCTCTCCAACTCTCTCGTGAACACTGCTCACATCCTGCACACACGTCCCTAAGACTTACTGCACCACCGAGGTGATTACATCTGCTCCTCGTCCTCTCCAACTCTCTCGTGAACACTGCTCACAGCCTGCACACACGTCCCTAAGACTTACTGCACCACCGAGGTGACTACATCTGCTCCTCGTCCTCTCCAACTCTCTCGTGAACACTGCTCACAGCCTGCACTCACGTCCCTGTGTGTGTCCTTCCGCAGCCGCGCGCTAAGAATGGGGTGGACCCCCCCCCCCACCCCGTCCAAGGGTCAAGGAGCGAGGGAGCGATACGGGCGACACTAACACGCACGCCTAGTGCGTCATCGCTCTTACGCGCAAGGCGTGCAGTGTTTCCGTCGTCACGCTGTACTGTGCTAATCATATCTCAAACAGTCAGGCCCGTCCAGAAGGGGGGGGGGGGGGGTCGGGCCCGACTCGTAAATGTTTATTTATAAAACGAAGTATTAACGTAAAAACTTAATTTTAACACTCAAGACAATTAACTTTTTTTGCACGGATTACGACTTTTTTATGTTGTAAATGGTCGCTTTTTCGTGGAGAGGTGGTAAGGGGGGGGGGGCACAGCACGCATTGCTCAGGGGCCCGGAATTTCTCTTGTTGGGCCTTAGAGTTTTATTACACGCTATGAAAGACCACAGATGAAACTACGCCCTTATCTTTGAACTTTTCTCTTGCCGCTTAAGGAGTTAAGGAAACTAGGTAGGCAAGCTTTAAAAATGCGATATTTGACCATTTTCACGATTTTTTTTCTCCAAGGATACGCTTAATATGACACAATTAAACAAAAAATATAGGAGCGTAGATCAGTGTTTTTTATATTTTCTGACAAAAAGTCGTATTTGCAGAATATTTATTTACCTAGAAACGCGTATTCGCGCAAACAAACTATTTCACAAAAAACGCGGGGGTCCATCCCACTCTTAATGGAAACCTGTCCTTGCCTTATTCAATTTTTGGTTTTCTAATTTTTTTTTTATTTAAAAAAAGAAAATTCCGAAAACACCTTTGTACCCAAATAGTTATTGTACTAACGCAGCAGTACAGACATAACGACTGAAATATGAACTCGTATTTACATGATGATATCAATTCTGCCCGATTTTGGCAGTATTAATTTATACTGACATTGGACGAAGTGGGTGGTCATAATAATGGAACTGGATTGTATGTTTCTGTTTTTATGCGACGACAATATTTTTGTCAGGATCGTTTTGTTCATTTAACTATTTCTGTACAATACATTTTTTTCTGCTCACTGAATCGCCCGTCAGGCACTACTTGGCGTCTGCCCGTTTAGTGTTCTGTGTTCTATGCCTATTCTGTTATTTTTTGTCCTGTTTTGCTCATGTACACATCTTGTCTTCGACTCAGAGTTTGTCAGCTCTATACTGGATTCGCTATTCGTTGGTTTGGTTACTCTTTTCGTTGTTTTTGCCCTTTTTTTTTTTTTTTTTTTTTAAATACTTGGCTCAGTGAGTTTATTTTTATGTTCGAAATATTCGATAACACCATTAATCGTCTCGGTTTTCTGTGACAACATAATTCTCTAATTACTTCTCATTTAAGAGAAACTTCTAATTTAAGAGAATTCTTAAGTATTTTTCGTTGTTAAAAAAACCTGTAAAGTATTTTCTTGGTGATAGTAGACGAAACTGTGCCGGCTACGATTAAATTTGCTCCAGTGGCCTTATAAGGACCTGCATCGACGTTTTTCTCGAGTGGGGATGGTAAGACCATGTGGGTAGTGCTATTGCACTTCGCGTTCTCATATGGGGCCAAACCCGCGAACGACCGAGTGCAAGTCTCGGGTGTGCTACCATGCGGGCAACCTCCAGGATAAAGTTAGTTAATATGTCTAACCTGTCAGTTTGTTGTTAGTTTGAAGAGAAGTATCCTTTTAGTTAGCGCACAAGCACCGAATTGGGAGCGTTAGCGGGCTAGGGGAGCTAGTTTCATTGGTAAGGCTCTTCCACATTGACAAGTCGTCATCCTAATGGGGCGAGAAGGTCGAACCAACGATTGTTCACACTCAACCCCTGGCATAGACGGGGCTGTTAGAGTCGAACCGATTTAAAGTGGTTTGGAGACCTACCACAAACTGCGAATGTCCCTTTATGTTCGATTTTTCTTTGCAATACTAATCACAGTGCTTTTGCTTCGTCAAACCCCTCACCCTTTATGGCTGGCATTCTTTCGCACTCCCGGTAAGGTCGTGTGGTCTCAACTACGGTAACACGATTTAGAAAAACAACCTATCTTTGGCGGAGGGTCGTTGGGAACAAACCATATGGGTTTTTTCCCCAAGATATCACTTTACCCATACAACCTTTTGCTGTGAGTTTCAAAGACATTCCTTCACAAAGCGGTTCAATAAAACTGTCGCAATGATACTCATGTTTGTATTCTTCAGATACTATCACATCATCGTTCAAGTCTTGAAATGCAACTTTTCCAACATCTGGATAAAAGATTCGCGCTTCTAAAGCAAGAGGTCTTGCCCACACTAGAGGGACCGCACAAGTATAACTGTTTTTTTTTTTTTTTTGTGAAGGTGACCTGTCTGCAAACAATCGTTATACCACTCAACAACCTTATCATACGAACACATAAAGATTGTATCAATAATACTAAAGAGCCTTCTTTCTGAGAGCGGACATATTCATAGTAGGCATGCAAAACTTCCATGTCATGATCTTATTAAATTACACTACTATTTTTTCCGAACCTATCCTAATCTAAAGTGTTGTAGTGACGACCTGAAATAGAAAGGGAGCCAAGTGTGCCTCGGGACTTGACCCATATACCTACAAGGAAGGGAAATGCATGCAACGGTGAAGAGGGATTGACATCATGGCAGCCAGGGATCGGGCAGTTACAGCTGCGATTGGGTCCATGGCAGCCTTCTTAAGTGTACTTATAGTTATCCTATAACTTAGAAGAGAGAACGAAATTTGTGCGACGACTTTGCTTCGAAAAGTCATCGATGCACACTTTTTATAGCGGTGTTACCGTTGGGCCATTAGATTACAGGTTCGAATATGGGATGAGGCACAGCTGTATCAACTGTTTTTGGTGTAAGATTACGTTTACCCAACCATCGACATTTCATATATGCGGTCCAGCGTTTTATTGCCCCTGTACGGATAACCACATGATGTAAAAATTTATCTTAACTTTTCCTTTTTTGTGAGAAATAAAATTTAATTTATGTTTCTTGAACTCAGTGGACGAACGAAACGGTAATTGTGTACTCGTGTCATAGATTAAAGTTCACATGGGCGGACTAAGTTTTTACGTTGATATTTGCAACAGTCGCTCACGAACTGCCAACAGATTGTCAAAATCACAAGTTTAAAAAGTGACGTGTATTATTTTCCCAAACAAAGCCTCGCTCTTGTAAAGAAAGCTGCTTGCCAAAACTTGAATGTATTAAAGTTGCCATGTAAGAGGTTGTTAAGGTACCTGTCTAGCTTGGAACCGGTCGAGCAAAAGGAGAGGGTTTCACACATTAAATTAATTTATGCATGTCCCGGCCACATTTTACGATACCACTTTCAAACAAAACACACTTTGTGCCCTTTCAAGAGGAGAACCATGCTACAAGAGAGAAAGAGAGAGAGAGAGAGAGAGAGAGAGAGAGAGAATTAGAGTTTACATGTTTCTTCAAGTTTAAAAATCTTAATTTGCCTGCAATTGTAGGGAATTATAATTTTACGAAAAATACTTTGTTGAAATTTGGCTTGGGCAAAGATGAAGAAAAAAAAGGTTTTTTCTTTGGAGCTAATATCGCGAAAGATGGTTTAGACATGCATAAAATGGTTTATAGGTTGTTCGCGGCGAAATGATCATTTTTAAAGCCCTACTTAAGATTTACTTGTATGTGCATTGGTATTCTTTCACCATTGTGTACAATTAATGTTACCATTGGCCTGATCACTTTATTCGTGCGTCGGTCAAGGGCGACTATAACATTTTAAGTAAAGTAAATATTTTACAACGGATTTTATTCTTGCATTTATTCGCATAAAAAAAAAATTTCAGTATTCACAAATGTTTACTTAACACTTGTAATTTAACTTTTAATACGTGGGACTACTTTCTTTCCGTCGTTGCCAACTTAACTGAGCGCGTGAAAATCAGTGTGCCCTCTAAAATATACGCAGGTAAAGTCTGTTCACAATAAAGCGAGCACTTTTGAGATCAAACTTATAAAAAAGGTAACCGTGACTGTCTGCGTATGTTTTAACGGGCGCACTATGCGACATGCACCTGGTAAAGTTGGTAACAACGGATGATAAATTGTTCCATATGTTAACGTCGAATAAAAGGCATTAGGCAACCATTTGTTATAATTTAATTTATTTCTCATGCTTTCTGTTTTTTTTTTTTTTTAACTCCTAAGTGTGTGCAAATTAGCAGGTTTATAAAGTGTTTACTTTTCTAATAATTCCACAGTTTCACTTGGCCGACGCATGGATAAAATTATGAAGCCCATGGCAATGTTAATTTTACATAAGGTGGAAGATAACACAACATACGTACAGGCAGGTCTTAAGCAGGGTTTTCAAAAGTTCTCATTTTACCGTGAACACCACAATACTTAAAAAGAACATGTCTGGGAAAAGAATTCGCTGAGAAGGAGCTTGAGCCTCGTGGTTTCACACAGTTGGTAGCTCGTGGATCGAAGGAGGTGACGTGAGTTTCTGCGCACTCTGCTGCATGTTCGTCTTACTGCATGCTCAGTGCTCGCGGATCGAAGGAGGTGACGTGAGTTTCTGCGCACTCTGCTGCATGTTCGTCTTACTGCATGCTCAGTGCTCGTGGATCGAAGGAGGTGACGTGAGTTTCTGCGCACTCTGCTGCATGTTCGTCTTGCTGCAAGCTCAGTGCTCGCGGATCGAAGGAGGTGACGTGAGTTTCTGCGCACTCTGCTGCATGTTCGTCTTGCTGCAGGCTCAGTGTTCGCGGATCGAAGGAGGTGACGTGAGTTTCTGCGCACTCTGCTGCATGTTCGTCTTACTGCATGCTCAGTGCTCGTGGATCGAAGGAGGTGATGTGAGTTTCTGCGCACTCTGCTGCATGTTCGTCTTGCTGCAGGCTGAGTGCTCGCGGATCGTGAGGGCCTACCAGAACTACCACATGGACTCGAACGGCTGGTTTGACATCGGCTACAGCTTCCTGGTGGGCGAGGACGGCAACGTGTACGAGGGCAGGGGCTGGAACCAGACCGGAGCGCACGCACCACCTTTCAACAACCAGAGCATAGGCATCTGCTTCATCGGCGACTTCTCAGGTAACATTCCACATCACCTTCACGATATCTTTACATTTTATAAAAAAAATTGCTTCATGCATGGCATGTTTGGTTGTGTCCTAAATAACATGCATATTCCAAAACACTGTAGGTTCGTTTGCCTATATTGTTCAGCTGAATTACTTTTTTGGGACTCGTTAACTGTCTGCAAACGAATCACGTAGGAGCCCTGCCGATGTTGCCGAATTCTGAGTGCTTCTGTCAAATATGAAAACACTTTCTCAAGCAGACAGCAACCAATGGCAATAGACAAACTGCTGTTGGGTGCTTATAGTATTGAAGTCTACCGTGTACTCATATTTTTTCGCGAAAAATCACTAGCTCTACATATAACACACATTCTAATATAAAATGATGTATAAATTACAATATGTATTTCACAATAAATATGAAAAAAAATATATAGTTGGTAATAGCTAGAGACAGGTGATTTTTGCGAAATGATTTCAAGACCAGTTCTACTTCAAAACACTTTTGTTCTTATGCACTTTTGTGGTTGGATGATTTAAAATGTCATGTGCCTCAAGTGTTTGTCCGCGAATCATGAATGTTTAGTGCTAGAGTACTTTATTACAATTGGCCGAATGAAATACGAACATGTCTTCTCATGTAGACATTCGGCCAATAACCAAGGGAAGTTGTGGACGTCGGATATTTAATTATAGCATGGCCACAAATATTTTTCGCGGAAAACAACTTTCCCTAGTAATAGCCAGTGAGAATTGGTTATTTTCTAACATATCTCTAAACTTACCTATTTACATTGTATAAAAATACATTTTCATTGCCCATTCTCTACTTTTCAAGATGCATTCTGTTGCAGTGTAAATAAAATCTATAATATTGATTTTTTTTCTATCCAGCGCACAAGTATGGTGCATTGTTCTCTCCTGTGAGTTTCCTTGCAGATTTCTTTTACATCTTGTTAACATTTGGCGAAAGGATACTTAGTGAGTAGTGTGAAAGCAGGAATTTAGCATGCATTCAGAAAAGTTGGAGGTAATCCCGAATAGATTACACCAGAAGTTTACTGTAGTAGGACAGCCTTAGACTATTTTAGCCTTAGACGTTAACTTCCGACAGCAGGGGAATATACACACTGTGTTTATTACTTACATGGCAATGTTTATTTTAAAAGGTAGTAAATGGGTAAAAAGTTGTCTGGAAGAAAAAAGTAACTAGGGCCTCGAAAATGTTCACTTTACCGTGAACAGCCTATAAGTTGTTCAGAGTTTTCCAGATCTATCGACTCTCAGCTCATTTTGGGACATCGGCGGTGTTACGGTTAGACTACTCGCCTTCCACCAAGGCGAACAGGGCTGGATTCCCGGCGGGATTGCTCCCGAATTTCTGTATGTAGGAATCGTGTCGGACGATGCCGTTGGACGACGGGTTTTCTCGGGGCTCTTCCGTTTTCCCCGCTTTTGCATTCCGGCCCTGCTCCATACTCACCTCGCTACACCCTATCGGCTCTCAAGACCTCGGATGTTAAGGGCCACCCAAATCTCTTCACTCACTCATTCCTTCCGTAACGTTGTGTATCCTCCCGCCACGCGCATGCATTAACATCGCCACGGACCTAACGATTTGCATCCACCCGATCATGTAGTCTGTAGAACCATTCGAAAGTAAATGTGGTGTAATTGCCCTAAATATTACTTCAATGTGTATAAAACGTAAACAAGAAACAAATTAAAAGGTTCACAAATTTAAACAATTCACTTTTAATAAGACACTGATATGTAACATTTTCTTTACTATTCGCTGATGATATTTCAGTAAATTTTCCGGGAATGTTTCACACTAAAATATATGCAGCTAAGAGCAGTACTTATAGTCAATTCTCAGTTAGTTCCGGCTTTTCTGAAGCCCTGCTGAAGTTTTACTTCCCGGCTCTTCCTCCGCCTCATGCAAACAAAGGTTAACCGAGTCTAGAAAATCGCAACAAACGGATAACACACCGCATTCGTGCGCACTCGTTTTAATAATGTTTTGCATCAGAACTATTTCATACTGAGTATTTCCAACGTACTTTTTTTCTCTATAATTTAATTCATATTAATTTTAAAACGAATAATATAATTTATAGATAAAATTTAAGTAAATGCCTAATGTAACCAAATATGAGATCCTTTCATGTCAACAGAAGTATAAGACGATTGTGATACACGGACTATTTAGGAACAACTTAGTTAGGGTTTGTTTGCTTGAGGGGGAAGAATTTCCTGAAAGTAGACCCTGAGCAGGACTTCAGAAAGGTTGAAAGTAACCATTAATGGATTTCTATGCCATATATCAAGCTGCAAGTATAGGAATGTTGGCCGTTGGTACTATGAGAAGTTAGGTACTCCTCTAAGCATCGGACTCTTTCCTGAACAAATGTAGAAAATTGCCATGGACGTATCGGAAAAAATTCTCGAGGTGATTCACCAATGCTGGACCCTTGTAATCCTTTCGGAAATCCTGAATCCTTGTAGGTTGGTTGTGCTTCAAGATTGGTTGACGGCGAGGCCATTAGAAACGGAGCAGGTTGTTCAGAGAAATAGGAGCGGAAGGGAATCGGAAATGAGCCTCAGAATTCTCCTGGAGTCTAGTGTACGCCGGCGTGATAAATTTGTGTACAGTTTATTGGAGTGATACAATAGTAAATCACTAGATTAGCATCCAGGAGGCCACGGGCTCGATTCTTGGCCCAGCCATCCTGATTTATATTTTCCATGGTTTCCCGAAATCACTCCAGGAAAATTTCAGTGATCGGGCATTTTCCGATAACGCGTGCACGCTAATGTGATAAATTTGTGAACAGTTTCTTGGAGTGAAGAAGTGGTAACTACTAAAGAATGTATCAAAAAATTAATTTCTGTACAGAACACATAGGAAAGCGAGAAAATACATAGGTTGCCAAAATAACAAAGAATAAAATTCAATGCATGGCTTATAAACAAAAGTCAAATAGTAAATTAAAACTAAACCTAATCAGTAACACATTTACACGAGCACTCATACAGCTATATACACGTGACATCACCGAATGTTCTCAACTGTGGACAGAAGTATATGCAAATTAGAAATATAAAAAGATTGAGGTTATGTATTATAAAGACTGTTCGCTATAAAATTAGCACTTTTGAAATCAATCTTAGAAAAAAGTCTCTGCCCCTAACCGGATGTATTTTAACGGGCACAATTAGTGGCATGTATCCAGTAAAGTTTGTAAAGATGTAGGTGAAAATAGTTCCATATATTAACGTCGCATGAAAAGTGTTAGGTAACTAATAGTGATGACTTAAATTATTGATCTCGCTTTTTTTTTTTTTTTTAATGCACCGAATTTTAAAAATGAGCAGATTTGTACAGTATTCACTTTTCTAATATCTATACAGTTTCACTTGACCGACGCATGAATAAAGTGATGAGGCCCACGGCAATGTTAATTTTACATAAGGCGGAAGAACACACAACGTGTATATATGTAGATCTTAAGTAGGTCTTTCAAAAGTGCTCATTTTACCATGAATGGCCTGTATGAGGTATGCTATGCTAAGCGAAGTAGTAATATGAAATCACGTTAACGTCGTTGTTGGGTGGGGAGAACAGCGCAGGTTTAAATGCAGGTGGACGTGTGCTTGTCCGCAGATCGGCTGCCGAACGAGAAGGCGCTGCACGCGGCGGAGCAGCTGATAGAGTGTGGCGTGCAGCAGGGTGTCATCAGCAAGCAGTATGAGCTGCTGGGGCATCGCCAGGCACGCCCCACTCTGTGTCCCGGGGATGCCTTCTACCAAGAGGTGGTCAGTTGGCCGCACTGGGTCGCGCATCCCACCGCCATCGCCGCTTCACCGCAGCCTGCCACTACCAAGCCATCGCCCTCCGTCAACTGCATATTATGACTTCGTCAACTGCGCATGTGAACCAACACAACATCATCGTGGGTCATGTTCTCCAGTGACTCTTACAACACGCTACTCATTCCATTAGTGGGGTAAAAATCAGAGGAGAAATGATGGAACAGCGTTTCAGGGTGCCAACAATCAAAAAATTCTTTACTAGCATCACACTGTTAGTTTATCAAAAGTAGATTTCTTGCCAGAACTATCCAAATTCTGCTGTCGTTGGGCAGTTGTTCTTTAGGAAAAAACCTACCGACAGATGCAAGCACAAACAACCAAATTGAGTGTTTTCCTTTTATTTACAGTCTATGTGGCTAATGTTTACAGAGAACATTTTCCTACAATCATGCAAAAATATCGTAGTGTGTTGTCAGAGCACTTCTGCAATCATGGTGTATCATGTCTGACTTTTATTCGGGAGTTTGTGACTTCCATCCTGCCCTTTTTATTAGAGGGAAACAGCTTTCAAGTGTTTTCTTATCCTCAGATCAGGGTAATTGCCAGTGTAGTTCCTCCGTATAACCTTCCCAATATCTAACCATAATTTATATTTTTACATCATATAATCACATTAGGTTCGTTATAATCAGTTTATTATAGCTCAAGTTTCTTTATATCTTTTCCAAACTTGATCATCTGTAATTTACTATCTGTAGTGATATTATTCTTCATTTTTTTTGTAGTAAAAACTATACCAAAGGAGTATTAGAATTAAAAGTATCATATATTTATACATAGAAGAACTGTGTATATAAAAATAAATAAAGAGATTCCAACAAACATCCTGATTTTTAATTGAGCATGTGCAGCGTACTTGTGAATGGGGATATGCCTGCAAGGTAGGCTGAGCTATGTAATGTCTTGTCTTGCCCGTATCTTGCAGTTCACAGTAGGCGTCTGTGATTCATGCGAAAATGCTAGACTGGTTCAGATTTTTTTTTTTTTTTTTTTTTCGGTAGCTACGGCGAATACTGAAATGGCCGTTTCAGTCCGGCTACACGCACCTCATACCGGCAAAATTGCCGAACGCAGCAGCCCTCACCACAAGTGCACTGCAGATTGAAATCCTCAATCATGGCTTACGTATGCAAAATGTAAAGGTGTTACGCAGGTATAGGCTATTCACGGTAAAATGAGCACTTTTGAAAGCCCTGCTTAAGATCTACTTGAATGTACGTTGTGTATTCTTCCGCTTTATGTAAGATTAACATCGTCATGCGTCCCATCACTTTTTTTCATACGTCAGTCAAGTGGAACTGTTAAATTATTTTAAAAAGTGCATATTTAACAAGTCTGCTCATTTTTTACATTTCGATGTATAAAATCACAGAAAACGAAAGAGATAATTTTAGTTATCAGAAATGGTTATATAACTCTTTTCATACGACGTTAAGATACGGAACTACTTCCCATCCATCGTTACCAACCTTACTGGGCGCATGTCACTCAGGGGGCCCGTTAAAATATACGCAGGTAGGGAAAGTGACTTTTTTCAAAGGTTGATTTCAAAAGTACTCACTTTATCGTGAACAGCCTTTAACACTGTTGAGAAATATCAGAAAATATAGTGTGTTAATATTGCACTAATATTATGAGAAAAGAAATTGTCCATGTAGGCGATGTGTTTGTTGGCCATTTTCATCCAGTAATAAGTGAGCTTTCTCAAATGAATTCTTAGGACATGAAATTGGGACTGCGCGAGAAGAATTACATTGCAACGATATTATAAAGTAAAAAACTAAGAGTATTTGTCAAGGGAAGGGATTGGAAAACTGCATTCGAAATTTGGAACATAAAAAAATGTACCCGCATTAGAGGGAACGGTGACTAGCGTTTATCGGGAAATCGGTGGAAACTTGCTGATTTTCCAGTAGTTGAATTTCTCTGATAAGTAGTGGTTTATCTTAAATTAATGCGTTTTCCACTACTCCGATGATCTGGTTCCCAGTTCATTCGACTTTTTCGCCAGTCGTTTGCAGGTTGCGAATTTAACTTTAATGTCCGATGTCACAAACATGACTTTAGAGCGGGGATAAGGGGGAGAAGCAAATTGTTTAAAGGATCCTAGTAGGAAGTCTGGCGTCGTGAAATAAAACATATTTTTAAAAATTCAATTGACTCAAAATCATAAAATATTTTATGTGCAGTATATGTAATGCCTCGTATAAATCATTCGCACGATAAAGCATTATAACAGGCTTTATTGCCTTTATTGACTTTTTCCCCTCATTGATGTTTTCTCTAGTTTATGCATTACCTATTGTATACTAAACTTAGTTGAAGCAGTTGGTTGATTTCATATTCAAAAACTATCTAAGTAGGATGTAGGCGATTTGTTTTCAATAAAAATATATTAATAACAAATTACCCAGGTCATCCAAACACTGATAATTTAATAACCGAAAATAAATAACGTCTTGAAAAATATATTTTATAACCCATTTTACAAGTAATGTTATAGATGGAAGTGCACAGGATGACTGCTTATAAAATATATAGACCGGAATCTCTATATGACGTAAAGAAATGATACATTCGTCCTTAAGCACGTTTATTGGTTGTCCTTTGGGCACGTAGCCACCAAAGATTCAGTATAGTATTTCAATATCAATAACTTCTTCCAGCGAATAGAAAATATACCAGCCCAATCACGCAGCCATCAAGGTACATTAACCATACGTTGTTGGAAACAAAACAATTATTTGTCAACCGAACATATGCTGAATTCAGTTTTCGCATGTTCATGGTAATATCTTTTTATTTATTAGCGGGTCCTTAATGCTGTGGCGTACTTCGTTCTTAAAGACTTTCATCCAGAAAGCTTAAAAAGAACGGATTTTTCCATTAAGTTTAAAATAATTACCTTCTTTCATTCGTTATAAGTCTGAGGTTCTGAAATAACATGGTCGTGTTCGCACCAAAAAATCAAATTATTTTGAAACATACAGTCGTACGTGGCAAGAGATCGAATTTTTTCAGCCACTCGGATAAAGTATCAAAACTCGCTTGGGCCTAAATATCGCACGGAGTTCTCTGCAGCCTTGATGAAAGGTTTCAGAACCCCACCTTTTAATGTTTAATCACAGGATAAACAACATTGACCGTTACAATATATATAGTAGTCGGTATTGCTAGTTTCAGCCATAGAATCTACGAGGGAGGCACGAGGCAAAATTATATTGTATCCATAAATCCAACAGAGCAGATGTTATGTGTCAGATAAAGTCGAAAATGTATTGTGTAATACACTATGCGACTCACAATTTCAAGCACTCCTGGTACTGTCTGAACGGTGATAACATTTACCAGCACTCAGCTGATTAGACCTTCTTGATATATGATTGACACCTCAATCGCAAGGCTTTTAATGTGGCTCCATACAAAATAATCAAGTGGACTGATCGGAATACACTGCAGGCCATGGTATTGGAATGACTCTAGCCAATTACCACTTGTCGAATGAACTGTTAATATGTTTTCAAGATGGACATCAAAACTGAGCCGATACACTATTATGTTGATGGTACATTCGACGTTGAAGATCCTCTAGCTCAGGCAATGGAAACCGTACACGTGTTCATTCGTGATGTTACCACCAACCATGTCATGCCAAATGGCTACACATAATCTCCAGTGGCAGTTATGAACATATAGACCACTAGTTTTTTCTTGTGCATATTGGTGTATGAATCGAAAACAAAATATCTCATTACTAGCGGAGCAGGCTCTATTAAATAATAAGATGTATTTCGGAAAATGATGCTTGTGTAGATATGGTTATGAATGATTCCATTAGGAACTAGATTATGTTTAACTTCACCCAAGAACCAGCCGTGCAGAACGTATTGATGCAGTTTCTTGGAGAAACGACAGTTGGCCAAGCACGAAGCTCGTTCTGTGACACTCTCATGTGCCTTTGGTAGCCTACCACATGTGTGATACCACTGAATATACCGAACTTCAACATCAAACATTTCAGATTTAAGAACATCTAGTAGATGATAGCGCGATCGTCCACTTTGACACCAACATGTAGTGAACTTGTCTCACACAGACATCAATAGAAAGCAGCAGATATGTGGCGGTCAGTACCTGCTACTGCGCTTGCAGGATCTATAAAGTTGTGGAATCGCCATTGCTTGCACAGTATAAGCTCTTCACGGCTAACATTGCACTATTGATAGACCTCCTTAAAGTCCATCTTCTCTTACCAATCTGTGCCTTTTTGCAGTAAGTAAAACTGACATTGCCATATGCCTCTTTACTTTATTCGTGCGCCGTTTAAGTGAAACCTTGGATTTGTTAAGAATGTAAATGTCGTACTAGTATGTAAATATGAGCAAGAAGCTGCTTGAAAATTTACAACTGATCTACACAAAAAAAATTTCTTATTCTACCTGCCCGAAATGTTGGGGAAGACGTGGCCTCTACCACGTACCTGCTGTTCCTTTGGCACCTGATAATGTCGCAGCCCAGGTGAATGGCTGCATTCGACAACACTTGCTGTCAGCTTGGCGGGCGACGAGCAGCGATTCGGCGTCCATCATACCACCTGCTCGCTTGGAGCTTACTGCCGGGCTCGACCTTGCTGTGCGCTGTTGAGCGCATGTTGTGCGGCACTTCGAGGAACTATCCCAGTAACGTCACCCACCAGCTGGCCAGTGGACTGGCCGCCTGGCGTTCGCCTGGCCTGAATAGCAGAAATTTAGTGACGTGGAATCACGTGTGCGCCCCATAAATGGACATGTTTCTGCTTCCGACGAAATTATTGGACTGAAATAAAGAGACCCCTATAGAGGGAATTACTTACCCTCGACAGACTTACCAAATATGGCCATCTATTTTTCTATTAGCCAGTTGTTGTTGGACACCCCTCCCAGGGGAATTGATTTTGAGATTGTATATAATGTGGGTGCAATCTCTGGATCGGGGTCGGATTGCCACTGGCCCAGGAGATCACCCAGCCAGTTATGTAATGATTTTGTAAAACCAGTAAATTGCTACATAGCACTTATGGCTAAAATAGAGGAGGCACATTTAGTGACCTGAGCTAGGAGTCAGGCGCCACATTGGAGAGCAACGATTTTATGAAAGGAAAAAAAAAAAAAAAAAAATTGAGAATACTTGGATCATGAGTAAAACTTGGAAATATTTTGAAAGGAATTTTTAAAATAAAGTCAGTATGAGCAAACCAAGTATAATTTTTAATGGGAGTTGGTTTTTCCCATAGGTACTTTTTGCCAATGGCAGTTGAGAGCTCATTCCGCCATACAATTTTAAAAGATAGGTTTTTCTTGAATTTTTCAATATTTACTGGAATTTGAAAATTCCTGAGACATGTGCTGGCCTCTTTTAGAATTCGTTTGGCAATGAAATTTGTATGGAATTTGTGAAATAATCTGAATTAATGTTGGCATTATAAAAATCAGATTAACTGTTTGTTGGCTTTTGTTTGTCCAATTGAAAATGTAAATCAGTCAAGTTAAAATAAAATCCTTTGTCTGTTTTTTCCTGTCAATTACCCAAAATTAGAGTAAATTTCGAAACTATTGCAAGTAATAATTTTGGCCTTTAGTTTATGTTACACAGGACTGCGAGGAAAAATAAATATTATGTGTAATTCCTGACCATTTGGCCAGTGAAAGAAAGAAATATTTGATATTTGTATTATAGTTCAGTTTTGTCCGCACTTATATGAACATCAGGCTCATCTAGCAGTATAAACACAAATTATCCTAAAGAAGATACAGTATTTAAAGCGCTATATCACTGTTGGATATTTGATGAATCGCCTTTGGGCCGATGGCATTTAATATATATTGTAGCTTGCTCCTATAATCATCAATGCAGGCGTGTAAGACTATATTTTGATCAAAAGTAAAAATTTCATGTTAACTGAATCTTAAAAAATTTTCTTTAATTGTACCTTTGGAAATAATATTTGTGTATGTAGGTTTTATGCACAGTATGTATTTATTGAGGAGAAGATATAATTGTAATATATGTGAAATAACTAAACACATGATTGTAGTGGAAACAAAGGATGAAGGTACACGAAAACAAAGAATTTATCGCAATAAATATCCCTGAAACAACTCATAGTTTTTGCGTTCTTAAATTCAATACTTTTCTTAAGTCTACTTTTGATGCATGGGTTCGTTTTCTGCTCAAACGAGGGTTTTACTGTTTTTTGAGGTGTTTGATCTGAGGAATGTTCATGTCCACCTTGCCACGTCCTTGGGGGCAAGGGCGTAACATGGTTAAATAAAAGAATTAATTATAAATTCCAAATTTATTTACAATAACTACAAACAGAATACTCTCGACTCAGTATCTCACAATATATTGATATCACTTCCCATTTATAATTAGTAATGCAATCAATAAAATTTGCAATTACTCCAAAGAAATAAAATGTAATTAAATAACACAAATCAGTCTAAATAAACAGTGATCAAAACCTATTGATTTATTTTATAAATGATATGTCCATATTTGACAGTGTCAATATTTACAGTAAAGTCCGTATCACATGTCCATACAGTCGCGCCTCAGTTTAGTCCAGATCCCACCAGTGTGGAATGTCCCAGAGATCCCCGAGTACCCTTATGCACAGTAGCCTACCACTCCAACTCGTCTGTCCGCATCGCACGAAACACTCGTCGGCCGTCGTTGCCCGTCATCTTCGCTGATGCCCCTCGCCGCACCAGACTTCTCCCGATTGCCGCACTTCAGCCAGAAGGCGTCCACAGACTGCTGGGTCATCCGGCCGCAGCGATATGTATAGTTGATTCACGGTATCTGCGGCCTTTTCTGGAGACCTCCCAAAGTTCTAATTCCAGGATATTCCTCCGTCTCGTGCAAACTAAGCTTAACTAAGTCTGGAAGATTACACCAGAGAGACAACGCACCGGATTCGTGCGCACTCAGTTGTAACGGTATTTTGTATAAGAACTATGCGCTACCAACTAGGCGCTGCCAACACACATGTTTTTTTCACTGTTTCTATTCAAATTATTTCTAAATGAAGTATTATAATTTATAGATAAAATATTAATAATATTTCAATTTAACAGAAAATAAAAGTATTTTTTATGAAGACAAGTATAAAACTCGTGTGATACTAGGCGTATTTAGGAATAAACCAAGCACGTCTACATGGGAAGGTTTTTCAAAGGTTTGATTCAAAAAGGCCGAGGAAAGCTTGAATATACTATATAGTGTCATCGGTCATAAGTATTAGGGAAATGGGAAGTTGGGCGCAAGGGCATTGAGCATCGGAGCCGGAGCCGCTCAGCCGCCATCTTGTTACGTCACCCGTCCGCCATATTATTTTCTTTTTTCCCTCACAATTTCCCTTTTTTTCCCTCAAAAGTGACCAAAATATCCCAAAAATTTCCCTTCTTTCCCCAAGAAAATTCTCATTTTTCCCAGAGCAGGCGAGAGGGATTAGTGACCTCAGAGTCAAGGATCAACGACCCAGGTGCCAAGGATCAGTGACCCAGGGTCAGACAGGAGACAGGGATCAGGAGAGCAGGACTTATGACCTTTGATCTTTGTCCCAAAAAATCCAAAACATTCAAAAAATTCACAAAAAATCAGAAAAAACTTATTATGAAAATTATTTTAAAATATTAAAATTATTATTAGAATTAAAAAAAAAAGTATTTTTTAAATACCTAAATTTTCCAGAGGTCACCCCTAGCCCATACTCATTACGGCATCTTGGTAGGCGACCACCACCTTGGTAGACGGCCACCATCTTGGTATACATCACTCATCTGCCATATCGGAAGCCAATGACAATGACCTTGACCCCATGACCTAGAATAACCTTGAGAATAAAAAATCCGAGAAAATTGCATAAAAGTCAGCAAGCATAATACATTACAGAGTACTACCACCATGCTAGAAGCAGAATTCCTCAACCTTAACCCCATGACCTTGAATAGTTTTGAAAAAAAAAACTTGAGAAGATTCCGTAAAAGTCAGCAAGCATAATATATTACTGACTACCACCATCGTATTAGATGCATACTTCCTCGACCGTGACCCCATGACCTTGAATGACCTTGAAAATGTAAAGAATTGAATTTTTTTATTCATAAAAAATTCCAAAAAGGTCACAAAAATGATTATTTAGATTCAATTATTAGAATTATTGAAAAATTAATTAAAAACAGAATTTAAAAACTTGTATGTCCGAATGTCCCCCAGCACCACCATAAGTCACATTAGTTCCATCCCCAGCAGACTACTTACTCCCTCGTCTCCACTTCTCTCACCTATACTCATTCCGCCATCTTGACTTTTTGTTTGTTATTTATTTACATACTACTGGAGATTGACTCTTGCATTCGCTCGCTAATTAGTCACCGTTGTTCCATCGCCATCTTTGTTTATTTGTTAATGTCTCTCTCAATTTCGTTCGACTACCATATTTTTTTCATAAATCATTTGTTTATATATGTTACTGGAGGCTGCCATGTTGGGAGGCAGCCATCTTGATAGGTGAAGTCTTCCATGTTTTTTAAATTGTCATTTGATTTATAGTTTGTGTCTCATCTTCGTGCATCAGCCATATTAGATTCCATATGTTTATATCACCTATGTATGACCATGTGCCAGTCATTTTTGTGTATGCATTTAAAGTATAGGTTGCGCTAATTAGTCGCCTTCACTCCATCAATTACTGACTTTAGTTCGACTCCCTCCATATTGGATTCTATGCTCAACACATATCTGTAGTATCGATTATGCCACCTCCTATCGGCCTGTACCGAATGGTGATATTAGCCATTCTTTCAAAGCACTTAAACTGCCACATTTAATTGCTCATTCTCAGCTCCAAATTATTTACCTAATCAAGTTTCCAGCCCGAATCCTTTATCACCATTTCTTCTTCCTCACGTCATACCTTTTGTATATTATCTTCTACACTCTTTTCGATGTCGTATACATTATATAGAGGTACATTAGAAGACTTGAATGCCCTCTTCTTGATGCCTTCGTCCAACGGTTCCGGTTTTGTATGATTACATTTTAACCATATATTATACTTTAGAGGCCCCTGTTTTTTCAATCTCTTCTGTAAGTTGGTTTATTAAATTATGTTTCATACTTATCAGGAACGAACAGACATCTTTCGACGAAACTGTCAGATTCGGAGCAACGTAATCTTCCAACATGCCCCTGAATGCAGATTTCGTCAGAAGAAATCCATTAGCATCACGGTTGCCTAGAACATGAACGGGTCCCGAAACACGAGTTTTACACAGTTTGGCATGTTTGTCATACTACTCATAACATTGTTCTCTATGGCGGTCATGTATTTCAAGTCTCGCATTGGCTGGCACATCTTTTACTCCATAACACATGAATGAACTTATGTCCACATTTGTAACAGTTAATAGGCAAATAAGGCCAACGTGTCTTTTTCGTACATTTGCCACTCTTCTCGTGCCTATGCTCATGGCAGCTTTAACTGTACTTCTTGCAACAGTAGCCGCACGATCGACCCGATATCGACAGCGAATTGTCCGTACCATCCACATGCACGTCATAACATACTGCGCAATGTAGCGATGGCATGTTTACACCGTCATTGCACAAAGCAGTACTTTCAAGTCCATCACAGGTTTGTTGTGGCGACAATACGTCTTTTTGTTATGCTGGCGGAAGAAATGGTCGTTTACATATTCTCGAATTTTGGTTTAGTTTGTCAGTACGAGCAAACAGGATATAATAATTTTTCATAATAAGTTTTTTTCTGATTTTTTGTGAATTTTTTGTATGTTTTGGATTTTTTGGGACAAAGATCAAAGGTCATAAGTCCTGCTCTCCTGGTCCCTGGGTCAGTGATCCCTGTATCATGTCTGGCCCGGGGTGCCTGATCCTTGGCACCTGGGTCACCGATCCCCGACCCTGGGGTCTTTAATCCTTCTCGTCTGCTCTGGGAAAACGGTAATTTTTTTTTTTTAGGGAAAGGGGGAATTTTTAGATTAATTTGGTTCATTTTAGGGGGAAAAGGGAAATTTTGAGGGAAAAAAAAGGGAAAAATATGGCGGATGGGAGACGTAACGAAATGGTTGCCGGGCGGCTCCGGCTCCGATGCCCGATGCCGTTGCCAACTTCCCATATCCCTATTACTGCCATAGCCGAGAAATTGCCGCGTTGCGCCGAGTTTGCTACTTCGCAGAATATTCTTGCTCATCCTCCAAAGTCACCGCTTTCTCCGGCAGTGGGAGAGGAGGGGGCTGTGACGCCAGTCAGGATGACTGTCAAACATTTCTACATCTGTCGGGCGACGGAGCATACCGCCTGTGTCCGTGAGAAGGGGGTTGGGTCGAGATGGGACACCCCCCCCCCCCCCCCGCTTTCCCCTTCGCCTTCCAAAGACTGCGCATAACAGGAGCACATGTCCGATGCTAGAGTCCGGGCATAACAGTTCTAAAGGTTGTCCACGATAAAGTGAGCACTTCTGAAATGAACCTTAGAAAAAAGTCACTGCCCCTGAATGCATATATTTTAATCGGCGCACCGAGTTACCTTAGCCCAGTAAAGTTGGAAACTATGGACGGAAAATAGTTCCGTATCTTGACGTTGAATAAAATGTTTTAGGTAATCATTTGTGATAACTTAAATTATTTCTTTCGCTTTCTGTTTTTTTAATGCCCCGAACTGAAAAAAAAAGAGCATATTTGTGTAATATTTGCTTTCCTGATAATTTCACAGTTTTAATTTAACGACGCGTGATTTAAGAGATGAGACCCATGACAATGTTAATTTTACATAAGGCGGAAGAATACACAACGTGAATACCAGTATATCTAAGGCAGGGCTTTCAGAAGACCTTATTTTACCGTGAACAGCCTATAGTAATTTGTTTCATAGGTTTGTTTCAAAGGTTCTCTCTTGATCGCGGACAACCTTTATTCTATATGCAAGGCTGCTCCATCAGCGTAGTGCATTGCGAATACGGGACAGGTACGTTCCAAACTACTAATTGTCTGACAGCTGAAGGGTCTGGCCCTCGCGCCACACAAGTACCGCCGATTTATCATCATTGAGGCCAAGCCTCTCAGCGCGGGGGAAGTGCAGACCGAGGCCCTTGTCTTCCCAAGCGGTAGTCGTTTGGATGGATCAGGGTTAGGGGCAGCTAACCCACCCCGCCCTGATCCCCCGTAGTATAGGCACTTTAACCTGGCACGCGCGGCGCTCGCATGTCAGGAGTGTGTCACACAAGTACCGCCGATTTATCATCATTGAGGCTAAGCCTCTCAGCGCGGGGGAAGTACAGACCGAGGCCCTTGTCTTCCCAAGCGGTAGTCGTTTGGATGGATCAGGGTTAGGGGCAGCTAACCCACCCCGCTCTGATCCCCCGTAGTATAGGCACTTTAACCTGGCACGCGCGGCGCTCGCATGTCAGGAGTGTGTCACACAAGTACCGATGCGCGTCACTTTGGTCGCACTTGCGATATCTGCAACTTGCGGAGCTTCCGTGGGGGATGTGGGATGTGGTTGCCTAATACTGTGTAATCACGGTTTCCTCACACTTTTTTTTTCTCAAACCTTTGAAAAATCTCTCTATGCATGAGGTGTTCGGTTGTTTCCTAATAATTGTATGTTTCATAAGCGTTTTATAATTGTGTTAACGTGAAAGTGTCTTACTTTTGGCTGCATTGAACTTTTAATTACCTATACTTTGTCTATAAGTTATTGTAATGCATATATAATTATTAGTGAGAAAATAACTTCGTTGGTATCCCCAGTAAGAAATAGATCTTATACAAATATTATTTCTTTGAGTGCGCATGAATGCGGTTCCTTGTCCCTTTGGTGTCATTTTTATGATTGGTTAAGCTTTATTTGCATAAGGCGGATGAATATTCTAGAAGCATAACTTTATCAGGGCTTCAGACAAGTTGGAAGTAATCGTGAATGAACTACACTAAGAGCCACGTGACCTACTTTCGACACGCCATTATAATGTAACCAAGAGAAACGGGGCATTTTTCAGATGTCTCGAATTACTCTGTAAATTTTAGGAATAGGACCCACATTTATACGAAATATTTTGCTCCAAATGATGTAAGTAATAAGCTCTGTGAGTGGCGGTAACTCCTAGTGAATCATCCTGTACACTGTGCCAACATACAAAGTTAAATTGTAATTGATTATGTACATTGATTCGACGATATAGCAATCTCAGCTAAAATATTTATATGGCCACCATTTTGAAAACAAGTGTCTAACCCACATAAAACCTAACAATTTACATAATCTGCCATAGTAATATTTCCAAATCTGTTAGAAACTGCTCTATTGTTTCACGAGATATGACATTAAATGTTCGTTTTTTTATGTAGCGCTATTTTACAAGATGGCTTACAAAAGTGACTACTAGTTAGTTTATATATTACTTATAATATAATCTTCCAGCATGCAAAATGTGGCCGAAAAGGGTGGAACGGTAATGTAGATATGCCAAATAAACCTAAAATATTTTTATGGGCTCTTTTTTGAAGATAATTGCTTACCCAGTTTCAATTGCCTGTGTTTACATGACCTACCATAAGATAACTTAACTACCAGATTGGGAAAGAACTGGTTTAGTAGTTACCTAGATGTAATGTAAAAGCTCTATTTTTAATATCTTCGGAAACGGGGGCGAACATCAATATCTATTTTTAAACTCGATGCTTATATGATGCACTGTCAACATACAAAATTCGATTTAAATAGGTTTAATAGTTCCCGATTTATGACGTAGCACCCAATTTTTTTTAATATTTGCCATTTTGAAAGTAAGCACCTGGTGTTGTCTAAAGCCATGAAAGTCAGATGTCCTTATTAAATACTACACGTGAATTAGAGTTGGGTGAAATTCGGTTCACGCAATTTCACGTTTTTAGGGGGCGAAGGGGACACACGCGCATAGACACGCATACGCACACGCACAGACACCGAAGTTATCCCATAAGCATTTCTTCCCTTCCTTCAGAAAGTGGACTAGAAGTAAGTACCAATCACCTAGCATGCCTCATACCTCGTGTGACAATACATTTGTTCATCTGTCCGTAACACGTTCAAAATACCCCGCTAACAGATAACTTAACGCCACCTATTTTTTTTTTTTACCAGTGAAGATGTTAAGACACAGAACTACTTTATATAAACCGCTACCAATATAATACACCTATTCTTTGTATACGTCTGAATATTCAGTTTTAGAAAATGAATTTTTCGAAAGGAAAATTAATAAACAACT
Organism: Dryococelus australis; assembly: GCA_029891345.1. NCBI lineage: Eukaryota > Metazoa > Arthropoda > Insecta > Phasmatodea > Phasmatidae > Dryococelus > Dryococelus australis. The sequence continues at coordinate 22,653,084 of CM056993.1, forward strand.
GAGTTAACGGTTCGCCATTAATAGCATGGTGCTGTAATGAAGCTAAAGCAGTCTTAGATAAACTAATATTTGAAACACGAGCGTGCCAGTGGAAACTCGGCGTGCCAGATTCAGTTAATTGGGAGCACTTCCTGTTTATCACGAGAATTACACACAAAAATAACAGTTTAATTGTTGCTCGTTTCGTAGATATTTTTATTTCATTCGCATGTTTTTTTTTTCTTTTTTTTTTCGTCCAAGGCCAACTAGATAAGTCAACTTCCTGGGAAAGCAGCACTCGCAAGGAAATGCCCTGACTATGAACTTGATTATACGACCACAAATGACTTCTCGTTGACGTTTATACTCGCGATATCCTCGCCTCAAATAAACGCGCAAGACGCATATGTCCATTTGTTCCTGTTATTTTTTTGTCCGTCTATTTAGTCCGCGTCCACCGGCTTATTTATGTTCGTGGCGCGGGTAAACTGAGTTCAAACAAACACCGAACTTATTGTAACCAAGTGAAAAGCTCTTAATGAAAATAGTTGTTAATTACAATCAAGTATGATTATATTTTAAATTATAATGCACTTCTGAATACTTAAAACGCTGCAATTGCTAAATATATTAAGACCAGTGAAATACGCAAACTTTCAACTTGCGTTGTACACAAGGAACTATTCAGTCAACAAACACTGAATAAAAGTATATTAGCAGATGTAAACAAAAAATTTATTACATATTTTTAAATACTATGAAAGGATAACCTTGCAATACGGTATATATCTATATTTTGCTTTTAATAATAGTTAATGCGAACACAAGAAAGACACGTTCTTAAAAGTTTAAGTTCATTTTTAAATAATTATTTTTTCTGTCTAATTTACGATTATTTGCATTGCTTTCAGATAATGTTTGCAAAGACCGACGTGAATGTAGTATTATCGAACAAATTCTGCTACTGCGAGTGAAATATATAATGAGATATATTAACTTTCTTGGTTTGTCTGTGAACTAAACGCCTCATTCATGTGGAGACGAGGTTGAGCCGAAACATTTCAAGTTCATCCCCAGCACGATGAAATATTTCTGATCACCGAGACCATTGGTTCGGAACCCACCATTGTCAAAAAGCTTCCGCTGCAGCTAACCTTTCTCTCTTCGTAAACGTGCGACGTAAAATGCAAACTCGGCTTATTTTTATTCGCCTCGTGTGTAACTCTGTGGCTACCACCGCCGGGGTCCGTGGTTCGATCCCAGGCCACGGCGCGTGAATCCGTGACGTAACTGTTTCTCTCGGCGTACTCCAGTTTCCTTCCCGCGTTCATTACGCTGCGCTCACTTCGTGTTTGGTTACCCAGAATTACTCCCGGCAAATGCTCGGATAGTTCCTCACTACAGACCACAGCCGGTTCATTCCCACCTCCCCCCTCTCACCCGTTGCTACGATTATCTGAGCTAATTACCTCGCTGTTGTCGTTGAGACGTTAAGCCTTACTTAAAGCTGTTCGCGGTTAAGTGAGCACCTTTGAAAGCCCTGCTTAAGATCTACTTGTATAGGCGTTGTGTATTCCTCCGCCTTATTAACATTGCCATGGGCCTCGTCAATTTATTCATGCGTCGGTCAAGCGGAAGTGTGAAATGTGTGAAATTATTAGAAAAGCAAATATCTTATAGATCTGCTCATTTTAACTCTTAGATGTATTAAAAAAAACGGAAAGTGAAAGAAATTATTTAAGTTGTCTTCCACGGACTCTCGCGGGTGCCCGGTTGCTTGGCCTGCACGTTCGCCCGACTTGACTCCGCTAGACTACTTCCGGTGGGGTCACATGAAGGGCGTGATTTACGAGGCCCTTGTTTGATCAGAGGAGGGCCTTCTGGAGCGGATTATGGCCGCGGTGTATCTTGGACTCCCAGGTAATGGTGATCGCGGATACCAGGACATGGTACGTAGGTACCGTGTTTGTGTAAGACGTCGCTGGTGTGTCTTGTGAGTGGACCCCAGAAGATAAACAACGTACAGTGTGCCGCAGACGTGGGAGAGGTTAGCGTGTGATGTGGTGGTCTGTTTGTCGCGGGAAAACGGTAATTTTCAGCACCTAAGTTCCCATGCAAAACGCAACCGTCTTGGTCCCTACTACAAGCCCTCACATTGTGTAACGGGAATTTATACACATTCTGTATATGTGCCAGGCAGGAGCAGTGACATTTTTCCAAGGCTGATTTCAAAACTGCCCACTTTATTGATGAGATCGCGCGCATGACGTCACGTCGACTGTGTTGTGCTGGCGCTGCTAAGGAGGTCGCGTGCGTGCAGGGCCAAGTCGGTGCGGCGTGGGAGGTCACCAAGCTCATTGCTGGTTGGGATATGATGTCGCCTGCAACTTAGAAAGACTACACTAGAGAAAATTCCATGACTTATTTCAAGTAGCCTCGAGTGAGTTACTTAATAAGTGTTAAATGTAATCGTTTTAATTCAAATATATTTTGGATTTTTTTTTGTAGAAAAAAAAAACGGGTCGTGACGCCTGTTGTAGAATATATTGCAAGTGGTCTTTCTCCAAACGCGATCGTAATGTTATCACATTCGGTGACAAAATGAAGCTGTATGAATTGGAATGAAAGTACACTGTATCATAGTAGAGGATATTGAAATCAAGTGAAAGAGAAAAATGAAATTGCCATAAAAATTATGTACGTTCAAATTAAATGTAATTCTTATCACATCTATTATTCATAAACACACTCTGCGTGCACGTCAATCGAGAGAGAACTGTCACCTGACGTTTAAATAACCATTTTATATTCTTAAATGTAACTAGGCCAACTAAAGTAAATATGCAATAATTGCATAAATGTTTTACCCAATATACTGGCTGGACACAAGTGTCTGGAAATTAAAGTGAAAAATGAAATGGGTTTTCACATAAATGACCTATACTAATACTGAATTATAACACTCTTACCACCAAATAGAAACTTCACTCAGTAAGTGCAGATAAGTCATAAGGAATGCGATTAATTTTGCGACAAGGGAAAAGCACCCGAACAATTTATTCATCCGATGCGACATTCCAATAAACGTGCAGCAACTTCTGCAGGTAAATCGGGACGAGCTATATGCAAAATTAGAAGAGAAGGGAGACAAGCTGATGTGAGTGGTGGAAAACTGCATACACCTGGGAATAAAAAGGTGAAAAATATAAAAAAAGATATGTTAAGATGATTTTAATCTTGGTGTAATTCGGCGCACCGTACATACGTTTCATACGGTTAAAGGAGAAAACCCTGCGATAAAGAAATTGCTAACGGTTTTTAAACAAGATATTGATTTTCCTAGAAAAGGGGAGGCTTTGAGACAACCCCCTAAAAAAAAAATCTGGTTTAACTTCAGAAAGTGCAAATAGAAAAGAAACGCCTTAATGGAATGAATTGACATTGTCGCCTGGAGAAGGGGGTATTTGAGGCGAATGAGGTACAATAAGCAAGTTTGTGCAAACAGAAAGACAGTAAACTATATTTTTTATTTGTGTGTCTATATGTGTACGTGCATGTATTTATGTATGTATAGGCTGTTCACGATCAAGTGAGCACTTTAGAAATGAACCTTATAAAAAAGTTATATATATATATATATATATATATATATATATATATATATATATATATATGTGTGTGTAATTAGCTTACGTATTCTGGTATCGACAATGAACGCCTGCAGTGTGCGCGACACTGTTTGTAAACATTCATGCACGCTGGTGTACGCGCTACAGTTACAACGGTGTGTGGTATTCCCCTACTCGCAAGGTTACCCCTCAAGCGCCAGGTTACCCCTCAAGCGCCACTGCCCGTTAGCTTGTTGCTAGCTCTGGTGCCATCCGCCTCACCGGCTCCACACTTGTCGCGGTCGAGTTATAACTTACTGTCGACCACGTAATTACTGTTCACGATCAAGTGAGCACTTTAGAAATGAACCTTAGAAGAATGTCACTGCCCACGCATGCACATATTTTAATGGGTACACTGAGTGACATACGCCCAGTAAAGTTGGTAACGGTGGATGGAAAGTAGTTCCATATCTTAACGACGAATTAAAAGTTTTAGATAACCATTTGTGATAGCTTAAAATTATTTATTTCGCTTTCTGGTTTTTAATGCATCGAAGTGTAAAAATGAGCGGGTTTGTTAAGTAATCACTTTCTTAATAATTTCACAGTTTCATTCGACCGAAGCATGAATAAAGTGATGAGGTCCATGGCAATGTTAATTTTACATAAGGCAGAGGAATACATTACGTGTATACAAGTAGAACTTAAGCAGGACTTTCAAAAGTGCCTATTTTACCGTGAACCGCCTATAGTTGACTTTGGAGACATGACCAGAACTTGAACATCTGTCTACTTCATATTTAACCTATGGGGAGGGAGCAATGGCCTGCTTCAAGTTACTTGACTCGCTGAACGATGGATAAATGAACTATGGAATCGACTTGATGCTACCTTGAATCGGCAACTCCAAAACCCAGAAAAATAACCTCTCATTACTTCGTCCTTTCTACAGCAGTACTTACGAGTATATACATTGTTATCACGCTCAGCGTATTACATAAGCCTACTGCTCTTTTAACATTTGTGTCGGTTTATCCCGTGTGTTTCATTCGTCGCTTTATCACTTGGCTCGTTGTTGCGTGGACACGGAGTGAAAGAGCAAGTCATTTAGGAGGCAGTGAAAGAACGTGACATTTACAAGCGCTGGGAACCCCCGTATTCTCTTCTGATGAACCGCTGGACATTTCTCTCACCTTCCTTTATGCTTGTCACTGTTGATTTACAGCTAAAATGTCATCTGTGGACAGCCGTGCATCTACAATTTACCTCACGAAGATTATGTATTTGAAACTCAAACGGAAATGCAAAAAGTATGTTAATTTATTTTAACTGAGGCATTTTTTAAAATCAAATCCGTACACTAATATAAATTTGTAAGAAAGAAGAAAAGTTTAAATAAAGTTAATATTTATACTTATACTTGTAGTATTATATAATGTCATTTATAAATTTAAAAATTAAGCAAAACAGGTGAATTAATTAATTTAAAAAAACTGAATAGCTGGAGAGACTGGATATGTATTATTTCTGTGACACAGGTTTAGCAATGGTTTAAACTGGTTAAGTACTCCAAATCACTTTTTTTTTTAAATGTATGTCACTGTCTTGCTAATCAGTATATTAAAAACAACTGAATTTACAGTGACGCCACTCGTAAATTTATATAATTATTCAAGTTTAGGGAGTTATTTATCAGCGAATGTTAATCTCCAGCAGAATATGTAAAATTGATTCACTTGAGACGTTCTCAACTATTTGCCATAAAGTAAAGCCAGTGACTGGTGTAATGTATAGGCTGTCCTCTGTAAAACGAGCACTTTTGACGCCCTAGTTACTTTTTCCTTTTAGCAATTTTTTATCCTTTATCCACATTTTAAAATAAATATTGCCATGTAAGTAATAAACAGTGTATATATTTCCCCCTCATTAGGAATTTAACATCTAAGGCTGAAATAAAATAGGTTTATTGACTATTATTCGTGATGAGAGGGCTTTCAAAAGTGCTCACTTTACCGTGAATAGCTTATAAAAAGAAAATTACTAGAACATATATAATTACCTAAAGCTTTAAAACACTTTATAAATATTTATCAGCCCTTCTTTATAAATCGAAGCCCAAGCCTTTGAATTGTTAGCATAAGTGTTAGAAACCACTTGGTAAAACTATGGCATGGTCATTATATAATGTTTAGTTTCTTTGGTGACGTTGGCTTGGGACGTATTACAAATAGCGAAAATGTGCATCCTGAGAAACTTTGGCATGGTCATTATATAATGTTTAGTTTCTTTGGTGACGTTGGCTTGGGACGTATTACAAATAGCAAAAATGTGCATCCTGAGAAATTATGGCATGGTCATTATATAATGTTTAGTTTCTTTGGTGACGTTGGCTTGGGACGTATTACAAATAGCGAAAATGTGCATCCTGAGAAACTATGGCATGGTCATTATATAATGTTTAGTTTCTTTGGTGACGTTGGCTTGGGACGTATTACAAAAAAGGCGAAAATGTGCATCCTGAGAAACTTGCAGCTTATCACAGTATCTCTGGACATGTTTCACAGACCCGTACAAATCCTTGAGCTTGCAAGTGCCAAAGAATATTACCATTGGTTTTGCAGTGATCAACATGTGTTCAGAAGATTTTAACTTTTATTAAAACTCAATTTAATACAAGGCTATGTTTGTCGCTTTGAAGTTGAAAATCTTCAGCTGAACGTCTGAACAGTTATATCGCAACAGCCTGCATGCACTTCGGCCATTGTTCGGTAGGACTGTTGACTTATTTTATCCATAACGAAAATCCACAAAGAGTTGTAACGCCTGATTTTGTACTTAATCATGCACACGACGGCATTTTGATTTGTTACGCAAATTATGGTTATCACGTAATATTGTGTTATTATTTGTGGCAGATGTAAATATTATTTTTCGTATATCTCTTAATCAGATGATTTATTTTGCAAATTATTTCAGTGTGTGTAGTATTTTCTCTAACTCATGGATTTTATATGAGCGTCCATTTTACTTCTGAGTATATGTCACGTGGCCTAGGCGCAGACAGCAGTTTATTGATGGTTGCTATGACAACCAGGTGACGTAGTAAGTCTCCGTGATGTATCGGTCCTGTAATTGGCGCGTAAGTGAAGCGTCATGTAAGGACTAATTTAAGGCGTCTTCAGCCATCTTGATTTACCTACAGGCGGGCTACGGCGGGTGTCGTAGGCCTGATAGGAAATTTTACTTTTCTTAGGGACCTGGTTCGAGTCCTGTGTTTTAATAGCAGACAGCCGACAGGCGAAGACGATCCACAAAGAGAGAAGATTGTTATAGTCTATTCACTGTAAAGTGAGCACTTTTGAAAGCCCTGCTTAAAATCTACTTGTATGCACATTATGTAATCTTCCGTCTTATATAATATTAATATTGTCGTGGGCCTCATCACTTTATTCATGCATCGGTCAAGTGAAACTGTGAAATTATTTGCAAAGGAAATATCTACCAAATCTGCTCATTTTTTACACTTTGATGCATTAAAAAATAAACAGAAAGCGAAAGAAATATTTTAAGTTATCAGAAATGGTTACCTAACACTTTTTATTCCATGTTAATATATGGAACTACTTCCCATCCATCGTTGCCAACTTTACTGGGCGCATGTCACTCAGGGGGCCCGTTGAAATGTATGCAGGTAGGGGCAGTGGCGTTTTTCAAAGGTTGATTTCAAAAGTGTTCACTTTATCGTGAACAGCCTTTACAAGTTTACTCGCGCTTCATGCGCGAAATAGATTAAATTTTAGTTCGCCATCTGCTATTACGTGAGGTATATAATTAACTGCATATGCGAGTACCTCAGGTCAGCGCACCTGAATAGGGAAGATCCAGGGTTAAAACCAGCGACACCGACAGCGGAGAACTTCTAGAATATTCCATTTCCAAGCACTATTTGTGAGTTAAACGCAACTATTTCTAGCTGCCTTGAATTACTATCAGCGATGACAGACTATTTATTATCAAATATTAGGCCAAACAAATACGCCATCCAGGAACTTAGCAAAATCATTAGTTGCTGAACTATGGCTGACATTAAGTTGTCTCGTGCTCCCGATTCAGTTCGGTGTGAGCTTTAATAAAAATTATCTATTATTTTAATAAAAGCGAATTTTACTCTACTGGGCGTAACTAGAGGGCTAGGCTACATCAAGTTACGGACACGTTTCCAAATCACGCTCTCACAAAATATCTCAAGAGTGGTACATGAAACTAGATAAGGAGTATTGAAATGTGATTATTACTGAATGGTTTCTTCTGTATGATTATCACAACGTCTCTAAAAGATTTCAGATATTTAATCTTCTACATGAGAGTGTTATTTCTGAAGGTAGTCTGGTAGAAAAATTTTTCATGGTTCAGTGTTAATGGCATGATCTGGTTTGCCGAACTATTAGCAGCTACCAGAGCTCTAGCAACGCACTCAACCAGCGAGTTGTCCGAGGAGAGTGTAATGGACAAAGGTATTCCTTCCATTTATCAAGGCTAATTACGTATTCTTCTAACCTGCTCACTACATATTACATGTTCCTCTAAACACTTGTAATTGTGTTAGTGTTACAGCGTCGTCTGGAGTCGACAATTCGAGACTGCCTTCCGTTTTTCTCCACTCTAGACAACGCCTTGCGGGTCTTCGTTAAGGATGTGATCAGTCAACAGCCCTACTGAGAAACAGCCAATCTGCATGCTGCTGTCACGGACAGAACATTTCAGACGCATTACGCAAGACGCAAAAATTCTTGCCGAGCTTGGCATTGTATCCCGTTGTCTTACGACAACGATGGTATATTGTGGACCCGTAGAGTGTATGGTCCGTTCACCGTTTATTCAACCTTTTCTGCAGCCCTGATAAAGATCTACTTCCATTCGTGCGCACTCGGTTCAATAATATGTTGCACAAGAACTATTTCTTACTATAGGCAGTTCACGATAAAGTGAGCACTTTTGAAAGCCCTGCTAAAGTTCTACTTTCTTGCCTATTATGTATCCTTCCGACACATGTAAACAAACATTACCATGTGATTGCCACATGTTAATAAATTAAACGTTTACATTTCAGGACTGCTAAATGTAACATATATTATATATATAACATGTAACATATATGCTGTATATAACACATGATATATATAATTTATATATATGTATATGTATGCATGTATATATAATGTAAAATATAATATATATAAAATATGTAACATATATAATTGTGTGGGTCATGTCAAAGCTCCGATAGACAAAAACTTTACACAACAAACAATTGAAAAATGAACGCCCTAGTGATGAAGTCATGGAAACCGTGAAAAAGCAAACATTAAATTTGGGCGGTAAACAAGGACCAACACGACATGTTAAAAAAGGACACACGTTAGTCAAGCTGAAAAATAATTTGGAAGGGCAGCCAAATCCAGATTTTGAAATAGGCTATCACTACTGCACACCCAAGGTACAACACCACTTGTCACACAAATTACCAAACATTTAAAACCTGTGCCGCAAACTTAACGTTCCCCATGACTCGCCGTTTTCTAAGTGCCCCATCGCTCTGCAGCGTGACTAGTAAAACGTAAGCTGGAAAACATGGTAGCTGTGTTTGGCTTCAGTTGACCGAAGTTAAGTGCAACTAAGCCACCAGTAAAAAGCATACACCCTGCAGGCATAAGGTACGGCGTAACGTAGCAGACGTCTGAAACGTATAAAGCAGGCATAGCAAGGCCGTGCAAGGCCTTAAATAAAAAAAAACAGCGACAAATAAAAAAATAACGATGCGCGAAGGGGAAAGGAAGAAGGCGGGGAGGCAGAACAGCAAGGAAAGACGAGGGGATCTGAGCGGAGCAAAGAGTACACCACTGCACAGAAGTAGATGGTGCTAAAAAACTTAACTTGACGGCGCTAATTTGGCAGTATATAAAAATATGTAATATATAAAAAAGTAAAATATATAAAATATGTGCATGTATATGTACATTTTAAGGATAGTTTTATATGCACCTTTATAAATGGAGATAATATATATTTCAACATAAGCCTGTTATGTATATCTAAAATAAAAATAATTTACACTAAAAATATAAACTTATTAACAAATGCATTTGTGTATACGTACACTTCCCGTCAGAATAATTGAGCGATGGAAAAAGTTAAAGTCCCCTTCGGTAATCTTCGACTTTCGACAAGATGTATCACCTTGGCTCTCAGGCAACCAGCCCCACTGAACTAGCCTGCCAATCATTCAGCGATACAACTGCGCCAAGAACCTCTTTAGCTTCTATTGGAGCATCATTCTGACATAGGCTTCTCCAAGCGAATACAACGCATTTAATTGGATGAAGCAACTATTCCTGCGATCTATGAAGTTAATGCTAAAACATCATATCTCACATAAACTCCACACCGGAAGTCCGTGTCTCGCGCGTAAACAGGTAACACTTAGTGTAATAAACAACCAATTACAAGGGCGAGCTAAGCTACAGTGTTGTGCAACGGACAAACATAATTCATCACCCTTGCTCTGCCCGGGATTCGAAACCGGAATTACTCACGCTCAACACTCAACCGACTGGTCCACAGTAGGCAGCCAATAGATCAACCAGAACACTGTCAGTAGTTATAAGAACTTATTTGAAGTGAACAAGAAGCAGCTTACTTCATTGGAGATAATTTCTAAGTTACAATTTAAGTAATATATTAATTACTTATTCCACATTGTACCTATAATTCACTGCCACGTTGATTGGTGTTCGCTTGCATATTTTTACGCTAAATTAAATGCAGAAACTGCAGGCAAAGTTTTGAACATTGTTTTAAAACATTTATAGTTTAGCTTAACCTTCATACATCACTTTTCTTTGGAATAAAATGATTAAATTAAATTATATCTTTATTTTTTTCTCAGTTCTATTTTGTGTTATTGTCTAGCAGTGATTGTACTAAATATTCCTTTATCATTTAATACAACATTGTTATAATTAAAAAGTTTTGCATTACTTATGCATAATTAGAATAAATTTATTCGCTGCCCCGTATTGTGATTGATGATTTCGACAAGCGACACAATTCAAGAATTCTATGTCATCAAAGATATCGCGCCAACAAGTATGGATATATTACGAAATTACATTCGGCACTGACTAGATAGATGACAGCTATGTACGACTTTGTGTGTTCTTATTTGAATTTTTTTGGATTATTTTTAGAAGTAAAACTGCCATGCTGTAAAATGTGTTCAAGTTGACTTAGTATTATGTTGACTCAATCCTCTCAATGTTTACAAATTTTGTAAACAAATATTTTCTGAGTAATGCATTCCCTTTGAGATATTTCGTACGCCACGCTGTACACCTTCAAATCAATTATTTATATCCTCCACTCACCCCCATTTTAATGGTGAAAGATGTTATGAAAATACGGAAAAGGAACAAGTAATCTGTTGATGAATCCAACCACAGAAAGTATTCTACCTTCATTGTGGTTACTTTTATATAACGTTATTTTAATTCGATACTGTTTAATATTTGAACTGAAAATTTTGCACTCAATAATAGAAAAGCAATTGTATTATATCGAATAATACACGCAGAAGGTAAATAAATCCTCCAGCACACGCTGTCACAAGAGCACTGCTACCTGTTATCGCCAGCAAAAAGTCTCCGTGTCCGGTTTTGCATTTGCTGTTACTCAAGACAAAGTACCGAATGTTTTTATGTCCGCATGAATCCTGCCGGGACGCAATCTTGCCGCTCAACTAGAGACCGGACCGTGCCGAGCCACAGTCTAGGGAATAAGATTGGACTCGCGTGCACAGACGCTTGCTGGTACCAGTAGACAAGTCTATAATGGTAGCCATTTTGGAAGACAGCGCTGCCTGAAATATAATGCTTATATAGCATTTCTCAAAAATTGTTCAACCTACTTGGCGTCAGTGAAAGTAATGAGAACGTTAAAAAGCTGTATATAATTATATTTCTAATGCAGTAACCACTAAGTACTGCATTTTGATGCATATCTTCAAGTAAAGATTCGCATGTAGTAGTATACAAACGGGCATTCTGAGAGGGGCTTGGAGCTGCGGACAAGGGAACTAGGCTATCACCATCTTTGATGATGCCATGCGGGAAAAATTTCCCGTTTTCCCCCAAAAAATTTCCTATTTCCCTTCACGCCCGTGGCGGCCATCTTGGATCCCAACCTCCAGCTCTGTCAATCCGATGCCAGGGTGTTGGGTGTACGTAAGTACACATAACTTTTTATATTATTTGTCAAACTTAGGATAGAACATGTACTTCGCAAACTCGCATGAATATATTAATGTCGCGTTTCTGCTGTCATTCATTTACTTTGTAACTGTTATTTAACTTTCCTTTTATAATATCACGTTTCCAACTGTCGATTCCAACTCGTCCTTTTACAACGATTTACTTCAACGTACCGAGGATAAGCGGGGAAAACACATCGTAAATCCTGTTCGGGGAAATATGTCGTAAAAACACGTTTACACTTACCTCCGGACAATTGCAGTTAAAATTTTCATCGTTCCTGCAACTCATTCGATTACCTTCCACGGCTACATCCTTCCTCGACGAATTAGCGAATAAATACTTTCGGCGAGATTCATCATGTCTTCCTGACGTTGACTATTCGTACGTAATTTGCTGGGACTCATGACTTTACACAAAATCACTACAACACAATTAGACACCTTACGACCTATAATAAAACAGTGATGACCGCAGATAAGCTGAAAAATAAATGAGAAATATTAAAACACAACAAATTCCAGTTTCCAAATTTGTATAGCTTGCCTCGCAACCACTCCACACAAGCAAAGCCAAGCAACAAGCATGAAGGAACCACAACAACGGGCCGTTGGTTTTGACTGTTGCCTCGATCACGTGACATAGTATAATTATGAGTCACAGTAAACACATTATCTTTACGCCAATAATTACTTTAAATTGTATAAAATAAACTTCAAACAACTTAATTAGCCACAAATTTAAACATTACACTTGCAATGCAGCGTTATTTCTTAGAACTACTTTTCAAACTTCACTGCCAACATAACTGGGTATGTTCATCCCCAGCCTGTGCGGCAACACACATGGTTATACGTACGCAGTTGCGGACAGTGGTTTTTTTCAAAGGTTGATTTCTAGAGTGCTCACTTTAACGTAAACGGCCTTTAGGCATTACCAACACACCCATATCCTCTACGTATTTATTCATATTACTCATAAATTGAATATTAGTATTTGTAAATCAAATATAAGTTAAAGTTACATTTAACCAAAAAATAAGATACTTATATTTTAACAAAGCACAAAAAGCTTGTGATACAAGACAGATTTAGGAAACAATACTGGACACATGATTCATGGTGTGATTTTTCAATGGTTTAATTCGAAAGGAGTGGAGAAACAGCAAACGTACTCTGCATTACGATGTACAGCAAGTAACAACTACAGACGTAGGCCCTACTTACGAAATGAACGAGGTGTAACGTGAATTATAACATGCCCTTTATCATAGAACTGTGATCATATTAGTTTAGTTAGTAGGCGTGCAAAACAAGAAGCCATGTGTTTGGCGCTGTGCACGGAATGGACTAACACATTCAGCATTCTCCGCGGACGCTATTGACCGCTGCCAGTGTGCTGTACATTTATAATTGACAGCCGTTGGTGTAAGCCAACGAAGGGAATTGTTTTTATTGGTTCCGTTATGGAATCTGGTGGTAAATATTTATACCTGTCAGGCTAAAACTAGTTTATGCTTTATTATGCCGAAATAAAAGGGTTTATCCACTTCCATAAATTATAATAATTAATTTGGCTAATTAAACTACCGAAAACTTGTTTTTTTCGAGTTATGCACTCTGCATTTATAACATGCAATTGTCTAATTGTACATAAATGTCTCGCAGCGTGGCTTGAATTATACGAAATGAAATTCCATTCCTTTTTTAGGCATAGGATTGAAAAGCTGTAAAATCTTCTTTTTACTCAAATTTGATATGCACCTGGCAGTGCAAACATTTTTTTAAAGACTACAGCATTATTATTCATATTTATTGGAATAATAAATGAAGCTGTATGAATTGGAATGAAAGTACACTGTATCATGATAGAGGATATTGAAATCAAGTGAAAGAGAAAAATTAATTTGCCCTAAAAATTTTGTACGTCCAAATTAAATGTAATTCTTATCACATCTATTATTCATAAACACACTCTGTGTGCACGCGAATCGAGAGAGAACTATCACCTGACGTTTAAACACCCATGTTATATTCTTAGATGGAACTAGATCAAATAAATTAAATATACAATAATTGCATAAATATTATACCCAATATACTGGCTGGACACAAGTGTCTGGAAATTAAAGTGAAAAATGAAATGTGTTTTCACATAAATGACCTATACTAATACTGAATTATAACACTCTTACCACCAAATAGAAACTTCACTCAGTAAGTGCAGATAAGTCATAAGGAATGTGATTAATTTTGCGATATGGAAAAAGCACCCGAACAATTCATTCATCCGATGGACCAAATGTCTGAGCTCGGGGTACGGAAGAGTGAACTGTACAATAAAACATTTGACCAATTATATGGGAAATTACTTGCCGCTCTCACGACATGATAACGACTGGTAGGAAACAAAAATGGCGCTAGCTCGGGCATTACTGTAGCTCCAGCAGAGAGGGCGTGAGGTTTGAAACACTATACCAGTAACCCGGCATGGACATTGACGGGCTGGATCTAACCAACAATTCTTGTATTGGTCGTTTGTTTGCTCGTATCGTTCACGACGCGATTTCGTTTGTGCCGAGTCTGACTACGTTCGCGTGTGGATATGGCGACCAACATTGTAAGTACGCATCTGAATGTTAGGGATTGGTTCTGACCCTTCAACTATAGATATAGGTTAACGGTGTGAAATAAAAGGCACTGCAAGATGGCGTCGTGACGTCGTCACAGTGCTGTTAGAGTCGAGACCGCAATCGACTACTGCGCATGTGAGATTGACTAATCGATAGTGGACTTTTAGTATCGAATAGTTTGTTTACATAGTATCATGTTTATACTTTATTTAGATCATGACTGGGAAGGTCGAAGTGTTGGCTAGTCGCCTGAAGCGTGCTATAAAAAAAATAGCAGAGCGCATCGGCCCTTGCTAATAAGGTGGACTCTGGCAGATCAAAATGCCGACTGTTTATTTCTAAAGGCAGTTGACGATAAAGTGAGAACTTTAGAAATAAACCTTAGAAAAAAAACCACTGCCCCTGTCTGCATATATTTTAACCGGCGCACTGAGTGACATGCGCCCAGTAAAGTTGGTAACGATGGCTGGGAAGTAGTTCCATATATTAACGTCGAATAAAAAAAGTTAGGTTACCATTTGGGATAACTTATATTATTTATTTTGCTTTATGTTTTTTTTTAAATGCTTCAGATCCACACTGCCATATTTGATAGTAATCGGTTGATTATTTTCCGAGATATGGCAAAACTTGATTTATTAGTGTGTCACCTTCTTTTAAAATGGCGGACACAAGGTTTTAATAAATACTGCTAGCATACAAAGTTAAGTTGACATTTGTTACATGATTTCGTATATATAACACAGTAATCTAAATTATTTATATGGAAACCATTTAAAAATCAAGTGTCTGACGCACTAAAACATGTTAGTTTGCATGGCCCACTGTCCTTTTACTTGACTGCCAAAATTTCGTAATTGTCGACACATTTTTTCCGGAAATGTGGCATAAAAACTAATTTTCCATTTGGGCTATTCTACAAAATGGCAGAAACAAGATGCTATGCATTGACATATTGGTCTCTTAACACACACACACACACACACACACACACACATATATATATATAATATATATATTATATATAATATATATATATATATATACTTTCAGCATACCAGGTTTGTTTGAAATTGGTCAAATGGTGTAGTAGATATAGCAATTAAACCCTAAAAACTTTATATCACCGCCATTTTGAAAATAAGTGCCTTATCCATTTATATTTAAGGCATTAAAGTGACCAATAATAGTGTTTCTTATACACAAAATGTGATGCTAATCGGTTGAGTAGTTCCCTAGGTATAATGTAAAAGATTACATTTTCCATCTTCCAATATCTTCTAAAATGGCTAACTAATAACATTACCACTTTATAAATTCAATTTTTATATGGAACTATCAACGTACCAAGTTTGGTTCAAATCGGTTTACTAGTTCCCGAGATAGAATACAGTGCCCAAAATTTTTAGTTACCGCCATTTTGAAAATAAGTACCCGGGGTGATGTAATATTATAAAAGTGGGATATACGTGCTAAGTACTATATGTGGATTGAGTTAGGTGAAATTTGGTTCACGGGTTTAAAAGTTATTGTGTTTGTGTGTGTGTGTGTGTGTGTGTGTGGGGGGGGGGGGGGCTAGCGGGATGAGAACATACATTCCATACAGACATTCAGGTGATTGCATAAGCCTATTTTTCCTTCGGAAAAAAGAATGCTGATCGACAAAAACCGAGACGGAAAGGTCGATAAGTACTTGACCTCGTAACACGAAAAATTGTGGTACCTGGAATACGTATAATAAATAGTTATAGAAATCTTACACTTTATTTGCTCTTGTAGTGAAATAGGAGAGCAGAAGACAGCTCTGTAAATATACGAACTCTTCGACTGATGTGCTTCAGGTTTTTGTTACACGTAGTCTGAACCCTAACAACTATCGTGATAAAAGGAAACTTCGAAGTTTGAATGAATGGCTTTGTGCGCGACTCTCGTGCTAGTATCTACATCAAAGGGCACAGACAACTAGAGGATCGTTATGACCTTCATCGATCCAACAGGACAATCGATATCTTCAGCGGCGTTATGTGGGCCAATAGGTACTCCAATGGGAAGGGGAGGGGAAAATGTGGCTTGCACTGAGTTCAATAGAAATCGGAGTGTCATGACCCCTTACGAAACTATTCACTACTTTTACTTTCAGCCACGAAGCTGATGGCAATTTTGTTTATTGGAGAGGAGACCCGACAAGTACACTGCGAAATATCGCTAGAAAAATGTACACCTTGTCAATGGTGTGGAGTGGAGATATAAAGGCGGCTCTTAATATCGAGGTATTAGGAGCCGACGAGGGTGAATTGAGGTAAGTATGAAGCAGCGCCGGGATATCTCCGAGAAAACCCGTCGACCAGCGGCATCGTTCGGCACGATTCCCACAGTGAAATTCAACTACTGTAATAGGTGAAAATGGCTCCACTTAGAATCAGTGGAAAACCACTGATTGCTTCTGTGAAAAATTTTCACTGTTAGAATAAGTGACGGCCGACTGCAGTGGCGAATTAAATATTGCTTTAATAGAATGTAGGCAAATAATTACGTGAAATAAACATATTTACGCTCGTTTACCCTTTATATTAAATTTACCGCATTTTAAAAAGAGTAAAAAAAAATTCGCTGGTGACAGGGATTTAACTCACTCACCCTTCAAATTTGAGCTACCACCCCAAGTTGAAAATAAGAGAGGAAAATATAATGTCTTATAGTATGGTGGCAAAATCGTGTAGTTTGAAGTTGTATGCTCATACTTATCGTTTTTGGTTTAATTGGTACCGTTAGGATTGCTAAAACGAATAGTATACATGAGTGCACTCTCTTCACCACATTAAATGCAGTTTAAACCTTCAAACAGAGCACTGTGACAATTACATGGAAATTAAAATAAATACGTAAAAACGGAATGAAAGGCCGTGTGTACATATTACGTCGTAAAATTGCGTTTTGAAGGACGAAACACATTTTAGAAAGTATTTCGTATTTGTTTTATTCATTTATTCGTTATTACTTCGCTTGATACACGTGGTTTAGCGGCCATTTTTAAACGATGTTGACGGCCAGTTTTACACGCAGTTCCACTGACAATAGTCAAAAATAATTAGAGACGGAGCAAGTTGCTCAGATGTTTCACTGGTCCATCAGTCAAAAATAATTAGAGACGGAGCAAGTTGCTCAGATGTTTCACTGGTCCATCAGTCAAAAATAATTAGAGGCAAGTTGCTCAGATGTTTCACTAGTCCATCAGCCAAAAATAATTAGAGACGGAGCAAGTTGCTCAGATGTTTCACTAGTCCATCAGCCAAAAATAATTAGAGACGGAGCAAGTTGCTCAGATGTTTCACTAGTCCATCAGCCAAAAATAATTAGAGACGGAGCAAGTTGCTCAGATGTTTCACTGGTCCATCAGTCAAAAATAATTAGAGACGGAGCAAGTTGCTCAGATGTTTCACTGGTCCATCAGTCAAAAATAATTAGAGACGGAGCAAGTTGCTCAGATGTTTCACTGGTCCATTAATCAAAAATAATTAGAGACGGAGCAAGTTGCTCAGATGTTTCACTAGTCCATCAGCCAAAAATAATTAGAGACGGAGCAAGTTGCTCAGATGTTTCACTAGTCCATCAGCCAAAAATAATTAGAGACGGAGCAAGTTGCTCAGATGTTTCACTGGTCCATCAGTCAAAAATAATTAGAGACGGAGCAAGTTGCTCAGATGTTTCACTGGTCCATTAATCAAAAATAATTAGAGACGGAGCAAGTTGCTCAGATGTTTCACTAGTCCATCAGCCAAAAATAATTAGAGACGGAGCAAGTTGCTCAGATGTTTCACTAGTCCATCAGCCAAAAATAATTAGAGACGGAGCAAGTTGCTCAGATGTTTCACTAGTCCATCAGCCAAAAATAATTAGAGACGGAGCAAGTTGCTCAGATGTTTCACTAGTCCATCAGCCAAAAATAATTAGAGACGGAGCAAGTTGCTCAGATGTTTCACTGGTCCATCAGTCAAAAATAATTAGAGACGGAGCAAGTTGCTCAGATGTTTCACTGGTCCATTAATCAAAAATAATTAGAGACGGAGCAAGTTGCTCAGATGTTTCACTAGTCCATCAGCCAAAAATAATTAGAGACGGAGCAAGTTGCTCAGATGTTTCACTAGTCCATCAGCCAACAATAATTAGAGACGGAGCAAGTTGCTCAGATGTTTCACTGGTCCATCAGTCAAAAATAATTAGAGACGGAGCAAGTTGCTCAGATGTTTCACTGGTCCATTAATCAAAAATAATTAGAGACGGAGCAAGTTGCTCAGATGTTTCACTGGTCCATCAGTCAAAAATAATTAGAGACGGAGCAAGTTGCTCAGATGTTTCACTAGTCCATCAGCCAAAAATAATTAGAGACGGAGCAAGTTGCTCAGATGTTTCACTGGTCCATCAGTCAAAAATAATTAGAGACGGAGCAAGTTGCTCAGATGTTTCACTGGTCCATTAATCAAAAATAATTAGAGACGGAGCAAGTTGCTCAGATGTTTCACTGGTCCATCAGTCAAAAAATAAACCACTATGAAAACAGTGGAAAAATATGACTGACGAATCAGTGGGAGATGTCACTGAATCAATCAGTGAAAGAAATATGGCTTTTTTTTCACTGGTTCATCAGTTAAATTCACTGAAGCGACTGTTGTACCAGTCGGATACGTTTGGCTGATTGAAACAGTGAAATTCTCACTGATTCTGATTTAGAGTGTACTTGTGAAAATCCGGGAGCGATCCGCACGGGAATAGAGTCCGGCTCGCCCAGGTGGGGGGCGAGTAGTGTAACCACTACACCACAGCGGCTTCTCCCTATCAATGTGTAGAAGTAAAAAAAAAAACTAATGGCAAATTTCTAGCTCAGCGCATCCATGGTAGTTCTACGTTAGGTGTTTGGGAAAGCGTTTAATGCATAATGAAATGAAATTACTACATTCGTAATATAACCAAGCTGACAATTTTTAATGCTTGGAGCCTGGCGTATATGATCCATTAACGGTTAATTCAAACTTTTCTGAAGCCCTGTTAAAGTTCTGCTTCCAGTATATTCCTCTGCCTCGTGGAAACTAAGCTTAATTAAGTCTGTAGAATTACACCAAAGGACAATGCACCAAATTCGTGCACACTCAATGTGACAATATTTTGCGTAAGAACTATTTATCACTAGCCGCGCTACCAACTCATGTGTTTTCTCGCTGGTTTTTATTGAAATGATTTATAGATTAAGCATTATGATTTATAGATAAATTATGAATAACATTTCAATTTAAAAGGAAAAAAAATTACTTTATGAAGACAAGTATGAAACGCTTGTGATACATGGCATATGTTGGAAATAACTGAACACGTACGTCAAACGTGGGTAGATTTTACAAATGTTTCATTCGAAAGGGCGAAGAAACCGCGAATGGAATATGTTCAGTTTCCCAAATTATTTATTGGTTAAAATCTTTCATTATATGTTTAAAAATTCTAGCGAAAATGCAGTTGCGCTCTGCGAACTGAAAGCCTAGGGTTCGAGCACCAGTTCGTTTGGGAATCTTGCAGACGTGTGACATTTATTTCCTGGATTCAGAACTTGGCTAAGTGTTGTTCCTTCAGTCTCGAACTGCAGGACACAAGGGTAAACCATCCCAGAATTATTCTGGAAAGTTCGCCTTAAGTGCTGCATGGTTTTGTCAGGGATTGAAATGAGCCACGTTTTATTACCACCACAACCACAAGTAAAGGCTGTTCGAGATAAAGTGAGCACTTTTGAAATCAACCTTAAAAAAAAAAATTCGCTGCCCCTAACTGCATCTATTCTAACGGGCGCCCTGAGTGACATAAGCCCAGTACGGTTGGTAACGATGGAGCCAAAGTAGTTGCGTGTCTTAACGTTGAATAAAAAGTGTTCGGTAACCATTTATCCTATCTTAAATTATTTCTTTCGCTTTTTGTTGTATTTAATGCATCGAATTGTAAAAACGAGCAGATTTGTTAAATATTAACTTATCTAATAATTTCGCAGTTTCACTTAACCGACACTTGAATAAAGTGATGAGCAGAGACGAGTGTTTTTCGCGAAAATATCTATGGTCATATATCCTATATCCACAAACACAACTTATTTTGGTTATTGGCTGCGTCTCTACGTGAGAAACCATGTTGCTATTTGACTGGGCCAATGAGAATAAAGTACTCTGATACTGAACATCCATGATTCGCGTACAGACACTTGAGGCACGTGACATTTAAAATCATCCAAATACGAAAGTGCATATGAACAAAAGTGCTATGGAGTGCAACTGGTCTTGAACTCTTTTCGACACCCGTCTCTAGTGATGAGGCCCATGCCAACGTTAATATTACATAAGGCAGAAGAATACGCAACGCGCGTACAATTAGATCTTAAGCAGGGCTTTCAAAAGTGCTCATTTGACCGTGAATGGGATATATCGCCATAACTCGCTTTTGGGAAGATCTGGGGTTCGAATCTCTGGCCAGTTATACTGATGTTGATGTTTTCGTGGTTTTCTCGACTCACTCCATGAGAATGCTGGCAATATGTGACATGGTTCTGACCTTCTCCTCTCCCGATGATTGCGTCTATAATCAACACTACAGCCGCCTTGATCATCACTGGGACGCTCATCCCTCAACCGGGGGGGGGGGGGGAGTACTGGCCTTTGTGAGGGCTCTTGTTCTCCCATTGGTTTATCATGTCTAGAGTCCAGGTTGGGGACGACTAGCCCATCCCGTGTGGCTGTCGATCTTGCCGATAAAACTTGCGGCAGTAAAACCAGCAGTCGGTCTTGTTTTAAAGCTCCCTGTGTAGCGCCAGGGGACTTGGCGTCCATGACGGTTTCCTCTCCTTCCCTGCTTGTGGAGTGAAGAGAGCGGATTGGTTACTAGAATCCCGGGATTTTGAAATTCAGGACTTGTTGTGAAACCGCCGCGAAGCCCAAAGTACTTCGTGACGGGTTTTTGGTTTCGATGAAGCGGAATCTAAGCCGAAATGTTGTGGATTGTGTGGAAGAGGTTTGAGGAGGCAAGGCCTGTAGTTCAGATACGATAAAAAAAAAAAGTAAAAACCACTATAGGCTGTTTCACGGTAAAATGAGCACTTTTGAAAGCCCTGCTGAAGATCTTCTTGTAGAAACATTGTGTATGCTTCCGCCTTATGTAAAATTAACATTGCCATGGGTCTCATCACTTTAGTCACGCGTCGTTCAAGTGAAACTGCGAAGTTATTAGAAAAGCAAATATTAAAAAAAAACTGCTTTTTTTTACTCTTCGATGCATTAAAAACAAGTAAAGCGCATGAAATAATTTGAATTATCACAAATGGTTACCTAACCCATTTTTTGTGACGAGGAGATATGGAACTACTTCCCCTCCATCGTTACCAACTTTACTGTATACATGTCACTCATTGCTCCCGCTAAAATATATGTAGGTAAGGGCAGTGATTTTTTTCTAAGATTGATTTCAAAAGTGCTCACTTTATCGTGAACAACCTTTAGTGTTGAATAGAAGCCGCAGTTTCCTGTGCACCTGGTGTCATCGCCGATTATTATTAAATATTTATTCTGGATGGTTTGTAAGTGCCGTATTAGAGCTTTAACTGCGTATCAGCCCTGCCATCGACGGGAGCTCGTTATATTGTCCTTATCGTCATCAATAATTCCAAGGCTTTCAAGGCTGCTAACTCCTCACAAGTGGAGTTAGTTGCCTGTCTCCCGCGTACGCCCATCGACCTCGTGCAAACCTGCAGACTTATTATTAGGGATAGCGACATTTCGCGAGTTCATCTCAGGACAGGATAGACGTCAAACACGTGTACACTGAAGTCGACTTTGCAATTGGATCGCAGTTTATTAGACACGCCCTGGACGACTCTGAGACAATAGCAGACTAGCAAGGAAACAACTAGCCAGTGCCATACTGCCAAGTGTGAAGTAACACTGGCTACTATATGGGGCAGCAGCCAGTGAACAAACATCTGAGGCTCGAGTATTCACATGACTGCGGAGTCTAGCTTACAGGTCATTGAACCGGCGAATTTTTCCTATCCCTACTTATTACAGACTATTCACGGTAAAACGAGCGCTTAAGATCTACTTATATACACGTGATGTATTTTTCCGCCATATCTAAAATTAACATTTCCATGGGCCTCATCACTATATTCAGGCGTCGGTCAGGTGAAACTGTTAAATTATTGTAAAATAAAACATAGTACAAATCTGGTCAATTCATACTTCGATGCATACAAAAAACAGAAAGTGAAAAAGAATTATATTTAAGTTATCACAAATGTATTACCTAACACTTTTTATTCGACGTTAATACGTGGTACTACTTTCCCTCAAAGGTCACCAACTTTAGTGGGCGCATGTCACTCAGTGCGCCCGTTAAAATATGTGACGTTAGTACGAGTGATTTTTGTTCTAAATTTTATTTCAGAAGTGCTCATTTTATCGTGAACAGCCTTTAACAGGCCGTGCAACGTGACTGACGGATTCGATCGATTCCTTCTCACGCCGGCCCCAGTCGACTGGCAGCAAAATACGATGTCGCTGCGCGTAATTCAACTGCTGTCCGCCATTCGCAGAGGTGTTTGAAACACGCTGCAATGCTTGTGTGCACTCTTGATTCGCGCAGTCGGATCTATAGTTAAGAGCCCAGAGTATTTCGCGGACAGATTTGGCAGCAGGCTAGGCTTTATACTCCTCTGTGCACTCGAGACGTTATCGTTTTCTTGATAGGTGTGTTCGCGTGGTTTGATATTCTGCTGGTTTACTGCTATTTCTGCTAGTTGCCGTTCGTGTTACTGGAAGCACTTTTTTATGCTGTTCGGTTGGCGGTAGCAATTGCTATTTGTGCTGTAAAATGCAGCTATTTCTGCTCTTGCTCGCCGAGGTACAGCAGAAATATCAAAACGAGCAAAGTGGGAAAAAAATGGCAGCCTAAATAAAATTATCAAAAGTTCGAGTGTCTTGAGAGTGGCGATTGCAAATATTTGCTTTTACGCAGATTGAAGAAGAGAATATGTTTGGGTATCCTGTAAGTAGTGTAGAGGGAAATAAAAATTACTAATACGCATTTATCCTCGAAAGTAAGTTACCTTGAGTGGCCATAATTTTTAACATACGCAAATTACACAGAGACAATAATGATTACCAACTTTTTTAAAAACAAAATTTCGTTTAAATATTTTTGACGTTAGTTTACTGCTGTTAGTCGTTCGTGTCGTTCTGCCGAGAGTAACTGCTGTTTCTGCTACTTTTCTGCTAGTGAAAAATATCACCTGCTCTCAGATAGCAGAAAAATAAAGCATACCACACGAACAAACCTATTGTTTGCTGCAATCAAGTGAGGTCTTCTCACATGACTGTTCAAAGCTTACTCACACTACTACATTCTGCTTGTTATCAGCTAACGGTTTAATGAGCGACTTATAAACAATCGCTGTCCAACTACAGTAGCAGGAGAAAAGAACAAATGTTTGATGTCTACCTCGCCCCAGAATGAATTCGCTAAATACTCGGGATCTATCTATAGTCCATCCACGGTTATTTTCAACTTTTCTTAAGTTCTACGTCCATGATATTCCTCCGTTTCATACAACAAAGCTTAACTACGTCTTGAAAATCATACCAGAAGGACAACGGACTGCATTCATCCGTAATCATTATAATACTATTTTTAATGATAATTTCTTACCAGGCATTGCCTACATACCTATATTCTCCCTGTTTTTATCAACATTAATTTTAAATGGAATATTATAATTTTTCTATGAAAATATAAGTTAAAAGTTCAATTTAACTGAAAAATAAGGCACTCCTATGTTAACAGAAGTATAAACCGCTTGCGACACGTGATGTATCTAAGAAACAACCAAACACATTAACGTGGGGGTGATTTTTCAAAGGTTTGCTTCCAAAAGTGCGAAGAAACTGCGAACAGACTATATAGCGCGTCTCACTCGTAGATTGCGATGGACAGGTAATCAAACTGTTTTATATTTTTACGCTACTATTCGTGTAAAAATGTTATTGTTGTAGGCCGTTCACGGTAAAGTAAGCACTTTTGAAGCCCTAGTCACTTTTTTCTTTCAACCAATTTATATCCTTCCACCACTCGTTAATGTAAACCCTGCCATGTGAGTAATAAACACAGTGTGCACATTCCCCATAGCCAAAACCAAAAGTCCGAGGCCAAAATTAAATGTATTTATTGGATATTATGTCTGATGAAACAGCTTCAAAAAGTGGTCACTTTACTGCGAACGACCTATACTTGTTTTTATATGCATGTGCTAATTATTTCAACACAGTATAACGTATTCACTGTTAATATTCGGTAGTCATCTGGTAATAGAGAATGTCATGTACTGTTTATTTTTCAATTGAAGAGTTATAACGCACTATAGAAGAAATGCAACACATCGTACTGTAATCTCGCATAAGCTTTTAGCAGTAGCAATCAAACTTTACAACGCTGTATATTTCAGGATTACTTACTCGAATCTCGTTCTCAAGTATGCTGAAATACGTCATTATTTTCAAGAATGGCGATGAATATCATATATTGATTTCGGAAAAATTATCTCTTCATCTGCGGAAGGTATATGAAATACGTATCTCTAAACAAAGTTGTCAGTGACTTCGGATGTAGAATAACACTTCCATTGACACCAAAAATAATACAATTTAAAAAATAACTATACCAGAAAGCAGAAACAATTATTGTATCACAAATTTTGAATGATCCCTTAAAAAGCTCTGATTAGAACGCGTAATGTTATTTGAAATTCACATAAAATCAAACTTAAAAGAAAATACAAAAATTTCAGAAAAATTTTGTATACCAGTTAGCAGGTACAAAATTGCAAACTTACCTCAGCCACCGGCGAATTTGCTTTCATTGGCAATCAATGACGTACTCGACGAGCAAGCGTCTAAACCAATCGTGATTGAATAATACACAGGTAAGAACACGCAGAGTAATTTATTTTCAGTGCACTTAGAAGGTGCTTTATCGTAACGCCAATCAAAGCTGCAAGATTCTGAGTTATGAGTAGAGACCTGCAAAACTCACGCAATTTTGTGGCTGCTCAATGAACTTTACCATCCTATAAATATATTCGAGTGGAGGTCATTCGTTTATTGGCTTCCGCAGAATTCAGGCGCCATTTTCCTTTCGACTTGGTTGGATGCGATTGGCCTACACTATCTTTAAATGTTTATTATTGGTTCAAATACATCCGGGGCGTATCCGGCAAAAATGTAGCCCAGTAATAAAACCAGTAATTATGTATAACTTTTCGAAGTCTATTCTGTCCTCGAATAACAACGCGAATTCTGCAGGTCTCTAGTGATGAGAGACAACGTTAAACTCAGCTCTGCTGGTTGTAGCAGGAGTGAAACGTCAATAGGAGCCTGTTGACATCGTGTGGGAACATTTGACCAACTATTTCTGTAGCGATTACTAGAGACCCGAGAATTTCGCGGGTTCATTTCTAGACAAGTTAGAATTCACACACGTGTACTTTAATGTTACGTTTGTAATTGGTCGACGTGTTGTTTGACCCCTCCTGGAGATAAATGAGCCAATAACAAATATGCAATAAATTGAGCGCCCAACCGCCGCTTTTTACAACCGCAACAATCAACCAATAAACAGTTGATATCTGTATGAGAGTATATAAGACTCGCGAGTGCAATGGCCTGTAGGCCATTGCACTCGCGAATTTCTCGGGTGTCTAGCTATTACACTGTTCTTAACAACGAAATATTATTAATTGACTTGACTCATCAAAAAGAATTGGAGGTAACAACCCACAACCACAATATCTAAACGTCATCTAGGCTCTAAAGTGAATATCTTATGGATATCACTTGGATATCAAGTAATAGATATCAGTTTGTACCACTTACTGTATATTCATTTCATTAGATATTACGAAAATACCAATGGCCGTTACTTAAGGCAAGTGACGAAATCTATAAATTTCCATGGAAAATTCAAAATATCTACATCACATTTTGGATTTTGGGCTGACATTTGGATATATTTTGGCAATCATTTGGTTGTAACTTCGCTATTCCTGAATGTTCCTGGATATTCTGAACGTCAGAAATCGACATATATTGGATATTCTTTGGATGTATATGTACTATATGGGGAACTGTTTCAGTAAAATGAAGTTTCCTCTATACACGAACGAAATCGTACAAGGCGTTGATTGGCTCAAATTAGACCATAAAATAACACCAAACAAATTAGTCCGGGAGGCGTACGTGAAGCAACATAACTAGCCTTAACACACATGATATTATTACTCGCAGGACCGGCTGTCCATTACTGCTAGTAAGCACGCTCGTATGTATGTAGTAATAGACGCACCACCACTTCTCGGGTGAGGTCAAATGCGTCACACGCATGCCACTGTCCCAGTTCTGTGTCACATGTGAGTAGTTAGTAGCGCGTATGGTTCACTTGGAGTATATGCTTGGGAAGGAAAGAGCGTGTAATGTTAAGGCCATTGGTGCGTGAAAGCAGTATATTTATATAATTTATGTCATAACTTGTTTCACAGTAGATTTTTCAAAATTTCTGGCATCTCAAGACGTAAATAACAACTTTTTAACACTTTCTTACATTGTTAGATATTCACTGCCGTCGTTATTCTCGGAGCACTACTGGAATAAAAGAAAGAATTTTTGTTTTCTTACCTGCAATCAATGCTCTGAGAATAATAGCGGCAGTGAATAGCTAACAACGTAAGAAGGTGCTAAAATTTGTTATTTACGTCTTGAGTTGCCAGAAATTTTGAAAAATCTACTGTGAAACAAGTTATGACATAAATTATATAAATATACTGCTTTCACGCACCAATGGCCTTAATGCAGCTTGAAGAAACTCGTGCGAGGTGGTGGGAGGGGAGAGAGAGAGAGAGAGTTTGGCACTTTTCTCAAGAAACCGTCTGAAATTGAGTGACAACCTGTATATCCCTAAAGAAGTTACTTCAGAGTTCATTGACATTTTCAAACCGTATTCCGCGCTGTTGAAAGTAAAAGGGAGTACACGAAAAAAAAAATCTTAAAAAAATCCGGTTGAAGACGCGCTGGTTACTTTGCGCAAACGAATAAAATCAACATCGGACGAAGAGTTTTTGTGTAAAAATTCTCATCTGGAATTCTTTCAGCAAATATACTAATTAAAAAAAAAAAACAATAAGAAAGACGGGTATCAGCTGATGATGTCCATTTTTTTTTTTTTTTTTTTTTTTTTTTTTTTTTACTGTGGTGTTTTCAACTTTCAACGATTGGCACTGCATCAGGAAAGCCCACCGTGGAACGACTCGAGTATGGACAGCCTGAGAAGTAACTGAATGGTTGTCAGAGTCTGACGAGGGTAAAAAGTAGTGTAGTAGCCACTGTCTTGTGCGGTTCTAAATTTTGAGCCTTTGTGTGTTTGTGTGGTCCTGTTTGGCGTCGAGTTTACCGGAATTGTGATTCTAATGTTACGCGGCTTTTGTGATTTGTTGGCTTCTTGTAGTTTTCCGATTTGTGTGGTCTTCGCTGGCCTAAACAGGCGCGTTGGCTGAAGTGAAGTGAAGTGACGATGGGAAACTGGATGGTTATGGAGACGGCGGACATGAAATATAGTTAGAGGATGATTTGGTAAGTTTATTACTTTGAAATAATACAGAAATTTAATAGTGTATAGTGTCCTAGTGTACTTTTGATATGTTCGGTAGTAGCATAAATATGTTTCGCTCTTTTGGGTTCACAGAACAATAAGAACCAACATAAAGTAGATTACATCTTGATTATAGATAATTTATCATTAATTGTTTGTTATCATAAATGCACCTACATTTCAATAAAGATAATGCCACGGCTCCTGGAAAAATATATATTCTTACAACAAACCTACACAGTTTAAATAAGCCATGCAATGCATTGTAACAACCGCAAATAACACGACATTGTAAACAATAAATTAATGTAAGCATTTTCACACTCTTTACTCACGTAATATTTTATGTATGTTAATTCTTTATAATTTTCATAAGTTTCATTTATTTTGTATTATTTACTATTTCACGTATAGAATTTTAACTTCAAATGTACGATGTCAATAATAAATGTTTAATGGGATGGTTTAGCTAGATTTTTTATTTTTCATTTAAATACGTATTTTTTAAAGTTTTTATTTTCGTTCTCTACATTGTAAGTGTTTCAGGGATTTATAACATTTGCATCGCCGTTTTGAGACCACTTATTCTATGAGTTTTGTACGTTAGGATGTTTGAGTGGTTCGTTCGAGGGGTTTTCAAGTTGGAAGCCTTGCTATTGGCTGGCAGGTTTAAACCCTGCATTAGGATTGGCCGGTACTGTAGGCTAGGTAGAGCAAGTGCTAGTAAGTTGAGTTAGTTCTCTCACTCCGCTATCAACCTCCGAGTAGGAAGGAACTGCAGCAGGACGCTAGCCCGAAGTGGGCATAGCTTAGGTGTTTAACTACACTGTAAAAAATTTCCGTATATTTAGGGAATGTTTTACAGAAATGTACAGTGTATGTACGGAAAGGCAATCCGTAATGACGAAAAATGGAGTTAAGTCCGTAAATACAAAATACGGAAAGTATCAGTATTCCCTCTGGCTTCGAGTTACGGGGACGAACAATGCCGATTATACACGAAGCTTTCTTCGCCACTGTAACAAGAAAATTATCGTTACTGCGGCAGTTAGGGTTATCCACGCGACTATGACCTATTCTTTCAAACATTAAAAAAAAATAGCATTAGGCGTCTGTAACATTTGGCAATACTAAACATACACTAAATTTAATAGAAACTGAATTTTTAATTTTGTCTATGAAAGTTATGCTATAGTTTCAAGTTAGAGTTGTAGGTGGATGACAAGAGTTGTGAACTGGCAGTTTTTTGACTCGGGTTCAAACCTCGCTTAGCTACAAAATATTTTAACTTATTTAATATCATTTTTTTGTACACGGTAGAACACCCACACAACGAAAATTAAAGACATTTTAATAATCTCTTTTTATTTTAAACGGAAAGTACAGAAAACTAACTTCAAATTAACGGAGAGGTTCCGTGAAAATTACGGAAAGTCCTTTTTTGAAAACGAACGTGTCCGTAATTTTACGGAGAGTTTACGGACACTTGTGGATAAATTTTTATCAGTACTTTTCCGTTAAATGAAGTAAATTTTTTTTTTAAACAGTGTACTTGATAGGGTATCCTTTTACTCCCCTGATTGATATTTGTAAAGCCATCGATGAAAATATGTTGCTTTTTTTTTTAGCCCCTTTCGCTTGGTAGATGTCAGGAGGTAGACTAGCACATAGGAATGACTATTATCCTGTGAACGGTTGGTTCATGTAATAAAGAAAACCGTTACACTGATTCGTACCTGCAGCGGGAGAATCCCTCATTTATACCTGTTCCCGCTAATTAACCCTTTCAGACCCACTTTAATTTACCGTTTCAAGTGTTGCGAACAAAGCATTTTATGACGCGTACTGTACTTAAGTCGAAACTATACTTGTTTCGTCGTCACAGCAAATGAGTTGTAGGCTGTATGTTCGACTGCAGTTATATGAACCAATCATGACCTAGTCCAGTAAGACGGTTTGCGAATCATTTCCCCTCAGGTAAGATCATTGGTCAGTGAGCTTCGCAGTGTGCAGTACAGACCATGAATTAGCTATACGTGCGTAATGTACACATTTGTGTACACTGGGTCCGAATGGGTTAAAGCAGATTCCTACGCGAGCAGCTACCAAACCAGATAAGATGTATTTATGTTTTCTACACTACGTTTGACGAGACCGATAGCTTCCATTTATTCTGGAAGTTCCACAACGACGCCATGTTGAAATGCGTCGTAATCACGAGTTCCAATTTTCATTAACTCCGAAGACACTAACACAGGATTCCGTTTTTTTTTACCTGAGCTTAACGAAGGAACTTTTCACAAGATTTTAAATTATTTTTGAAGAAACAGCATAATTTTGGAAATAATAAATTTTTGCTCTGAACTACAAGCTAATGACTTTTGCAAAAAATTTCACTCGCTTTGTTGATGGACACGCTACTATAGGCCATTCGCGATAAAATGAGCACTTTTTAAAACCCTGCTTAAGAACTACTTGTATGCACGTTGTGTATTCTTCTGCCTTATATAAGATTAACATTGCCGTGGGCCTCATCACTTTATTCGTGAGTCGAGCAAGTGAAACTGTGAAATTATTATCAAAGTAAACATTAAAAAAAATCTGCTCATTTATACACGTCGATGCATGGAAAAAAAAAAAAAAACAGGAAGGGAAAGAGATAATTTAAGTTATCACAAATGGTTACCTAACACTTTTTCTTCAAATTAAGATACGGAACTACTTCCAATCTATCGTTAACAATTTTTCTGCCCGTTTGAATGCATGCAGGTATTGGCAGTGACTTCCTTCTAAGGTTGAATTCAAAAGTACTCACTTTATCGTGAACAGCCTTTAGTTACAACGTCCAATATCCAACGGTAGTAGTTAAGTTCTTGCTTGAATCTCAGTTGATATTGCTATCAAAGAAATTCAAGATTTATTTTCTCTTGGAAATATCAAAGTGCTAACTGAGTAACTAATATTTTCATAAAAATTTCAAAGTCTGAAATTAAAAGTTATGTGATATATTTTTGTAGAAGTTTGTTACACCCTATTCCTCCAGACCAAATATAAATTATTCAGTTTTTGAAGTGATTATATTTAAGTTGTTTCTAGCACGCATAGAAATGGCGTGCCCAACGTTCCATCTTCTGCAAGGTTTGTAAATCATCAGTGTGCTTACTGCTCTACAACCTGTGGAGGACCGGGCTATTGTTACCCTACAGGTTGCACAAAGATCGTTACATATTGTTTGTATGTTCGTAATTACCCCTCAAATTCAAAACACCCCTCAAAATATCCTAACTCATGTAATGAATACAGTAGTGGCAGTCGTATACGGGAGTAATACTGCGCAGCAATTACATACGCTCTACTGAACGGCAAGGTAAAACGTTCTTTATCGTTTCTAGTGCTCGCAGTTATCCATGTAAAGGCAGTTCACGATAAAGTGAGCACTTTTGAAATCAACTTTAGAAAAAAGTTACTGACCCTGCATGCATATACTTAAACGATCGCACTGAGTGACATGCCCCCGGTAAAGTTGGTAACGATGGATGGAAAGTAGTTCCGTATCTTAACGTCAAATAAACAGTGTTAGGAACCATTTGAGAATAATTTAAAAGATTTCTTTCGCTTTTTTGTTTTTTTAATGCATCGAAGTGTAAAATTAGCATGATTAGTAAAATATTTACTTTTTTAATAACTATACAGTTTCACATGACCGACGCGACGCATGAATAAAGTGATGAGGTCCATGGCAATGTAGATTTTACATAAGGCGGAAGAATACGCAACGTGCATACAAGTAGATCTTCAGCAGGTCTTTCAATAGTGCTCATTTGACCATGAACAGTCTATATCCAAGTTTGGTGAAGTATTATACATGCAGATTGATTTGTGTTTTTTGTGTTTTCACTCTTAATCACACCATTTATTACGCAAGGTATTGTGTTTACGTTCACGTACATGTAGCCTATAGTGCTTTAAAGAGGGTCTCGCGGTAAGTACGCTATCTATGTGTATTTATAATCAATCTTGTCATCTGCATTTAAGCTCCTACTTACAGTCTGCTTTTGTTTCACTATATTACAGCATATTGGTTTTAAACTACATTACTTCCATTTATTTAGTCAGAAAAAAAAATCAATGCCTTTAGGTTGGTGTTAGCGAATAAAACTACAGATTTTTGGGAATATTTCAGGTGATTTGGTGGTTTATCGGTCTCCAAACTCACTTATATACTGCCACAAAAATCACGAGTCATTGCCATGCCAATAAGCCAATAAGTTCACAATCCCAACAATTTTTTTTCTTTTACCACCTCTCTTTCGTTTAAAGAATTTTAAATATTTGTTTCTGTTTTATTTTGCAATAAATGTGGCATTATTTCGATGTGCTGGTTATAATGAGACAAAGAGAAACACTTCTAGCCCTGCGAACAACGTTTTCGAGCTGTGTTAGTGTTTTCCCTTATCGAATGTAAGAATAACTCGAAAAAAAAAACACCGTATCTTAAATAGCAATATCTACAGTAACTACACAAACACTAATACGACAAAAAAGTTTTACATTACACAGAAGTTCCATTTTTAATTATATGTTGATATATCTTTTATTCTCATGTAATGAGATAAGTGTCCTTTTTCTTTCTCTTTTATAAAAAAAATATACTTTGTTTTCTGGTGGTTTTTGTTTACGTTTGTTCGAGCCTGTTGTATTGACATGATCATTTATACTCATTTGTATGAGTAGTGCTGTCCTATAGACGGCGTGGCAGCACGCAGAGCTCTGAATAGATAGGTAGATAAATTACTACGTTGTGAACGTCTCATCCAGAAAGCCCTTTCTGCACATTAATCTACGAAAGTCGAAACGCTTAGATAAATATGTAATAAGGAGGGAATATGACATATGACAATGGCATATATCACGCTTAGCAAACGTGGTTCGCGTGGGCTTGAGACTAGCAACAGTTTCGGTTCCTATCGTATTTGACACGTCCAGTTTCCATTCTTGCACTGAGACACTGAGCTATTTATTTGTTCAGAATCTGTTATGCATGTTGCCGAAGACGGCAGAAAACTTGTTAGAAATATTTCCCGTCATTTAACTGAAAAGTGCTGGTAAAAATTACGGATACTTTACGTTTCCAATAACAGACTATCCGTATATTTTACAGATTTTTCCTCGAATTAACGGGACCTCTCTCTGAACTCCCCAATCAGTTTTTCTGCAATTCCCGTTTTTAAGATCATTTTAAAAAATCTTCAATTTTCATTATGCGAGTGTTTCACTATGTACAAAAAATACATTTTAAATGTTAAAATACTTTATTCTGGATCGATATTTATTATGCTCGCAAAAAGTTTAGAATATTCCTTGCTCGCCAACGAATACGTCATATTTGCGTTTCTATAGGCTACTCATGGTAAAGTGAGCACTTTGGAGGCCCTAGTAACTTTTTCCTTTCAGCCATTTTTTATTCTTCAACCACCTTTCAAAATCAGTATTACAGTGTAAGTAATGAACACATTGTGCGTATGCCACTGTACCCGAAAGTTAACGTCTAAGGCTAAAATAAAATATAGTTACTGACTATTATTTCAAATGAGAGAGCTTTCGAAAGTAATCAATTTACCGTGAACAGCTTATAGTAGGAATGGATCGTACCTACGTTGTGTAAATCATGTAAACATCGACGTCTTACCCTTCAGCTGCATGCATATTGCACGTACACAAACACGGTAGGTTTAACCTCAGGTATTTGAATGGGCAGCAATAGAGTAATGGGACAATTTGAATGGGCAGCAATAGAGTAATGGGACAGTTTGCGTCAGGAAATTGTTGATGATCTTGTTTTTGGCATGCCTCGCCAGTCACAAGCGTGCCTCAGAAATCGTCCTACATGTTAGTGATGTCTGCGAATGCATCTGAGAAGACCCTTTGTTGTTAGCGAAGCTGATGAGATTCCTTTGTTTCAGATGATTTTCAGTTCATGCCTTTTGTTTGTATCATACTGGGATGATGTAAACGAGTATTATGTCCCCCTCCCCCCCCCCCCACTTCACATGCTATTACGAGTACAACATTAAATGTAAACTCCTTTATTCAATATAACATCCAAGAATGTGGTATAGAATATTCTAAAATTTTGTGAGCAGTATGTACAAACAGTTGCAGTCCATATATCTTGCCATTCACCTACGATACTGTAGTAGCAGTTTTATTATAAATATATTATTTACATTCATATGAAATGCGCAACATTTCTAGTCTCTAGTCAAATTCGAGAATCCTGAATGGTGCCAGCTGTTACACACGCCTGGTGATATTTTTTTGATATTTTAATTAGCAGGTCTAAGTGGCATGCATGCCATAACTTAAGGAGAAAGGATAATTTTCTACTGGGGAATAAACGGCGAGCGAGCAATTAGACTGCTCGCCTCCCACCAAGACGAACCAAGTTCGATACCCGGCCGGCTCGATCCGGATTTTCGCAAGTGGGAGTCGTGCGGGATGATGCTGCTGGTTGGCGGGTTTTCTCGAGGATCTTCCTTTTCCCCCCGCCTATTCATTCCGGCGCTGCTCCATAGTCGCCTCACTTCACCCTCATCGGCCCTCAAGACCTAGCCAAATCTCTTCACTCGCATCGAGAATTCTCCGATTGTTCGTTCCCGAAACATGAAGATTTATGAAATAAGGATACTGTCCGTATTTTGTATTGGAGTTCAGCTCCTTTCCCCCGTCATTTCGGAACGCGTTTCTGTGTAAAGGCTGTTCACGATAAAGTGAGCACTTCTGAAACGAATCTTAGAAAAAAGCTACTGCCCCTGCATGCATATATTTAGATGGGCCCACTGAGTGACATTCACCCAGTAAACTTGGTAACGATGGAAGGAAAATAGTTATGTAACTTAACGTCCAATAAAAAATGTTAGGTAACCATTTGTGATAACTTAAATTATTTATTTCCTTTTATGCTTTCTTAATGCATTGAAGTGTAGAAATGAGCAGATTTTTAAAATATTTACTTTCCTAATATTCTTTCAGTTTCACTTTACCGACGATTAAATAACGTGAAGAGGCTCATGGGAATGATAATTTTTTATATGCCGGAAGAATACACAACGTGCATACAAGTAGATCTTAACCCTTTCAGACCCACTTTAATTTACCGTTTCAAGTGTTGCGAACAAAGCATTTTATGACGTGTGCGGTACTTAAGTCGACACTATACTTGTTTCGTCGTCTCAACAAATGAGCTGTAGGCTATATGTTCGACTGCAGTCATATGAACCAATTATGACCTAGTCTAGTAAGACTGTTTGCGAATCATCTACCCTCAGGTAAAATCATTGCTCAGTAAACTTCGCAGTGTGCAGTACAGAACATGAATTACCTATACGTAGGTAATGTACAAATTTGTGTACACTGGGTCTGAATGGGTTAAGCATGGTTTTCAAAAGTGCTCATTTAACAGTGAACAGCCTATATAAACTCTACATTTCCGTACAAATTTCCGTGAATATAGGGTTTTTTTTTTTTTTTTTTTTTTTTCCGCGAAGAAGATGCTAAGCTGGATTCGTGGAACCCCTGAGTCAGCAGTTAGCCAACTCTGCTGCTATGCGATAAGTGGCTCGCTCACGGAACCCAAGAGTGCTGCATCGATAGTGATGATTAGCGCCTAGGCTCGTTTCCAACGACGACGACCTGCTAGCCTAGTTTCCACAGTGTCCGTCGCTCATGCTTGAGGGGCGCCTATCTCGTCCGCCATTAGTAGGTTACTGGAAACGGACTGTGTTGTTAGCAACCGACAGCCGGCAGATCGAATTGTACTTCCCTCCCCCCCCCCCCCCCTCGCGATGACAATAAGTATAGTCCTGCCCGCACAAAACTATCACGTGTGGTCACCCTTTCACTCCAGCACCGACGCAATATTTAGCACCAATGCGTGTGTGTGGTGTGTGTGTGGTATGAAATCGGTAAAAACTTTCAAATTTTTAGTTAGCGTTAGTACGTCTCAGATGAACAAGCACTCTCTACAAGAAACCTTTAATCCATAATAAGCCACGTAGTGCTAATAAAATATTGAAGCAGTCGAATGACGAGTGGCAATGGTCTGTGGGTTAACTTTGCACTTGTTGCTGTGCATTAACTTGTAAAGTTAATAATAATAATAACCGGTACGTTTACGATTGTTTATTCAGAAATAAAAACACTTATTCACCTAATATCGTGGACTTAGGTGGATATCTAATGTTGGAATACTATTGAAAAATGGCAAAGGAAAATTGTCTTATTTTATAGAATGTATTGATTCACCTACGTTCTTTAAGGTTAATTCTACTCAGGTTAGGTACAAAACGACTTTTACTATAGGAGAGTTTAGCATAGGTAGAATTTCCGCCGCTAGGTAAGCGCTGGAGTTCCAAAGATGTCACTTTTAATTAAAATGTTAAGGTACGTGAATAATAAAAAAGAAGGTTTTCACTTAGTTAAGTAATTATTTTATATTTGATTTATGACAATAGAATTATTTTTTCTAACGTATAAAATAAAAAAAGTATCCAGTATACAATGCAACGCTAGCGCTTATCTAGAGGCGAAAAATTTTAGTTGGCAAACTAAAAGCACCGAGCTTCCCAACCTGAGTAGAAAATCAACCTTACACAACAAGCATGAAAAGTACGGGCCGGTAAATGATAGCTGACAAACTCCTGCCAGTTGATGTCGGCCCGCTGTCTTACGCCGGAAGCAGTCCGACGGAAATATGGACTGGCGGCTGACTGTTTGCCGACAAAGTTCCCGGTGGAACCGGCGCTGGCCTCTCCAAACCTCCCCTCCAGGTGGCCGATACCTATTAAAAGGTCATACCTGGAGCTCTACTTTCTATCCAGACTACTTTAGCCCCCACAAACAAAAGTTAAATCGGCTCTTTTGATATCAGGTACCACCGGGAACTTTGCAATTTTGACACCGCCATGCTGTCCGAAAATTGAAAAATGAAAACTACAATAATCTACTCACCCAGTCAGACTAACTACATTCCGCGACGGCGCATATCCTTCCTCGATTGAATTTAAGCATGACGGTATTGCCATAACTGCCATCTCGGCTCAGTGCGCTCGGGTTGTGCAGGACTTAGTTTTGGGGGATGTCCTGTAACCAGTAACATTCCCCGCCAACTAGCCCCCGGGCGCAAAGAGCTTGTGTCTAAACTCAAAATTGCTCCTCGATACGGCACTCATGCACACACACACACACACACACATACATATCCAACGCTGCGCTCATTCACTTTGTATTTTGACCAACTACAATACTACAAACAGGTACGATCATCGATGCCAAGTCAGGTAAAAATGCCTGAGCATTGCTCAGTGGCATCAAGTCTGGGCAGGGTTGTCTAATCCGGTAATTATTCTCTGGCCAGGTGGCTGGGGGCTCAATGGGGAATAGTCCTTGTTTCCTTTTTCCCTTGATTGCTTCGTTCAAGATTGAGAGTCTCTTGTCTCACATACCATTTCTTCCCCAGTTTCTCCCTCCACCCGGCCAGGCCCCTCCCGAGGGAGGGGCATGTCACGTTCTGTGTGGCGTTACCAAAGCTGTTGTTAGGATGCCATCCGGAGTTGGAGGACTAGTACCGGACCACAGTGTACCCATTGAAGGGCTTGCTGTAGTCAAAAGTATGCCTCCCGTATGTACGAATGGCATCCTGAAGGACGTCAGATTCATTGAATCTTTCGCCTCTACGCCAATAACACTCCTTCAACAGAGTGACCAACTCTGAGGGTTTGGTCGGCAGGCCTGCCTGGGCGACGACAAGACTGTCAATGGTTTCCATTCTTGGGACAAGGATTCTGTCCCCCCCCCCCCATGTTCCTTATTACAAGGGCTAGAGCAGATGTCAACATAGTTGGGTCCTCCAATTTAGTCAACATTGCTCCCCTGATGAGTTCGTTGTACAACCACTGTGGGTCGCTCGGGTCAGCCTGTGTAGGCCATGCCGGTACTGCGACATCAACCATGTTTTTGTCGTCCGGCCAATCAATTTCCACAGTTTTCATCTCCTCAGTTGTTGCTACGGTGTCAAAAATACACCGTACCGCTAACGGCAAGATACAGAATGAATTCCGGCCCGACACACACAAAAAAGTATGGGCCGGAATCCGGCCGGTAAAGGATAGCCAACAAACTCCGGCCAGATGATGCCAGCCTGCTGTCTTATGCTGGAAGTGGTTCGATGGATGACGGCAAGACGCCGGGCCTGCGGCTGGATGGCGGCAAGATGCCGGGCCTTCGGCGGTTTGATGTCATTACGATGCCGGGCCTGCAGCGGCATGATGTCTAGAAATAAGCAGTATAACCGTGAAAAACTTTAACTTTTCGATTAAAAACTTTACTAATTGTTATTTCCTCTTTACATATATTTATTTCATATACTTCTCAACACGTTATTTGATATGAATGTCCTTTGCTTGCCGAGTGCAGGATTCGAACTGAAGACCCTTGAATTGACAGTCCAGCATGCTAAAATACACACCACGGGGTAAGTTGCTGATACACTCCAGTAATTTCAAATTTATCATGACACAAATTATTATAAGTGAATGTATAAACTCCATGACAATGTAACATATCATTTTGAAACACTGATTATTTAAAAACTGTTTCTTCGTTTCTTCAAAGGCTTGTAAATAAGTTGTTTTTGTTAGTTTTTAATTTATCTGTCGCATGTTCGTACAAATGAAAAACATTTCGAAATAAAAAATGCCATGGGCTACCAGTGACACATATATGATCATGAAAAAAACCATGCTAACAGTTAAAACATGGTCTCAAAAAAGACATCATACCATTAACAGCTAGCTAACATCTCGCCTATTCATAAAACACTTAATAAAATTTATCTTCAATGAGACATCATATTTGTGTTTTTATTTTGATAAAAAGCCATGTCTCGAAAACATTAGTGGGCCGGAATAAATAAGATGACGGCCAGCTTACTGAAAAAAACAAAGTGCTGTATCAGAACCGGGCCAGAATATTATTTTTGCTATTGGCGACATGTTGGCTGCGAGATATCACGCTGACATAATTAAGGTGATATCAATCTGTTATCCTAAAAAAATACAGTGAGCCGTTGCCTTTTTTCTAACGGCAAACATACTGTCTTAAAAAAGAGGCCGCGCCGTTGTCAGATGGCTATCTTCTGGCATTGAAACGACAGTTGCCCACAGTACAGGTATCGGGCCGATAATTTGCCGACACTACCTGCTGGTTGTGTTTGCTGGGTAGCTACTTTGAGAATTAGGTGGCTCAAGAATTTCAGACACAAACGTGATACTTTCCATTTCCGTTTCTTAAACACAAACAATTGCATGGGTAATAACGTCGGCTGCTTCGATCCACGGACTCCCGTGTGAAATTTACTGAAAAATCTGTATAAACGACTGGATCACTGAAAAAAAAAATCTGTAGGTTTCGCTACCTGCCGTGGCTTAATTTACACAATTTTCAGTGGTTCAGATTTGCATTCAAAGTCAGAGTATTCTCTTGGCTGAAATAATATATACTTCTCCATAGGTTTTCCCACATAATTCGTGCGAAGAATCTTGTACTGACTCAATAGAACTCGCTGAAGGCTGTTCAGGGTTAAATTAACACTTGTTAAAGGGGTACTTAGGATCTCCATATCTCCCCATTTTTTATCCTTCTACCAAATGATTACTATAGCCTATTCAGGATTTTTGTCGTAGTTTTTTTTAAAGAAACCTTAGAAAAATCACCTCGTATACGGAATGTCAATTAATATGTGTTACACATTAATAGAGGTGGTACATGAGATGAAATGGAACATATTTTATTGAGGAATCCATGTCCGGAAATGCCTCCTTATACCCAAAATGGCGATTATAATGTGTAAGGGTGGCGTCAGGTATTAAAAAAGGTACATACGAATCAGTATTGTAAACAGATTTATTACACACGGAGAGAGAACAGCAGCTATTCAAAATTGTCTCCTCCGCATTCGAAGAATGCTCTGCAGCACCGCAGCATGTTGCAGAACACATCATTGAAGATGGCCGGCGTATTCGTGATGGTTTCGAATGCTGTATGAAAACTGGCCGCAAGTTCTCTGATATTCACAGGAGTGTCGCACACCAGTGTTGGAATGTGGCTCCAAAGGTAGAATTCCAAAGGCGTTGGGTCGGGGGAGCGCGGTGGCCAGACAATGAGACCTCCTACTGTGGGTACAATCGAATGGGGCAGTGAAAAACACCTTTAACCTACACGTGTAATGCCTGGTACTTGCTGTCACACTGCTCGGTTGCCACCGGGACGCCGACTTACCCTGCTCATTCGTATCCCCGTGTTTTGGTATAAGGAGGCATTTACGGACATGGGTATCTTAATAAAATATGTTCCATTTCATCGCATGTACCACGCCTAAGTAGCATAACCATCAGTTATCAGAAAAACAACGGTAAATTAAATGCTCGAGCCATCAGAAAACCACCAGAAAAAAATTACTCTTAATTTTCTGATCCAAAACATCAAATGACGATTCGGGCACAACCGCAAAAAAAGTGGCTGAAAAAGTTGCGTTTGGGCGCAGTTGCAAAAAAGTGGCTCAAAAAGTTGTGTTTGGTCAGATCGTAGTCTTTACAAAAAAAGTTGCTTATAACTTTGCGATTGCGTGCATCTGCAAAAATAAGCGTAAAAAAATGTGTTTGGGCGTAGTAGCAAAAAAAAGTGGCTTAAAAAATTTGAAAAAGTAGAAAAATAAACTATTGTATATAAAAAATGAAGACAAATAAAAATCAACTGATGTCTAATATGATAACGGCCTTGGCAATGAAAAAGGCTAACGGAGTTGGTAATGTTTGGAAAGAATATAAGCTTACGAAAGACGTCTTTGCGAAAAGAAAGAAGAAGAAAACTCAAGAGAAGCATGTCAAATGTGAAACGTGTAGCCACAATTACAAACCGTCTCTCATAAGAAGTCACTTAAGAAGTAAAATTCATAAGTACACAACCATATTCAGTGTAGAAGAAATCAAAAAAGCATTTCAAAATAGGATCAAGACTTATGCTGTAAAGAATGTGAATGCGTACAAGGATCCAAAGCATTTCCTAAACGATGTAAAAGAAACTGTCACGGGGCTAATTAGTAAGCATTCAAAATCATTCAAAGTGAACATGAAATTCTTCACTGAGTGCAAAAGGGGAATTGGTGGGAATATTGAATATGTAGAAAGCTCCTTTAAAACAAAGAACGGAATTATACTGAAATTGACTAATCGGGAAGAATATTATGCCAACAGCATATTGAAAACCATAGCTGAGATGAGGACTTTCGAAGCAAAGGGATCTCAGTGGGTACTCGACAGAATATTTAAACTAGAAGTGCGAATAAATAAATATGTACCATTCAAGGGCATATGTTGATCTCCCAGAAAAAATTAAAGCTAAGCAGGCGGTAACAAATATTAAGAACAATTATCAAAAATGTATTTTGTGGTCTGTTCTATCTGCATTGCATCAAGTACAAAGAAACCCCCAAAGAGTGAATAAATATATAGCTTACGAACATGTCTTTGATGATGCACTTAAGGGTTTGGAATTTCCAATTAAATTGGATAGCATACCAACCTTTGAGAAAAGAAGTGAAATTTTATTAATGTATACCCATACGAAGAAAAAGATGGTGATAATAAATATATAATCTGCCCATCAAAAACAACAAAAAATAAGGCGGATAAGCACATTAACCTCCTCTATATCAAAGACGAAAAGAACGACCACTACTGCTCGATAAAAAGTCTTTCGAGACTTATCGCATCACAAGTATCAAATAATGGTCACTATATATAATATATATATATATGCGATAGATGTTTGCAACATTTCTACTCTGTAAGTAAGTTAAAAGATCACGAACAAAACTGCCGATATCACGATGGTGTTAGAGTTGAACTACCATCTAAAGGAAAAAAATGACATATTAAGATTTAAAAACTAAAATCATTCTTTGAGAGTTCCGTTTGTGATTTTAAATGTTTGTTGACTAAAATTGAAACTTGCTAACCAAACCCCGACGAATCCTACATGAAACCATACCAAGAACACGAGCCTATTAGCTTCTGTTACTATGTAAAATACGAACATGGATACTATAAACCACCAGTAACTTATGAAGGATCTGATGCATCTAGTGTATTCGTTAAAATGCTAATGGAAGAAGCAAAGTATTTTGGTGATATATACACAAATGTAAAACCAATGCTTCCATAAACTCAGAAAGAACAAATTGTTTATGATAAAGCTACTCATTGTCATATATGTGAAAAGTTTTTGAATGGTGATTATGTGAGAGTTCATTATCATCTTACGGGGAAATTTAGCGGAGCTGCACACAGAGATTGTAACTTATCGTATAGAAATCCATGTTTTATCCCAGTGTTTATACACATTCTATCTGGTTATGAGACACATTTATTCATAAGAGATCTTATACATCCATGAAAATAAAATTGATCTAATTCCCAACAATAAAGAAAAATGTATTTCTTTTACGAAACATATATGTGAAAGTGCAAATCTTAGATTTATTGACTCATTAAAATTTATGGCTAGTAGTATAGATATACTCTCTAGCAACCATTCCAGAAGCCAATTCCGAGAAACGTGTAAGTATCTTTCCAATGAACTTCTTGACATTTGTTATAAGAAAACGTGTTTATCCATATGACTACATGGATAATGCTAAAAAATTTCGTGAGACATCACTTCCACCAAAGATGCATTTTACAACAAACTCAATAAATGTGACATTACAGGCGAAGATTACGAATTTGCGAGAAAGGTGTGGGAAAAATTCAACATAAAATCTCTAAGAGAGTACACAGAACTCTACAGAAAATCTGGCGTATTGATATTATCTGATATAATGGAAAATTTTAGGATGTATGTCTCAAAACATATAAGCTAGATCCAGCATGATATTTCACAGCCCCGGGGTTAGCGTGGGATGCTACTAAAATAGAACTAGAATTATTAACAGATTACAACATGATTTTGATGATAGAAAAGGTGTTTGTGGTGGAATTTCACAATGTTGTAAGCGATATGCCAAAGCAAATAATAAATATATGAATGCTTATGATAGTACAAAGGAAATATTTTATCTTACATATCTGGATGCCAATATCTTATATGGATGGGCTATGAGTCAGTATTTACCTTATGGTGGGTTTAAGTGGAGAAATACAAATATACATGTAACAAAAATACGAGATGATTCTAGAAAAGGTTATATATTGGAAGTTGATTTGTAATACCCACATGAACTACACGATCTCCACAAAGATCTGCCATTGGCATCAGAGAATAAAATACCAGATGGTTAAAAAAATCCCAAACTCTTCACTACTCTGTATGACAAAGAAAAATATGTATTACACTATGTAAATCTTAAGCAATATCTATCTCTCGGAATGAAGTTGAAAAAGATCCATAGAGTTCTGGAGTTTGATCAATCAGATTGGCTTAATCAGATTGGCTTAAGTCCTATATTGATCTAAAC
Source organism: Dryococelus australis (assembly GCA_029891345.1). Lineage (NCBI taxonomy): Eukaryota > Metazoa > Arthropoda > Insecta > Phasmatodea > Phasmatidae > Dryococelus > Dryococelus australis. The sequence goes on from CM056993.1 coordinate 22,696,896, forward strand.
ACAGATATGCGAACAAAGTCTACAAATGACTTTGAAAAAGATTTCTACAAATTAATGAACAATTCTGTTTTTGGAAAAACAATGGAAAATATTAGAAACAGATTGGATATACGGTTGTGCACAAATTCTAAGCAAATGGATAAACTGGTGGCTAAACCAAACTTTAAAGATAGAACTATATTTACTAACCCTTTGGTTGCAGTTCATATGAATAAAAAAAAATAAGAAGCCCATTTATGTTGGAATGAGCATAGTTGATCTATCGAAAGTCTTAATGTACGATTTTTAATATAATATAATGAAATCAAAGTATGGAAAAAATATAACTGTACTACCAAGATACTGATTCATACATCTATTATATAAAAACATCAGACTTCTATAGTGACATGAAAGAAATGGTCGATCATTTTGATACTTCTGACTATAAAAAAGATAATCCATATGGTATACTGTTAGTTAACAAAAATATTATTGGTAAAATGAAAGCTGAATGTAATGGACAAATAATGGAAGAATTTATTGGATTGAAATCCATAATGTATGCAATAAATGTGGAAGGTGGTGTAAAGGAAAGAGTAAAGGGTGTGAAAAACACTGTATTCAGAAATGAGATAAGTTTTGGTGATTACAAAAAGTGTTTGTTTGGTAAAAATGTATTGTACAAAAGTATGAATCTTATTTAAAGTAAGAAATATGAACTCTATACGATTGAGTTGAGAAATAAAGCATTAAGTCCCAAAGATGATAAAAGATTTATTTTTAAAGATGGCATTAATACACTACCATAGGTGCACTACAAAAGTGAAAAAGAGCTGCTAAATTTTAGGCTATGCACATCCTCTAGAAGCAATTAGAGATCATGTTAGAGAAAAACATCGCAATTATTATGAAACTTTAAAGAGTTGTCATCCGATACCCTTGTTGAATGCACATCCACATACCGTATTTATCAATGAACCAGGATTATATGCATTAATTATGAAATCAAAAATGGAAGTAGCCAAAAAATTTCAAGATTGGGTGTACGAAGACGCTTTAGCACTATCGGAAAACATACATCCTCATACTCAGATATTCTTAATCAGTTCAAAAAAAACTAGTGATGCAAATGGAGATGATCTCCATACATTACATTTTACTTAAATATTACTATGTACCAGGGGCCTGTTCAATTGGCCCCTTTAATTTCCATTTTAAAAACACTCTTATAGCACTATTATATAATTTTAAAGAATAATTATATTACAGTAAATGTTTTTAATGCATAACCATCCATTAAAAACTTAAAACCATATATGTTTGCGCACTATTGGACTTTGGTGAGTCTTTCACTTTTAACATCATAAATTAAGTTTCTTTGGCTTACTAGTACCACATTACAAATAGTTGTAGTCAATATTGGCTTATTAAAATCAACTGTGAATTTCAGATTAGTTTACAATAGTGGTTTTACTGTAAGAACAATCAATAGCATACGATGGTCTTCTCCTGATAAATGACCCAGAGTTGAAGAGCAGTTCATTATTACGATAATGGGTATCTAGTTTAGTATTTGAATTTCTAAAATCATTGTAAGCAAAATACATATTATCGAAAAAAAATTCATCAATGCTTAAATTACAATTCTCTTTGGGAAACACTTAATTCCGTCCATTCTTAATATAAATATTTTTAACAAAACAAGAGTCAAACATTGAACCGTGTGTGAATTGCCCAGGATCTTCGTTTCTGTTTTGCTGAAAACCAACAATGACAAAGTCTGGTATATCGAATTCAATTGAATTGAACTGATATTTTATATCACACTGAAATGAGTTTGCATTAGTAGGTACTGGTTTTCCAAGACATTGCCAATAATTAAAACCAATTGGAATTTTGGGGTGTTTGTTTAATTTTGCTTTAATTTCGTCTCCATAAATGGCATTGTATTCAACAATTGGCCACAGAATTTCCAATTTCTCAATAATAATTTTACCAGCATCTGCTATATTATCTGCCTCATCAGATACATCTGCTTTCTTTGGAGGTCTTCTGTAAAGCGAAACATCGTCACTAGAATTTCGAATGAATGTGATCTTGTACCCACCTTTCCAGAATATTTCATTACAATCTCTCATAAACCCAAACAAATATCTTAATGGATAGGTAATTTCGTTAAGCCTATCCTTCCTAACATATTTACCTAGTTCTATCCCCGACATTTGGAAGTATGCTGATTCTGATTCCGAACCTAGCAATGTATGCATCATTGTTGAAGTGATGCCAGGGTTGTCAATACTTTCGATTATACAACCATGTTTAGAGATCTCTATTCTTGAGAACTGGAATGGGAAGAAACTCTCACGAAGATCAATAATTGAAGTTTTTCATAATCTGAATTTGTATCTCTTTTAGTTAGCTTATACTGTTGGTATACATAAGCTTCATTCGGATGTGAAAATGCATCGTCAATAGGAATATTAAACTCAATGTTATTGTTGTATTCATTCAAATTATTTTTTATCTGGTTGTTTGGCGGAAACGGCTGACACTCATAACTTTCAAATTTTTGTTGATTTATTTATTATATAGAAAAAATCTTAAACCACTATACTTTTCTTATCCACTTAATTAGCAGCTTATTTCCCTTTCTTTGCAAAACTTTTTCCACTAAGTAATCTTTATCATATTTAGTCTTAGGCAGCTCTGGCTCATAAAAATACCTTTAATAAGTTCATTTTTTAAATCTTTTATTCTGTATGTCGTGGGATTTGTGCGCAATACTTCACACACCTCAAATACTTCAGTGGACCAATTTGGTGTATACCTTTTTTCAAACAAATTTTTGCTTTTACTTATACAAACTTTATCTCCTATTGCAAACTTTGGTTTAACCATTTTTCTTTCTCCTCCATACATACTGATTAGAATAGAACTTTCATTCTTTGCACTTACATTGATGGGATTAATTTCGATAGTACTGTGAACAATGTTATTGTATTCACTTATTAATTTAGGTAATATAACCACCCATTTATAGCTTTCCTGCGCAGTAAATATCTTCCACATGTTCTATTAAATATTTCTACAACGCTAGCTTTCTTTTCAATGTATGTTAAAAAGTGTGTTATGTTGTTAGTGGCCATTAATGCCTTAAATGATTTATTGTAAAATTCTTTCCCTTCATCTGTTTGTAAATGCATGGGTTTGCAATCATTCAATATAGTTTTAAATGCTAACGTAACATTTGAACAAGTTTTATCTTTGATTGGTATTGCCCATGCATATTTGGAAAAAACATAAGAAAGTTAAAAAAAAAGCAACTCCACTCAGTAACTTTGATATTGATAAAATGGTTAAAAAATTAAACATTAAAAATTTTAAAGATGTATTTATGATCGATGAGCTACTTAACACGCCACTAGATAATGAATGTGGGATTATTAATATAGATGTTTCAACAAACTCTGGTACACACTGGGTATGCTATTGGAAATAAGCAAACAACAAATATTATTTTGATTAATTTGGTGGAAATCCACCCCGACAATTAATAGTATATCTCGGAAGTAATATTTTTTTATAACGTTGATAGAATTCAAAATTTCATTCAAATAACCTGTGGTCATTTGTGTGTAATTGTGTTAAATCACTTTTCACATAATTTAAAATTTCCAAAAATTATTTCACTACTAATAAACATGTGGAAATGCATTAATGAGCTCTTGGATTGAAGATCAGATTAAAGAACACATGGACAATGATACAACTACTGAGAAGATCAATCCAAATGATTTTGTTTCCAAACACAGTTCAACGACTTTATAGCCATGCTGACAAGAAATAAAAGATCATTGGATAAAGCCTAAAGTTTTGTTTTTAATGGAAGTGTTTCCATTAAAAACTAACATAATCTGATCTTTTTAAATATATTCATATACCATAATTATTTCAATAAACACAATTGTACCTTCTGGTACATTGTGGACTTTTGGTATGTTAAGAAATATCATATCATCAGGGAATACTTCGAAAGTTTTATGCATGTTAATTTTTTTCCATTGATGGTATAAGTTGATAACATTTTTATATTTTTCTGGTTTTATTATTATTTCAAATATAGTTCCATCTTTCATTTAAAAAAATATTCTACTTGATTACTATCCAAGTAAAATACTTTTTCTTTTGAACTGTATTTTTCCAACTAAACAAATAATGTTAATTCTGTTTTTCTGATAGTACTCTAAATTGACTGCCTCCATCGGTGCACCCTCTGAGCCACTAACGCCCCACTTGTAATCTCTCTATCGACTGCGTTAATAAGGCCCCACTGTAAGCTCTCTGTACACTGAGGTACTAAGCCTTACTTGAAATCGCTTTATCCATTGAGCTTCTAAACCCCACTTGTAATATCTCTATGTACTGAGCTACTATGGCCCCACTTGGAATAACTTAATTCAATGAGCTACTATGGCCCCACTTGATATAGTTCTATCCTCTGCGCCACTAAGGCCCCAATTGACATCACTCTATCCACTGAGCCACTAAGGCCCCACTTTTAATCTCTTTATCTATTTAGCGACTAATGCCCCACTTGTAATATCGCTATCCACTGAACTAATAAGGCCCCACTTGTAATCGCTTTATCCACTGAGTTACTAAGGCCCTACTTGAAATCGTCCTTTTTTACTGAGCTATTAAGGCCCCACGTGTACGCTCTCTATCCACTGAGCTACTATGACTAGGTTGGTACTGTGACAGCAGCTAAAAGAGGGGAAACCGTTACAGCGGAAATTTGTTTCTCGGCTGCAAGTGCCTACCTACCACCTATGCTGATATTCACGAGAAAAATAATGCAACAAGAGTTCCAAACAGGACTACCCCCTGGATCCTGGGCTCTGAAGTTTAAGATAGAGGATGGATTACAAAGGAATCATTTCTTTCATGGTTTAAGAAATTTGTTATATTTTCTGGAGCATCCAAACAATCACCAGTGTTACTCCCGCTTGATGGGCATGCATCTCATACCAAAATCTTCAGCTAATTGATGCAGCAAGGAAATTGTGTTATTCTATTGTGCTCCCCCCCCCCCCCGGCCACACTGTTACCACCATCTCCAGCCACTGGATGTCTCTTTCATGAAGCCTCTCAGCAAATATTACGAGGATGAAGTGAGAAAATGGTTGCGTTCTCATCCTGGACATGTAGTAACGTTATTTCAGATTCCATCTCTGTTTGGATCAGCATATTTGCAGCCTGCAACAATGCTGACTGCCATCAGTGGTTTCCAGAAGACTGGGATCTGGCCAGTTGATAGGAATGTGTTCACTAAAGTGGATTTCCTTCCTGCAGATCCCACTGACATAGGCCTGCTTACTGATGGTCCGAGCTCTGCACCACCTTTGCAACTTCCTCTTGCAGATGAACCTCAGGCAGGGTGTTCAAACTCCGCAGTTGCAGAACCAGTATCCCTACCTGAAACTTCGTGTGAAAGTAGGCCTACACTCTCCACTTTCCCAAATCGTTCTTCTGAATATGTTCTGCCAGTTCCCAGGGTAGCTCAAGGTGAAAAGCTGAAAACACGGAAACGAGGGACAACAGCAATTGTGACTGAATCTCCCTATAAGGCGGAACTAGCAGTTGCCCATAATGAAGCGAAGAAGAAATGAAGAAGACAGCTAAGAAACGACTCGATTTAGATGAGCGAAAAAAGAAAACAAAGAAACACATAAGGTCTCCTCCCCTAAGTGCTTAAGTGAGAGCGTAGAAAGTCAAGGCGACGATACAGAGTGTTAATGCTAGAATATACAGGTGAAACAGAAAGCTTTTCCCACCTTCGTACTTTAACGGTAACATACATGTAGACACTCACACCTAGACATACACACATCCACTGTGCGGTGTTAGGTATTGAATTAACATCTTATTTCAAACTTCAATGTTGTTATAAAATATTTATTTATTTTTTTTCGTAAAATTTATTAAGACTGCTCTGAAATTTTCTTACTCTTCCTCAGGGGGCGTGGCCCCCAGGCTGAGAGGCCCTGTGCTAAAGAAATGTGCCCATTAAAAAATATACATAATAGTATTCTTCCCCGTCTCCTGTTATTGTAAAGACGTGGAAAATTCGCGAGTTCAGGGACCTGCAGGCTAGACTCTACAGTCTTATGTATGTACAAATATGCCGAAGTTAACTGCACGTCGGTTGTCTGCTGCCACAGTGGAAGGCAACTAATGGGCCAGCGTTCTCCAGAACGTGTGAAACACCATGTGGACCAATGGCTAAAGTTATATAAACACACCTGTTTGGAATTGTAGCTTGTCCCGAAATGAATCCGCGAATTCTTCTGGTATCTACATCTGCACGTCTGCGGCATGGCAGTTGGAGGGCCACCAGAAGGAGGGGGTGGCGCGGTGGTGGTCTATTGTGACGTGGACGCGAGTGTCCAGGCTGGTCGCCCTGGAGGCGTTCGACGCAGCGCGCCCCGACGCGACGCACCACCCACGGCCACCTGCCCGTCACCCTCCCCCCACCCCTCCTGGTCAACGACGACACTTGTTTTCCGGGCGCGCGCATTCGCCGCCCAGCCGCCAGTGTGCCCGGGGTAGGAGCGCCGCGTGACTACACCACCTCGTCCTTACAGCGAGTGTAGCACCTGCCGCTTCGCTGGTCACCGCACACCTGCACAGTCGAGGCACGGGACAGGTAGTATAGTCTGTTCACGGTAAAGTGAGCACTTTGACAGCCCTGCTTAACATCTACTTGTATGCACATTGCGTATCCTTCTGACTTATGTAAAATTAACTTTTCCACGGGCCTCGTCACTTTATTCATGCGTCGGTCAAGTGAAACTGTGAAATTATTGAGAAAGTAAATACTTTACAAATCTGCTCATTCTTACACTTTGATGGATTAAAAAAGGAAAAAGAAAAAATAGAGAGCAAAAAAAAAATGAATTTAAGTTATCACTAGGGATAGGAAAAATTCGCGAGTTCAATGACCTGTAGGCTAGACTCCACAGTCATGTGTATACTCGAGTCTCAGATGTTTGTTCACTGGCTGCTGTCCCATATAGTAGCCAGTGTTACTTCACACTTGGCAGTATGGCGCTGGCTAGTTGTTTCCATGCTAGTCTGCTATGGGCTCAGAGTCGTCCAGGGCGTGTCTAATAAACTGCGATCCAATTGCAAAGTCAACTTCAGCGTACACGTGTTTGACGTCTGTCTTGTCCTGAAATGAACTCCTGAAATGTTCCTATGCCTAGTTATCACAAATGGCCACCTAGCACTTTTTATTTGACGTTAAGCTATGGAACTTCATTCCCTTCGTCGTTACCAACATTACTGGACGTATGTCACTCGTTGCGCCCATTAAAATACATGCAGGCAGGAGCAGTGACTTTTTCCTAAGGTTAATTTCTAAAGTGCTCACTTTATCGTGACCAGCCACTAGACATAATTTCGTGTTGTAACTCTGAAGGACTCGAACCGATAACTAGACACACTGGAATTCCGCGAAAAATTTTTGAGCCAACATAGTATTCGCTAACACTCTATAGTCCATTTGCTGTCACTTGAAACTTTCCTGAAGCCCTGCTGAAGTTATACTTTCAAACAAACAAAACATACTAAGTCTATAAATTTCATCGAAATAACAATACATCACATTCGCGCGCACTCAGTTCAGTATCATTTTACGTGTGAACAATTCCTCACTAGGCAATACCAACATATATTTTCTCCCTTGCTGTTATTCAAATTAACTATAACATTTATAATTATAATATTTCATTTCATTAAATATTATAATTTGTATATAAAATCCTGATAAAATAAGATGGCTATATGTTAATTAAATATAAAAAGACCGTAATGTATCTTTACAGCACAGCAGGGTATAACACGAAGTCGCCTGGCCGCGTGTGTCTGTGTACTCGGATAAGTCTTCTAAACTAAGTTACTTGGTAGATGTTTATGTGGTTTTCACCATCACTTAGTGAATTTCTTGAGAAAGGTTCAGGTGTATAATACATTAGTATTTAATGTAAGGATGGTACAGAAATGTCGATGTTTTCTAATCAAGTAGGAAAAAGTTGCTTTTTGGGCGCTTACATGGCTTATGCTGACTAAACCATAAGAGATACGCCTAATTAATGTACTACAGAATTGTAGATCTCAAAAAGGTCTATAAAAATAAGTCCCCGACAATATATGTTTATCTTTCATGGGTGACCCATAGTAACCGATTTTAAATCGCACCCGAGCAAAGCTGGGTCGGGTCGCCAGTTACATTATAAAACAATCAAAAATGCCATGCATGGGGTCATTTTTTTAAAGTTTTATCCTAAAAGTGTGAATAAAACGCGGAGAGACTATAGCTAGTTTATCCTTTTACGATTGGGTTATCCAGCTTCTTACTCGGTTAACTTCTTTGTAGACCAATCACACACGTTCTGCTTTAGAGTTTCAGAATCCTAACTGGCCCCTGTTAAATCGGGCGGTAGCTTCACGCAATCATCACAGCAGATGAGTAAATTGCTGGACAAGTGTACAGTACGTCTAAACCAGGGAAAGAACCAAATTACTTTTTTCTCTGGATAAATTGTTCTCTCTTTCAACTGTAAAACTTCATCTCCTCTGGTATAGGCTGTTCACGGTAAAATTAGCACTTTTAAAAGCCCTACTTAATACCTATTTGAACGCACGTTGTGTATTATTCCGCCTTATGTAAAATTAACATTGCCATAGGCCTCGTCACTTTATTCATGCGTCGGTCAAGTGAAACTGTGAAATTATTGGAAAAGTAAATATTTTTCAAATTTGCTCATTTTTACACTTCGAATCATTAACAAAGAAAAGCATAAGCGAAAGAAATGATACAAGTTGTCACAAATGGTTACTTGAAACTTTTTATTCAACGTTAAGATATGGAACTACTTCCCATCCATCGTTACCAACTTTACTGCGTACGTGTCACTCAGTACGCCCGTTAAAATATATGTACGTAGGGGCAGTGACTTTTTTCTAAGGTTGACTTCAAAAGTGCTCCTTTTATCGTGAACAGCCTTTAACTTCCTTTCGTGTGTCCGGGTTGAACACGTGAACGACTTTTGTCTGCAGCTGTAGCCATTTAACAAATGACCTCTGATCGAATGTGTTATAGATAGAGCTAGTGATTTATCGCGAAAAAAAAAAATGAGTACACAGTAGACTTCAGTACGATAAGCACCCAACAGCAGTTTGTCTATTGCCATTGGTTGCTGTCTGCTTGAGAAGGAGTTTTTCATATTTGACAGGGCCACTCAGAATTCGGCAACATCGGCACGGCTCCTACATGATTCGTGTGCAGACAGCTAAACGTGTCATAAAATCATTCAACCAATCAATATAGGTAAATGACCTTACAGTCCCTTGCAATATAATTAGTCTTGAAATCTTTTTGCGAAGTTTCACTAGCCCTGGTTATAGAGTACTGTGGAGTCTGGCTATGTGTCATCTCAAATCATTCAAAGCCATAGGAGGTTTCAAACACGTGGACATTGATTTTAGTAAATCCTGCTCTTGTGCTTTTTTTTTTTTTTTTTGTTTATTAGACACGCCATGGATTGTCGTGCCTAGAGACCTACAAAACTTGCGTTATTTTCTGGCTGCACAATGAGCTTCGTTTACTGGCTTCCGCAGAAGTCAGGTGCCATTTTCCTTTCGACTTGGTTGGACGCGATTGGCCTACACTATCTTTAATTGTTTATTATTTGTTCAAATACATCCGGGACGTATCAGGCAAACTGTAGCCCAGTAATAAAACCAGGAAATTATGAATAACTAGGCATAGGAAAGATTCGCGAGTTCGAGGACCTGTAGGCTAGACTCCATAGTCGTGTGAATATTCGAGCCTCAGATATTTGTTCATTGGTTGCTGCCCGAGAGCGTAGCCAGTGTTACTTCACACCTGGCGGTATGGCACTGGCTAGTTGTTACCTTGCAAGTCTGCTATTGGCTCAGAGTCGTCCAGGACGTGTATAATAAACTGCGATCCAATTGCAAAGTCAACTTCAGTGTACACGTGTTTGACGTCTATCTTGTCCTGAAATGAACTCGCGAAATGTTCCTATCCCTATGTATAACTAGAGTCACCTGATTTTCACGAAAATATTTGGGTGAAGCTTGCACTTCAATATCATATATGGACATTTGCAGTCTTCATTTACAATATTGGCCGTTTGTCTTTGTGCGAATAGAGTCTGTTACATGAGTGAACCAATCAGAATTAAGTTTCTCCGATACTGACCGTCCGTGATTCGCGCAGTCAGATAAGACACCGGAAAATTCAAACGATACAATCACGAGAGCGTTTCTGAACTAAAGTGCTTTGTAACATAACTTGTCTGAAATATTTTCGCGAAAAACAGGTGCCCCTATGTATAACTTTTCGAAGTCTATTCTGTCCTCAAATAATCCCGCGAATTTTGCATGTCTCTAGTCATGCAACAGAATATTTAACTATAGAAAGGCGAAAACAGCCATATGTATATCACGAACCCCAGCTGCACACGCCAGGAAAATGGCGTCTCCGGCCAGCAAAATGTTTGAATGGCTGAGCACTTTTGAAAACCCTACTTAAGATCTTCTTGAATGCACATTGTGTATTTTTCCGCTATATGTAAAAATATCATCTCAGTGGTCCTGACAGCTTTATTATTTCGTCGGTCAAGTGAAACTGCAACGATAAGAAAAGTAAACATTTTACAAATTTGCTAATTCATACACTTATACGCATTAAAAATAACAGGAAATAAGAGAAACATTTTCAGTATTCACAACTGTTTGCTTAAAACTTTTAATTCAACATTAAGACGTGGGACTACTTAATCTCCGTCGTTGCTAACTTCAGCGGCTGCGTGGCAGTCAGCAGGGTGCGGAGAAATTTTGTTTCGTAAACGAGAGGAGTGTTATGAGGGCACAAAGAGAAGTATTTTGAACACTGGGACAATAGGTCTGCTGTGATTAGTTCCAGCGCTACACGCTAATTGCTGCGGCGCTGTCCGCACGACTATCAGTACAAGATGTCAGGTAATTCGCGGCTACGGACTGCACCACACGAATATATGGTCAAAACTAAGTGGAACATACTCTTAGATAAAAATGCCTAAGGGCCTTAGTTTACGAGAAAAAAAAAACAACATTAAAATAGAAAAAGGCTGTTCACGTTAAAGTGTAAAGTGAGCACTTTTTAAGGCCCTTATAAATTATTCCTGTCATCCATTTTCCATCTTCCTGCTGCTTTTTAATATAAACACTGCAATGTGACCAATAACCACAGTGTATACATTTCACCGCCATCAAAATTTAATGTCTGAGACTGCAATAAGATATATATATATATATATATATATATATATATATATATATATATATATATATATATATTAGCTGTTAATGCCTGTTGGGAGGGCCTTAAAAAGTGCTCACTTTATCGTGAACAGCCTACAATGACTCCACGTTATAAGCACAGTGTACTGCATCAGCATACAAAATGTTGAAACGTCATAACTAGACATATGCAAAATTCGCGTTATTATTTGAAGACAGGCTAGACTTCAAACACTTATGATTTTCTGTTGCCTCTATCTTTGGGCTACAATTTGTTTGGGCAGGCCCAGGAATGTTTTGGACCAATAGGAAACCACTAACGACATGCTGGTACAATCATGTCCAACTAAGTCGGGAATGAAAGTGTGTCATCACTGCTGCAGAAGCGAATAACCAAGTGGCACCGACTCTAATGTGTATAGGACGGTGAAATTTAGCACGATGCCAGAAAATAACGCGAATTTTGCAGGTCCTTTGTCATAACAAGTGTTCAAAGTTTGCTCTGCCCATAGTAATACACATTTTCGCATGTTGTATGCACGCAGAATGCATGGAGCTTGGCCGCCGGATGCACCCATGGCTATTGCCATGTCCCAATACACACTGCATGTGAACTCCACGACCTCCTTGGCACTCCTGAGTTAGACTGTTTCCCTTGTCGTATGTCTTACAACGGCACATTAATTGCAGCATCGCCACATCACCTCACCCGTATCTAATTGGAATACCACATGTTTGCTACAATGGTTTTTAGAACATAACTGGTGATTTTCTCGTAAACCAAGCGTCTAATGAATTTTTACGTTAGATTATTTTCTACTTAGTTTTCCAGATTCGTGTGGTACAGTCCATATCCGCGAATTGCTTGACACCTGATAATGATGGTTACGTGGACAGCGCCGAAGGATTAGCGTGTAGCGCCAAAACAGTCGCCGCAGACCTATGGTTCCTATGTTCACAATACTTGGTTTTGTGCTCTATAACACTCCTCTCGTAAACGAAACGTAGTTTTTTTCCGCACCCGGTATATATGCATTACATTTTCCGAAGGTTGGTTTCAAAACTGCTCATTCGACCGTGAACAACCTACAGGATGCTCATAAATTCCCCTTACAAACTCCTAGGTCTTGTAGAGGGGACTGAGTAGATCTTTTGAATAGGAAGCCATGTTCGGAAACGCACCGTTACGTTATACAACCATTTCAAATCAGTGGTATCACTCGTCCACTTCTACTGAAGGAAAGAGAAATTTCTCGGACATGCTGGTGTTTGTATACAACCGGGTAGGCAGTACATTACTTCAGACAACCACCTGATGATACGCGACATCCACCCTGTATCGAGCTCCATTCACGCGCCTTTATGTCCCCGATAAACATGGTTGAGTACACGTTTGCGGAATATACAGACATGATCCTTGTGTACGGCACATCTGAAGGTAATAGGAGAGCAGCTCGTCGGCTGTATCAAGAGCGTTGTCCACGACGTGCGACACTATCGCATACCATTTCCGCCACAGTTACGCAACGGCTCCGAGAACAAGGTACCTTCACCGCCGACAGAAACTACTGTGGTGCTCCAAAGAGACGCCGCACTCCCGAATAGGAAGAGACTGTACTGCATCACGTTGAACGCAGCCCGTCAACGAGTACGCGAACAGTTGCGCGTGCAATGGGGCTCGAGGCAGGGTAGACGTCGTGTGCCATCAGGTGATTGTCTGAAGTAACGTATTGCCTACCCGGTTGCATACCAACCCAGGCATCTTCCAGACATAGCTCTTTCCCTCAGCGGAAGTGGGCGAATGACACACCTGATGTTTGCAAGTGGAATTCCCGATAGAGACATTATGCATAGAGAAACTTTCGCCGCATGCAGCATGCGATCATACACCAGGCAAGAGCATCGCGCATCCAATCAAAAGGCACGTTCTCATCAAAGGAGTCGCCACGCAATTTCGTCTCCGTGGAATTATTTATTATGTCTTTATGCACTAACAAAAATAAAGGCAGAATAACGAGTACGAAATTGCCTGCAACATGAGGCACTTTCCAGCTCATCAGGAACAGACAGTGAATGAGAAAAGACATTTGGGCGACTCTTAACATTGAGGTCTTGAGAGCCAATTAGGGTGAAGCGATGTGAGTGTGGAGCAGCGCCGGAGTGAAAGGGCGGGGAAACGGGATATCCTCCAGAAAACCCGCCGAACAGCCGCATTATCCGGCACGATTGCCACATGCGAAAAGTCTGGAAGCAGCCCAGCCGGGAATCGAGCCCGGTTCGCCTGGGTGGGAGGCGAGTAGTCTAACCACTACACCACCACGGCCACAATACGTAGTGGAAACAAACGCGGAGGAAATTGCCACTGCATTAAGTGTAGTGGTTACCTATCTATAGGCTGTTCATGGTAAAGTGACCACTTTTGAGGCGCTAGTTACGTTTTTCTTTCAATCATTTTTTGTCATTTCGCCACTTTTTAAAATAAATATTGCCCTGTAAGTAATAAACACATTTCATATATTCCACCACAGTCAGAAGTTAACGCGTAAGGCTAAAATATATTTATGGACTATATTCCCAAATGAGGGGGCTTTCAAAAGTGCTCACTTCACCTTAGATAACATATATGTAAGGAAATTTGTATAGAATTATAAGCAATGTACTGGGATTTATGCTCGAAGTTTGGTCATGTTGTTCGCTGCACTTATAGCAGGGTTTTAGGGGAGGGGGTGGTAGTTGTAAAATGATGATTCACCACCACCTGGCTGCAGGCTGCGGTGCCACGGTGCCACGGCCGCCATATAGGATGATACCACGCTGAAACCACCTGCTCTGCCATTCCTCGCCAATAGCGGCCATATTTCCCCCCTGCTCTATCATTCCACTCGCCTCTTCAAGCTCTCGTTAATTGTATTTTTTCTCATGCTCCCTCATTCCTTCTTATCTCTCTCGCCTATTCTATCCCTTGGGGTATTCCCATAGTCCTTCTTAACTCCTTTATTTTTTCACGCTCCTCCCTCATTCCTTCCCGTCTCTCTCGCCAAATCTATCCCTTGGGGTTTTCTGACATTCCTTCCGGCCTCCTTTATTTTCTCGCTTTTCTTCCCCCCCCCCCCCCCCGTCTATTGCTTTTCGCAGCCTCGTATCACCATCGGCGTCGTCTGCTGTAGGCAGTCGCCTTTAAACCCCGCGCCTGCTGCCCAAGTCGGCTGCTGCAAGCTGCATACTTGATTCCCGTACCCACTACCAGCGGGTGAGAGGATCTACCGTACGCAGTTAGGAGCGCGGGTATCGATGCAACCATTTTATTTGTTGGTTGGTTCACTCTTTGCCTGCAGAGACGTGCTAACATCGGGGAGTGGAGTTCAAGTAGTGGCCGCCAGGAGCACTGGAAAATTTGTTAGTTGTTTGTGAACTCAAAAAAATTCAGGAGGCGTGCGGTTTCGATCCTACCACCCTTGGGTCGTCAGACGAGCATCTAGATTACACGACCACAAAAGCATGGGAAGTGTTAGGAGATGAAATAAAGTAAATATACATGCATCGGCCTGTGCACTTAGTATGTTCACGCACACCTGGCTGCTGGCCTCGGAACCATTGCATGGTTATAAGAAAAATATAGTAAATATCTGCATCGGCCTACGCACTCTCCAGACAATAAAACTCATCATCAATGCATAAAGGATTGCAGGCACCATGCGCATGCACATACACACTTATAGATAAATACAAAAATTAAAAGCGCAAAAAAACTCATTCTAACATTCAGAAAAAGTAACTATATATATATATATATATATATATATATGTGTGTGTGTGTGTGTGTGTGTGTGTGTGTATATAATACATTAAAAGTTTGGGTAGGTCGCGTCTCTATATAAAAGTTATAGGCATTCATATAGAGCCAATAGAGTGCGCACGTCTGTCTCTCCGACTTGTACGGGCATTCGAGAGTGCGCGCGCCCTGCTGTATCTTAAAATATATTTTAATAAATTTTTATACAATTCTTGGAGAATTTTTTGAATTTTTTTAAAGGGGAAATTTTAAGGGAAAAATGGACCTTTTTTGGGAACGAAGAGGAATTTCAGCGGAAAAAAGTAAATTGTTAGGGAAAATGGCCACTGGAGACCGGAATTTTTAAATAATATTTAAATAATTTTTAATAATAAACTTTTTTATAATTTTTAAAAATATTTTTTAAAATTATTTTATATTTTTTTCTGAATTTCAAGTTTAAAGGTCACCAGCATCAAAGGTAAATGTAAAGGTAAAAGTCACATGGATCCATGATGGTGGTCACTTGCCGAAGTCACAACATGGCGGCCGGTCGGTACCTAGTTCCTGCTCCGAAATCCGTTATGTCAGAACCTACATTTCCCTTCCACTGATGTTCACTGCTTTTTGAGCACTTTTCAAATAAACCTTTGAAAATGTGTTACTTACTTTTAAGTGGCGCACTAATTAGCAAACGCCCAGTAAAGTTGGCAACGACAGAGGGAAAGAAGTTCCATGTTCCAACACTGAAACTAAAGTGTTAGGTAAACAATTTGTGTACACTGAACTTATTTATTTCGCTTTATTTTTTTTTAAATGGATTTAAGTGTAAGAGTTACCAAATTGGTCAAATATTCACTCTCCTAATATGTTCATAGCTTCACTTGACTGACGCATGAATAAAGGGATCAGGCACATTGCTTTTACTTATCGAGGAAGAGTACACATTGTATATACAAGTAGATATTAAGCAGGACTTTCGAAAGTGCTCGAGTCTGCCGCGAATAGTCTATACGTTAGATAAGGGGGGGATGAACTTGCTCAAGATTAGCTTCTGATGTAAGCAAGCTATTTACGTAGACTTTGTATATAATGAAAGAAGACTGATTGTGTGTGCATAAACAAAGGGCCAAATAGAAGTATCTGGGGAGGTCATGCAATCGATCATTCTAAGAACTTAACATTTGTGATTCCTTACGGTTTATCAGCTAGAGCTGTCCCAAAGAACAGTGAGAAAATTTTAAAATATAAATGCGAAATTACTTTCTGTTAATTGAAGTGAAATGCTCAAGTGGAAAATGCAACAGAGTTGATTACAAACCCTACCGTCAACATCAGTGTACTTGACGGTTCGTGTGAGAACATGGCTTGCTGCTCTTCTCAGTTCATCATGACATTTCTTCATGCGTGTAATATCATCCATTACGTGATAGAGCAGGTCGTGTTCGTGTATATGCTCTCTTATGTGTCCTTCACTCACTAAACCGCACCGTTTTCCCCTCCCTTTCGCCGTAATGCTCTACTCTACGAAGCGTTCAAATCCCCGAAGGGATGGCTAGTTTCTGTTGCTACTTATTCAATGTTTTCAAACATTTGAAATAGAGACTTTTGGTAAAGGCATTGAATATTTTTTATTTGAAATGCAGCACGCCTCCACAAATGCCATATGTGCAGGTGCGGAATAAGTATTATAGTTTTCTGAGATGGCAGTGCTGTTTCTGCATACAATTAATTACAATACGCACAATGTATGTCTGAAGTATGAAATTCTGTGCGAATGTGGTATGCATCTCGGCTAGTATGTTACAGTCAATTAGCACTTCAGTAGCGTGCAAAAGAACAAATCATTGTTGAGATGGTGCAACGATGTTTTCCCCTGTCTCGTTTCATGAATACGTTTACACCGACGTTGCATGAGAATGGCTTAGCGCGTGTAAATTATTCACCACGACAGAGGGTTGCCCATCTTCAATCTCCACGTTCGTTACAAACTGAACGTCGAGTGCTTCCTATTGGAGCTGCTTCCTCCCGGAAATAAAAACTAGCCAATGGTCACGCAAACTTCAAAATAACAACGGAATCAAATTTTCTAAATCGTTTTCTCTATAAATGTGGGATGTGTTTAGACCGACGTAAGGCCGATTCAGCACCTTTATCTCAGACGACATGTGACATGGCATTAGTAGAAGGAAAATATTGAATACTTGACGAAAGCCAATGGGCTAAATTACAAATGCCACTTTATACTTTCTTCCTTTCCCTTAAGGTGATATTATACGATACCATATTCCGTAAAAGCTCGTGCAAGGTCCGCCATAGCGGCCGGTATACGGACTAGCGTGGCACCCGTCATGGCATTTCCCGCCTTGTACTGGCAGATTTCGAACCAGGTTTGGTAACTGGACCTGTCCTATTTTTCATGGCAGGTTACATACCAGCTCTCGTACCTGGCCAATCACATTGCAGTTTCAGAGCGTAGGGCGTTCCCCGTGGATACTACTTGAAACGAGTTGATGAAGAAATCGAAAAGGACGCCTCCATCTTGATTTTACATCCGTGAGGTTGAAACTCTTTCAAATAGATTTAAAATACGACAACGGAGGACGAATAATATTGGCCATGACAACTTTAAATTACTGTTTAAAACCGTTCTGGATAATTAAAACATTGGCTGTGTTCGTTTTCGGTGCAATGCGCCTTTGATAACTTACCCTTGACCCCTTCCTGTTTCACGAGCCCTTGTTCCCTTCCATAGAAATATTCGTTAAGTGAATTCGGACGCTTGTGTTCCGTTTCCACCTCGAGTTTTACTCTGTAGAATTTCGCTCTATGCGAGTTTCATTTGCCTTTGTGACGTTTGCAAGTGTTTTCTGCGGCCGTGCAGAGTTGTAAACACAAATCGAACATAAACAAACGAAATATTTCAAACAACTGCGAATCGAAAACCATCTAGAGCTCGAGAACGGCAAGTCGCTCGTGTCCTTGGCTGAAGGAGACATTCTATGGTGCATAATGTGTCCTTACTGCGAGTTCGGACAGCGGCAATGTGACGTCACACCCGGGGTGCACTTTTCAAGGACTCGAAGCCAGATAAAGACCCTCAGCCAGCGAATTCAAACACCGCCAGTACCTACTGTAGGAAAAAAATTAATTCAAATCCCTAGGATATCTACAGTATATAAGCTCTACATTTAATGTGTGGACTGGTAGTATAGTGGGAAAGTCCCGGCGTCCACTATGTAATTTTTGGGCGTTAGTTCGGAACTCCGCCGGACCCAATCTTTATTTAATCATTAAATTTTTCATATTGATAATATCCTGGTCAGTAGTTTTCGTCGAAATTAAAAATAACACCCTCGTACTCTTAGTGACTTCACAACATTTCCAAGAAAATTAATGAAACTATACAAGTAAGCAATCAATTTATGTAAAAGGCGAACTGTGACGTAGCAATATTAAGATGTGCTAGCTAGCACTATTATAGGCCTACGCAAGTGACTAACTGGTAGCAGTTCTACGAATTGGGTTCATATTTACTACAAACCACACACTGCGCACCCACCGAGAGTGCCAAATGCTAGTACGCGAACTGCTGTCGTATAATATGAATCTTCCATGGCGGCTCGTATAGCGGCTGGTATACCGGCTCGTGCACCAGGGCTTGTAGAAGCTTGTACAAGAACCAAGTACGGCAGCAGGTATCGTGTAATATCCGCTTATGGTAACTGCGTAGGAAAGCCATTAAAAATTCTTTTTATTTTTGTCGTTTTCACTATTTTTTCTTTTTGAATATATTTTATAGAATTAAAGTAAAAAAAAAGTGGCTGATGTATATAATTGTTTTTTATATTTTTTGGAGAAATTTCATATTCTCAGAGCATTTTATGTACTGAGATACAAGTATAGGCGCAAATTCGAATTCCACAAACAATGTTTTACTAGTAAGTGTCCTTAGGCTGGGATTACAATCACTTCACGTAACACCCATTACGCTACACTTTCACGTCTACGTAAAAAGTGGTCTTTTTCGGGTTTTATGTTACGATTTTTCGCGTGAGCACGTAACGTTTGCGAACTGAATAAAATCGTCGGGGATAAGTATTGTTGCTTTTCAGATCGAAAATTGCGAAAAATTCAAGTCACACGGCCGTACTTGTGTCTTAACATTGATGTGGCTGGAACAGGTTGAGAAAGTAATGGCGTTCGTGATTTATACAAACTTTGATAACAACTGGGATATCGACATAACCTGGAGCACGAAATGTCTCTGGGAGATGTAGGCACGTCTTTCGTGTATGTCGGAAAAAAATCTTACGGAATAAATAAACTTTGACCTGCTAACCGAATTAAATTGTGTTTCGTGAAGTAGGCCTGGTAATAATTGCAACGTTAATGATAAACGTTGTCCATTTCGTGCAATTAACGATCATTTACGAATTAAAAACGAAAAAAAAAAAATTATCCTAGCCTGACTCGCATTACTCTTTCGTCCTCATTTCCGGCAGACGATTATATTATGCGGTACATTAGTAAAAAACTCATTGTGATTGGCCAGCGAGATCACGTGGTGCAGAGTTGTGTCAAATAACAACGCGAAAGCTAGACATTTTACAAGCTTTTCCAACACATGGACGTTAGGTTAAACTATCTCGATAGACCTCCTTGTACCTTATATGTATATATATATATATATATATATATATATATATATATATATATTGGTCAAGGCGTAGGGCTCACGTGAACGTGTTACTAGTTACGTGTGGTACGTGAAACGTGAAGTCTGGAATCTTGGACCTAACGCCGGAATCACATATCCCCGACAAGCACGACATGACAGCCCCGACACGACACTTGAAACTAAGCAGCCAATGAAATACAATACAGGTCTGGACGTAAGCCCTGCAAATTCTTTCGTCTGACCAGAAATTGATTTCTATTTTCGTCGTGTCGTGTGGCGCGACACACAGAGTGCACGACCTTGCAAAATGAAATTGTATTGCAAGCTTTCCCTTACAATGGCAAATACACAGCTTAAAATTAAAAAAAAATTGACAATTACTGTATTTCACTCACTCGTAAAAATAATAATTTTACCTTTGTATGCGTTAGCGATAGCATTTTGTCTCCATCATGTATTCCAAATTTCCTATCTGCTCAACGCCTTTGAAACTAGCGTAGTTGATCTGCGCCTTCTAAATGGTTTCGAAAAATTTTGCCCTTCGTTCCTCGTCAATAAACTGTCGGGCTGTAAATTGGAGCAGTCACATTGGAAATATAAATGTTGTGTCGTGGTTGAGATTTTTGTCGTATGTTTATCGGGGCTATGTGATTCCCGCATAATTGGCGCCTGAACTGCGTGGATTGTGTTTGAAATACGCGTTTTTTTTTCACGAAACTATTAAACGTGAGTACAATGTGCTGATCTACAAAAAGAACACACGCTTCAAGCGATGGCTGTTGAGTACTTTCGGAATACTGCGCACGTTAAAAACACCATTTCCGAGTACTACAAAACTGATAGAATTTTTTTTTTTTTTTTTCAAAGCTCTGCAACTTAAAATATACGCATCGGATCCGTACAAAACTTCTCAAGGGCCCTACACTGAACTAGGGATGGACCAAACAGTTACTTTCGTGTAACGTATTCCGTCGTTCCAGTTCCAAACAAGTAACAAGTTCCAGGAACATGTTATTTTTGTAACGGGTTAACGTATAACATTTCTCGCCCGTCCGTAGACTGAAGATAAAGTAGACCGTTTATTCGTCTTCTGCGCTTCTACCCAACATTGCTCTACCCCAAAGGAACACAACCGCCAATGTCACATGGTCAACAGTGATGATGTTTTGAACGTGTTTGTTTATATAATAATTTTTTTAATGTCAATAACTATTTTATTAATAAAATACTTTTACCAATTCGAATTTAATATAACTGCATTACAAATTGGTTAGAGGAAGTATACAATCGTCTCGAAACACTTGTTTACAAATCAGTTTTCTAACCTAAAATCCAAACCATGCTATTTCCGCTAGACTTGTTGGCAGGTGAGCACTTCGATGTTGGGACAATGGAGACTGGTTGTGCGCAGCCAGCGAGATCGGTCTACCTCATCTTTAGTCTATGCGACCGTCCCGACGTTCCGGAATATAACGATTACGTTGTTCAGTATTTCAAAGCTCGGCGTTTCAAGAAATAACGTTCGCGCATGCGCACTGTTGCAAACCAAGACGTTCCGAAAAGGAGCTTTCACGCATGCGCGTACTTACGGTCTCTCCAGCCGAGACGTAGCTGAAACTTGTGCGGCTGCGACAAAACACGGTAGAGCAGGAAACTGTTATTTAAGGTAATATACGTGTTATAATACTAAAAGGCGTATTTGTGCATATGTTGATTATATTTGTTTACAAATATTAGCTTCACTGATAGAAAATGTTGGCTTTGACGTACGATTTGTTTAAATATAGTTTTGATATACGAGTTTAGGTTAGGAACAAAAGTAAACAAACCTAAACGTTCCAAAAACATATATTTTACGAATGCGTAGTAGTCAGGCGTCGAAGCAATCCAAGACGATTAAAAAATAACGGTATACACAATGGAACGTATTACCAAATTGTAACAGTTTTTTATATCCGTTAAATTACGCCTATCTCTGCATTGAACCTTCTACAGACTTTTCACCAATAAAATAATAGCATCGCTGCTGAAAGTCCATAGGTACATGCAGTGCGACGAGAAGACTTCACGCTTGTTCAGAGCCTTGCGCTTAGAAGCTACGTTGCACTTGATGGGCGTGGCAATGTCTTCCTTATCGCTCTCGCTCTTCTCGACCTCAAACACCGAGAGAAAATCGAACAAAATATTTGTTTGTATAGAGCCAAATATATATTTTGTTGCCCTAACAAAATATATTGTTGAGCAAACAAAATTTGAAAAGCAACTAAATTACTTTTGTTTGTCCAACAAAATATATGTTTAAATAAACGAAATCTCTGTCTTACGTCACAAAAAAATTTAGACTGTCAACTAAATATGTTGCTGAATCAATTATATATATCTGTTTGGCCACTTATTTGACTGCCTTCGTTCGAAAATTCAGCTCGAGAGTTCGTTTGTATTTTTGTGACAAGTAGGATAGTTACGTGTTTGTTAGTGCATCTATTGATGCTTAACAATAGTATAAACACATTAATACGACAATACAACAAGAAACTGACAAGTAAAGCTGTAAAACTTGAAATATTTGCTTGCACACACGTTGCCCAATATATCATGTACTATATCTGTTTAAAAGCTTTCCGGCATTGTCATATTAGCTGAGATTACTAAGACGTAACGCTCCGATGCAGGTGACCTAGGTTCGAAATTCGGTCGAACTTGTAACATATTTTTTACATCGGCCTAGACTGTTTGATGTACGTGTAGCCAAACAAATATTTAGTTTCACCAACCAAAGCTTACAGTTTGGGGCAACCAAATGAGAACAACAAAATAATTTGGTTTCAGCAACAAACTATTTCACTGCCCCTATACAAACAATTAATTTGGTTGCACCAAACAAATCTTGGTTGACTCAAGAAAAGTTTTTTTCTCAGCGAAGGCGGGAAAAAGCTCCAGGTAGGCGGGAACTGGGTTTACAATAAATAAGTTATGCGTTAATAATCATGCAGTAAGCTCTGATATGGCATACGGAAACACGTCTTCTGTATTTGCAGTGTCCGATAAGGTTTGAATTCTACAATCCCAGCCGATGGAAACAGGCGACAATCCTGTCATGTTTACTTGTGTTCCTAACCTAACATCGTATGTCACAATCATCTTTAACCCTTTGAGACCCACTTTAAATTCGCCGTTTTAAGTGTTACGAGCAAAATATTTTATGACGTGTGCTGTACTTTGTTCGACACTACACTTGTTTCGTTGTCACGGCCAACGAGGTGCAGGCTATATGTCTGACTACAGTTTTATAAATTAGCTATAATCTAGACCGGTAAGACGGTTTGCGAATCATTTACCCAAATGTAAGGTCGTTGTCATTGAGCTACGCAATATGCGACGCAGATCAAAAATTACCTACACATACGTAATGTAACACATTTTTGTACACTGGGTCTGAATGTGTTGAGCAAATCATACTTCAAAGCCGACATTTTAAATCAGTGGAGCTTATATTTGTGAATAATACAGTAGCAAACATGTGCATACACACTCCTTTTTAATATGTTTTGTACTTACAATACTGTAAATATCGGTTTCCCGCCAACAACACCAACTGCTCTATTTTGATTGGTCACCGTCTCACTATAACTATAGGCTGTTCAAGGTAAAGTGAACAATTTTTAAGGCCCTTCCAATAGGCATTAAACGCTAGTAAGTATATTTTCTGGCAGCTTCAGACGTTAACTTCTGGGAGTGGCGGAATGTATATACCGTGTTTATTGCTCACATGGCAATGTTTATTTTAAAATGTAGGCAATAGAAAGTGGCTGAAACAAAAAAAAAATAGCAGGGCCTTAAAAAGTGCTCACTTTACCGTGAATACACTATAGCTATTTGTTTTAACGCTCAAGGAAATCCCAACAATGCACACAACCTGCGAAGTTGCATTGGAAACTAGCACATGATATGACACTCTAGCGGTTCTTCTGCACACGAAATAACGCAGAAATTCAAGGCTCAAGTTTTCTATTGTAAACCTGGCCTGACATATGGCTGGTGATCTGTCGAGGTTGTGTATATGCGTGCGTGCGCTAGTGTTTTGTAGATGTATTTGTGTCGGGAGATGTGTTAGTGTTTTGTAGATGTGTGTGTGCTCCTGTCTTATAGAATCAGTCGCTACGAATGTCCTGAATTAAGTGTGTATAAAACAGCGATAATGTATGTTATTCTTTAAGGAATTATTTGTTGAATAACTTGTAAGAATGATCATAATTGGTTTCATTGTCCAGTGGCCAATTATGAACTGAAAATTAAAAATATTTTTGGTATTTTCACGTGTAACATGTGGTTAAGTAGAAGAGAAGGCATATTAACTTGACTTCGCCACAGTATTAAGAGTGGGATGGACACCCGCGCTTTTTTTTTTTTGTGAAATAGTTGTGTGTGCGAATATGCGCATCTGGTAAATAAATGTTCTGTAAATATGTTTTTTTTTTGCCATAAAAGACAAAAAAAACCATGTCCGTATTTTTTTTTTTTTTTTTTTACTTCTGCCATATTAAGTGTATTCTTGGAGAAAAGAAATTCCGGGAAAATGGTCAAATATCGCATTTTTTAAGCTTAACTATGCAGTTTTCTTAAGCAGCAAGAGAAAAGTACAAAGATAAGAACGTAGTTTAATCTGTGGTCTTTCTTCGCGTGTAATAAAATCCCACTGTTACATATCTAATGTGCACAGTACAGCGTCACGACGGAAACACTGCACGCCTTGAGCGTAGGAGCGATGAGGCACTAGGCGTGCGTGTTAGTGTCGCCCGTATCACTCCCTCGCTTCTTGACCTTGGACGCGTGTTGTATGCGGGGCGGGGGGTTCATCCCACCCTTAATAAAGACTTAATCTATAGGCTGTGCACGGTAAAATGAGCACTTTTGAAAGCCCTGATTACGATCTTGTTGTACGCACGTTGTGTATTCTTCCGTCTTACATAAAATTAACATTGCAAAGGGCCTCATCACTTTATTCATGCGCGAAATTATAAGAAAAGTGAGTAAATTACAAATTTTGTCATTTTAACATTTTAATGAATTTAAAAAAAAAACAGAAAGCTAAGTAAATAATTGAAGTTTCCACAAATGTTTAGCCAAAACTTTTTAATCGACGTTAAGATATGTAACTATATTTTATCCATCGTTGCCAACTTTACTGAGTGCATGTCCCTCAGTGCGCGTGTTAAAATATATGCATGGCAGGAGCAGTGATTTTTTTTTAAAGTTGATTTCAAAAGCGCTTGATTTACCGTGGAGAAACTTCCATGTGTCGGCTGTGTGACTCGTGCGTCGCCGATGCTGTTGCAGGCAGGAGTCGGGACCCGGCCGCCTGGGGAGAGCATGCGAGCGGCGGCTGGGTGGAGGCGTCGGTAACCGCGGGGAGGCGCCATGTCGGTGCAGGTGGAGGCGTCGCCGCGCTACGATGCCCCCAAGAGGACGCATCGCTTCCGCGTCTCCAAGGTGGCCGCCAAGCGCAAGAGGACCGCGCCGCCGGCCACACAGCAGAAGATGGTCAACGGCCTCTACGTTTACTCCAACCCGCCCAGAGGTACTCCCCACGCGCCACCCGCCCACCAGCCCAACACCTAAAAACTGCTGCAAGTCAGCGAGTCTCAGGCCATGTCCGAATTGACTAATTTAGTTCTTTAGTTATTTCGTAAATTCGCTGTTCGGCAAGTATCAATTCGGACGTTGTCGACAGTCGCTTGTTCTGGAGAACTAATAAATTTTCAAATTTAGCTTTGCTCGAGCTACACTCGAGCAAAGTGTTAAATGACCACTAGGTAATGTTTGGTGTAGTTACACACGAAACATAATTTTGTACCTACTCCATTACAGTGGCGTGTACCTACTTCATTGCAGTGGATACTGTTTAAAACCGGTATCATATTTTCATACGAGACTCACGACAATGGAGTATGTACAAAATGTTTCGTTTGGTACGTTAGCTCCATCGCATTGGAATCCTTCAAAGAACACATTTGGTTGCAGTATGCGTGAACGTAGAGTGTGTGGATGTGTGTGCCTCGCAGTGCTGAACATGAACCCCAGCGTCATACGGCAGTGGCTGAGGGGCGGCGAGCTGGATAAGCTCCAGCAGGTCGTCCTGGAAGGTCAAGGTCACAAGCTCGTGGGCGAGTACTCGCCTGACGCCAAGGTCAGAGCCTTCCTCAAGGCAGTGCCGTCCATCATGGTGAGTATACTGATGTGCTAGTAGGAACCACGTATCTGTACCCAATCATCCGTCTAGACTGTTGACCAATTCAGACCGATTGTACACAACTCTGCCCATTACAGATGTGTAGATGATTTGTGACAAGTGCTGCGCCTTGCAGAGCTCATTGACCAATGATCTTACCTGTGGGCAAATGATTCGCAAACCGTCGTACTGATTTAGGTCATTACTGGAATATATTACTGTAGCCGACAGCTCATTGGCTGTAACAACGAAACAAGTGTTGTGTCGACTTAAGTACAGCACGTATCATAAAGGTTTTGGTTTGCAACGCTGCAAGCTGTATTTTAAAGTGGGTCTGAAGTGGTTAATAAAGTAGTAGTAACCAGAAAGGTTTTGGTTACCATCTAAATGGTGATAATGTAGATAATAATTGTAACAGAACTGTGTGTGGCCCTGTGATTTTTGCAGAAACTATGAATATGGTTCCCACAGCAAAGCACACTATATCTACTATACAGAATAGACAATCTCGTCTACATAACTACTTCAGTAATGTTTGGATTGTTCCCGTAAGAACGCAAATTAGATAAACTAACAAACGTCCTGTTGCTGGCTCAATACAGAAATATTGAAGTTTTTTTTTTTGATGTACCGCTGCTAGCGAGATTCACGACAGTGTAGCATTTCGTGCAAGGAGATGGCGTCAAATAAGACTGAAGATTCCACGCACAGCAACCATGGAATAACCCAAGTAGTTAGCACAGCTTTTGGAGTATTTTTAACCTCCACTCATAAAATTACCATAAACTAACATGGCAAACAATTTTCAGTTCATAAATTAGAGGAATCTCAGGTGGCGTCCTTGGATTATTTGAAAATTCACTTTTGTGTGCCGAACCATTTCTTTCGAAATACATTCAATGACGTTGTATAAGTTTTGTTGAAAGGACTTTAATATATTTACTCTATTTAAGGTAGCATTTGAGTGTCCTAACTTTGAAAATTATAACAGAAGATGAAGTGTATAAAGGTGCATCTACCACAAAATGACAGCTGAACTTTGTCCCAATATTGTATTTCACTTTTATTGGACGTTCGGATGATTAAATCGGTAATACACCTTGAGAAAAAAATATATAATATGCAAATATTAACATTTCATATTTATACATACATGTGATTTAAAATGATTCAATGGTGCATTGCTATATATTAACACAGTTTTAATATTATAATTCCATGCCGACAACGTTTGTAAGGCCACGATTAATGTACTCTCATTTACCTAAAGGCACTTTGAGTTACGACAGCCTTACATTCAGGACACGAAATGTAATATCATGACAGGAGTATTCATACGAAATTTATATTGTACGTATTATTTATTTGTTATCAATCTGGCACAATTGCTTAATCGTCGATGCTGCTTTACAGGAACAGCACGAATTTATTTTGATAGTTATAAAAAAAGGAAAAATCCTAGTGAGTGGGTGAAGAGATTTGGACGGTACTTAATATGGAGGTCTTGAAAGTCGATGTGGGGGAAGCGAGACGAGCATAGAGCACCGCCGGAATGGAAGGGCGAGGGAAACGGGAGATCCCCAAGAAAACCCGCAGGCCAGCGTCATCTTCCGACGCGAATCCCGCATGCGAAAATCCCGGAGAAGTCCCTCCTGGATTCGAGCCCCGTTCGGCTAGGTGGGAGGCGAGTAGTCTAACTACTACACCACCGCGGCTCCCGGAAAAAACTTAGAAAAAGAAACATCGACGAGTGTATTCAAAATACTGCATTAAATTTCCATACAAATAGTAATGTTTGTTTTCCGAATTAAACCTTAGGTAGAGCCAGCTCTGTTTTATCGAGTTTTACTCTTCGCCCTAGGTTGTTGTACCAGAATTCAGTTATAGCTTAAATAATAATAACACATTGTATATAACACATATTTGAAAACAAAAAAATAATAATAATTTGAAATTTTGGCGTGTGCCCAGAAATATTTATCTGCAGTTAATAGTTTAACCATTGGCTATATCATCCAGCATTATTTTGTCAAGCAGGAGCATGTCTGACTTTAATTACGCAAGTCGTGGGTCCGATACCCAGAGGTTACTTTGGGAGTTGGGTGCAAGTTGACCAAATTGGTATTCCACATGCAAAATAGCCACATTTCCAGAGCGTTGCCTTAAATATGAACCTTCGCAATTCTTCACCCGGCATGTTAAGGCTGAAGTAAAGCAACTTCCTATGGCGCACTGCGCCCGACTATACAACATGAAGAACTCATAAAAAAGTAGTAAGACACCATAAAAATTGTCAGAAAACGGGGATTTATACTGTATATGAAAGAAGAATGTATGTATTTTGCAATATTATAAAATATTTTACTAAAATATACTTTTTAAATGTAAAAAATTAATCGATCAATAGAGTCCGCATATTTAACGAAATTTAAGCGCATTTCCATTCTGGATACTTAGAAGAATTTACAATAAAATCTTCTTCAAGAAAGATCGTCATATT
The DNA here is from genome assembly GCA_029891345.1 of Dryococelus australis. NCBI lineage: Eukaryota > Metazoa > Arthropoda > Insecta > Phasmatodea > Phasmatidae > Dryococelus > Dryococelus australis. The sequence continues at coordinate 22,725,430 of CM056993.1, forward strand.
ATTTACAATGATTGCACGTAAGAAAATTGTAATTAATAACATATCATATCAATTTAATAACTAACTTTATTTACGTTAGTATCAGTCATAAATATCTGCGACAAATCAACGCACATAAAATCAATTACAAAAATAATTTCTACATTATTATTACAATTTTATTACATGCAGCCATAGTAAATATTATGGCAATCTTTCTTGAAGAAGATTTCATTGTAAATTCTGCTTTCTAAAGTATCCAGAATGGAAATGCGCTTAAATTTTGTTAAAAAAAAAAAAAAAAAAAAAAATGCGGACTTTAGATCGATTAAGTTTCTACATTTAAAAAGCATATTTTAGTAAAATATTTTATAATGATGCAAAATATATACATTCTTCTTTCATATACAGCATAAATCGCACTTTCTGACAGTTTTCATGATGTCTGTACTACTTTTTTTTATGAGTTCTTTACGTCGTACAGTCGGGTGCAGTGCTCCATAGGCAGTTGCTTTATTTCAACATTAAGATTTTGGCTGCACTCTGGATATGAAAATGGTAAACTTTAGATGCTCCGGATTGCGTGTTAATGCAAATGCACTAGTAATAGGACATTGCACCATTTCCTAACACTTCCACGTTAAAATGTAAACAATAAGTTTTAAACGCTCAGTTTTAGAATTCGTTTGCGAGTGACGGGGAAGACAGCGCATTCTGGAGGCCAGTTCACGAACTACTGTGGCAGTCATACCGATGCGGCGATAGTTTGTTGGTATTCCTGTAACAAGGATACCAAGTGTCAATATATAGTCTAAGCAAAGCAATTAACATAGCCCTGATGTAATATTGTAAGTTGTAATTAGGCTAATTGTCGCCAAAAATGCCATATCGCGACCATTTTTAGCGAGGAAACTGTATAAATTCATGTGTGTCTATTTCTAATGCAGTTGAAAATTCCAAAAAGGAATGTTAAAAAAAATAAACAGTGAGCAATTTTACCCTAGTTATGCAAAAAATGAATCAACCCACAAAATTTATATTTTGTGTTGTGCGTTTCAGGTAGTAGGCAAGAGATATTTTACGTCATAATAAATAAAACCGGGTTATTTTTAAATGGTCAAGGAGAAATACGGCTTGAGAATTAACTCACACTCAATTTTTTGCGTAAAATAATTTTCGAAATAATTTTAAGTTCAAGATAGAAGATAAACGCCCGAAAAAAACATGATCATAATAATTATGAACAGAAGAACTGTAATGTAGGAAAATCTTTCAAATTAATCAGATTGGGCAATACTTGGGTTAGTTCATTTTTTCATAAACGCGTTCACAGTCCAACTAACATTTACGATCGTGAAATCGCAAAAAGAATGTTTGTAAATATTTGCTGCCAACATTAATGACACTGTGCTGTAAAATAGTGATATATTGCTTTATAAGCTGTTCACAGTAAAGTGAGCAGTATTGAAACAAACCGTTGAAAAAACCACTGCCCATAACTTACACATATGTTGATTACACTCAGGCATAAAGACTACTAGTTCAGTAAGCAGCGGATTGATCATAACAGTTCTTAGTTTTGACGTAGTATATTGCGTGTGTAATGTTTACATTTCTGACGACTGAAATTAAGAGTAGAATGGACCCCGCGAATACGCGTATCTCGGTGAATAAATGTTCTGCAAATACGACTTTTTGTCAGAAAAGAATAAAAACAATTATCTATGCCCCTATTTTTTTCTACTTTTGTCATTTTAGCGCATTCTCTGAGAAAAAAATTTGTGAATATGGTCAAATATCTTATTTTTAAAGCTTGCCTATGCAGCTTCCTGAAGCGGCAAGAGAAAAGTAAAAAGATAAGGGCGTAGTTTAATCTGTGGTCTTTCATCGCGTGTAATAAAACCCGCTGTTACAGACCTAATTTGCACAGTACAGCGTCACGACGGAAACACTGCACGCCTTGCGCGTAGGGGCGATGAGGCACTAGGCGTGCGTGTTATTGTCGCCCGTATAAAACGCCTGTGACACGTGGCATATTCAGGCGAAAGCCACGAACGTCAAACATGGGAGGATTTTTCAAAGGTTTGATTCAAAAAGTGTGAATACGCCGTCAGCGAGCAGAGTAAACCCATGATGGTTGCACGTGGTGACGAAGCAGAGCATGCGTGGAGGAAGTGTTTTACCCCCCGCGCAGGCGAACATGGAGATGCTACACGACCTGGTGTCGAAGGACCAGCTGGCTGGGATGCAGCAGGTGCTGGAGAAGGACCTGCAGGCGACCAAGGGCAGGAGTCTGGCGCTCTGCAAGGACCAGTCGGGAGTGGGCCTCCTCCACAAGGCTGTCTACAACGACTACCAGGACATCGCGCAATTCCTAGTCGCCTTCAACCCCGCCATCGTACACGTCAAGGACAAGGTACGTCGTCCCTAGAGACCCGAGCAATTCTCTAGTTCAATGACCTGTAGGCTAGACTCCACAGTCATGTGAATACTCGAGCCTCAGATGTTTGTTCATTGGCTGCTGTCTCATAGAGTAGCCGGTGTTACTTCACACCTGGCAGTATGGCACTGGTTAGTCTGCTATGGGCTCAGAGTCGTCCAGGGCGTGTCTAATAAACTGCGATCCAATTGCAAAGTCAACTTCAGTGTACACGTGTTTGACGTCTATCTTGTCCTGAAATGAACTCGGTAAATGTTATTATCTCTATACATACCTACTCTCATACAGATATAGGCTGTTCGCAATAAAGTGAGCACTTTTGAAAGCCATGCTTAAGAGCTACTTGTATGCACGTTGTGCGTTCTTCCGTGTAATGTAAAATTACCATTGGCATGGGCCTGATCGCTTTCTCCATGCGTTGGTCAAATGAAACCACGAAATTGTTTAAAAAAGTAAATATAAAAAAACTGCTAATTTTTACACTTTGACGCATTAAAAAAGAAACAGAAAGCGATAGAAATAATTTAGGTTGTCACAAATGGTTACCTAACTCTTTGTATTTGGCGTTTAGATATGGAACTACTTTCCCCTCCATCATTACCAACTTTACTGGGCGTATGTCACTCAGCGCGCCCGTTAAAATATATGCAGGTAGGAGCAGTTGACATTTTTCTAAGGTTGATTTCAAAAGTGCTTCCTTTATCGCGAACAGCCTTTATAAACTCTTTATTGGTTGATTTTCGTCGTAGTAAAAGACGATGGTTGGGCACACAATTTATTGCATGTTTGTTATTGGCTCATTTATCTCCGGGCGGTGTCAAAAAACACGTCAACCAATTACAAACGTAACACGAACGAACGTACATGTGCGTAAATTCAAAATCGTGTAGAAGTGAACCCGCGAAATTCTCGAGCCACTAGTCATCTCCCCCTTGGCTAAAGATACGGAGTTTGTCTTCTGCGCGTATACCCAGCATCGACCTGCCCCAGAGGAGCTCAACTCTCAAAGCCACATTGTCGACTGTGATGAACGTATTTGCTCATATCTTAGTTTTCAAATACAAGCACTTTCACGCGAGTAAAATGCTCTCACCAATTTTAATTTAATGTTACTACATTCCGAAATTGTTGTTTACTAAAGAGTGCTCTAGTCTCAAGTCCAGTCCGCGCCGTTTTCGCAAGTCGTACTGGTAGAAAAGAAGTGTTCAACGCTGGGGCACGGAGTCTAGTTGTGCGCAGCCAGCGAGATCGGTCTACCTCTTCTGTACTCTATGGCTCTCTTCCCTAAACGTGCTCCGCTGGCCCACGGCTGCCAATCCATGTAAAGGCTGTTCACGATAAAGTGAGCTCTTTTGAAATCAACCTTAGAAAAATGTCACTGCCCCTGCCTGCATATATTTCTCGGGCGCACTGAGTGACGTGCGCCCAGTAAAGTTGGTAACGATGGAGGCAAAGTAGTTCCATATCTCAACGTCAAGTAAAAAGTGTTAGGTAACCTTTTTTGATAATTTAAATTATTTCTTTCGCTTCCTGTTATTTTTAATACATCGAAGAGTAAAAATGAGCAGATTTGCAAAATATTTACTTGTCTAACAATTTCACAGTTTCACTTTGCCGAAGCATGAATAAAATGACTAGGTCCATGACAATGTTAATTTTGCATAAGGTGGAAGAATACACGATGTGCATACAAGTGTATTTTAAGCAGGACTTTCAAAAGTTCTCATTTTACCGCGAACAGCCTATAGGTACACTGTAGCTGAGTTCACTGTTCACTTGAACACTTTGTAAACGTACAACTCAACACTTGCCGAAATATTCTTGCTCATTACTGCCCACAGTTAGTCATAAACGCTTATTTATCTTGCTTATACTAGCAAAGTTGGCAATGAAGTGTAATTCCGGGTCTTTTAACCCATTCAGACCCAGTGTACACAAATGTGTACATTACGTACGTATAGGTAATTCATGTTCTGTACTGCACACTGCGAAGTTTACTGAGCAATGATTTTACCTGAGGGTAGATGATTCGCAAACAGTCTTACTAGACTAGGTCATAATTGGTTCATATGACTGCAGTCGAACATATAGCCTACAACTCATTTGATGTGACGACGAAACAAGTGTAGTGTCGACTTAAGTACAGCCCATGTCATAAAGTGCTTTGTTTCCAACACATGAAACGGTAAATTAAAGTGGGTCTGAAAGGGTTAAATATAATTACGTAGTTATTTTTTAATTTAGCGGTGAATTATACCTACTCTTTGTTTATGTTCTGAGTAAATGTAAAATATATTTATGCCTCTAACAATTCGGCTGTCATTTGATCTGTGCAGGATTACTGGGAATGAGACCTGTATAAATGTTGGTTTTGGCATGTGGCGGAAGGATACACGTAGAAGCTGAGTGAATAGACAGTGCAAGGCTTTCAAAAGTGTACAGTTGACTGCAAACCAACTAAAAGGAAATGTGACATACAATAAGGATAAACTAGCAATCCACTCTAAAGCACAAATACCCGTTCAGCACTTGAAAATAGCGACGGGTAATTTTAGTCTAAATGGGGTCAACAAGACGAGCGAAATCTACCCAGCTGAAATGATTGAATAGTTGCTCATTCACACTGCGAGTAAATGCCACCGACTTAAATGTGATGTTTATTGATTTTTCAACAGAGCTCCGATTCACTAATTCCCTTGTCATTCTACAGTTTCACTGCTTTTTTCAAACTCCTGCTAAATTTTTTACTTCTTTGCTCTGAGTAACCTTTCTCTATATACAAAATTCAATATCCTCTTATATCTAGTGACTACTTCCTATTTGTTATTCAAGCGACATTTAAATTGTTAGGAAAATATGTTTATGTTCCTCTATTATGACTAATTTTAAGCTAATTTATATAACATGAATATGATCCGATTTCACTAGCCACTAGCTGTCATTTTACTTCCAATAGCACTTTAAGACATAGAAGTACTTTCCATAATCCGTTACTAACGGCATTCTGGACATTGTTAACGTTTGCTTCACAACACATTTTTTTTATTGGCAAGGATTTTTTAAAATAGCGATTTTAAAAGTGTTCTTTCGACCGTGAATCCTCTCAAGTAGCTTATAACTGAATTTTTTGTGATTAAAATTTTTGTTGTTGAACTCCTGAGACCGTTTTAAGGTGCTAACTGTAAGAGAATTTTCTTCGCTGTCACCATAATCGAAGAGGCTTCATGTGTCTCGCAAAACACACATTCAGAATCACATCCCCTCCCACCCCATCGCTTGAGTCTTTAGCAGATCGCATCTTAATAATATTATAAATACGAAAGTTTGTATGCTTGTTTTTCACTCAATCACGTCATAACGGCTCGACGGATTTGGATGAAATTCAGTACAGGAGTAAATTATATTCTGGATTAGCGCATAGGGAATTTTGCATCCCGGAAAAAACGAACAGTTCCTTAGGGAATATATAAGATATGCCACCAACCATTTGAGTAGGCGCTGGTTGGTGGCCTGTTTGTTATATTTTGCATACAGATGGGCCGCGGGTAACAGCTAATATTTTGATATTTTCCTAACACTTTAAGGTACAAAGCATGCAGGGAAGCGCTAAAGCCAAACTCCTATAAAGATTCAGCACAATTATCCCTTAACGCCAACTGGGCAAAGTAATCATTATGACATTCAAGTCAAACTTGGAAAAATTTATTTATCGTATTTACTTTTCATGGATTCTCACGTTGGATTCATTTGTCATATTTTTCCATTCAAATTCAGCACACAATTGAACACATTAAGAACTGATATAAACAAGACTTCATAAGGGTATTTTAATATGTGTCCAAGGAGCTCAGCTAATATGATCGTGCTCAATTATATTAAATGTTTTGGTTAAAAGCTGTTTTTGTGAATGTTTAAACAGAGACTTGGAAAGCTTTCCTGTAATGGCTTGCTTCCTATCAACGCTACCAGTTTTGTTTCGAACAGGAAAAATGGGGGATAGTTAAATTTATAATCCGTTTTTGATGAGGACCTAAAAATTACCGTGCTATAGTACGTTATCCACCTAGCAGTAAAATAAATGTGCCTTCCATATTCTCCCCTTCCTAGGGTCTATACGCACAACACTTTGATTTCTATATTTCTCCCTTTTGTTACTGAGTTATACAATCACTCGTAAAGTTACCAAGTTCTCATCGCTAGAGAAACATTGGCATGGGTCCGCCTTCATGAATAGGTTAGAATATTCTCTCGCGGACGTACGTAGGTTCCTTGCAGGGTCTCGCTGTCTTGAGATTCGATATATAGTATAGGTTACCCAACTTACCATACTTTTATGAATGCAGGCTCGTTCTCTCTTCTTCGCCCTAGCGCAACTTGTTGGTTACCGGGAAGGCAGTCCGCCGAGTGATCCTACAGGTGGCCCGCGATAAATACGCAAGCGGTTTGGAGTCAAATCGTAAATTCTTTATTTGGTCAAAAGATAATTGCTATTATATGCACTACGATATTTGCGCGATGTAAAACATGATTACTGCACGATGCCATATTCTCTATGCGTAATAACTATTTACAGAGCTGTTCAAGTTCACAAATTTACTCGCTCGTTTCTGTGGCACTAAACGGGACTCGCCCATTCACATGAGCCTAACTCGGGTACAATGTCGGCCCGAACATCCAAGGCTCATGGTTGTCCACGGCGCACTGTTAAGGAATTGGCACAGAGTGAGACTCGGTATGTGTTGGAACTCGCTCGTTCGCCCAGACGACTATTCATGCCGGAGTCACATTGCCCCGACAAGCACGACACGACATTCCCGATAAGCACCACACGACAGCCCCAACACTACACTTAAAACTGAACAGCCCATCAAACACGAGATAGATATGACTTCATCGCGGCGGATTCTGTCACCAGGCCAACAATTTTGGATTATAAATTGTTTCTATTCGTGCGACATGACAGACAGGGTGTACAATCTTGCAAAACAAAATTTGTATAGTAGGCTTTCCTACAGTGACAAATACGCAACTTGAAATTTTTAAAAATAAATTTTAAACTTACATAATTTAACTCGTAAAAATAACAGTTTCATCTTCACATGCCTTAGCTAAAACGTTTGCTGTCCTCGTCACCATGATGTATTCCAAATTTTCCCGTCAGCCCACCGCCTGCGAAATGATCTTTGTTAGTCAGCGCCTTCTAAATGCTTCCAGAAATATTATACTATTCGTGTCGCGTGTGTTAACTCCCGGGCTGCAAATTCAAGCAGTCACATTTAAAATAAAACCATCGTGTAGTAGATGCGGTTTTCGTCGTGTTGTGACGAGTTTGTCGGGGCTATGTGACTCCGGTATCACAAATCCACGCTGAGTTCGCGAAACAACTTTCCTACGCGTGTAGACACACGAAAGGACCTACAGCACGTGTATAGCGCATGTTATAAGTCATATACATATGACATTTTTAGGTGGAACAGTGAACGTAACACATAATTAATAAGTGAAATGACATTTTCTGAATAAGTATATATTTATTCTTTCAGGCAGGTGGAGCTATCGAACAAGAACCTATATAAATCACAGAGTCAGCACTGCTGCATATGGAGTCTCTCAATGCCGGTTACTTTGGAAATTGTATATCTCCCTACACGTGTTTACTGCCGTGGATGGAAATCAAATCGTGCACACGCTCAGGCAATATGTAACACCGTCTATTGGTAATGATATATCCAGCATTGCTAGAAACACGTTCACTTAAGGCACTGGTGGCAGGTATGTACAGAACTCTGTGTGCCAGCTGAGAGAGGTGGGGAAATGTACCCTCTCGTTAATGCGACCACGTCAGAAGGTTGCCATTATTTCCGACATTGCTCTGCTCGATATATATATATATATATATATATATATATATATATATATATATATATATATATATATATATATATATATATATATCCACCTCAGCATCTGGAGCGCACACAGTAAAAACATCTTCTTTACAGCAAAGAAAAAAATTTCACTTGACCGACGCATTAATAAAGTGGTGGGACCCATGGAAATGTTAATTTTACATAAGGCGGAAGAACACACAACGTGTATACAAGTAGATCTTAAGCAGGGATTTCAAAAGTGCTCATTTTTACCTTGAACAGCTTATAGGCGTCCGAAAGGAGGCCACAAGAACGTTGCAATGAGATGTAATTAATGTACCGTACACTTCAAATCCAAATTAAGTTGTGCTCTGTTTTTCAGTTCTTTGATTTCCTGAAAATAAAATAGGCGCTGTTACAGTATGAACAGGCATTATTTATATGCGCATACTAAAGACAGAGTAAATAAGCACGAAACTAATAACACTAGCTAGTATGGTGTGTGTGATCCAGCCTTAAGATAGAAATATATCGTCCCCCCTGCTGCGTAACAAATATACATTTAAGTCTTTCCTCAATGACACTGGTAAGTGGCGTGCAATGGGATTTTAACTTGTATAACCACAGCAACACTAGCTGAAGGGTTGGCTCGTTTTCCGTTTCCAGGGCGTCGTAGCTTCTTTGAACAGCCCGAGGAAGGACAGCAATTCAGCAAACACTTCATCAGTATAAACTTCAAGTTTGTCTGAAGCACCCACATCACACAGACTCTGGCGTATATCTTCTATCTGCGAGTGAACTGACTCAAGCATCACGTATTTGCTGTTCCATTGTGTTTTCACGTCTTGAAGAACAGTCCGGGCTTACCTGTTCGCATGTCCAGATCTTTTCAAATACACGACAGTGTCCTTGGCTGCATTTATAGATGACAGCACGGAATAGGTGCCTATTCATCTTGCTGCGACTCGTCGCCCAGTGAGTGCCGCAAGATTGTGTTATTGCAGTGAGCTGCACACGGTAACAAGCGCATTTTTTTTTTTTTTTTTTTTGTGTTTCGTCCTTGGTCAGTTACGACACGTTCTGAAATACTTCTGCAACGATTCAAGTTCCGTCAAATGGTTTTAAAGTCCCGTGCGGATGTGTCTCTTCTGTTCCGAACTTCTGGGAACCTTTCCATCATCAGTGCGTTGTTTATCAGTCGCCAATCTTTATGAATTTAATATGCGGTAACCGTCAAGAAATTAATTTCCTTAAAATCATCGGCCCACAAGTCCATTGCCATTGCACAAGCCCTCTGTTCCGCAGCAGATTGGACGCTGGGAATTATATCTGCTCTTCAGCGTCTTTGCAATGTCCCCAACATGCCGTGTGACAGTTCTGCGATAGGGGCAACGAGTCTCCTGCAGAAACGTATTCATAAGTTGCCCCTACACTAATAGGCTCCTGTGCAAGTTCCGTTAAAACCGTCGCCGTCAACAAATGAAAATAGCCGTAGGTCTTATCAGCATAGACTAAAGATGAGATAGACCGATCTCGCTGGCTGCGCACAACCAATCTCCGTGTCCCAACATTGAACGGCTTTTCTGCCAACACGTCTAGCGAAAACGTCATGGTTTTGATTTTAGGTTAGAAAACTGAATTGTAAACAAATGCTTTTGAGATGTATGTATACTTCCTCTGACCAACTTATAATGCAGTTTGATTAAATTCAAACTGATAAAAGTATTTTAATTCATGTGATAGTGCTTGTTTTTTTTTTTTTAATTAAGATATAAATAAGCAATTTCATCACTGTTGACCATGTGACTTTGACAGTTGTGTTCCTTTGGGGCAGGTCAATGTTGGGTGAATGCGCATAAGACGAATAAGCGGCCTACTTCATCTTTAGTCTATGCTTTTCCACACATCATGAAACATTTCTCCGTTACACTGCATTTCACAGAAACAGGCACAAGAGCTGAGGCATTACCTGCTGCGTTTTGTTCATGACATAAGAGACGCTTTAAATGAGTTGTCGAACTCGCTTTGAATCGACGCGTAGCCTTATGATAGCGACATTGAACGAAACCAACAAGGCGTTTCGACGTCGGATCTATAATTAATGCAAATTTATCCCACACGCCACTTAATCCCCTTTTTCTGTTCACGTCTACTTCATACGTTACTTCCGTTATCTTCCTGGAAACTTCTTCACTACTCTCGGAAGTCATTCCGTACGGTCGCGTTAGCACGTAAGAAACTATCCACTTACGACTGCAGTGAATACACAATACACACGTCCATTTCCTGTGTATAGGCTATTCATGGTAAAATAAGCACTTTTGAAAGCCCTGCTTGAGATATACTTGTATGCACGTTGTGTATTCTTCGGCGTTATGTAAAGCTTAACATTGTCATGGACCTCATCACTTTATTCATGCGTTGGTCAGATGAAACTGGAGAATTATTAGAAAAGTAATTATTTTTAAAAACTTCTCTCGATTTTATACTTCGATGCATTAAAAAACAGCAAGCGAAAGAAATAATTTAAGTTATCAAAAAGGTTGCCTGATATGGAACTACTTTCCATCCATAGTTGCCATTTTTACAGGGCGCATGTCACTCAGTGCGCACAGTAAAATAAAGACAGGCAGGTGCAGGGACTTTTTTCTAAGGTTGATTTCAAAAGTGTGTGACGGCTATCCCTGCACATCGAACGAAAGCTAAACCGACGGAACTATATGAAGTTGAGAAAATGTTTGCCTTTTGGGACGGCTTACCTTCGCTGCGACGGGGGTGTGTTTGATGAGCTCCACGTCTCACGTCCGCTGGGCGGGCCTGCTGGTCTGCAAGTTTTGGCGCCGCGGGGCCCTATGCAGCCCGCGAAATATTGGACTGCCTTCCCCTCCCTTGTACGTAACCTCGACCACGTAACGCCAGCCAGTCACGTACCACCAGGGTGCCCTTCCTGGACTTCCGGATATCGACGGAGTGAAGATCATTTTGTAATGTTCTCGATGGTTTTCATTAAAATATAAATAGAGGTGTCTCGCCCAGGTTCGGGGAGACAGCACGGGGTATTCACTTAGGCAGGAACTGCTGTTCTGTCAACATTTTAAAAGGGGTAATGGGGGGGGGGGCTTGCTGCCATTTTAAGTTGAGTATCATGTAAAAGAAACAAATTTAATAGAACCTGCATACAGCTAGGAAGAATTGTAGTTTGTAAAATGTAACTGTGGGGAAAGATTTTATACGGATATATATATATATATGATACCTATTTATTGTGATATCGGGGGAACTGGAACCAACCCATAGCCCTTTTTTGACACCACTGAGGGGGGGGGGGGGGCTCTCAGTTGTTTTCAAACTTTAAGCACCTACATTAAGGAGGTACTAAGATAAAGTCCTCATCCTGTGTGTGTTGACAAAGACCTCCACAAGTGCTCACTTTATCGTGAACAGCCTTTAGTAGTGGTGACGACGCTGTGTTGCAACACCGCTGCAGTGAGGCGGAGCGTGAAAGAGCGGGCAAACTGGACAGTCCGCTCGTTAACAGCTTAAAGTCCTCATCCTGTGTGTGTTGACAAAGACCTCCACAAGTGCTCACTTTATCGTGAACAGCCTTTAGTAGTGGTGACGACGCTGTGTTGCAACACCGCTGCAGTGAGGTGGAGCGTGAAAGAGCGGGCAAACTGGACAGTCCGCTCGTTAGCAGTTTATAGTTCTTCGGGGCGATCCACGTTTTTGGGTACTGGAATGGCCATATGCGAGATAGCCAAGTCACTCGGTCACAACCACTCGGCTTCCATTCCGAGCGCTCGAGTCGCACGGGAGCAGACCCGAGTGGTTCCAGCAGAACCAAAACAGTGACCCATTCGGTAAAACACCACTCGACTAGCTACTCGCATACAACTCACAACTCTAGCATAAGGACGATTACGTCTGCACGCTGGAAATCGTACTGCAGGGTTGTTCAGCAGCTCATACAGCTTCAAATACAAACACAATGTGTCAGGCTACAATGAACAATCACTTTACATATTTTTTTTTATACGAGAGCATCTTTATTTATCAAGCAGATAATTAATTTCATTGTCGTTCATTTAATTTTACTTATTAATTGTAAGATGTAAGTGGAAGATATTAAGGAATTAGGATCATTTAAACATGTATTAATTGATGAATTCATAAGATCCTAAAAATAAGTAGCTTACAGTATTTAATCCAAAGTATTTAAAATTTTATGTCATCCTCTTTGCTTAATTATAATGTTTTGGTTATATCATATGCACCATTTTACTCTATCTAAATGTGCTGTACTTTATTTTCTTTCGAGATTGTCAATTAAATTGCATTGTTCACGTTTTTTTTTCTTAGACACATTTGTTGCCACTTTTACTTGAGTTCTTGGTATTTGTTGTCATGTCCAAATATCCATCTTGGTTAATGTATGATTTGTCGCACTATTGCAGTTTTTATATATTTCCCTTAAAACTTTTCCCAGGTTTCTTGACATACATTTTGATTAGGCATATACAAATTAATATTGTTCAATAAATTTATCTGGTTTCACATATTTTTTCCATTTGTTAATTGAAAAAAATGATGGTTCAAACCTGTGTACTGATGTCTTCAATTTGATTTGCTGTAAGTGAAAGCATTTTGGCCTTGATTTTGCATTTAACCCAAACAATATTTAAATATTACCACATCTAGATAAACATTGCGTGTATATGTGTTTCAACCATTACTCACAGATCATTCAAACGTGTTGACACAATAATTGTTTATATGCATACGGTACACATAAATAAATTTTTCCACTAAAATAACTTAAACTTAATACATTACCATGGCTGCACTTGAAGTCATTATAAGTATAGTGATTATCACGGTGCTGAATGCATTTATTTATAAGTTCGCTGTATGTCATATTTCAGAACGTCTTCTTAGCGAACAATGGCTGATCTTTATAAACAGGGATCATTCTGCATAAATATTGTCACTTGTCGATAATAGCAAATGTATCGTAATCACTTGGAAGTTAAATAACACGTGGAACTATAACTTGCTCTTCAAATCAGTCATCGCGAGGCAAAATGAATTCGCCACACCTTTGTACTAGGTCTTAGAATTAGGAAGTAATGTCTTAGCATTTTACACTTATTTATTATTATCCGAAATTACTGTTTAAGATGTTTTGTGTTAGGTGCTGGCTAATAATTGTTTAAACAATGATAGCTGTTTATTTTAAATTAGGCAAGCTGGTTTTAACATAGAGTACAATTAATGTAAATTATTTAAATATTGTGTAAGTTGACTCCGGTCTCATATTTTCGTATTTCCGATTGAACAAAGTTTATGTTTTTCCGCAGTAAGAGTATTATTTATACATTGCATGCGGATGTATTTGTCGCACTGCAAGCTCTAATGTTAAAATATTTTAGAAGCGTTTAGTTTCTCGCACAAACGAAACTGTTTCACATCATACGCTGTCATCTGCCATCAGCAAGTTATAAAAACTGAATTTTCATCCTCAGAAGACTGTACACGAGCGTAACATTATAATTAACATATTACAGTTAGATACGAATAAACACTAAATGTAACAAATAACCATAAGATCAAAGATCAAGGACATTACACGACGCTTAAGGTACAGCGAATAACTTTCAGCAGTCACTATAACGAGAGTTTTTGTTTCCTATGTTATCTCTAGTTTATGATTATATATCAAGCGTAAATATCACCAAGAAAAGTTTTTCATTATTATATTGACTATATAACTGAACTAATAAAAATGTATAAATCAAAAATAAAATTGTATCTTGAGCAGGTTAGAACCATCGAACTTTGAATCTGTAAGCCGCGGCGCTAAACACTCATCGACCACTGCTGCGAGAAGGAAAAGATCTACGCACTGCATATAATGGAAACCCATTTTTGTACCGTTTCTTTCCAGTAACACTGTGAAGTAGGCCCTACTTTTAGTGCATATTAACACGTTTTATTACCAAAACATGATTTTGATATGAAGATTCTGTTGTATGGCGTACATTTTGTTCCATCTACCACGTTATAATTGTTATAGCCGTACATGAAAACAGCAAAGGTGGAACACCTACAATACGGACGCCTACCATGTTGGAACTCGCATACGCCCACGCTGGCCTGAGTAGAACGGTCCACACGTATGCGAGAAGTTTTCGCTCCAGGATAGCAAATCTCGCACGCATGAAGCCGTATACGGGTTCGCCCCTCAACTGCGCTGGAGCTGAAGGAAGGAAGCAATTAATCTGTAGTCAATTCTTGTAAACTAACTTTGGAATGACGAGAAGATCTACTCTTACAAACAATTAATTTTTTTTTATATGGCATGCCATGTCTAAATACACATTAATTTTTTTTTTTTTCGATTGTCCTGAAGATAATATTTGAATACTATACTTGTTCCAAACTATAACGTAATTTATTCACTGCTAGTCATATTGCCCCACCAACATATCCAAATAGCCCCTCTAAGTTTCTTCAATTTTAGTATGGAGATACTTTGTTAAGGCTATCCAAATAACCCCACTATACCCTAAACATTTTTGAGATCTTCTATTTTTGTAGTGCATTGATTTGGTGTATTTATTATGGTTTAGTCAGCGTAAGCCATGTAAGAGCCCGAAAAAAGTTTTTTTCCGATTTGATTAGAAAAGTCGACATTTCTCTACTTTCCTTACGTTAAATATTAATGTATCATATAATTAAACCTTCCTCGAGAAATGCTCTAAATGAAGGTGAAAACCGCAACAAAATCCATCAAGTAGCTTAGAAGTTTTATCCGCATACACAGCCACACGCGACCGGGCGACTCTGTTTTGTACTATAATGATATCAACACACCTCGGTAAAAAATGATCCCATTAGTTGTCACGCCACTGAAACTGGCGCAATAGTAACAGGTGTGAGTTAATTACATTTTAACAGCGTCACTGATATACGCACATTAATTTTTACGAAAGGCTAATGTTAATACTCTATTCAGGTTAGGAACATAACGAGATGTCTTACCGGAGAGTTTGGCATAGGAAGAAAAATTTCAGCCTCTAGGTGCGCAGTTTTGAAAAACGTAACTTTTAATTAAAGTTTTCAGTTACGCAAATTATAAAAAGAAATTGTACTTTTTTTTACGAAGTTTTTGTATACTTCATTATGATTCTTATTTATACCCGGTTTCATAACGTAGAAAATAGAGAACATCTGGTATACGCTGTTCACGGTAAACTGAGCACTTTTGAAAGCCTTGCTTAGCATCTACTTGTATGCACGCTGTCTAGTCCTCAGCCTCATGTGAGATTAACATTGCCATGGGCCTCATCACTTTATTCATGCGTCGGTCAAGTGAAGCTGTGAAATTATTAGAAGAGTAAATATTTAAAAATAATATGCTCTTTTCTACACTTCAACTGCTTTAAAAAATAATAGAAAGCGAAATAAATAATTTAAGTTATTGCAAATGGTTACTTAACACTTTTTATTCAACGTTAATAAATCGGGCTACTTTCCCTCCATTATTACCAGCTTTACGGGACGCATTTCACTTAGTGCGCCCGTTTAAATATATACAGGTAGGAGCAGTGACTTTTTCTTAAGGTTGATTTTGAAAGTGCTTACTTATCGTGAGCAGTCTTTATATTTTATAATTAGTTGCTGTTCTGTTTTTTGACTCAATTCCCTATTGGAATTTTCCAGTGCTGTTTGCATATATTAATTTTCTCATCCATAGGTTGCTTGTCTTTATTAAGTATTTCTTCGT
This sequence comes from Dryococelus australis, assembly GCA_029891345.1. Lineage (NCBI taxonomy): Eukaryota > Metazoa > Arthropoda > Insecta > Phasmatodea > Phasmatidae > Dryococelus > Dryococelus australis. The sequence continues at coordinate 22,741,505 of CM056993.1, forward strand.
GCTCAGTCCTGTTATTTCTATGACAGGCATCTGCATCGCAATGGCGAATGTCCAAAAATCTCATTCTAGTCGTTACATTGTCGACACTAGGGCGTACATAGTGGCGAAGATTTGCCCTTTGCCAAAATCTTAACGTTGATCTCCCTAACCTGTAGTAGAAGTAATAACCTTAGAAAGCAGCGAAGATTCACAGCGATCTGCAAAATAAAAAATCGAAGCAGGGCTTGGAGAAGGGCTCAATACCCAGGCTCAATACGTGGTCAGCGGCCCTGGGGGCGACCTCGTAGGACGGAGGCGACGCTCGCGTGCCGACGTCTCCTCAGGGTGTTGAATAAGTTAGCGACGGTGAGCGCCTGCGCCCTAACACCCCTTCCGCCGCCGGACGTCATGGACTCGTCCAGTCGCTCTTGTGTACCGTGCCAGCCGGCTCGCTCTTGCGTCTATCCTGCCTGCCTACCCGCCTGCTACGTCGAGACTCGCGAGTCAGGTAAACAAAGTCATCCACACAATTTAAAAACTCCATGTTTTTTTAATATATAGAATGTCGCCAAATTACACGTCAATACTTCGAAGAAACATTCCTTACACCTGGAGGATGAGAAAATGTTATATGAATATAGGTCCGCAAACGCTTCGTTTCTTTACTACAGCCCATAATGCATAGCGTACAGTGTATGGCCTGCGGGCAGGATCATTGTTCTGTGGAATGCCATCGCAACGTTCGTTTGCAAGACACACGACACCTCACACTACGACACTACCTCTAGAACTGTAGGAGCAGCACAGGAAATGTTCATAATGCCCTCCATCAGCACGAACACATGCATCAACCCGCCTTTTCATAGACACCCGGATGCGTTGATCAATCCATAAAAATTCCTGGTTATGTCGCAATCCACCACAATTTTGGTTTTGGAGGGTGCCAACATCGTCCACTGGGGCTACATACACAAGTGCCTTTCAAAACAGGGCTCCTCGGGGGCTGGTATGGGGCTGCCAATTACAGCCCCGATGGCATTCCACAGTAACATGATCCGTCACGTGGACCATACACTGCAACTTATGTATTACGGGCTGTAATAAAGAAACGAAACGTTTGCGGACCTATGTTCATAACGTTTTTTCATCCTCCAGTTGTGAGGAATGTTTCCCCGAAGTATTGAGGTGCAGTTTTGCAACATCTTGTATTTTATGGTTTCGTGAAATAATGTCAGTCACAATTTCATAAAAAAAAAGTCAAACTAGTTTAAAAATAACCTTCTATTATTTTTTTAAAGGCAGAATGACGAGCATTTTAACTTTAAATTTTTTGCCAGGCAAATTTCAAAAAACCTACACGAGCTCAGCGCTTGATTTTAGCTTAAGTGTTTCTTGGAGTCTTAGGAACCCCACATAGAAATTTATGTGAAGCCTGGCATTTTGTTCGCCTGTGATTAGGGTTTGACTTCTTGCTATTTTGAATTTTAATTTTAGTGTTAAAATTGAAATTATTATTATGGTCGAACCGCTTAAAGAAATTCCATGAGGTTTCTTCGCTTTATTCTGATGACATTAACATAATTTTAACCTTAGCCAAACATGCTAATTATGCACGATTTTGAAATTTGTATACCGAAACGTAGGACCCATGAGTATAAATTACCATAATTTCCATAATTTGTTCTTTTTTTTTATTTTTTTTATTCCCATCAGACTACTATTTGAAGTAAAGTAAAGCCACATAACTATAAAACTCCTATTAAATAAAGAAAGTTATTTTTGGTTGCCTATCTCAGGGATATGTTTGTGAGGGAACAATCGATGAGACGCTATGGGCGATGCCGACCGGCTTAAGGAAAGAGATATCGTCTCTACGCGCTAACCACTGAAGGAGCCACGTTTAATAGCGTTGCCAAAAAATAATAATATATTTCAAACACGCTGCAACGCGTTTCAAGCGCCAGATAGGCGACCACCTTAAGCAATAAGGTTACAAAATTCAACTGACACATTAAAGGCTGTTCACGATAAAGTGATCACTTTTGAAATCAACCTTAGAAAGAAGTCATTGCTCCTAACTGAATATATTTTCACGGGTGCACTGAATGACATGCGCCCGGTAAAGTTGGTAACGGTGGATGAAAAGTAGTTCCATATCTTAATGTCGAATAACAAATTTTAGGTAACCATCTGTAATAACTTAATTTTTTTTTTTTTTTTTTTTTAAACCATCGAAGTATAAAAATTGCCAGATTTCTAAAATATTTTATTTTCCGATAATTTCACAGTTTCGCCTTACCGACGCATGAATAAAGTGATGAGGCCCATGGTAATATTAATTTATCATAAGACGGGAGAATACGCAACATGCACACAAGTAGATTTTAAGCAGGGCTTTCAAAAGTGCTCATTTTATCGCGAACAGCTTGTACTTTAACGTTAACAGTAGGACATGTCGTATTCAGGAAACAACCAAATACGTCACTCATGGGGTGATTTTTCGAAGGTATGATCCAAAAAAGTGCGCACAGACCATGAATAGAGTATAAAAGATTTTCGAGTAAGGTGGATGGTCCGTGGGAGATGTGTCTTGAGGCATCTCGCTTATACAGCTAGGAGTTCGGACCGGTAATGTTTGTAGTCCGGTGTCATTGGGACGAGCCTTTGTTTCTAACCTTTCCGTGCATAGTAAGTAAAATACACAGATTAAATTTTGTTACGCAGGTTAGGCACCGCATTTCAGCACGTAGGGCATGATACTGCAACACAAAATTCACTAGGCTAGAAGCAACGAGAACTAAAATTTCGGTTAGCTCAAAACTGCTGTTAGGCGTAAACTTAGTGACCTCGAAGCAACTAATCCCAAATTAAGTAGCCTTAATTCCAGTCGTCCTCGTATCAGTAGCCTGTGAGTCGGTAGATGCTTAATGATTTCCCCTCAAGTCAGTAGGTCTAACGTGAGTAACCCTCAAGTGAGTATCCATCAATTCAGTAGTTCGCAAGCCAGTGGCTCGTTAATAGTTTTCCTAAAATCAGGAACCGTGACGTGAGTGATCTTCAAGTCAGTAATCCCAAGGTCAGTAATAGTTTAATCATTGGTCCTTAAGTAAATAGCCCTAATGCGAGTGACCTTCAAGTCAGCAGTTTTTATGTCACTAGTTCGCAAGTAGGTAACCGCTTAATAATTTGCTCTGAAGTGAGTAGCCGTAACGAGATGGGCTCTAGAACCAGAAGCCCATTAGTCAGTAGTCGCTTAATTACTGACTCTGAAGTCAGTGATGTTAAAGTCAGTAAACCCTATACGAGTAACTGTAAACCGAGTGTCTCTAAAATACTTTGATAGCTGGCGACAGCGAAAAAGGTTTGTTCTAGCCAAAAAATATGTTTGTATTGGGCCGAAAATATATTTAGTTGTCCCAACAAAATATTTTGTTGAGTAGACTTGAAAGGCAAAATAATTCGTTTTGTACATCTAACGACATCTGCACTTGAATCAACAAAACCTCTGTGGTGGGACAAAATAAATTGAGATTGTCAACAAAATGTTTAATTTAACCATCTGTATGCACTTGTTTGGCCACCAACTTGTCTTCGTTCGAAAATACAGCTGATGCAGGTACAGCACCGACACAAGAACCTGCAACTTCTTTCACAAGCTATGCATGCAGCTAATGGCTAGGTTGTATTTTCAAAGGTCCATAAGTCGCTTCCAATCGGGAATGGACTATAGGTTCGAAACTCGATCAGGCTTCCAATTTTTTTTCGTATTGACATAAACTATTAAGTTTACGTAAACTCATACAAATCTTCAGTTGCGCCAACCAATAATAACAAAATAGTTTGGTTTCAACAACACGATATTTCGTTGCCTTTATGCAAACAATTAATTTGGTCGCGCTAAGCTTCCTTCTACTACAGGTGAGCAAGATCAATGTTAAAAGTTTGGCAAAGGGAACATTTTCGCCACTAGGTAAGCGCTGGTATCGCATGAGTACCAGATTTTCTCTATTTACTACATTAAACAAGCAGGATAATTGCAATAATCATAATCAAATATAACATAACTTCGTTACCAAGTAAAATATTTATCTTTTATCATTTGCGTAGCTAAAGATTGTAATGAAGAGGAGTGTAAATTGAAAACAAAAAAAAATTGTGAAATCGTTGTTTGCGCGTATTCGCGTATCTCGGTTATGTTCTATAAATACGAATTGTTCACTAAAAAGGATAAATAACAATCATCTATGCCTCTATGTTTTTACTTTTAACATATTAAGTGTATTCTTGGAGAAAAAAATTCGTGAAAATTATTAAATATCATATTTTTAAGGCTTGTCTATGCAGTTTCCTTAAGCGGCAAGTAAAGAAGTACGAAGGTACGAGCGTAGTTTAATCTGCCAGATTTTATTGCGTGTAATAAAAGTCCTACTGTTACAGATCTAATTTTACACAGCGCAGCGTTACGACGGAAACACTGCACGCCTTGCGCGTAGGAGCGATGAGGCACTAGGGGTATGTGTTAGTATCGCCCGTATCGCTCCCTCGCTTCTTGACCTCGGACGCGCAACTACACACTTCTCTTAAGGTTGAAGTAAAGCAACTGCATATGGAGCACTGCACCCGACTATACAACGTGAGGAACTCATTAAAAAAAGTAGTACAAACACCATCAAAATTGCAGAAAAGTGCGGTTCATGCTTGGTATGAAAGAAGAATGTATTTATTTTGCTATATTATAAAATATTTTACTAAAATAAACTTTTTAAATGTAAAAAATAATCGATTAAAATAGTCTGTAATTCTAACAATATTTAAGCGTATTTCCATTGTGGGTGCTTCAGAAAACAGAATTTGCAAGAAAATCTTCGTCGTAGAATATCGTCATATAAGAAAATTGTAATAACGATGTAGGAATTAACTTTTATAATTGATTTTATGTGCGTCTATTCGTCAGAAACATTTATGGCTGAAACTGACGTAAATAAAGGTAATTATAAAATTGATATGATACATTATTACTATGATTTTATTGCACATGATTACATTAAAAATTACGACGATCTTTCCTGAAGAATATTTTGTCGAAAATGATGCTTCCCGAGGCATCAAAAAAGGAAATGCATTTATATTTGGTTAAAAATGAGGACTTTACCGATCGATTAAATTTTTACATTTAAAAAGTTTATTTTAGTAAAATATTTTATAATACTGCAACATATATACATTCTTCTTTCATATACAGCATAAATCACACTTTTCTGACAATTTTTATGGTGCCTGTACTAATTATTTAATGGGTTCTTCACATTGTACAGTCAAGCGCAGTACTCCATAGGCAATTGCTTTACTTCAACCTTACAAGTAATTCTTTTGGATTACAGCGCACCTGGCGGCGGAATTTTTTTTCCCCCCGTGCCGGACTCTCTCATAAGAAATGTCGTTTTGTTCCGAACGTGTACCAGAAGTAACCTTAAGCTGTGTCCGAAATGGCGAATTTGGGGAATTAGGATTAGGGTTTAGGAATTTAGGGGTGGATGGTTTCGAACAGCTTGTGACAGCGCTACATGCGACGAAGGTGGAAACTACAAGCTTGTGGAATTTCAACGTTATTTTGTTTTTCCACGCCGTCAACAAATAAAATAACTTTCTCCCAAGCAATTCACGCAACCCCGTTGTCTTGTGAATAACTGATCTTATTTCTTTGTACTCGATATCATTCTTCTCGTTATTTCTTCGCTCCCTGCAATTAACATTCCATTTCAAATAACAACCGATCGCTTTTAATTTTATTTAGCAATTTTAATACATTTTACGAACTTTATTTAAAAATAACTATGTTGATCCTTAATATTCCATTTTTTACGCGCATGTATTGTGCAGGCAGCGTTTCCAGGACAGAAAATACCGACGTTTCCACCACAACACGGAAAATAAAACGTAAATAAACAACAGGAGACGATTTTACGGACCTATTTGGGGATTTAGTGTGCTACTTCACCTCAGGAAATTTCAACACTAAATCTTCAAATATTTAGGGCCTAAAATTGGTCACGTGGTCGATTTAGTAACCTAAATAATGGCCTTGTAGTAGAGACCTGAAAAATTCGCGAGTTCATTGACCTGCAGGCTAAACTCTACAGTTGGGTGTACAAATATGCCGATAACATATGCACATTGGTTGTCTGCTGTCACAGGGCAAGCTTTCTCAAGGAGGTGTCAATTGCCGTGTGGACCAATGACTAAAGTTATATAAATGCACGTATTTGAAGTCTAGCTTGTCCTGTAATGAATCCGCGAACTGTTCAGGTCTGTATCTCGTAGCCGCTGCGGACACGGCTGTAGTTGCGCCAAGCAGGTTTTGTTTGATTCAAGAAGACGTCTTGCCGAGTGTGTGTGTTGGTGCGCAGGAAGGTCGCACGGCGCTCCACTACGTGGGACACTGTAAGTCCCCGGAGGACTGCTGGGAGGTGCTGACGGCGGCCGGGGCAGACCAGAACATCGTCGACTCCAAGGGTAACATCGCCGCCTACTACCTGGACCACCCGGAACAAGCAGAGCTGTCCGAGGCCCGCCAGTTCAGCACCACCATGAAGAGGTTCACCTCCGGAAAGGGCGGTCAGTAGCCGACCACTCCACCTGCACCTTCTCTTCCCTTCTCTCTCTCTCTCTCTCTCTCTCTCTCTCTCTCTCTCTCTCTCTCTCTCTCTCTCTCTCTCCTCGCCGAGTGTCGAGATCACGCGACCCCGAGTTCAAACTCCACGCCAAAACGCGTCACTTTTTAATGTTCCGCGAAAACACTAACGCCCGGGTGCACCATCGTGGTTCGAAACTCGATCCGAGATCGGATCTAAGGTCGACACAGAAAACTGTTGCACCATTCGAGTTCAGAGCTGGACTGGAGATCGCGATATGAAATTCGTTTCGAACTTCTGAAATTGGCGGTTCGAAATTTCGATCCAAGATCAGCAGCCGTCGTCGACAAATGTAGTTTGAAAATACGCCAACAGATAGAACTACGTCAGATTGGTTTTTTTTTTTTTTTTTTTTTTTTTTGGGGGGAAATTAAAACAACATTATACGCACTTGAATATTATTCAGTAAAATTCGTAAAACAATAATTCACTTAAAACAGATCAAACATCGCGCATCTAGTTCTATCTATAGTGAAAAATACTCATACTTTCCCCCCCCCCCCCCTTAGCAAAATGTTTCATTTGTACCCTGCCTATAACTCCGCGCAATTATTAGGAGAGCGGCATACCCTTAAAAATTGGTAATTAAAATTAGAAACATGTCTTAAACTGCTAAGTTCCGCTGAGAACCGTTCGCCAAAGCGTGTTAAACCAGGTCAGCGTTTCGTGTTCCTTTAACGTACACATGACTATTACGTCATATCCCTTAATTTCCTGGTCATGGGCTATTGTAGTAAAATGTTCACACATTGCATACATCAAATCAGTTTTACACACCTCACGAATTTGTTATTTCATCTCACGTAGTTTCTGGCAGTTTCCAAATAACTCATTTTATTTCTCAATTTGTAGGGGCGTGTGATTACTTCAGTAAATACGTTCTATCATAGGCCGAATTAAGTAATTTTTGTACCTCGCTTTCCCTATATGATCATCTCACAAAGTTAGTACCTGAGGTTCAGGACAGCCCTGTAGAATAACTGATATAGTCTATTCGCGGTTTATTCACACTTTTTGAATCAAACCTTTGAAAAATCAACCCATGTATGACGTTTCTAGTTATTTCCTAAATATACCATGCATAACAAGCGTTCTGTACTTGTGTTCATAAAAGTAACACTTTTTTTTTTTTGTTAAGTTGAAATGTTATTTATATTCTCTCTGCATTGTAATATTTCATTTATAATTAACTTGAATTTTAAAACGGTGAGGAAACCTGTGTGTTAGTGACGCCTAGTATGAAATAGTTCTCGTTCGAAATATTAGGGCCTGTTACAACTGAGTGCGCACGATTGTGGTGCTTTATTCTCTGATGTAATTTTCCAGACTAAGTTAAGCTTAGTTTGCATGAGGCGGAGGAATATCCTGGAAGTAGAACTTTAGCAGGGCTTCATACAAGTGTGTAGTAATCGTGAATGGATTATAACATAATGTTACGTGCTGCAGCTGGCGCCGACTCAGTTGCCCCGCGCCGTAATCGGAGACCCACCTCGCCCTCCCCTCTTTCTGGAACAATGCGCTCGCGGCCTCTTGAGCTGCCCCCCTTTTTGGGAATCCCATGAATGCCAACAGCGCCGAGACTTGCTGACGTCACAGACCTCCTCTCGCCTGCTAGAGTTTCCGATACGTTTAGCGACGACGCAAGAATGTTCTGGCGAGACTGGCTGCTGCCTCAGCCCTCCGCGACGCATCACGCGTGTTGGGGAAGATTCTAGGTGGCGGCCCAAGACACGATATATACTGCCGCAACCCAGCGGCCGGCAGTCTTTGACGGAGGCCGCCTGGCCGAGTGTGCGCAAGCGAAGTAAAGTGTGGACGACGACTGGAGATTGTGGGACGACGGCGAGTGAGGTGTTCGTGGCTTGAATGAACGAGAGGGTGTGAAACCGACGAGTAAAGCCTACTGCGCGTGAGGGGGCTTGGAGGACTCTGGAACGTTCTGACTGGCGGAACATGGACTGAACTGAGGTGGTATTGAATTGAAGTGTAATACTAATTTTATTGTAAATATTTTAACTGTCAAATATGGACTCATAAATTATAAAATAATTGAATAGGTTGATACACTCTATATTGGGACTAATATTTAATTATTTAATTTCATTGATTTCTTTGTCGTAATTATACATTTCATTAATTGGTGTCAATTGTGAACAGTAAGTGATTTCAATTGATTGTGAGAATTTGAGTTCAGAGTATTTTGCTGTAGTTATTGTAAATAAAATAAGGAAATTATTATTTAATATTTTATCTGATTGAAACATCCATCCCTTAACAAAATTGGTATAGCTGACTTATTTTCTACAGAGAGAAATTGTAAGAATAATATGTATTTAAATAAATAAGGCATGTTTCATTGGGCAGCGCCTGAAACCTCTGCTCATAGTTTCCTGTGAACTTTCCCCGAAGAGGTGTATCGACTGAAATCCTACGAATAATTTATGAGGAGCTGGTAGCATTTCGTAACTTTCCTCTAGTCTGCCGCCAAATGCATAGTTTTGCGTGCCAGTTGCTCCCAGCGGCATGGTTACTGCTGAGGAACTGCGGCCCATCATGATTAAATAAACTCAAGTAAATATTCCATATGTCAGTTCAGTACTAAGCATAACCTGTGAGCAGCTGTACGTCTCTTGCATTATTAAGAACTGCGACTTCGTCTAGCGACTAACTGCATAAAAGGCAACAATGTTAGGGAGAACGTCTATAGCTACTCCGCGGTTCATAGAATACTTTTGAAACAAACCTTTGAAAAAAAAAATCCCTTGCCCATAACTTTATGTCTTTCAAGCGACACATTAATTTGCATGCTCCTAGCAAAGTTGGGAAACAACGCATGAAAGAATAGTTCCATGTCGTGAACGGAGAATGAAAATTGTGACATTTATATCTTTAAACACCTGATTTATCACATTTAATTTTTATTTGTTTAATGCGCTTTAGGTTACGAATTAAAGTACCAGTAACATACTCACATTTCTGATAATTTAATGGTTACACGCTATCAGCTCATGAATACAGTGGCCGGGTCCATGGCAGTCAGAGTGTTACATGTATCGGAAGAATACAAACTGGGCAGGGGAGTATATCCTAATCAGTGCTACCAAATGTAATTAAGTACCCGCGAACAGTTGTTAGTTGTTAATATTTTCTTTCGCGTACCGCGGAACACCTGTTAGGTAATCTAATGGTTGAGAGACCAGAAAAGTTTATATTAAGGACCTATGGGAGTGTTTCCCTGTAGCGTGGGTGGAAGGCCCTCATAGGAAAACAGCCGGCCGGGATCGAAATCACGACCCCTCGTATGCGAGCAATGCACGCTGCAGTGTGATGGATCACGCTTGCATACAAACGATCGGTTAAGCTTGTGGACCTAAAATGAAACGAATCTCACGCAGGATCCTTACGTTGCCACACCGCTCTTGGGATATACTTATGTCATTGCGACAGGCGTGTCTTAATTAAAATAATATTGAATGTAATCTTTATTTGTCTTCAGGGTAGTTTCTGTTATGTGTTGAGGTACAGATAAAGGTATGAGACGTTGATTAGTTATTTTTAACTTGGCGTTAACGAGATCCGTTCTAGTATTCATAAATATGTACCTGGCACTTTTAATCCAACGTTAATACACGATACTCCTCTATATCCGTCGTTACTTAATTTTACTAGGGCGCGTGACAGTCAGTTGTACCCGTGGTAGATAGGGACAGTTATATTTTTCAAAGGTTGGTTTCAGAAGTGCTTGATTAACCGTGAATAGCCTACAAATAGAAGTACGGACTAGAAAAACACGTGTCAGCCGCTCATAATCCAACTGCTTAGTTCCGAAAGAGAGCGTTTTTTTTTTTTGCCAATAGACTGTCGCATCCGCGTTATTCCGATGGTGGTTAGCAAACTTTTTACATAAATACGTGTTTTGAAATTTTATTACACTTTATATGGCCTAGTTTTATTGAAGTTACGATTTACCCATGCTATGCTATATTTGTGTTTGTGTTTAAGTATACATCAGTGTATATTTATATATATTTGAAATTAAATTTTTTTTTTTTTGGAAAACTTAAAATTAACAAATGAGGGTATCAGTACGACGACAAAAATCAGTCTATTTTATTTTAGTATATGGATCATCACTTTTAACTTATTGAAAAAATAATTCATCTAGAACGTATTCCAGCCAAGTATGCTACCTTTTAACAACTATCACACATTTGCCAGTTTTACATAAAACGGAACAGCTTATGTACTCCATAGCAGTTAATGAATCGATGCAGATTTATGGCTGTAATAGATTGCTGTAAATTTCGAACGCTACGGACACAATTAACGCTAGTATGACGTTTCTGGGTTGTTCTGCGAAGTCGCAGATCGTTGAAGGAAGATTATTTTATTGGAAAGCTATTATTCGCACAAGACAATCAAGCTAAATGTAAGAACGCTCTAGGAGCCAGAGATTGATGGACGTATTCAGGGTATTGAACATCTCGAAGACGAGAAATTTTTCTAGACGTGTATATCAGATAGACAACGCGGAAACTGGGGAGAAAAAAAATTGGCACGCGGAAGCTAATTGATGCTCTGCTGATAAGCTTCTACTGCGGAACCTGTAAATTACCATCATCCAAGAAATGTGATCTGAAACGTGGCTCTAAACTGGACTTCATTATTTTTATTTTATTACGCCTGGTAATGCTCCCATTTTTATCACTTATTTGCTGATCGGGAGGCGGAGGGAGGTAAGGAGCACGTTTAATATGATCCGTTTACGGTTACTTCAGATTTTCTTGAAGCCTCGCTAAAGTTCTACTTACAGGATATTCCTCCGCCTCGTGGAAACTAAGCTTAACCAAATGTAGAAAATTACACCAAAGGACAACGCACCGAGTTCGTGCGCACTAAGTTGTAACGATATTCCCCATGAGAACTATTTCTTACTAGGCAATACCAACACACATGTTTTCTGACTGATTTTATTCATAATTATTACAAAATTGAATATTATAATTTGTAGATAAAATACATGTAAAATTTCAATTTTACGAAAAAATAAGATACTTTTGTGTTAACGCAAATATAAAACGCTTTTGATACATGGCATATTAAGAAAAATAACTACACACACCATACATGGGGTGATTTTTTCAAAGGTTTGATTCTAAAAGGCGTGAAGAAACCACGAATAGTTAGCACTCGCAATGTGAGTGAGTGAAGAGATTTGGGCGGCTCTTAACATCGAGGTCCTGAGAGCCTATTAGGATGCCGGTGAAGTGAAGTGCGTATGGAGCAGCGCCGGAATGCAAGGGCGGGGCGAAACGGGAGCTCCCCACGAAAATGGGAAAAAGTGATCAAAAATGTCTGCCGTCGACGAAAATTTGTAGTCCGTAATGACGAGTATGATACAGGGGAAGTTAATTGCACTGTCGAGCCGATCCAATATCATTTTTTAACCCCCCCCCCCCCAAAAAAAAAAAAACCGCCACTCACCCAGGCGTGAAAAACAAAACACGTGCGCGCCCCAATTGCAATACGCCGCGCCTCCCGACGTTGAGGGGAAATATCGATAACGGCCGGTCGATGACTGGTCGATAGAGTCGCACGATCTACTTGCTGGTCGCTCGCAGCAAGGCGGGAGGGGGTGGGGGCAGGTGCGATATCGAGCCGGCCTTGCCAGCCTTGATGAATTACCCGGTCATGTTTCTACGAAGACACGTCGACACTGGATACTATGGAGAGGGCGAAGCCATTGCGAGAATTCTCCTTTCTGGAGTCTGTTTTATAGCTCTGTAAGCGCCGTTGTGTGGGGTGGACGATCAACTGTCGGAAACCACAGCTCCTTTTTTTTTTTTTTTTTTTTTTAAGAATCAAACCCGATATCCCCCCTCCCCTTGGTAAATTGCAGTGACGTGAGTGTTTGCCTATCTTAGACAAAGCACGACGACGTGTGATATAACATGTTGCCGGTTACTTGGGTATTTTTGTATTGGTAAGATGGAAAGTCAATAGCTCTGACCGCACTTAACACCGACACTTCCTAGAAAGTGGATATAATATAGCCCCTACCGGGCAAGCGGAAGTTTTCCTGAAGTCAATAGCCTTAAAGACACTCGTCCCACAGAATATAGCTCTGAAGCCTCTGGTCCCAAATTTGTTAGTCTTACCACAGTTGTTATTAAGAATCGTTTATCTTAATATGCAGCCCTTACCTACTCTTCAATACTGAAAGCCTGTATGTGAAAAGTCTGTAGTTCGGAAGTTCGTAATCTTAAAATCTGCAGTCCTAAAGTATGTCGTGAATTTTTTTTTCTAAAGTATATATAACCCATAAGTATACGCACTAATATATTATTAGTAAATTTAAAACATCATTGTATACGTATAGTAGAAAGCCATAGGTGGTGAACTTCTTTGCTATGCATCCATGGCTGCTTCCTTACACTTGCCCAGGAATGAGTCTAATGAGTAGGGTGGGTGAGTGAGTAGATTTGGGCGGCTCTTAACATCGGGGACTTGAGAGCCGATAAGGGTGAAGTGAGGTAAGTATGGAGCAGCATCGGAATGAAAGAGCGGGGGGAAACGAGAGACCACCGAGAAAACCCGCCGGTCAGCGGCATCGTCCGGCACGATTCCCACTTGTGAAAATCCGGGAGTGACCCGGGCGGGGATTTAATCCGGATAGCCATGGTGTGAGGAGAGCATGCTAACCGCTCATCCACCGCGTCGGCTCCTATAATGTGTAGGGAAGCTCTCAGCTTTGTACAGCAACAAAGCTGGCTAAACATCCCTATATCTGCAGAATGATGCGTGGTTTTATTTTGGTATTGTTTCCATACTGTTTATAGGTCACAATCTTCCATTAGCTTGGAGTGTATGAAGGTTACTAAAACTGTTTTCGTAGAGAAGCCTAAAGCCCCTGTCACAATGTCAAACTGCTTCCAATAAGTTTGGTCAAATAAAGTTGTACAGGTATGACGTACACGAAACGTCATAAAAGCCGCCATTTTTGTCTGAAATAGTTGGATGGCTTCAGTTTCCATCAGACATTTGAAAATTGGACCGGTTCCAAAATGTATTTGATGTTTGACGGTCTCAGCCAATCAGAATAGTGCACGGCAAAATTGGAAGTCAAGAAACTTAAAATAGCGAACAATTGCTGGAAACGAAGTAAGTTATGAAGATTATTTATTTATTTAGAAGCTATCTAGACGTGAATGCTATTTTAATTGAATATTGCACATAATATTATGAACTCAGAGGCAATTATTTCGTTTTGCAGAAATCATATATTTTAAATAAAATTTTAATTTAGTAAAGAAACGAAAATAAATTACAATATTACCTACAGTTCTTCCTGTAATGGACCGCATGGAAAAACAAAGGCAATATTTCACTACGAAAATAATTTTTTTAATAATATTTCAAATTAGATTCTCCCAATTAAAAAATTTAACAGTATAACACATTTCCAAACACATTCAAGATTATTTGATAAAATCTGTTGGAAGGAAAGATTTAATGGCCGCATTTTGTCCTCAAATTTTACTGTCAAATATAGCTGAAGGCAAAAATATGATAGTGTGACAGGGGCTTTAGGTATGTTGTTCTTAATAGTAGTTGGCCTTAAGTCTGTAGCCTAGAAGTCTACATCTCAAAAGGGTGCAGTCGAAAAGTATCCTGTCTCGGTTTCAGTATGCTACCAAAATGCAGGGTCCGCATTGTTATGTTGGGGCTAGTAACTTGAGGGCCCGTGGCTTGAGGGGAGGGCTGGTGTGTGTCCAAGCGGAGCGAGTTTAGGATGTCAATGTCTCCGGGGACGCAGGTTTCGTGGTGACGAAGGCGAACATCCGCATCTGGATCCACGACCGCGACCTGGGCCGGCTGCAACAGATGCTGTGGGAGGGCCACGGCAACAAGCTGCGGGTCGAGACGAGCAACAACCCGCGTGTCAAGAGGTTCCTCGACGCCGTGCCCTACATCATGGTGAGTGTGCTGCTCCTTCGATCTGGAGGTCGTTCTGCGTGACCGAGACCTGCCAGCGCTGGGGACGACCTAGGAGTAGGTGCTCGCATCGAAATATCTGGTCGCCTTTGTGCCCAAGGCACTAAACTTGAATGTGGTCTCCCCCTGGTCGATTCACATGTATAATACTTTCAGCAGTTTATGGAATTGGAACACGTGTTATCATTATTAATATTTTTAACTTTTCGAACAGGCGCCACAGGAATTAAAATTATAATAATAAAATTTCATAATGAAAATGGGAATTGTAATCTTACCAATCCATGTTACTGAATATATAATCACCTTGATTAAGAATGGCCAAACACGAACTATCTCTTCCGTTTCCCGTAACTGAATACTGGAACATCATCATTTAATGTAAAACCTTTCTTTGAGATACATCGAAATATGTTCTTCTCTCTCTCTCCTCTTATGACTACTATCACCATCAACAGACAAGTATTTGAACAAACTTTCAACTGGTTGTAATGGAGGCCAATAGAAAATACTGGGATTGTAAAAGGAGGTCTGCCATTAAGTCAGAACGCTTCGATGAACCTGAAGTTATTAGTGTGTCCTCTGATAGTTCAAGTTCTACTATAAGTATTAGTGATATGTTTGAAGGTTCTGCAGCTTCGATTTTCGAAGAACCTGTGGCAGGTCCATAAAATAGTTCTCCACATGTAGATTCAGTCGATAGGGATGGCTGTCCCACTCCTTGCTGGTCTGAATGTGCAGATAAGGGTCCTGATTGGACAAGTGATTCAGACTTTGAGGACTGGCCTTCGAGTAGGCTTTCAGTTTTCTTACGAACACCGAAATGGACCCTCGGGTTTTCTGTGAAATAGTTGTTTGCGCGAATGCGGGCATCTCGGTAAATCAATGTTCTGAAAATACGACTTTTTGTCAGAAAAGATTAAAAAACAATTACCTATGCCCCTATTCTTTTACTTTTGTCATATTAGGTGTATTCTTAGAGAAAATATTCATGAAAATTGATCAAATATCGCATTTTTAAAGCTTGCCTATGCAGTTTCCTTAAGCGGCAAGAGAAAAGTAATTACAAAGATACGGGCGTAGTTTAATCTACGGTCTTGCATCGCGTGTAATAAAATCCCACTGTTAAAGATGCCATTTGCACAGTACAGCGTTACGACGGAAACACTGCACGCCTTGTGCGTAGGAACGATGAGACACAAGGCGTGCATGTTAGTGTCGCCCGTATCACTCCCGCGCTTCTTGACCTTGGACGCGGGGTTCCCCGAAGTCCATCCCACTCTTATCAGGGGACGGCTTACAAACTAACTTATGATCCAACTTAAACTGTCACCCATTCCTTATCTGGGATTCGAACCCAGAACTTCCTGCACCCCAGACAGGCGGCACACCATCCGACTGCACCACGGTAGGATGACTACTTTCAGCAATGACCTTATCATTTTATGTTCTAGTATTAAGACAAAAGTGAACTGCATGGCCGTATGCTACGTTATGGAGCCTGTACCAGAAGAATCATAGCTAAAATTCTTGCGAAACACTTATATTAGCCATTTTTCACTTTAAATAAACCGATATTCAAGTCGGAAATAAAAAACAGAATTTAGTGTTCTGACGTGAAACATTTCTTAGATGGTACTTGTAAGCAGACACCAGTCAGAAAACACTGACCAGTTTTTAAATGACAACTATACGGCTGAAGGTCTGTATTTTGTTTGAGGGTCTGGACAAAAGGGCGCCAGGTTATTGGTGGACGTGCACACTTCGAAGTTACGCCTGTGTCGCAAGAAGAGGCCAAACTCACGGTTCGCGCCTAACTGGTATGACTGTGTTTAAAATCGCTGGCGTTTATGTGCTTGACCACGTAATGTTAAAACAAAAACTGTTTAACTGCTGCTACCAAGGCACTCACTTCCAGGGCCCTATTCTCAATAGCTTTCCCGCTTATCGGGAGCTGAATAACGCTAGTGTGTTGTTACAAGAATGCCTGAACTATTATTTACAACATTGAATCGCTTGTCTCCAGTATTACCCTATTTATTTCACACTGAACGCAATATTTAATGTCTATTTCATATCTAGTTGACGTCCTTCTCTATGTCTCTGTTTGATTATTGTCATTTAACTTATACTCATCATATACACACGTTTAGTCTATCTGTTGCCATCATTTCTAATGTTTCTCTCTCACGCATCCAGTCCAATAGTCCAGCTAGCAGTCGTGCACTTCACAGCTCTGATGTTCGCAATTGCAGATTTCCAACCCACTGGTCACTTCTCTTGCCGCGATCTTCTCTTCTCACTAGTATTCTATCTCTGAAACTTATCCATTCAACAACTCCCGGCTCGCCGCCGATTTATCATCATTGAGGCTAAGCCTCTCAGCGCGGGGGAAGTACAGACCGAGGCCCTTGTCTTCCCAAGCGGTAGTCGTTTGAATGGATCAGGGTTAGGGGCAGCTAACCCACCCCGCCCTGATCCCCCATAATATAGGCACTTTAACCTGGCACGCGCGGCGCTCGCATGTCAGGAGTGTGAACTCCCGTCCCGGAGGCTCGACGCTCTTTATATACCCGCTGGCCTTGAACTGGAATGTTCACCACACCCCGAGTCTAGCTGAGAGACACTAGGACAGCAAACCACGACAAAATTCTTCAGATAAATGCAGAAACGCAATACAACCAGGGTTAGCAATGCGCGGCGAAAAAGAGATTATGTCGGCTCGCTTTTTGTTACAGATGCGCGGTTCGCTCGCCTGTCATTCAAAACATTCTATTGACTCACTGCCGCCGCTATGATATGACTACTTTGTTCTTCACCTCCACTCGCTCATGTGGGATGCAAAGCAACGAGCACATAACACTGTTTCCTCCTCAAGTCTGTTCATCCCAAACAGATTCTGCAATGTCAGGATATTCGTAGAGTGCCAGTCAGTCGATGTGCGCAACCTTCAGCTTCACCCAAGAGTCTTGTAGATAAATCCGAAAGACCACATCATTGATCTGATTCAGAATCCTGTAGCGAGCCTTCCCAGCATTTTTGTAGCTTCGGGCAGTACCCCTTTCTCCTCTGTGGGTTGTAAAGCCACACCAGTTGCCCTTCTTTAAATACCTCGCCCGCCATTTTCCTATCATACGGCGTCTTCATCCTGTAACTATGTCTTGTGAGGTGCTGTCGATCAAAATCATGAATGCCAGAAAGTCTGTTACATAATTCGCTAGCTTAATCAGGGACTACAGCTTCCTCTTCTATCTGTCGGCTAAACATCAGGTCACTATGGGGATGTAGCTCTCTTCCAAAGAGCATCCTTGAGTGTGTTACCCTTGTGAACTCGTGAATTGCTGAGCGGTGAGCAAGAAGAAACAACGGCACCTTTGAATACCAGTACTTTTGGTTGTCTGCCACAAAGATTGGCAGGTACTGCTTAAGGGTGTGATTAAGCATCTCGACCATTTCATCCGACTGAGGGTGTAGGGCTGTAGTCCTAGTCTTTTTCATGCCCAAAATATTTGTTACCTCCTGGAACACCGCAGCTTCAAAGTTTCTTCCCTGGTCAGAATGGAGTCCTAGTGGCACAGCAAACCTTAAGAAGATGTACTCTATGAATGCATCGGCTACAGTACGTGTGTCTTGGTTTGGGAGGGGAACTGCCTCAGGGCACTTAGTAAAGTAATCTTGGGCCACCAGGAGATACCGATTACCTGTCTCTGTGACGGGCATAGGTCCCAGATCATCCCCTGCAATCCTCTCGAATAGGGCTCCGACATTGTATTTATGGATGAGATCTTGTCCCCTAGTCCTTGGGCCCTTCCTCGCAGTGCCGATGTCGTACATTCTACACCACTTCTTAACAACCCTCCCCCCTCCCCGAATGAAGCCAGTATAATCTCAGTCTAACTATGTCAATTGTCTTATTAACATCAAAGTTCTCACTGGCTGCCGCATTATGCAGTTTATTTAAGATTTCGGTAACCCAGCATTTTGGAAGGACCAACTGTAACCGTGTTTGTTTTCCATCAATACTTTCCCAGTTTCTGTAAAGTACACCATTCTTCAGTACGAGGGAATTCTATTCTGCTAAGTTTGCTGTGACTGCTGCGCTCAGGCTATATATCTCTTCCCATTTTAGCCGACAGGCAGCTTCTTTCGACTTTAATAATGGTTACAAAGTGGGATCATTCAGCTGATCTTAGCAAGTACCCTCATCCCTCCAGATAGGTGAACAATCACAAGAAAAAGAACCTTGAATTCTTGTCCTCCGTACCTTCAGCAATTAACCACTATTTTCTTCCTGGTGTTCGCAATGATGGCAAAATGGCTCACATGGCCTCTTAGATAGTGCATCAGCATTGCTGTGGAAGCGTCCAGATCTATGCTGTATTTCAAAGACATATTCTTGAAGATTCTTTTATCCACCAGGCTATTTGACGTATGGGGTTCTTGAGATTTTATTAGTCATCATAATGAAGCATGGTCTGTTTTTAGAATAAAATATGTACCGTAAAGGTAGAGGTGGAAGTGTGGAATTTCCTTCACCATGGCCAGAAGCTCCCTGCAAGTATCTCAATAATTTCTCTCAGGCTTATGCAATACCTTCCTGAAGTATTCTGGTGGTCTTTCCTTCCCATCTCGAACCTCAGATAACACAGCTCCGATGCCTACATCACTAGCATCAGTGTCCAAAATGAATACACTCTCACTTTTCGGGAAACCCAGGACTGGTGGAGGTATCAGAATTTTCTTTCTTTAGTTTACTAAAAGTATCTTCACAGTCAGTGGTCCAATGAAATCTCCTGTTCACCTAAGTCAGTTCATGCAGGTACAAATCGACGGGGTATGCTTCGATTCCATGCGCCGACACTTCATGTCCCAAGAAATTTTTATTTTCTTTTGAAACAGGTGGCACTTCTTAGCAGCCAGTTTCAAGTTGGCTGCGGCCACTTTCTGGAATACAGAGTCTAGGCATGATGGGTGCTCTTCAAATGTTCTTCCTATCATAACAATGTCATCTAGAAAAACTTAACAGATGTCTAACGGCAGAACTTTTTCCATCAGGCGTTCGAAGGTGGCATGTGTATTACACAATCCAAAAGGCATTTCTTTGAACTGCCATGTTACTTTCTCTTGGACACAAGATGTAGTCTTCTCCCGGTCCTCTGGGGCCACCTTGCACTGCCAGTACCCACTCTTCATGTCCAAAGTCGAAAACCATTGCCAACCTGCTTAGCAGTTCAATGTGTTATCTATCCTTGGAAGCAGATAAGGGTCTGTCTATGTCAAATTATTAAGCTTGTGATAATCTACACAAAACCGAAGAGAGTCATCTTTCTTCAAATACAATGGGTGACGACTATGGCCTTACTTACGATTCTATCACATCTAATTCCCTCATTTCCTTCAGAATCCCCTTTATCACTAATCACATGATATACTGTACTTCATGTTTGAATATAGAAGTACAACATGATTCTCTGCAACACACGCTATATAAGACTAAATTCACTTTTCTTTAACTTCTCTGAATGGAATATAAAGCCTGGGTTATTATCTGTGCTGTAAAAAAAATGTTTAACAATTCACTTCCTATTTTTGCCTGGGAATAAATTTTAGAATATATAAGTGTTCGAAAGTTTTATTTTCGTTTATAAAAAGCGTCACCGATTTCAAATACTACAGAGGGCAATAAAAAGCTTGAACCCTAGGACGGAAAATTAGTAATTCAGTCGTATTGCTGCACAAATACTTTCTGTTCAGACCTTTCTAGAAATGTATTTGTGTTGAAGGGCACCAAAACAGTGTAATCCCTATGCGAGGTGTCAAGAAAGTTTTATTCCCGAGTAGTTTGATGTACTGTATATTTTCGTATGGAAACAAGTTAAAGAATATAAGCTTATTTGATTTACTCAAATAACGTGCATTTAAAATTCTCTTTTAAGTGTCAGGTAAAATTTTTACCAGAACTATACAGGAGAAGCTAATGAATAAGCGTGTTGGTTTTTAAAATAATTATACAAACAAATGCTGAATGAGTTTAACTGTGACTTGAACAGAGCCTGTAGTGAAAGTGTATGATCATGGTAATATTACGAGTCTGCTATTAACAGTAATCTCAAAGTTCATCTATTACATAAGTAAATAAGCGTGTATAACACCCAAGAGATAGCAGCATTAGCGTACATTTTGCGATAACATTTCCGCTCCTCGGACATTTTCTTGTACTTTGCTCAGGACGTATTGAAAGATTTGTGCGGCTCTGAACAGCGAGGCATTGAGAGCCGATGAAGGTGAAATGAGGTGTGAATAGAGCAGCGCTGGAATGCAACGGCGGGGGGAAATGGAGATCCACGAGAAAACCCGCCGACCAGCGGCATCGTCCAACACGATTCCCACTTGCGAAAATCTGGTAGTGACCCGGCCGGGGATTTAACCCGGTTCGCCTTAGCAGGAGGAGAGTAGGCTAACCGTTCAGCCACCACGGTCCCACTTAAAGTAGAACAACAAAATTCCTTTAAAAAAATCCTAGGTTAGGGCTGATCAGGTTCGGTAAGTTGCAATGACAATCCAATAGCAGCTATGGCATATTTACTATCACAGCCTAGCCACCCGTAACTACGAGTAAGAATATTCTCACATCTATGTATCTTTGAATTATACCTCTTGCACTTTCTGTGGATCTTCAGGGCAGCCGGAGTGGCGTGGTTTATCTTACGCATGCATAGGAGGGAGAGCTCAATAGAGTACTCGCCTGGTAAACTGAGAGGCAACACTTGTAACTTGATGTTTCAATATTGTTATTCAGAACAGAACAGGAGTTAAGTATTGCTCTAGTCCCCTGCTGTTTGCCATTACTGGAATTAGGACTTGATATCTCGTATTTGTGTATTCAGAGTCATGGCTCAGCCTCATGGAGCCTCCACCACATAAGTTAAAACCATGTCATATAAGTGATATTTGCTCTTGCGTTATGTTTTTTGTCCTCTACCCAACTATCGGACCAGCTTTGAATATCTCCTTCCGGTCAAATAGACCGGTCGGGGTAGAAATACCTTTGTTATTTGCTCTATTATGTTCATTGTTCTTCAGGGAGTGATAAGAGACGTACACGCCGCTGCTGTGGCCAACGATGTGGCGGCGTTCAAGAAGAAGACAGCTGATCCAGTTCCTGTAGCCATGCTCTGCAGCAAGGATCAGAATGGACTCAATCCCTTACACAAGGTAAAATAATACAATTTATCAGCCAGTTTGATAAAAAAAAATTACAAACATAAGAGTGCCTAACACGCGTAAAATCAGTAAATATGATTGTCAAAGAAATTGTTCACTTTCATTAGGCTGGAAAAAATACAGCCATATTATATCATATTTGTAGTTAACTGCAAGGATGTGTAGGATTTTTTAAAATGACAAACCAATTTGTTAGTATTTTGTGGCTTATAAAATTATATATATATATTGTTTTAAAAAATATTTCGGGTTCTCCATACTTTCCTAAACTTGAATAAACCGTGACACGCGCTCCTATCTCCGTGATAGTGGTTAAGGCGCTGACCACCCTCCGCGGCGTGTTATTTAATATTCTGGCCCAATGGGTCGTGGTAGGTTCTGGGGGGGGGGGGGGGGCTTAGTGGGAGGATACCGTCTGACGAGACGGGAATCAAACCCCAGAGTGAGGCGAACCAAGATCGTTTCACTTCCTGGGAGTTCAATCTTCCTCATTACTACGATTGCCACAAGAGGCTTGACGCCATTTGTCCCGGGTGATGTATGAGTAGTGGGATGAACTAACCAATGGTGATGATGGATGAACCTGCCGAAGGGATTGCCCTTATCCACTGTGGCCGTGTATGCCGGCATGCGGGGATACAACTTTCGGGGGGGGGGGGGATACTGCCTGTGGCTTTGGGACGACCTTAAGTGGGAGTCGAACCCGGATAATCTTCCCGGAAGCCAACCTTAGAATACACGTGATCTGAACGGCCTGGCTCTGAACATCTTTCGGCGAGGTCATGACTGTGGTAGGCGGTGGGATCTCAGGTTGGAGGAGACGTATCAGTTCTGGTTCGGATTCCGGCCAACAAGCGCCTAAATATGCATATAATACTGACTTGTGCTCGAGATGGATGAACGGTGAGATAGGCCTAGGTACCAGATCGGGTTCCGCTGGTGTGGGGGGTGGGGTGGGGGGAGTTACCTCACTCGTACCTTCAACGTCGACCTGTGAGTTTATCAATCTTTGCAAGGCTCGGCGTTGTCTGTCTACGGCGAGCACGGCACTTAATTCTACCCTTCTTGCTGTGTATCGGACCAGCCTTCTAACCTTTCCGCGGACGTGCAGTTCTAGGGGCGTATCTTATTCAGTCACACCCAAGGACCTGGCGTATAGACATGCAGTCCGGTATTATTACGCCACCGAGGGTAAGCGAGGGAGCACCGGAAACCCAGGAGCAGCGGCTTGTCTTTGCAGACTAAGCTTTCTGCACGTTCCGTCTCCTGTGGAGTTCATCACGCCTCACTACTAATCCTTAGTGGGGTTTTTCTATTACACCTGACAACAAGATTTACTGGCACAAAATATTTAGCAGATAAATAAATTAAACAGCAATTAATATTAAAATTACGGCAGTCCACTATTTCAGTTACACAATATTTATTACGAATTTTAAGAAAGTGGGAAAATCCCGGTTTGATTATAAATTAGATAAGGTCGAAATATTTAATTAATTATTAAATTTTATGCAGGCGAAGGTGAGCCTGGTAAATGAATAAATTAAAAAAATTACGCCTACCCTAATTGGCATAAGTATACGCTCTTTACAGCGTCTCCTTGAGAAAGGGGTTTGTCCGGAAGGAAACTGTCGCGACGACCTGCTACCGCGGAGTCAAGGAATATGACTACTGGGGTAAAGGGGTTGTAGGGTAGATGACGTCGGGTTACCTCTGGAGTCTTCTGGAGCAAGAAGAGCCTTCTTCTTCAAGCTGCTGGAGGTTGAAGCCTTTCCAAGGTGTTGGGGTTGAAGCCGTGTGGCAGGCAGCAGGAGAGGAGGGAGGTCTTCACAGACCAAGGAGTGCTCTCTGACCTATGCGGCCGGCGAACCCAGCGTCACGGGTGCTCTCGGACATCCTAATATAGTGGAAAATCCCTTGATCAACAATCTTCCGGGGGTGCGGGATAGCGTAGCCTTCCAGCCGCAGGGGTTGGTTTATCAGGGTTGCGACTGCGCCGCTCATTTCTTATCTCTCTGCATGGAGGCGACGACAAATTTACCCTTCTCGGCCCGAGGCTGGCGGGATGAGACATCACAGGACAGAAGAGGTGCTGCGATCCTGCGGTTTCGCTAGAACTTCTTCCACGGATATTACAGGGTTGTGGTCCTTCAAATAATATCTTACAAAAGGGTGGCGATTCCATGTCGGGTTCTGGGCGGGCCGTACATTTAATAATTAATCGCGTTAATCGTTTTACGTCGGAGGCTAGTCAACGCGTGGAGTCCCTTTGATCGGTACATGAAAATATTCTTTCACTGTTCACGACTTGCCCCGAGCTCTTGTCCGCTCTTTGATGGGGCGAAGTAGCCCGTAGAGTGTGCAAACACGATGCGCAGTAAAGTGGCATGCGTCAACCGAAAACTAGTGATTCGAAACTATACTCAAGACGAAAGAGGAACAATTAACAATTTTTTATTATTGTTATTTTTAAATGATTTTCGGCATACACTAACACTTTCGTACGATTTCACTATGTTACATGCGCTGTTTCTAGCCGAGGAGCGATCTGGATAGATTAATATGCAAGTAAATTATATTTTGTGCTGCCTGACGTCAAGTTTCGCCAGCTCAAGCAGTCTAACTCATTCGTATGCAATGTGACGTTACAAATATCATGAACTTGTATGCTGTATCAACGATCCCATCGACGTTGACAGATGACTGATGACTATAAAGAACGCTATAGTTACAACGTACATTAAGAATTTTTCTCCGCGTTTCTGGAGTTAGTTTACTGGCCCAACATAAAGTTTATATGTATATAATCGCTCCCGCCTGCCTGTCATTGTTAAAATAATGCTGATATCCCGGTAGCCTCCACTTTACAGTGTCGTTTTCGCAGTTGACGTTCTATCTGTATACGCTCTCTCGTAAATTTCATTACATGCAGAATTCCAATAATGATTCCGATGCTCATGCATTCTCAATTCGCCGCCGTCCGAACCGCTTTCCCCGTAGAAATGAATGTTTTATTGTACGGTGAGATGCGTGATTCGGTCTTGAAGTAGTGGTCTTGGAGTCTTGAAGTTTGCACCCTGCCTCATGTCGGTGGTCGTGGTTGTTAGCGGGCCTCCATCCCGCTTCAAGGCCTCGCTTTAACTCTTTTGCGAAAATTCTTCTTTCTCAGATTCATAGTAATTACTGACAATCTACAACTGTAGGAAATTTACATTTTACAAGTCGTGTAATATTTTTGTGTGAGTAATTCTATTCGTGTGTTATCTGATTGTCGTGAAAGTCAGGAACGTATTTATATTTTAAAGTTCGTGGCTTTTGGCAAGCAGGAAACAACACACAGTGAAAATTAGGCGCAAAAACAAATAATACCTCTAAAACTGAAATTATAACATGAAAAAAGGAAGAATGTCTGCATAGTATGTAAAGTCGAGCCTTAATACGGGCCACCACTCCGCCATTTAAGGATGTAACACTCGCCTGGGTACAGACTGTCTCACGAATGAGTGAGACAGTCTGTACTGTTGTGAATAGAATTTATTAGTTCCTGCCTAGTACATAAGAAAGCTAATTATAATTACAACACTATAATTAGACGGCAACCACAACAACAAATTAAATTAAACTGATTTATTCAACAACATCTTTACATTAAAGTTTAAGCCACAGTACGCATAATAATAGTTTACGTGTAATATAAAGGGATATTAAATAACATACAAAACTCCACATTTCTAAACTCCACTATTCATATGGCTGTAGAGTCTAGCCTACAGGTCATTGAACTCGCGAATTTTTCCTATCCCTATTGTGAGGTTATGACAAACACTAACCGAACAAAGACTGCACATCCTTGCGAGTTATGTTCTGAACTGCAAAATTGTTTTGACGATTCTGAGGACAAACCTGTTTACAGCTCGTTTCATGGATACAGCTGTGTCTCCCCCGCCGCAGATAATGTTTACGTAAACACACTGAGCTGGCTGACAACCGGCCCAGTACGGCCACAGGAAATATTTTGCCATGGTGATAACTATTCACAGTAAAGGATGTTCGCGGTAAAATGAGCACTCTTGAAAGACCTGCTTACGATCTACTTTTATGTACGTGGTGTATTCTTCAACCTTATGTAAAATTAACACTGACATTGGCCTCATCACCTTATTCATGCGTCGGTAAAGTAAAACTGTGAAAGTATTAGGAAAGCAAATATTTTACAATTATGCTAATTTTGACACTTCGATGTATTAAAAAAAAACAGAAAGGGAAAGAAATAATTTATCACAAAAGGGTTACCTAACACTTTTTATCCGACGTTAATGTATGGAACTACTTTCCTTCCATCGTTACCAACTTTGCAGGGCGAATATCACTCAGTGCGCCGGTTGAAATATTTTTTCCAAAGGTGCTTTTCAAAAGTGCTCCCTTTATCGTGAACAGCCTTTGTTACTTTCCAGGCTAACATTCTCCTGCTACACTGGATGCATTACGCGAGGTTAATACATTGAGGTTTGCACACATTTACTGGCACTTAAGGCAAGTTAGAGGTGACTCACCTATATCCTCTACTGCAAGAACACCTGTTCTATTGGTGTCTGTGTCAGAGCTCACCCTCGTCCTATTGGTCCATACCACATCAGACCACTTTATAGCGTTCATTATTGGCCGGTCATCAACCAATTGAGAGCCGGGCTGATATTAACCCACTCAAATGCCCTTTATCGTACAATGGATTTACAATAAATCATGTCGCTTTGAGTGGCTACAAAAATCTACCGTTAGCAATATCAATATTACTGTGCTGTCGTGTTCTTGTGAGGTAGGGATAGGAACATTCCGCGAGTTCATTTCAGGACAAGATAGACGTCAAACATGTTTACACTGAAGTTGACTTTGCAATTGGATCGCAGTTTATTAGACACGCCCTGGACGACTCTGAGCCCATAGCAGACTAGTAAGGAAACAACTAGCCAGTGCCATACTGCCAAGTGTGAAGTAACACTGGCCACTCTATGGGGCAGCAGCCAATGAACAAACATATGAGGCTCGAGTATTCACATGACTGTGGAGTCTAGCCTACAGATCATTGAACTCGAGAATTTTTCCTATCCCTATTGTGAGGTTATGTCAAACACTAACCGAACAAAGACTGCACACCCTTGCGAGTTATGTTCTGAACTGCAAAGAAATTTTGTAATTAACTTTACTCAAGCTACACTCGAGCGTAGTCTACAAAGTGGTGTTAATCGCATGTGGTTCCCCATTCCGATTCGAGCCAAATGCCAGAGCGATTCCTCAATTTAAACCTTGCTAATTCCTTGTTCACTAAGTTATATTAAGAAGATCGTTATAGTACCTGTGTATGTGTGTGTGCGTGTGTGTGTTGTAAGTCGGCGAGTAACAACATGCTGAGTATCATGACGTGCGTGCTTTACTGTCCAGGCGGCGGGTCTGGGCCACACGGAGCTGGTCGAGTACATCCTGGAGAGGAACCCCAAGGCTGCCAACATGGCCGACAACGACGGCAGGCTGCCGCTCCACTACGCGGCCGCCGTCAAGGATGAAGGCCACACCTACAACCTGCTGGCGGAAGCCACTCCCGACGACAGGGCCCTCGACAACGTAAGGACACCTTGCTCTCAATACTTTCTCCCATAATTAGCAACACTTTTAGACCCCAAATAATATACGTTCGCTTATTTTTCGACTCGAATAAGTCTTTAAATTTGCAACCATAGTGGGAGGCAATCCAGAAAATCCGATAATAACCAAATAGGGGGATACAGTTTGGCATTGCAGCTCCGGATCTACTGTCTACATTCAAAATTCAATTACACCGCTCGATTTCCTAATGGTCAAAGAATATGTTACGTTGATTCAGGACCGCGAAGCATCGCGCGTGGCTGGGGGGGGGGGGGGGGGGGCCAATTTTGAATTAACTTCGCTGCGTCTCATAACTTCCGCGTAGTATAACTTTTGACTAGGAGAAACTACGACGCTCGTTTGAATTTCAATCGACAGCTCTCGTCAAGATCAATCTATTACGTGTATAAAAACATCTGTGTGGCGTAGTTGTGGTGAAAATGTATGCGTTTGTTGTAAAAAATTAAGAAAACTTGACTCAATTTCGGCCTATACTCATCAAAAAGCCTAGTCGAAATACAGAAAATCGTATACGGTTGGAAAGAACATCTCAAAAGCAATCCAGTGATACCCATAAAATCCCATATGATCGAGTGAAGCGTTGCCAGGAACGTAAGAAAAAAGAAATCAAGGCGTCCGAGTGCGTCAATGTAGACGTATTCACGCTAAACAAACGGCCGTGTTCCCAACACAGCCAAACCCATTAATTTTCCTTGCAATCGATGCAAGTGTGAGAGTGTGATTACCTACTACTTGCCTCCCACTACGGCGACACGGGTTCAATTCCGGCGGTGTCACCCCCGATTTTTTGCACTTGTGTGCCGACCTCCCGTAGCCCAGTCGGCTTCTGGGAGGTTCTGGG
The DNA here is from genome assembly GCA_029891345.1 of Dryococelus australis. NCBI lineage: Eukaryota > Metazoa > Arthropoda > Insecta > Phasmatodea > Phasmatidae > Dryococelus > Dryococelus australis. Next base: position 22,769,897 of record CM056993.1, read on the forward strand.
TTCGAATCCTAGGTAAGGAATGGGTGTTATTAGCGTAAGTTAGGTCATAAGTCATTTTGTAATCCGACCGCTAATAAGCCTTCGGGCATTACACCTGGGGACGTCAATAAGCCTTTACAATACAATTCAATTTACTTGTGTGGAAAGTGGCGGATGTTGGCTTGTGGATTTTCTCAGCATCGTCCCGTTTCTCCCCCATGAGAATTCTGATACTGTAAGGAAGAACGTTCGTGATTGGACTGCAAACAACTTATCCGAATCAAAACCTTGTTCATCCAATCATAAAAGAATAAACTAGTTAGAGTGTTGTAAAGGATATGTTGACTCAAAACATTTTCGCGATTTTCCATCATCTTTACAGATTTGTAACATATTTATTTTTCTAATAATTCCACATTTTCACCCGACCGACGCACGAACAAAGTGATGAGGCCCATTGCAATGTTAATTTTACATAAAGCGGAAGAAAACACAACGTGCATACAAGTAGATCTTAAGCAGGGCTTTCAAAAGTGTACTTTCTACCGTGAACCGCCTATACCCCACAGCATAGTTATGAGCACCAACAATCTCCATATCAAGAGCGTAGATACGGCGCAAATATAGGTAACATTGATACTATACTAATGCTTAGAGACCCGAGAAATTCGTGAGTTCAATGACCTGTAGGCTAGACTTCATAGTAGTATATGCTCTCATACAGATATCAACTGTTTATTGGTTGATTGTTGTGGTAGTGAAAAGCGGTGGTCGGGCGAACAATTTATTGGATGTTTGATATTGGCTCATTTATCTCCAGGAGGCGTCAAACAACGTGTCGACCAATTACAAACGTAACATGAACGTACATGTGTGTGAATTCCAACTTGTCTAGAGATGCACCCGCGAAATTCTAGGATCTCTGCAATGCTGTACGACAGTATAGGACTTCTCTTTTGTAAATGCCACGTCATAATTTGGATATCAAAGCTCGCCAATAGTATGGAAGTGTCACTGTCGTCGGTGTGTCGTGTGCATGCTTGACCTTATTTTCCGGCAGCAGTTAAACGAGGTCACAGTTGGAAGACGTCAGCCACAGAACCACCATGGCGATCAAGGACGTCTGGTTTTCCTGCCATCTGTATTTTCTGGCTCGTCTCCCACAGGAAACTCAAGTTGACCGCTCTGTCTCACACCAACTAGAATATCCGAGCATAAAGTGTGTTCTTGCTTAGGAAACGATTTGTTCTTTTTTTTAAACATGTTTGTTTACTTTCAGTTACAAAATACAGCTTAACTGAGATAACTATTTTTTCTACTGGAATATATAAAAATTATTTTTCTAAAACACTAGTTATTCGTTATTTCATTCCGTACATAAACTGGCACATGCATGTGTTACCACGACCGTGTGAATGATGACTATCATAACGGTAGCAATTATTTTCCATTTTATTTGACCCACAGAACACGCACAAATTTTTCGTTGTAGTTTCTGTATACGTGTATTCCGCTGGGATATGTTATGCATAGAGACGGGTGTTTTTCGCGAAAAGAATTCAAGACCAATTGTACTGCAAAAGACTTGTGTTCATATGCACTTTCGCGGTTGGACGATTCCAAATGTCTCGTGCCTCAAGTGTCTGTCCGTGAATCATGGATGTTCAGTATCAGAGTACTCTTTATTCTGATTGGTACACTCAAATAGGAATATGTTATCTCACGTAGACACGGAGCCAATAACTAAAAGAAGTTGTGTTTGTGGACGTAGGTGATTGAAGTCTAACAGAGCCATAAATATATTCGCGAAAATTACCTGTCTCTAGTTATGCACCATGGCATTCGGTTCTACAATCCCATTTCTGCACTGAAATTCGTAGAGAAACAGCGAACGCATGTAAGCACAGTCGCAGCTTCACCACAGAACACCGTAACTAAAATTGCATCTCGGCAAAAATACTTAACTTCTTATAAAATCAAGTAGACAATTGGGAGTGGTGTGCACTGGACTTAAGCTCCGGAATATTTTCTTGAAATATACCGCTTTTTGTGAACTTCTTAATTTTATCGACGTCAAAATACGAAATTTCTGGAATTAGAATTTTTCTGGACAAATTTGTGAAATCATAATGAAAATCCTCGTCAGTACTTTAGAGCAGTTACCTCCGAGTACAGCAAAGCACACGTACAAACATAATTGAAGACAACATTATAGTACGCTTAATGAGTGAATAATACTGGAGCAACTACAGTTATAGGCTGTTCGTAGTAAAATTAGCACTTTTGAAAGCCTTGCTTAAGATCTACTTGCATGTACGTTGTGTATTCGTCCGCCTTATGCAAGATTAATATTGTCATGGGCCTCATAACTTTATTTATGCGAGACCGTGAAATTATTAGAAAATTAAATATTTTACAAATCTGTGCTAATTGTAACTCTTCCATTAATAACAAAAAACAGAAAGCTAAAGAAATATTTTTTAGTTGTCAGAAATGGTTACCTAACACTTTTTATTCGACGTTTAGATACGGAACTACTTCCCATCCATCGTTACCAACTTTACTGGGTGCATGTCAATCAGTGCGCCCTTTAAAATATATGCAGGTAGGGGCAGTGAATTTTTTCTAAGGTTGATTTCAAAAGTGCTCACTTTATCGTGAGCAGCCTTGTCCGACCTGCTTACTTTGAACAGCCTATGACCAGGGATGATGGAAAATCGCGAAAATTTGTTGAGTCAACATATCTTTGATAACATTATAACTGATTAATCATTTTATAATTGGATGACCAAGGTTTTGACTCGGTTAAGTTATTTGCAGGCCAATCACAAACGTTCAGCTTTAGAGTATCATAATCCTCATTGGTCCAGTTATAAATGGGATAGTAGATGCAAGATGTCCAGTAAGGAAAGAAAACTGTCGGAAATATGTACACTACGTTGTATTCTAGCAAACAGTCAAATTTTCCCGCGATAGACCATCATCTCTATCTATGACTATGCATAGGAAACATTCGCGAGTTAATGACCTGTAGGCTAGACTCCACAGTCGTGTGAATACTCGAGCCTCAGATGTTTGTTCATTGGCTGTTGCCCCATACAGTAGCCAGTGTTACTTCACACTTGGCAGTATGGCACTGGCTAGTTGTTTCCTTGATAGTCTGCTATGGGCTCAGAGTCGTCCAGGGCGTGTCTAATAAACTGCGATCCAATTGCAAAGTCAACTTCAGTGTACACGTGTTTGACGTCTATCTTGTCCTGAAATGAACTCGCGAAATGTTAGTATCCCTACCTATGACTGATGTGTAGTGTGTGTTGCGGCCACCAGAGTGGTGTGTGTGTGTGTTGTCGCAGAGGGGCAAGTTCCCCGGCTACTACAGGCTGAAGCCGGGCGAGGTGGACGCCGCTGGACGCCTGCGGGTGATCCCCGACGCCCCTCGCACGGCGTCGACCTTCCCCCCCGCCTGGGACTGGAGGCTGCTCAACAACATGACCTACGACTTCGGCCCCATCTCTGGCCACGAGGACAACCAGCGCGACGACTCGGGCCACGAGGCGGGCAACTCCACCTCCGAGGACTCGGAACACTCCAAGCTGCAGGTTGGTCAGTCCGCTGATGTCGTCCGTCAAAAATAATGGGAAAATTACCTGACAAGTGTAAGGTAATATTCGCAAACTTCGGGGGGAAACATAGTTTTCCTTACAGGTAAGGTAAAATTACCGCACTCTGGAGTAAAATTAACGTACATGGTAGTGGAAAATCCCATACATGGATAAGAAAATTACCTTACGACGCGTGTATCTCTTCAGCATTGTCAATAGCTAAGTGGAGGGGACGTGCGGAAGAAACAATCGTGTAACATGATTATATTCACTGATAATGTCACGCTGTCGTCGTGGTGTACTGGATAGTGGATCAGCCTATTGCGATAGAGGACCACGATTCGCGCCCAGTCACCAGCAATTGTCGAGGGCTTTAATGTCGAGGTTTCGGTTACTATTCGTCAGCGGATATAGATAGTAAAAAATTAAGAGTTGCTCATACTCCGGGATGTTTTTAAATATAATTTTATTACACAATATAGTTAATTTTCCCTTACTTGTACGGCATCCCCCCCTCCCCGCCACTTTTTTCAGTCACTTTTACCGTGCGATTAGGGAATAGTACATTACTTGTTATCTGATTTTACTCTACATTTAAGAGGTGATTTTATCTTATATGTAAGGGACTTTTACCTCAATTTTTTACAGTGTACACTGTAAAATATCTGGTAAACTGCCTAATCTTTAATAGAAGTGTTTAACTTATATAGTGTATGGAAATAGTACAACGTATTAGGCTGAAAATATGGGAATGTTTAGCATCGCTGCTATTCAAAGTTGGGAACTTCCCTACCCATTTGACCTTTTCCTGAGCAACTGTAGGAATGTTACCATCGATGTATGGAGAAAAAAATTAACCATTGGCGCTTTTTCACTGACGTATACACTGACATGGTAGATTTACAAATAAATACTTAGAGTGTACTCATAACACAGGATATCTACCGGATATCCTAATTATACCCACAATATCTAGAAGTCATCAAAGTCCTACTGTGAATCTATAATGTATATCCTCTGGATATCCAGTAGTAGATACCAATTTGTAGCACTTACTGGATATCCATTAGATTTTACAAAACCGCCAATGACCATTACTCACGGTAAGTGGCTACATCTAAAGATGAATATAGGAAATCCAAAATATCTATATCACTTTTTCGATATTGATTGTCTTTTAAATGAGACTTTGCTAATCTTGGATGTGCTTGGATATACTGAATGTCATAGTGTGAGTGACATCCGTAAGATATTCTTTGGATGTCTCTGTGCTATATGGATGAAAATCCTGTCACGTTGTCAATTTTTCTCCTTTAAAATGTACGAGAAGTTCACTTGTTCTCGACCCCTGATGTTCTCTCATAAATATCGATCTGTAATGAAACGTGCCGAGGACATATCTTGATGTGTGCGAATAACGGCGATGCTATTGAGGGTCGCGCCTCTGTCTCTCTTAACCTTGGTTCACAATTGAAAACACAACAGTAACCACAGAACAAAGGTCGTGAGCACAAGAATTGGCCGCCATGTTTTCTAACCTGTTGATTCACAACTGTCCATAACACGTTGAGTGCATGAGAGTTCCTGGCATAGTACACAAAGGAAATTGTTATATTTAATTAGTTTTACGGGCGCATGGGGCAACAGTCAATCAGGTGATAGTATAATAGCAGACTTTTTTAAAAGGTTACTCACAGTATTTACAACGGCGAAAACCAAAATTATAAATAAAACAAATGCCAAATATTTGAATCTACAGTCAATCTTCAACATAATATCACAATATGTAATGGAAACCCATTACTTGCCAACAGTCGCAGCTCGTGAATTTCATCACAGGTAGGGCTGCGGAGTGATACTGAATATTTAAGATCGCGAAGGAGAGTGAGTTTAATGGACTCTTTTAATAATTCTTTTTATTTTTAAGTTTGAAAATAAGCTTTAAAATATTCTAGGGTTGTGCGAAACTGACTTTTTGTTTAACAAAACAAAAAAGAACAATATGTTGTTCGATTTCATGAAACTGAAAATAAGATGAAGGATTTTATTATGGGAAGACAGCTTTGACGTATGTTTAACGAAGATCTTACAATTTCATTATTGTCAACTAAATACTTCCACACAATCAACATAAGTCAATTAAAATTGTGAAATCAAACTGGCCTAGTGTCATTAATGACCATACAGTATAGCAATATCCTCCTAAATGTTTCCATAAAGTACACGTAAAAATATACACATGAATGGATTGCATTAAGAAGGAATACATGTTGTAACGAAATTCTTCAACTAAACAAAATATGTTTTGCCAAAATTTCAAGTCAAGTTTCAAGTAATTATTTCAGTAACATTTTAATAATAAACATAGACAAATATACACTAACAATAATTTTAATTATTATTCACATGAACGAACATTTAAAAAGCATTAATTATTCAATGAATTTCAAATTTCCGTTCAGCTTAGATTTTCACAAGTATTTAGGATTTGATAAGTTAGCTGTACATTCACACCATACATTTTCAATAATCTAATATTGAACATTTTTTGTGACAAAAAGTTTTAATGATAAAAAAATATTTTTACATCGTAATTTCCTTTCTCATCCCCAACTATACGCTGTGCCAATAGAATATTCCCGCAATTTTATTTTGTGACTTTTAACCCGAATATATGTGCAATATTACAAATAAGCCAATTTATTAAATAAGTTAAAACTATTTTAACATAATTTTTATAGAAACAAAATAGAGCATTTGTTTATTCACATCCATACAGCCAAATTCGCTTATCATACTTACTACGAAAAAAAAAATTTTTTTTTATTTGTCTGCTGCCTTGTTGATGGAGGCTGATTAATTATTAAGCCATTTGTTTTTAATTTAGTTTTTCTCCTCTAGTGTTAACTGAGAAAAATAAATAGCTCTTAAACCCATCACATTTATTCTGTTCACGCTAAATTAAACGCAGTTGTAGTGAAAGTAGCATAGCTACAAACCTCTAAATGCTTCACTTGACATGTGAAGTAATCAACCAGCTTAACGACAGCAAAGCAATATAAACGTGTGCACAAGTTGCTCGTCCCACGACAGCCTGAGAGGGCTGGCAGCCGTGCAGCCCACATGCGCGCGAAGAGCTGGACCCTCCCCCCCCCCCCCTTTTCGCAAACACCGTGCCCATGCCTCCGACGGAGTACGCATGCGCTAGCGAGGTCGGAGCCCAGCCTCCAAGTATCTTAGTATCCGCCGTCACGTACGGTTCGTATTTTTGATCCTCGGCGTCGGGAGGTCGACGTCACTTTGTGTGCGTGGCGTCTGATCGTTTGACGAGTCTAATGGACTTTCGTTTTTTGGACATTTCGCTTTTTGATGTTTATTGAGCTTTTTGAGTTTGGTTCGAATTTTGTGATATTCATTGATTGTGCATGTTAACATACCTATGTCCAGGCGTTTTTGCGTCGCGTTAGAAGAAGAAGAAGCCGCCCAGCCTAGCACGAGCGCTGAACAAGCTGCATAAACACGCGCTGCTCAGTCTCGCAGGCCCACAAGAGAAATTTCCGGCCCCTAAGCAATGTGTGCTGTGGGCCCCCTCCCCCTCCCCATCAAAAGTCGACCATTTACAACAAAATAAACAGTCGTCATCCATGCAAAAATGTTAATAGGTTTTGAGCGTCTAAATTAGATGTTTACGTAATACTTCGTTTTATAAATAAACATTTACGAGTCGGGCCCGAACCGGCTCCCTGAGCACTGCACCCCCTTGCCACCCCTTCCCCCTTTCTTTGCGGGCCTGCAGTCGAGGTATCCGCCTACGGCAGTTGGCAGAGTAGAACGCTCGAAGCAATTATTGTAAGACTCCTTTTAAATTGAGAGCAGCTGCGAGATAAAAAATTGTTGACTGTAATTCACAAATAATTCCGGAGGGGCTGCTGCGACTGCCAACTGATGCCAGACTCGTCGCAAAATTTCACTGGTTAAAAATAATACAAACGTATTCGTTCGTGAATCAATTTCGCAACAGAACTCTGGCCGTGTGAACGTTCTACTATTATGTTCTATGCTCTTTGCTAATCAGGTTTTCATGAAAACCTTTTCTTACCAACCAATTACGGGAATTCTATTTAAGTGTTGAAGAACTTTGGCAGTCTGCTTCGGGACTTACACAAAAATTGCGTAGTATACATGTCGATTTTGAGCAAAGGGCACAAACTGCAGAAGCCTATCCCTGAAAGGATAAGGAACGAAAGAGGTCTAATGGGCATACGTCCGGAAATGCACGGTTCCTCGCTAGAGGGCGGTACTGTTCCCCATGTCGGCAGCACGCTCATTTATCGGTAGCATGATGGGTCCGCCTAACTGCTGTTGCCGACTCACCCTGGAGTGGACGTGTGTAGGGTCGTGTAGCGCCGTGGGACGATGGCCCGGTATTCCAGTCGAGAACACACAGACCAGCATTGTCTTTATAGGGCCTGTCTACATTCAGCAGTTCCTTTAATAAATGGTAAAATGTGGTTCTCCGAAAAGCAGGCAAATCGGGGTCGTCATTCACAACAGCAAGAACTTTATCAACAGTTGGCAGTTCATTACGGAAGTAAAACCCGTGTACCTTCCTCCGTATTGCATTCCTGTCGAACCAGTCAACACTTTCCATAAACTTCCGGCGTTGTTTTTCTTTCTTCGGTGACTTCAAGGTGTGCGTGGATTTATGCTCACTTATCACACTATAAACTGTTGCGGGACTTACTCCAGTGGAACGTACTGCTTTTTTTTTAACGACGTCATCGATATACATGCCTGGATTCAGTTCTATCTCGACTTTATACACATTGAGAACCATGTGTTTTTTCCGATGAATTGAGCGCCCTCCTCTTCGGTCGCTTCTTGGCCGGACTTAAGCCGGCCCTGTCTCTATCGCTCGCCGTCTCCGTAGAGGACGCCATCGCTATTCACACGTACGTCAATCTAGCGTAAAAAACAGAGAATTATATTGTTATTACTTGGTACAGAACAGAGTATGGAACATCACATCGTTCGGTGTAGAGCTACTTACGTTCGCTCGTAACAGAACGACACATTTAAAGCCACACCTTCAGTCAGACTAACACAAAATCACCACACAATGCAGACAATCGCGTGTCCAGCCACCATTACAGCATAGGGCACACTGCAGCAACTCCCGCTGGCTTATGGCTTGTACACCCCTTGCTGCTCACTCTGGTATCACGCGCTCGTGTGTACAAACACCAACTCTCGTTTCTTGACGAATGGACTATAATTATTTATTACCTTTTCGTCATATTTGTTTTGAGAAAGCCCACCTTGCACATCCATTGTTTACATTAATAACGTAAAAATTTTACGAATGCGCGCGAAATATTCGAAGTCTTCTTCCTGTTCAATCAGCTTAGGATACAACTTCGGACAAAAGTTCAGTTTTACGAATGTTTCAACTTGGGACGTGGGAGCTTGGTACATCGCCATGTCGTCAGAGGGTCACGTGCACCAATCAGCACATCCTTGTCCTAAGACATAGGTTGGGATACCCCAATTGTAGACAGGCCCATATACGGACAGACAAATGGCGCTGACTGGGAAGAACCGAGGGGGGGGGGGGCAGTGTTTCGCTGTTTGTGTGACAGACTCGTTTACAGGAATGGGTAACCATTGTTAGGGTGGCGCTTAGTGTGGACTGAGTACTTACTACTGCCAGAGCTATGGCATGTTAACCTGGAAACTGCAATTACTAAGGCTGGTGACTCCACCAAGCCTTTGCTGACCTAAGGTCACCAAACCTGTCCTTGGTTCAACTCCAATAAGCAACACTTTACCATTAATTCTCCTAATATCTCTCTTCAACTTTGCACTTCTGCTTGTTACTAGATCCACAAGGACTAACTGCGGATGACGTGCTAAATAGTAGAAATTAGGAACACAAACAATTACAAAAATTAGCTATTTATTTACTATTAAATTTTCACAATCTGATATATTACAACTTCGGATTATTTACTGGTTCTGCGTAGAATTGCAATATTCAAGATAATCTCTCAAATATATCGTTGTTCTAAGTGCGTAACTTCCTTAGTGACACAATATTGTACCCTACTGATTGGACACCTACCACTGAATTCGATTAGGATCGAACGGAGCTCCTCCGTCCCGATGTCGAGTAGTAGAGATGTGGTGCTGACTGAGTACATCTCATGTCGTGGGAAGACTGCGGCCTGGTCCAGCGACACCTCGCGTCGGTGGCACCTCACGAGTCGTCTTCTGTAAGCGGCTCCACACAAGCCGACAAATGGCCGTAGAGTTGGGGGTGAGCGCGCGTCCAACGACTCTATTTATTGCTGCCTCCTCCGTTTAGCTCTCTGACGTCGGTCGGTTTGTTGCCATCTCACTGTCCCCTCACCAGGAGTATGGATCACACACGGCCAGTATGGTGTGTGGGCATAATTTAACCTCTCATCCCAACACCATGAAGGGCGGGTGTGCCAGGTATATAACCCGGCCTTGGAGGAACATGTGACCAACCCTGGTATCAGCATCAGGCAGGTGGCTCACCAACGTGAGGTAAGCCAGACAGCCTTGTGACACATTATCCACGACAACCGCTACTTCCTGTATCACTAGTAACATGTACAGGGCTTATTACAGACGGACTTTCCTCCGTGGGTAACGGTTTTGCCACTGGTTTGTTGCGCATGCCACCACAGTGCCGCGATTTCTGTCATCCATCCTATTCACAGATGTGGCCACCTTTACGAGGAGGCAGTATTGTCAACCTCCACAACACCCATCTGTGGGCTACGCAGAATCCCCGTGGTATCGCGGTAGCGAACCGTCAACAATGGTTCAGCCTGAACATGTGGGTGGGGATTATTGGCGACCGCCTCGTGGGACCAGTCGTCCTTCCACGACTCCTCAAGGCGAGGCATATCTGCACTTCCTATGGGTGGCCTTGCCTCCCATGGGGAGCACCCTGGGATATGGGTGGGCCCTTTTCGGTGCGACTTCTGTTGCTACTCTTGGTGTGAGGCAGTTGCCGTATCGGGGAGGGCCCGCGAACTTGTCTAGATAAAAAGTAAGGAGGAGAAAAGGCTGACCTAATTTCCGCGCTGGATGCCCAGAGGTCATAGCGAGGAAGGACTTGTGCGGGCGGTGGTTTAAAGATCGCACTGGCGTACTTTGGTCAATACAAGCACAAAATACTCAAAAATTGAGCTAAAACAACTGGTCGTTCACCTCGGCATTGAAAGCCGGACGGATAGTGGACATTTATTCGCCGTATGACCAATATTGTGGATACTGGTCAGCTTGGTGTGGTTAAGACAGGAGGCTTCATGAGGCGGGCCAATATCATCAAATACCTAAACATTATGAAATACTGCATCTCAACTTCAGTGATCGCTTCACGCTGGGGACTGAAGCAATAATAAACTCCTTGTTGTTGCCTCCCATACTGGTGGGGTGTCTTCGTTGGTACGAAGGGTTATGTGGCTGCTACATGATGGTGCTCCAGTCAACTTCCGCATTACCGTGCGGAGGCATCTAGACGTCTTCCCCGGCCGATGGCTCGGACGAGGTAGTCCGGTTGCATGGCCCACCCGGTCGCCGGACCCCAACCAGTTAGATTGCTACCTGTGGGTGCACCTGTCAGGTGTCGTATATTCGGAGCCCATCCCAGACGTGCAAGCACTAAAACAACTCATTCATGCGACCTGTGACGCCATTCGGATGCAGGATGTCGCATTCAAGCGTGAGCAGCAGTTGCTGTGCGGCGTGTATGCTTATGCTTAGAAAGCGTTAGGGGCCACTTTTAACATTCATCTAACGGCTGCCTCACGACTTAAAGTCGTGCGCAGCATTAATTGTTCAGGAATGTGAACAAATTTGGTATCTAACATAGAAACCATGCATTTCCGGACATATGTCCATATTAGCTTTTTTTTTTTTTTTTTGCTCCCTATCCTCTCAGGGTTCGTCACCTGCAGTTTATCCTTATTGCTGAAAATCACTATATATATATATATATATATATATATATATATATATATATATATATATATATATATATATATACATATATACATATATATACATATATATATATCTTTATATATATAATTCTTCTGTGCGTGTGTATGTTACTGAACTCCTCCTAAACGGCTGGACCGATTTTGATGAAATTTTTTGTGTGTGTTCAAGTGGATTCGAGAATGGTTTAGATTCACAATTCGGTAAAGCGAGGGGGAGAGAGAGGGGGAGATAGAGGGGGAGAGATTTAAGACATATGTACAGGACAACGTCTGTCGGGTCCGCTAGTGTATATATATATATATATATATATACACACACACACATACACACATACACTAGTCTTAAGCTGTTCACCTTCATCGCAAGAATAAAAGAAATTTAAATTTATATTAAATAAAAAACCATGAACAGTCTACATTTAATTCATTGCCATAAAACAAGAGGAAAGTTTTTCTCTATGTCGAGAATACTTTATTTATTTGTAAGTTACATCAAACTGTAATTTTGATCAACGCGAACCATTAACATAAAACTACTTTAAAAACAGGTGGTTTCAATTAGTTTTTTTTTTGTATCTTGTTTTCTAAAAATTATAACATACAAAGATATATTTATGTATAATAATTTTTTTCAGGTAAAAGTGTGTTACATTTATATAGGTGCTGTATTTTTTTTTTTTCAATAACTCTTAGGTCCTTGAAATTAGATTATTACCATTTAATATTGAAATTAATATCAAACAAACGAGACGCAAACATTTTCAACGAAATTTATGTACGCTATTTTGACATGAAGTGAAATATGAACATATGTGGGCGTTTAATACAAAAATTAAATACTTGTATTTCTGATAACTTTTTTTTTTTTTTTTCGAAATCATTATAGTTTGATTTTTTGTGTGTGGCTACTAAATTAAAAGTAAAATTCGAAATATTTTAATAACACAGAAAAAAATTTGATTATATGGACGTCTTTAAATTTTATGGTATTGGTTACTAAGAGGTGCTAAAAATGTCTCAAATAAAAAAAAAAGTTCTGAAGTAAATATCGTTTTTTACGTTTAAGGAAAATGTTAATTATCATAATTTGATACTCTGTCTTAATTTAAAAAGTACATTCAATGTCTGTCACGACAATTTTAATAAATATTTCAATGTCAAAATGTATACTATCTTTCTTTCAGGCAGGCGATGACACTTTTGGAACACAGTCATCGATATTAGAAATGCAAGAAGTAAGTGTGAATTTGCATATCACTAAAGTTTAATATAGAATTGAATGCATTTACATGTTTACGATCTCAGTTGTACACATATTAACACCCCATAAACTTGTTGAGATATTTACTTTTATAATATTATATAAATGTACAATTTTATCATTAAAGATACTAAACATGTATTTCAGAATTCCGCTCTCCCAAAAGTCGTTTGTAATGTGCTCCTAGAATTAATAGCACCGTTACGATTACTGAAATTAAATAACTTCTCAGAGCTCGATAATCAAAATTTTCTAGTGGCTGGCATATTCAAGATTGTGTTCAGTCTGTTCAAACTGTTATAATATGACAAGTTGTTATTACTGTCATGTATTTTATATTCAGTATTGAATTATAGCGGAAACATAGTTCTTTAAAAACTTTTAATAATATATAAATTTTATAGTTGGGCAACCAAATTGTCGCTTGAAAATTTTCTGCTGGCATTTGGTAGAGATACGTGTGACGTTCACTCGTATTAATAATTCGTGCTCTTTAAGATCACAATGTTTGTGCGTTTCGAATGACCAGCGAGAAATATCTACTTTATTAACTGTAATTTAAGCTCACTTTCTGATGCCTCACCTGGAATTCGAAACTAGAATCCTTGGCCCCATGTTAATATTGTGGTGATACGTGGGAGAATCTCTCAACAGGCACACTGTGTTTGACCAGGAATAAAATTGTATTTTCTGTGTAATTCCTCTGTAAATCTGAACCAGTGAGAATTTCACTGTTTCAATCAGTCAACATTGCCTGACATTCAACGGTTACTTCAGTGAATCTAACTGATGAACCAGTGAAAAAATGCCAGATTTCCTTCACTTATGGATTTAGTGACTTTTTCAGTGGTTTATTTTTGACTGGTGAATCAGTTAAACAGCGTGTAAAAATGTCCAACAGTCAACGTGTAAAAATGAAAGTTAAAAAAAAGTGTATCAAGTGAAATAACGCATACGCATTAATTAATCAAACCAATACAAAATACTTTCTAGAATGTGTCTCGCCTTTGCAAAACACCATTTTATGAAATAACATGAACATTCGGTCTTCCATTCCGTGTTTAAGTTTTTCATTTCGTTCTCATGTAGTCATCACAGTTCTCTCTTTGAAGGTTTAAAATCCACATGATGTGGCGAAGAAAGTGTACAACTCATATGTATTATTCGTTTTTTTTTTCTATCCTAACATTACCAATCAAACTAAAAACGTAAAGAAAGGGCATAGAATTTAAAACTTCGCACTTTTGATGAGGAATTACAATACACCTATTTTCCTCGATAACGTGAGTACTGGACAGGTGAGAAATATTGTAGACCTGCCACCATAGCTCAGGGGTAGGGTGACCGACTTGTAGTCGAGGCGTCGCGGGTTCGCATCCCGGCCCCTCCGTGGCAGATCTCCAATTCGCTGGTCGCACTGGGAATTTGTCAGCAAGTCGGTCTCACCAGAGCTTCGTCAACTTCAAATGTCACAACTGTAAATTGTTTGTACAATATAGATAGTAAAACTACCGTAAACATGTTTATTTCACGTAATTATTTGGCTACATTTATTAAAAACAACATTTAATTCGTCACTGTAGTCGATCGTCACGATTGCGTAATTAGTGAAATTGTCACTGACACAATCAATGGAATTTTTTCACTGAAACAATCAGTTGTTTCCTTGATTCGAGTGGTTGAATTTCACTGAGAAGCAGTGATTTTCCACTGATTCGAATTTAGAGTATATCATTAGTAGTTCTTTGATTCACGTGTTTTTAATATTACATAATTTGAACAATAAATAAAGTAACTACATGTTATTTTTTAAAGGAACCAGGTCATGCTGAACGTGGAGAAATCAAACTAGGACCAGAAAATGAAGTAAATCTGCCTATAGACGAAGACGAAGGGGTAGGAAGAGAAATAGAGGAGCAGGAAGAGGGCGAGGAATCAGGACACGGAGAGCCGGGTGACCAAGATACTGCAGCAGAGGATGCGGAGAATGTGGTAGCTTCAGCAGAGGAGGCAGAGGCTGCAGCGGTGTATGGGGAAATGGCGGGGGAGGAAGAGGGGATTGAGGAGACGGCAGCAGCCGGGGCAGAGGGAGGACAAGAGAACGAAGAGACGGCAGCAGAGGGAGGAGAAGAGAACGAAGAGACGGGGGCAGAGGGAGGAGAAGAGAACGAAGAGACGGCCGCAGAGGGAGGAGAAGAGGAGAACGGCGGCGAACATCTCGTGGCAGAGGAGACTACAGAGGAAGTTGCAGACGCTGTGCATGATGCAGAGACTGGAGAGCGCGAAGTGAAGGAGGCGGAGGCATCAGATGCCGACACAGAGCTTGCCGAGGGACAAGTGGACAGGTGAGAAATATTACAGTAACTTGCTTTCTTCTTCTCTTTCATCTTGGGCTGAGGATGGTTTTCTGAATTTTTGTAAAGGCTGTTCACGATAAGGAGAGCAATTTTAAAATAAACCTCAGAAAAAAGTCACTACCTCT
Organism: Dryococelus australis; assembly: GCA_029891345.1. Classification (NCBI taxonomy): domain Eukaryota; kingdom Metazoa; phylum Arthropoda; class Insecta; order Phasmatodea; family Phasmatidae; genus Dryococelus; species Dryococelus australis. The sequence continues at coordinate 22,785,257 of CM056993.1, forward strand.
GCCTGCATATATTTTAACTGTCGCACTCAGTGGCATTCGCCCAGTAAAGTTGGTAACGGCGGAAGGAAAAGTAATTCCACATCTTAAAGTCGGATAAAAAGCGTTAGATGACCATTTAGGCTATAATAACGTAAATGATTCCTTTCGCTTTATGGTTTTTATGCATCGAAGTGTAAAAATTGACCAGATTTGTAACATTTACATTTGTAGTAATCTTACATATTTACCTGACCGACGCATAATTAAAGTAATGATACCCATGGCAATGTAATTTTACACAAGGCGGAAGAATACACAAACTGCATACAAGTAGATCTTAAGCAGGGCTTTCAAAAGTGCTCATTTCACCGCGAACAGCGTGCATTTAGTCTCTTTCCATCTGTAGACTTAATCCTTGGCAAACGTCACTATTCCCTGATCAATCATCATATATCTAAGTGTGTATAGAACACGCTTATTTTCTCGTACCTTTTTTTTCATACTGTGTATCCTGCTATAGTATCTAAATATCAACATTGCCATAAACATAACCTACTATTTATGCAGAAATCAAAAGGGCCTATGAAACTGTATGCAATATAAAAATATGCCATAGCTACGATGGTTCCTACTCTACTGTAACTGTGTAAAACAAAATTATGTAGACAAATTTCAGTGACCACGAGTTCAATCATCATACATTTAATGGCATGTAAAGATACAGGCCAACTTTTCCTAAGTTCCTGTCAACATTATTTAGATTTGCCAATCCCTGTCTACATTGGTATCTATGCAGGTGGGTATAGTAAGTATTCTCAGAAACATTTTCAGAATTACTAAATTAACCTCGAAGCAGCTATAAAACAAAGATCTACTTGTATGCACATTGTGTATTGGTCCGCCTTATGTAAAATTAACATTGGCATGCGCCTCATCAGTTTATTCATGCATCGGTCAGTTGAAACTGTGAAATTATTACAAAACTAAATATTTTACAATTTTGCTCATTTTCACACTTCGATGCATTAACACTTCTTATTCGATGTTAATAGGCGGGATTACTTTCCATCCATCGTTACCAACTTTACCGGGCGCATGTCACTCAGTGCGCCCGTGAAAATATATACAGGCAGGGGCAGTGACATTTTTCTAAAGTTGATTTCAAAAGTGATCTCTTTATCGTGAACAACCTTTAAGGCCATTGGTGCATGAAGGCAGTATATTTATATAATTTGTGCCATAACTTGTTTCACAGGGGATTTTTAAAAATTTCTGGCGTCTCAAGACGTAAATAACAACTTCTAACACCTTCTTACGTTGTTAGACATTCACTGCCGTCAATATTTTCGGAGCACTAATGGAAGAAAATAAAATAAATTTAGTTTTCTTATCTGCAATCAATGCTCTGAGAATAATAATGGCAGTGAATATCTAACAACGTAAGAAGGTGCTAAAATTTGTTATTTACGTCTTGAGATGCCAGAAATTTTGAAAAATGCGCTTTAAAACAAGTTATAGCATAAATTATATAAATATAATGCTTTCAAGCACCAATGGCGTTATAGGCTGTTCACGATAAATTGGGCACTTTTTAAGGCCCTTCCAACAGACATTAACCACTAATAAACATATCTTATTGCAGCCTCAGGCTTTAAATGTTGAGTGTGGTAAATGTATACGCTGTGTTTATTGGTCACATTGCAATGTTTATATTAAAAAGTAGAAGGAAGATGGAAATCGGAAGAAAGGAAAAATTTAGAAGGGCCTTAAAAAGTGCTCAGTTGACGGTGAACAGCCCATAGGAGCAGTTTGTTTCTCTGCAGGTGGGAGAGAGAGGGAACGGAAGAGGGGGAAGAAGGAGCGAACAGCCCGGACGGCCACGGAACAATGGAAGACAGAGGCGAGGAAAGCAAGGACGATGAACCAGGCGCGAGTGTCGAAGGGGCAGTTGAGAACGATGCCCCAGAAGGTGCATAACAATAAGAATATCACCGTCCAGTTATCTGCATAGTTAGCCGCCGACATAGGCCAGCCTTTCAGCCATTAGACGCATCTTTCAAACGCTTTGCTTTGCTGCGTGCGCTTATTTCATTTCTGTTCGACCGTTTGTTTCATGGCACGTGTTCTCTTCTATAGACAAATCACTCATTTAGGTGAGATTAGTTGACAGAAGCTGTGAATGTATGCCTGAATTTTATTCCTACTTGCATATTACAATTATTCTGTTGTAACTTACTTTAATTAAGTTAATTTGAAAGTACTGGAGTGCATATTCACTCACGCAGTGGGGATTTCAGTGTTAAGTTCAACATAATGTTTAATATTTTAAATATGCTTGTGTGCTATATTATGAGCACATTTCATTTGAAACCTTAATTTGTGTCACAAGATGTCGAAATCTAGGCCTTAGAAAAACTGAATGTACTGAACTATATAATTGTCAAGTGTATTACATTTCCCTAATAAAATGATAAACGTTATTACTTTTCATTTGAAGTAAACGAAATAGTAGTAATAAAGTTTTTTTTCAGACTAGCCCCAGTGAAACAGTAAACCACTGATTAATGTGGTTTGCTAAGCAGACTGAAAGTATGCTTTAAGTATTTTAATACTGAACTTAATATTTGCATATTCGTCACATTTGGTGTTTTCTGATAACACTTATTAAATATTACATCTATCTAAAAAAAACTTTCGCAGCTCGCTATTTTCCCGTCACTCCTTGTAAAACCAAGAATTCAAATAATTCTAAAATTCCTCTTATGATCTATTTACAAATTCATATGTTCACTATGTGAAATACTACAGTACGAACACAAAACCAAAATGTTATCATCTTTACTATACCATCTTGTATTTTAAAGGTGGTGAAATTATTTCCTTATAATGAGCATGCCGGTTTAATAACACGACGAGGCGAATTCATTTCGACTTTGTAAATGGTAGTCAAATAAGTATGTATAATATAAGAATAGAATTGCTCATGATTCCTCAAATGTTTCGTATATTTTTGGAAAATGGCACAGAAAAGTAAAATAGAGGCAACGATCGACATATTTATACAATATTGATGTTAACCATGATATATGAAACAAAATTTTCCATTTCTTAAGATTAGATTGCGAGCAGGCAATTAGGACCTCACATAAAATTCTCGGAAATTTATGTTCCCATTAAAATGTGCTGTCTGGCAGAATTCGTGGTAGATCGTGAAACTGTACTGAAGAGAGCAGCACGGCGTGTTTACTTTGGGTAGTCAAGGAACACGGGAGAGTGTGCTAGAAATTCACGAAATTATATTTAAATTTTGTATTTAACTATGGAAATTAACTTCGAAAGCGTGTGTTTATAGATGACACATCTGACCACGAAAGACACAAAAATCTTCGAGGGAAACATACAGTAAAATATGTGTTCCGTTACAGTTCCCCTGTGGCTAAGTGCAGTCCTTTATTTCGGGGAAAGATATAACTTCTCTAGCGGAAAAAAAAAAAATTGTTATAGAATCTACGAAATATTTTTTATTTTCTCTAGAGAAAAATTAAGTTTCTGCAATCATACATATTAAATTATATATTTCTCATCATGGTATAAATAACACACTGAAAAATTTGGACAATCATTTTATATCATGTTAGCTTTTGCTTTATTCAAATCTTTGAATGCCTCTTAAGTTAAAATATACATTTTTGGACACGAGTTTGCGTGCAATTATCAGTAATTTTTATCAGGAAATGTTTTTTCCTGAATTAGAGTAAACAAGCTGCCACTGTTTGACGAAACAGTGGAGTGTATCGGACATCAGTGCAGATTCTCTGTAATCCAGTGAAGTCAATGTCATAACAGCATTGTTCAAGCACTCAAATAATCAGTTACCTATCTACAATTATGGTGAAACATCGTTCACTGTTCGCAGTCAAATTTCAGTGGTTCGGAGCTCATGGAAATAATTTCTCAAATTCCCTGTTAACACATGAATCCAAAGAACTGTATTATAATTCTCAAACCCGTATTCTTGAGTATAGTAGTCCACTAAGCAAAAGTTATATAGCGACTTACATGTTCAGTTGCATGCTGAATCCGTCCGTGACCTGCATCAATACCCGGAAGTACGAAGTCACGACAGTTAGCATGCCTGCTTCCGCCTCTGAGATACTCTTTCTCGTTTTCTATCGATATACGTGTTGATTTTTACCCTAAGGTATTAAGGTTGAAGTAAACCAAGTGCCTATGGAGCACTGCACTTGACTATAAAATGTGAAGAACTTATAAGAAAGTAGTACAGACACCATAAAAATTGCCGGAAAAGTGCGGTTTATGCTGTATATGAAAAAGGAATGTATGTATTTTGCCACATTGTAATAATATTTCACTAAATTTTACTTTCTAAATGTAAAAAAATTGTCAATTAAAATATTATGTATTTTTAACACAAATTAAGCATATTTCCATCCTGATAACCTCATAAAGCAGAATTTGCAGGAAAATCTTCGTCATGGAATATCGTCATAATGTTTATTAAGATTGTGTGTAAGAAAATTGTAATAATAATGAAGGAAATAATTTTAATTACTAATTTAATGTGCGTCCATTTGTCACAAACATTTATGGCTTAAACCCACGTAAATAAAGTTAATTGCAAAATGCATATAACACATTATTACTATGATTTCACTATATATGATCACAGTAAATATTATGACGATCTTTCTTAAAGAAGATTTTCTTGTAAATTTTGATTTCCGAAGCATCCAAAACGGAAATGCGCTAAAATTTGGTCTAAAAATGCGGACACGATAAATCGATTAATTTGTTTACATTTAAAAAGTATATTTCAGTAAAATATTTTTTAAAAATTGCAAAATATATACAAAATTCTTTAATGTACAGCATAAATCACACTTTTCTGGCAATTCTCATGGTGTCTGTACTTATTTCTTATGAATTCTTCACGTTGTATAGTCGAGTGCAGTGCTCCATAGGCGGTTGGCTTTACTTCAACCTTGATGGCGATCGTGAGAGCTGCTGATGTTATTCGGGCTCTGATATTTCCCCAGAAATTGCGTTCAGCCGTTTACCCTCACGAAGCGGCATTATGTAATTCAAGCAAGGTGTGTTAAAGTCTGTTCATGATAAAACGAGCACTTTTGAAATCAACCTTAGAGAAAAGTCACTGGCCCTGCTTGCATATACTTTTACGGGCGCACTGAGTGATATTCGCCCAGTAAAGTTGGTAACGAAGGTTGGAAAGTATTTCCATATCTTAACGTCGAATAAAAAGTCTTACGTAACCATTTGTGATAACTTTAATTATTTCTTTCCCTTTCTGCTTTTTTGATACACGGAAGTGTAAAAAATGATCAGGTTTTTTTAAATATTTACCCTTCTGATAATTTTGCAGTTTCACCTGACCGACGCATGAATAAAGGACTGAGCCCCGTGACAATGTTAATTTTGCATGGAGGAAGACACAACATGCATACAAGTAGATTTTTAGCAGGGCTTCCAATAGTGCTCATTTTACCGTCAACAGAATATAGTTACTTCTGTTCTTTTATGATATGATTATTTCAGGGATGGCGCCAAATGCTGCCCGCATTAAAAATCGCGCCTCTATAAGTAATGTTGTCTCCATTATCTCATTTGAATTACAAACTTCTCAGCTAGCCCCTAATCAAAGTTTTAGAAAAGGTCCTAGGATTGTTAATCGATTTATAATTCAAACTAAGAAAAAAAATTCCACAAATTTAGGCCTAACAGAACCCGTTCGTTAACCGTCAAACAAAAAATTATTTGCGTCGAAAATTAATGAAATTGCAATAAAATTTTACAAATTCATACGTTTTTTCAGCTGACTCGTAGTTTTATTCCCAGCTCGTTTTACAAATATTCACTGGGGAAACATAGTTAGCAATATTTTTGTTCGGGTGTTTTATACAGCTTCACAGAATGATTGCATTTGCTAGCACTTGCTCGCAATACAAATTACGTATAACGTAGCCTGAAGGAAACTGTCGCGAGGTGATTTTTACCACAGGACAACTGGCAAAAGAAAAAAAAATAAATACCTCGAATATTAAATAAATTCAGATACTTTAAATGTCAATGCGTGTACATGTATAAACATTATCGTTGGCGAGAATATGTTTAAGAGTATTCTTTCTGAAGTAAACCTTGGAGAGAGTTATTTTGTATCTGCATGACACGATATTTTTTCCCGTCGACATGATTCCACTGGAATAACTTTACCATCACACTAACACCTACAAATTTATATATACATATATACACATTTACCTATAAATATATATGTAGTTAAATGAGCACTTTCGAAGTCAGCATATAGAAGATATTTCTTCCTATAACTGCGTATATTTCGAAAATATTAACGCAGAAACTCACTGGTATATTTAGTACAATAATATTGGTAACGGGTAAAAAAAACCAGTAGTTCCGTGATTTAACGTCTTATTAAAAATGTATTATTTTGTTTACCTGAATTTGTTTATTTTTTTCTATAGACACCTTATAGTAAGAATTGTGTAAGAGGGCCATAGTTATGCATTAAAAATGTGTCATTGTCATACGGCCTATGCATTGTTACTATAGGCTGTTCAGGTAAAGTGAACACGTTGGAGGCTCTAATTACATTTCCCTTTCAGCCAATTTGTATCCTCTAAAAACATTTTGAAGTAAATATTGCCACGCAAGTAATAAACACGGTGTTTATATTCCACCGCACTCGGAATTAAACGTCTAATGCCAAAATAAAATTAATTTATTGGCTGTTATTACAAACTAAATTGCTTTCAAAGAAGTGTTCGCTCACTTTACCGTGAACAGCCTATATATACCAATTCAATAGAAATGTTAGGGGCGCCACCTCTCTGGAGTTGTTTTGGTCTTTTGAAGAACGATAGCAAAATAGCGATAAGAGATACATTGACACGCAGGCCTATTGCTCCGTCGCCCTTACGCGCAAGGCTCTGAACTGGAGTGCAGTGTTCTCATCGCGCTGTGGGACTTTAAAGCGGCGACCCTATCATTTCATTGGTGCAATGCCTGTGTCCAAGTTCAGTGCAGGTCCCTATAATAGTTTCGCATTTTTACGACCAGTGTATTTTGAAATACAGCAGTTCGAAATAGGCGTTTTAATCTGTGTCGAAGAGTTAGAGAATCAGTATTTTTTAAGTCTCGTCTGGAACGTGTTTTCTTTTCATACATCGGTAGGGACGGCAAAATTTCGCGAATTCGTTTTAGGGCAAGCTATACTTCAAATCTGTTGTGTTTGCAAATGGATCACAGTTTAGTAGACGCAGCCAGGCGAACTTTGAGCCAATTACAGACAAGCAAGGAAAGAAGCACCAAATCACGTGCCACCTGGTCTGAGATAGAACTGGCTGCAACACTGCGGCAACATCCAATGAAGAGAAAGCATATCACCGCGGAGTATAACCTACGGCTCGTTTAAAACTAGAGACCTCTAAATTCGCGTTATTATTTGAGGACATGTTTAACTTAAAACACTTTTCCTTTGCAATACGTGCACTGAGAGAAAATCGAACAAAATATTTGTTTGTACATGGCCAAATATATATTTAGTTGCCCTAACAAAATATATTGTTGAGCAAACAAAATTTGAAACACAACAAAATTACTTATGTTCGTCTAACAAAATATATGTTTGAATAAACACATCTCTGTGTTGGGCCAAAAAAAAAAATAGACTGACAACTAAATCATTTGTGGTCACTCATTTGACTGCCTTCGTTCGAAAATACAGCTCGAGAGTTTGTTTGTATTCTTTGTGACAATTAGGATAGTAACCGTGTGTGTTAGTGCATCTATTGATGCTTAACAATTGTATTAAAAACACATATATAAAACAATGCAACAAGAAACTGGCAAGTAAAGTTGTAAAACTTGAAATATTTGTTTGCACACGTAGCCCAATATTTGCACTATATATATTTAAAAGTTTTCCGGTGTCATCAGTTGTCACATTAGCTGAGATTACTCGGTCGAACTTGTAACATATTTTTTACATCGGCCTAGACTGTTTAATGTACATGTAGCCAAACAAATATTTAGTTGCACCAACCAAAGCTTACAGTTTGGGGCAACCAAATGAGAACAACAAAATAATTTGGTTTCAGCAACAAAATATTTCATTGCCCCTATACAAAGAATTAATTTGGTTGCACCAAACAAATCTTGTTTGATTCAACAAAACCTTTTTCTCAGTGTGTATCATTGTACCATTATTTATTTGCCACACCCCGGGTAACTTTGCGCCAATAAATGAACACTTCACAATCGTGTGTCCCAACCATGTGCAGTTCACTCGGAAAGGGCGTCACTTAACAATTATGCAGCAACCAATGGAGGCACGACACCGGCTCGAGTATATATAGTACTATGCATTTTAGCTTCATGTAAAAAAAGATAACGCGAATTTTGCAGTTCCCTGTTCAAAACTCGAAATCTTCCTTTCCCTGCATATCTGTATCATGGGAACACGTTAAGAGATTTCGTAAAAATTCACGCAGATTTGAAACAGTCTTCGACGCAATTCAAGCGACAGGCAGGCAGGGCCCTTAATTGCTACACGTTGTGGAAGGATATAGTCCATTCCTGTTTCTTCGGACGTTTTGAAAGAATATTTGAAAAATCACCCTAGGCCAGTGGCGTGTCGTGAGTTTTTTTTTTATACAGTAAGCAATTTCGACTAACAAACGCAACTTCCAAATTTGCTTACACTCCACACGTAGTTAGCGTTTTAGAATACCTAACTTTAGTTATAAAAACGGAAACGAAATTAATGTAATAATAACTAAACCGAATATTATTGAGAGAGCATATTACAAATTATTAAAAAAAAAACCCTCGTTTTCCCGAACACTTTCATCCACTTTCCAAGGGATAATGTAGGACTGGAGGACGCAAACAGAACGACTGCTACTTACCCTGCCGAAGGAACGCGGCGGGGTGTTGTTGCTTGCGAGTTCGATTCATCGATTTATCGCTAGTCGCTCCCGTTTGTGGAGATAAATACTAGATAGCAGCACTATGAGAGTACAGTACGGGAGTTACGAAAACTCTGTTTCTCGAATCGGAAATGGGAAACTCAGAATTAAATGTGTTTAAAGTTAAGGCGAAAACTATAAAGGACCAAACATTTCCACAATGTATATGGTAAGAATTGATTACCTCGAGTCTATGGAATAAATGCCACTGTCCTAGGTGTAACATGTCAACCTGTTTTTTTCCCCCTTCAATAACGTGTATACCACAAATATATAACACAGTGATTAACTTTAAAGTACTGTAGTCTTGAATAAATGAAATTTTATCTTAGTATCTTCTATAACTTGTAATATTTATTTCGTATTAAATACGAATGAAAAATAGTGAGAGCAGCGATGTGTTAGCAACGGCTAGTAAGAAATAATTCACAGTTAAAATATTGTTTTAACCTAATTTTTTGGTATGCTATTTGTAAAATAAACGTTACCTTTTGGTATATTGGAATTTGTAGGTAGCACTTAAGGAAACAGATTTCATTGCTACAGTTAAAAATATCAGCGCAAATTACCGTGCTTAGGTTCTAATGACATTGTGCTTTTTTTTCGTCCGAGGAAGAAAATTCAGTAGGCGGAGCGGAGCTTGTCACACGCTCTCTCTCTCTCTCTCTCTCTCTCTCTCCTCTCTCTCTCTCTCTCTCTCTCTCTCTCTCGGGAAGTTTCGCGCAACCTTTAGTAGCAGAAAATTATACAAGTTTTAAATTTTAGCATATTTCATACGTATTACAGTAAAAATAATGATTTTTGAATTTGTAATTAATAGCTGAAACGAGATTTTATTGTTTGAATTCATATTATTATAATATATTTAGATATGAGGGCTGGACGGCTACAAATCCGAAGTTGGCAGAAGTGGCAGGCGACTGGCGACGCTGCCTGACCGACATGACATGGCGTCGGGCGTGTTTCCGAAAGAAGCCATAGTGGGAGGCAATCCAGAAAACCCGATGATAACCAAATCCGAATCCATCGTCCGCATTCAAAATTCAATTACACCACTCGATTGACAAAGGATCAAAGAATATGTTACGTTGAGTGAGGACTGCGAAGCATCGTGCGAAAGGGGTCGCATTTTTGAGTTCGTTTCGCCGCGTCTCATAACTTCCGCGTAGCATAACTTTTTGACTAGCAGAAGCTACGACGATCGTTCGGCTTTCAATCGAAAGCTCTCGTCAAGATCAATCTACTGCGTGTACAAAAACATTTGTGTGGGGTGGGTATTGTGAAATTTAATGCGTTTAATGTAAAATAAATTATGAAAGCTCGACACAATTTCGGCCTACGCTCGTCAAAAAAGCCGAGTCGAAATACAGGAATCGTATACGGTTGGAAAGAGCATCTCAAAAGCAATCCAGTGATACCCATAAAACCCCATATGATCGAGTGAAGCGGGCTGGGAACGCACAATAAACATCAAGGCGTCCGAGCGCGTCAACGTAGACGTATTCACGCAAAACAAGCGGCTGTGTCCCCAACACAGCCAAACCCATTTTTTAAACCTGCCTGGGCTAGTTACGATGTTGTGATAAATATTTTTTTTTCATTTCCACGGCAGGAATAAATATACTGTAAAGTGCGTCGTGACCGCTGTGTTTGTGAAAGAGTATTGTTGCCGTTACGTCACGCTGATTGCAAATATCGGAAGTGTGAAATGTATGTGTTTCAACCGTGAGATGTTTTTTAGGACGATATTAATTGTTTGAAAGTTTCGTCTGTTTATCATAGCGTTGTAACCTTGCCCTTGTAATGCTGTAACCTTGTTTGAAACACTATTTCGTTACGTGCTTACGTTTCTGTGATTTGAATATTTGCCACAACCCCAACAGAATACTAAGTCCAGGCAGATAACTTCAAATAAATCTATAGTAATATTATAAAGCGGTAATGTGATATTGTTTATTTGTTTATATGTCTCGGCTAATCTCGGAAACTACACGGCTGATTCTTATCATTCATTCAGTATTAGAAAGCTACATACTTTCAAATGGACATATAGGCTATGCTTAATTTAAAAAAAAACGATTCCTTGAGAAATGTCAAAATCTGTAAACCAAGTCGGAGAAAAAATAGCTACTTGGCTGCTTTCTAAGCATGCACTAACAAAACCAATATTCGCAGGTAGTCGCAGGTAGTCACGGGCAGTCTCAGGTAGTTATGGGTAGTCGCAGGTAGTCGAAGGTAGTCGCGGGCAGTCGCGGGTAGTGGCATTATGTATTTCAAAAACTCCTTAACACCTGAGGACTGGCTGGTAGTAATGAAATGAACCTAGAAAACAGGAAATACCAATGCATATAAATATGAGTGGGATAACATTTCTACTATATGTTGAATTTGTCACTCCTACGTAAAAAAAAAAACATAAGCGACCCGAGTTGCGTGTTGGAATTTACTGTCTTTTTCGTTGGACTAGCTACTGCTTCGTTTGAATATTTATCCCGACTGAGGCCGCCGTTTTAACTAAATAACCCAGCACGCGTCATTAACAAGAGGTTAAATCATAGACTAAAGATGAGGTAGACCCATCTCGCTGGCTGCGCACAACCAATCTCCGTGTCCCAACATTGAACTGCTTTTCTGCCAATACGTCTAGCGAAAATGGTGTTTGGATTTTGGGTTAGAAAATTTATTTGTAAACAAATGCTTTGAGATGAATGTATACTTCCTCTAACCAGTTTGTAATGCAGTTTGATTAAATTAAAACTGGTAGAAGTATTTTATAAATATAAAAGTGCTTTTCATTTAAAATTAAGATATAAACAAACACGTTCATCACTGTTGACCATGTGACTTTGGCAGTTGTGTAGGATTGGGGTAGGTCAATGTTGGATACATGCGCAGAATACGAATAAGCGGTCTACCTCATCTGTAGTCGATGGGTTAAATAGTACTGTTCTTTCCGCCACAGTTGGAACAGAGCTAAGCACAGTCGCGGTAAAATATTAATGTGTGTGTTGTGTAATGTGCTATATATCGTGTGTTACAAATAAAGTCACTAAGCTGATCTAAATATAGTTACACGCCTAAATTGTGAATATTTAATGGGTTTTTAAATATGACAGAATTCTTCGAATAGCTGTAAACTGTGAACAACGCATTTGACAGTTACAAAAGTAGCAGTCACATGGCAGTGTTTATGTTTACGTGTAGCGGAAGGATACGTAATCAGTAATCAAAAGTAGAAGTCCGAAGACACATTGAATAGACTATACAAACTAATCTGAGAGAAGAAATCAAGCAGGGGTGTCCAATGTGATCAGTTAACTGTGACTTAACTGTATGGTCGTTCTTTCTTGGTTTTTCCGTGCAACGCGGTGCACGCATGTAAGGTTGAATTACATCCTGTCAAATATCCTCTAAAAAGTAGTGTAGTTCTGTAAACAAATTTTATTGTGAATTGTCTGGGATTTATCATTCAGATGGTGGCTGAGGGAGAGATCGTGGGTTCGAGTCCCACTTGCTGTGAATGTGATAATTATGAAAATATTATCGCTGTGTTGTACGAGTACCATTATATGTGAATGATGAGTGGCACCACGGAATAACTGTTTTCATACATCGAATCTAATGAGACGAAGAAAGATTTTTGATACTGAGGATTTAACTGAGGTGAGTTCCATTTATTTAAGCCTTCAATTAAAATTTGTTACATGCAAGATATGTGCTTTTTCACTGTTGACATTTTTTTTTGTGAAAATGTATAGTTATTTTAACTGGGAAACATTACCATAGTATAAATTTATTACAACCCCTTATGATTGTAATATTCATTAACTTTCTTTTATTAGATTCTCAAAACAAATTAAAACATTTTTTAATTTGTCAGTAATCTGTGGCGTATGTTTCAATTTAAATTTTGTGCTAACATGTGGACACTTCATTGAAGTATTCGAAAATGATTTACACGTTGGATTACTTGCTGCATTATTGTATAGTTTAGATGAAAATCAGCTAGCACTATGAGTACCTATATGGTAACTCTAAAAACATCCTAATTTGGACATGGCGAGCATTGAAATTTTGTATGTTCCTGTTAAAATTAACGTTTTGCAATTCCAAACATTGTGCATATCCTATAAAATTAATCGTTTAATTACTGTACGAATTCAATCAAGAACACTAGGCTCTTTATTTGAAATGGAATCTCATGAAGATTTAGTATTCTCTGTTTCTTGGGGATGTTATGTTTTATTTAATGCAGAATACTCAGTACCGCCAGACTCCTGAAAGTGATGTCCATTTGCAGAGCAAGTTGACGGAGATGTAAATATGGGCCATGGAAACAGTAATGAAGAGGAAAGCGATGGAGAAGTGAAGACTGAATCAAAAGAGGCTGAGGTCAGAAGACTGATAGACAGTGGAAATATGGAAGAGTTGGCAGCAATGATCCTGAAAGGAGAGGGATACAGATTAGTCGGTCGTGCTTCAAGCGACCCTGAGTTGCAAGGCTTCCTAAACAACGTCCCCGTGTACATGGTATGTACTGTACTGATGTGTTAATATTACTAGTAGTGTACGACCAACCAAAACAATTTAACGTCGTGCTTAATTCGTTCATTTTTTGCCGCTTATTTATTCTTAGGGGTAGTGAAATTTCCCGAAAAGATTTCAAGACCGGTTATATTTCCAAACACTGCAGGGTCGTTTACCTATCTTGATTGGCTGAACTGCTTTTTGGCACGTGTTAACTGTCTGCACGCTAATCACGTAGGGGCCGTGCCGATGTCGCCGAATACTGAGTGGCTCGGTCAGATATGAAAACGCCTTCTCGAGCAGACAGCAACCAAAGCCATTTGACAAACTGCTGGCGGGTGTTTATAGTATTGAAGTCTACCGTGTACTCATAATTTTTTTTTGCGAAAAATCACTAGCTCCTTCAGCTATACGTAACAAACGAACTTCGCCTATAACATAATGGCGAGTATAAATAAGTCAAGTCAGTAAAGTGAAGCTGTATAATTGTTCGAAATATAAATATATTTGTATTACGCAAATGTTTACCCTTAATTACATAAAATAAACCGAAACTAATTCCGTTAACCATAATATTATGCTGTTGGCAAAACTATAAGAAATATAAATGCTTTCCATAATTTGTTGCTAGAAGTACTGTAGTGAGTGATTGTGTTAAAATGTAATTATGTATACATTAACGAGAAAATTATTTTTTAGAAAGTTTATTACAAACATCTTCAGTAAATCGTGAATGGGCTAGATTGCAGAGTGCTACGTATAAGTTCGTTGTAAGTTAGCGCGAGTTACGTGACGTTATTTGTTCCTTCTGTCCAGGTACCACAACGTCTTCTTTCTCGTCACTTTTTTACTTATAATTTTTTTCCCCGACCCGATCACTTAGGACGGTTCTTACGTCATATGTGATCCAAAAAAAAGATTATTCCGCTTCACCTTCAGCGTAATCCGTTGATATTTACTCTTTTATCCTTCTTGAAATCTCATCACATCCTTCCAGTTGACTCCTCCAGTCTCGTCCGCAGTAATCTGTTACCGTTCTTGAATTACATTCCACTTTAAGCTCTATACGAAACACTTAGCAAAACCTTTTTAACTCAGTCGGAATTCTGCAGGATGTCAAAATACTTTCATAATTTTCTAAGTTTCTTATCCTGTAGATCTTCATTATTTACTTCTTCCATACAGCTTGTATTACAATCCACCAACTTTTCCTAGCACTAAAATTTCACCTTCTCTGATAACCTACATCGTCCTGTATCGATATATTAAGAGTGCCTTCATCCTGTCCAGCTCCCATTATTTAAGTGTGGCCAGTGCTCACTTTAATTTTAACCTTTATGCAATGTCATCACAGTTACTCCAGCAATTTAATTATGACAAATAATGCAAATATGAAGCATGATTAATAATGTTACAGTCATCGCAAACAACAACCAAATACAGATTTGATAAACTGTATATTGGATCAGAAATCAACTATCAAATTACAACAATAACACACCACAAGGGTGTATTCCTCCTAATATGTTCACTGTCAACTGTCAGTAACGTATGTGTATTTATAGGTGCTGTTATAACTTCATATTTCTGGGTCGTTTGGTGCAGGGGTTATGCATTTACAGTTTATGGCACTAAAGATATATACTTTGTTATACCACCGACGTCATAATACGAATGAATGTTATCTATGAACGAATTTAAAAAAAGGAAAAAATGTAATGACAAAACACAAACCGATTATTACGGCAAAACACATTTATTACGGGTTAAAATACAATTCAGCATGACCATGAATATGCATGTCACCAGTCGTGCCAACCAGCTCACGATACAACCAAATTTGATCACTAAGTTCAAACTTCAGTTTCTTACGAGAAAACATGGTAGCGTTACCAAATACGCTAATAACAGCAGTATTATCGATCTTTCCTTCACGAACTGGTTCTACACGATACAACCAAATTTGATCACTAAGTTCAAACTTCAGTTTCTTACGAGAAAACATGGTAGCGTTACCAAATACGCTAATAACAGCAGTATTATCGATCTTTCCTTCACGAACTGGTTCTACACGATACAACCAAATTTGATCACTGAGTTCAAACTTCAGTTTCTTACGAGAAAACATGGTAGCGTTACCAAATACGCTAATAACAGCAGTATTATCGATCTTTCCTTCACGAACTGGTTCTACACGATACAACCAAATTTGATCACTGAGTTCAAACTTCAGTTTCTTACGAGAAAACATGGTAGCGTTACCAAATACGCTAATAACAGCAGTATTATCGATCTTTCCTTCACGAACTGGTTCTACACGATACAACCAAATTTGATCACTAAGTTCAAACTTCAGTTTCTTACGAGAAAACATGGTAGCGTTACCAAATACGCTAATAACAGCAGTATTATCGATCTTTCCTTCACGAACTGGTTCTACACGATACAACCAAATTTGATCACTGAGTTCAAACTTCAGTTTCTTACGAGAAAACATGGTAGCGTTACCAAATACGCTAATAACAACAGTATTATCGATCTTTCCTTCACGAACTGGCTCTACTTCGTTGTCCATTTGCATTTTTCCAACAAATTTATTTAAAATCACTGGTGAGATACAAAATCCTTGTCTCACTTCTTTCTGCTGTCCGTCTCTTAGTTTCATCCTCTTTTACTATATCTTTTTCTGTTCTATGTACAACTCCTTTATAAGTTTTTCATCCTTTTGCTACTAAACATTATCAGTACACGCTTTAAGACACTGCCAGTGCTTACTTTCCCATGCAATAGAAGAGGCACCTACCTCGCTGTTTGCATCTAATATTATTTCTGCAATCATCCTTAAATATTGTGATACAGCTCTGCTCTCTCTTCCCTTCCGAAAATCAGTTTAATCTTCTTTCTATAGTCCTGTATTTTGCTATGTATTCTCTTCTGCACTGCCTTGGTAGCAACCTTGATAACATGAATAATTTAATTGTCATATAAGTAGTTTTTAAATTATTCTTGCAGTAAAGGGCGAGTAATTAAATCTCCAGTTTTGTTCACATACGCGTACGTGTGTACTCGCCTCAGTGTTAGTCTGTTTTCCCGTTGTGTCGCTCAGGTTTTCTTGTTTGTCTGAAAACAATGTATTCGCTGTTGGCTCGTTTGGTTGCTCGTTCTCTTGTTTAGTCTCGTTTAATTGTAAAACTACTTTTATGTTTCAAATACCCGTTGATAACTGAACTTGGATTTTGTTCGGAGAACACTTTAATGTCATCCAAGAGTTTTCTGTGGCGAAATAGGTCTGTGATGTTACGTTTCTGGAGTAATTTTTCAATAATTACTTATAATAGTTACATCTTTTTTTTTAGTATAACATTTTACTATTTGTGGAAACCGGAATGGCTTCAAGAAACCTTCGGGTTAACTGCTTGCGCCATAGAGCCTGTTTACAAAATTGGTAAAGCCCCTGTCACACTTTCACATTTTTCTATCAAACTGCTTCCAATAAGATTAGTAAAATAAGGTAAGACGTCATAGAAACGTCATAAACGCCGCATATTTGCCTGAGAAAGTTGGATGGCCTCAGTTTCCATCAAACATTTGAAGATTGGACAGGTTCTAAAATTTATTTGATGTTTAACGGTGTCAGCCAGTCAGAATCGTGCAAGACAGGAATGGACGTCGAGAAACTTTAAAATAACCAACAAATGCTGGAAAAGAAGTACGTTATGAAGATAATTAATTTCTGTAGAAGATGCCTGAGCATTAATGCTAATTTAAGTGAATATTGCACATAATATTACGAACGCGGAGACATTAAATTTCATTGCGCAGGAAACAGCTGGGATAAATAAAAATTAGAAATTTAGTAAAGAATAGAAAATAAATTACAACATTCCTTAGATTTCTTCCTGTAATAGACTGCGTGGAAAAACAAAAGCAATATCTCACTATGAAAATAATTTATTTTAAATATAATTGTAATTAGATTCTCCCAGTAAAAACATTTGACAGTGTGACACATTTTCAAACCCATTCAAGATTATTTGATAAAATTTGCTGCACGGAAAAATTTGATGGGCGTATTTTGTCTTCAAATTTTATTGTCAAATATTGTTGAAGGCGAAAATTTGACAGTGTGATGTGGGTCTAATACACTGCTGTGCAGTTTTCGCGTGCTCCCCACATGGCTGGGACAGACAGATGTGGTATAGGCTGTTCGCAGTTAACTTAACACATTTGAAACCAACCTTTGAAAAATGTCACTACCGTTACCTGCATAAACTTTGACTAGCAGACTGGCTGGCGTGTGCGCCCAGTTAAGTTGGTAATGACGGGGGGGGGGGGGTGTAAGTAGATCCATACCTTAAAGTTGAATTAAAAGTGTCAGGTAAACATTTGTGTACAATTAAATAATTTATTTAGCTTTCGGTTCTTTTTAGCGTACGTAGGTGTAGGAATTGGCAGGGTTATTAAGTATTTACTTTTCTAATCACGTAACAGTTTCACATGATCGGCGCATGCATAAAGTGCCCAGGTTCATAGCAATATTAATTTTTCAAACGGTGGAAGAATATGCAACGTTCATACAAGCAAATATTATGAAGGAGGGGGGGGGAGAGGAGGGCGTTGGCTGAGCGGTTAGCGTGCTCGCCTCCCACCTTGGCGAACCGGGTTCGATCCCCGGCCGGGCCACTCCCGGATCTTCGCATTTAGGAATCGTGCCGTACGATGCCGCTGGTCGGAGGGGTTTCCTCGGGGATCCCCCGTCCCCCCCCCCCCTTCATTCGATCGCTGCCTCGTACCCACCTCGATCACCCTCATCGTCTCTCAAGGTCTCGTTGTTGAAAGACGCCCAAATCTCTTCACTTCACTTAAGAGTGGGATGGACCTCCTCGTTTTTTCTGTGCAATAGTTGTTTGCTCGAATACGCGTATCTAGGTAAGTAATGTTCTGAAAATACGACTTTTGTCAGAAAAGATAAAAAAAATAAAAAATTAAATAAAAAATTAAAAAACTTGGATCATTACTTTTTTTTTTTTACTTTTGTCATATTACGTGTATTCTTGGAGAACGAAAATTGTGAAAATGATTAGATATCGCATTTTTAAGCTTCCCTATGCAGCTTCCTTAAGAGGCAAGATAAAAGTACAAAGATACCGGCGTAGTTTAATCTGTGGTCTTTCATCGCGTGTAATAAAACCTTTATGTTACAGGCCTAATTTTTACAGTACAGCGTTACGACGAAACACTGCACGCCTTGCGCGTAGGAGCGATGAGACACTAGGCCTTGCGTGTTAGTGTCGCCCGTATCGCTCCCTCGCTTCTTGACCTCGGACGCGGGGGTCCATCCCACTCTCAAGACTTGCAAGCAGTCAGATTCTCCCTTTATAAATCACAATCTGTATCGATATGCAATCCGGATACCAGTCTCCGAAAGTGCTCGGTTTGCCGGAGGTGGTGATGTGATCGCAGAACAAGATCCATGCGGTGCACGAGGCTGCTAGGGAAGGCCGGCTGCGCGACCTCCAGGCGGCGCTGGACAGGCGCAAGTTCGCCGTGGCGAGGGACTGTGTCCCGCGCCACTGCGACGGCGGCCTGGGGGCGACGCCGCTGCACGTCGCGACGCTGTTCGGCCACACGAGCGTCGTGCGCTACCTGGCTGGACGCTTCCCGGAGACGCTCGCCGCGAGGGACGCCCACGGCCGCGCGCCGCTGCACTACGCCGCCGTCGTGCAGGACAACCAGCACTACTACACCATGCTGGAGGCGCTCGGCGCCGACGTCACATCGCAGGACGACGTGAGTTCCTCCCCCCCCCCCTCCTCCCCCCCACTCCTTTCACATAAAGGCCAGGCTTCACAGTGCATTGGCGTACAGGGAATCACAGGCTAAATTCAAACAAAGATCTCTCAGTCATTTTTTGTGAGGGTATTTTCAACTATAGGCTGTTCACCTTAAAATGAGCACTTTTGCAAAGCCCTGCTTAAGATATACTTTTATACAAGTTGTGTATTGTTCCGCCTTACGTAAAATTAACATGTCCATGAACCTCATCGCTTTATTCATGCGTCGGTCGAGTGAAACAGCGAAATTATTATAAAAGTAAACATTTTACTAATCTGCTAATTTTTACACTTCGATGCATTAAAAAAAAACAGAAAGAGAAATAAATAATTTAAGTTATCACAAATTGTTACCTAATACTTTTAATTCGACGTTAATATGTGGAACTACTTTCCATACATCATTATCAACTTTTCCGGGCGCATGTTATTCACTGCGCCAGTTGGAGTATATGCAGGCATGCGCAGTGTCTTGTAAGGTTGATTTCAAAAGTGCTCACTTTATGGTGAACAGCCTTTAAGGTTTTTTTTTTGTTTAAGATTTAACGCATCTACATTTGTAAACCATTGAAAATTTAAATTTTAAATTTTAACAGCACTTTTTAATTTTTTATAAAATGTCACAATTTTACAAATAATGAGAACGTACATTTGAAATTAAAAACTTAAAATTTGGAAGTTTTGCAAATCTAGATGAGTTCAATCCCTAACAAAAAAAAAATTTAGTTGAAAATACTACCATGGAAAATGACAGAGATCTTTGTCCGAATTTAGCCTTTTATTCTCTACACACCCAAGTATAGTGAAGCCTGGCCTTAACTTACTCTCCGGAGAAGATCCCTACAGCTGGAGTCACAATACCCCGACGACCACGTCACGACAACCCTGACACAACGAAATCTGAGTAGCAACCAATTAAAAGTAAGGTCACTGTGACGTCAGTCCGACCAAATCGCAGCCAGGAGAGCCCGAGAAAAGTAGATTATATTTCTACTTTCCATCTTGTCGGACTCGTCGAAGCGCGCAAAAAATGTAAATACTGCATTAAAAAACAATTTCTCTCGTATTTCCCTACTATAGTAAATAATAAACTAAGTTGCCAGCAAGATAACGTTCCAGTTTGTTTCTAAATAATGTTTATCTCTCGTATAAGTTCAAATATTCACAAAATAAAAATAATCATTCACTTTATCGCCAGTTTTTTTTATTTATAAATATTGATTACTATAAGGACAACTTGCCATTTTAGAATTTTTAAACAGCCAATTAACATACCTGTTGCGCAGATTTCGTCAGGGCATTGTGAACACTAAATACAATTTAATATGAAATTCCGCCGAGCTCTGACGTCATATACGTCTGTCGTGTCCTGTGCGTCGTGTTATTGTGACTCCAGCTAAAGAGCGTTATTTTCAAAATAAATAGTCGGTATGTACTTTTTTTGTAAAACATAAATTTGAAAAAAATTCCTTGCGTTCAGGCTAGCCATGTTATGGAACCATCTCCTCTGTAGGGAACGTCTCCTAAACAATTCGTGAAAAATACATTTTGTTTCCAATGCCTATCTTTAAATTTATCGTACTGAAGCGAAATTTACCTTAACATGGGATTTCATAGTTATGTTTCGCAGCTTCCTGCCAGCAGGCAGCGTCCTTAACATAGGAGTATTGAGAGGGTGGAGTGATTTGAGCATGAAGCAGCAGGGCGGGGGAAACAGAATATCCCCGAGAAAACACGACGACCAGTCGCATTGTCCGGTACGATTCCCACGTGTGAGGATTCAGGGGCGATTCCTCCGGGAATCGAACCCAGTTCGCCTTGTGTGGGATACGGGTGCTCTAGCACCTGCTCCACCGCGGCTCCCATGCCAATGGTACTTAAATATCGAGCACATGTGGCATTGAGGTAATCTTTCGTACGACGGAAGAGTCGTTTTGGCGGACGCCTCCGTGCTTGTTTGGCTGATTTTTGCACCAGGTTTTTGGGTTCGGTTCTACCCCGAACACCCATTTCACAAACTCGCCTGCTCTTCATCTCGCAGCTGAGCCAAGTGATATCCTTGGTCCAAGTCTCTGCTGTTCCACAATGCGTAGTAGATGCTGCTTTAGGGTTACCGCAGGTAAAGTGATGGCAGCAAAACTGCTTTTACAACATCTCGGTGTCCATCTCTCGTACCACCATACAGTCGTGTTTTCACGTGTGGTACGAGTGTCATAGAACAATCAGCGGCATTTCATGCAGTCTCCGCAGTGTCCACCATTCACCCCCATGCACTAGATTTGTGCAATGTCCTTTCATCTTCCTATACGAACAACATTGTTGGGTTGTTCAGTCAGCCACCCAAACAGACTGCATGAATATGATGTTCATTTGACTACATATAAGAACTGTAGGGTGTTCCAGTGGAATGGTCCAAGTTTTGCAGGTGTAGTGTGGAAAGTTGGGAATGAATACAGGTGTACTGGATAGGGTAGCAGCACTAATGAGCAATACAGTTTATTGTGGTCTTATAAATCGTATTTGTTAAGTGGTACCTGTGGGGCAGGTTTTACTGCGCGAAGGCCGGCATTCCCTCCATCCGCCTGTACTGTAACTGTACTGTGATGACAAAAAAGTCGTATTTGCAGAACATTTAATTACCGAGATACGTGTATTCGCACAAACTATTATTTCACAAAAAATACGGGGTCCATCCCACTCTTGATAATACGTTAAGTGAAAGCCTTTCAAAAATAATGTTTATGTAAATTCTCAAACGAATTAAAAATAACAATTATAGCTTGCGTTAGCGAAGAAATATTCATGACATATTTCTTTTGTATAACAACGCATTTCGGTGACGTCTATAGTCTATTAATAAAATAATGAGTGAACACAAAATATAATGACTTAGAGTTGTGCACATGTACACACATGTATGTGAATTGTTTCATTTCAGATGGGCAACACACCAGAATATTATCAACAAAATCCTGATGTCCTAACTCACCAACAACTTCTCAAGGATTACGGCGCTTCTGAGAACACAGCGGATATCCTTACCGACAAAGGTAAGGAAAATTGCTTGCATGTGTTCCTTATTGTAGCCGCCTATATCGTTTATAATACATGCTATATGTATGGTTTAAAGCATATTGTTTTTCAAAGATTTTTTCCCCCTCCGTTATGGCATAATTCTTGGAAGCGAAGTTTTTTTTTTTTTTTAACTGGATGTGATAGTTTTTTGTCTTGGGGTTTTTATACTTGCCCCTTCCTCTCCTTGTCCAATTTCAATTTAATGTATTTTTTTAGGCTAAGGGCGATTGTCGTAATGCTTGAATCGCTTTTAGCAGTGCGTTCCAATCTCCCATTGCGCTGACTACGCCCGACTTATTGACGTAATTCCTTTATGTATTTATCATTATATCTAAAACAAATAAAGATACTTCAACCATACAGTCAGTACTAAACTAAAGTTAGAAATATGATTAAATTTTTCTCTACTACTGCACATAATTATCATAAGTGCTCATGTGTTGGAGAACATATAAAACAAAATGTCATCCTTTGATCGTACAAGTCATGCTAGTTATTTTGCCAAAGTAAGCGTCGATGAAAACGAGAAATAAAGTATTAAAAACAAACCTGATTAGGCAGTAAACGCAAGTCATACAATAAGATGGCCAGTCATGATTAAAATGGAAGAATTGCCTAAATTCCTACCTTGCATGATTATTTTCGTGTGCTGTTTGACGGCGAAGCCACAAACAAAGCGAAGTGATCATGAGAGAAATCTCACGCTACAGGCATTCAGCTGCCGCCATGGTGTATTTTTGGAACGTACCGCAAAGACGAAATTTTGTAGACAGATTGATCAGAACATTGGTATGGCTGGAACTGGTCTACAGGTTTAAGATATTTCCTCGCAAACAACCAAAGATGGTCGCCGCTAATTATTGCAGCCGTTCCATAGCTAGTCATTTATATTAGGAACACCGCTAAGCGTCACTGTAAACAAAATGTAGTAATTTACTCTGGCTTCATTTTCAGTACTAAGTTCATATTATTCTTAGATCCACTTTCAGGAATGGTTTTATTCATAAACACCATTTAAAAATTAATTTATTACAACAACAGAATAAAATATATGGGATTGTACTGTAGGTTTACTTAAATTATTTCCATATTTATACGATCCAGCAATACGAGTTTGAAAGTAACGTTGGAAATTTCTGAAATACGAAATACAAGCGTGATTCAAGAAGTAAGTTAACAATAGCTCTTGGGGCAGATTCTCCCCTCCATCGTCCAACACAACTTCCCATCTCAACTTCCGCCAATCCCGTCCACAGTAGAAACCGGGATGAAAAAGGGATCTAAAGTATTGGTTCCAAAACATCACGCAAAACCAGGAAAAGGGTTGGTGGAGTGTTAATAGGAACGACAAAGACAATATTAAATTTTTTCAATATAATTATGGAAATTAAATTTTTTTTCTTTTATTTCAAAATACTACTAGGTTGGGTTTACAAAAAAAAAATGCATAAATAAATTTTATCGGCTGTTCACGGTAAAATGAGCACTTTTGAAAGACCTGCTAAAGATCTACTTGCATACTTGTCGTGTATTCTTCCACCTCGTGTAAAATTAGCATTGCCATGGGCCTCAAAACTTTATTCATGTATTAGTCAAATGAAACTGTGGTATAATTAATAAAGTAAATACTTTACAAATCTGCACATTTTTACACTTCGATGTTTTAAAAAAACAGAAAGCGAAAGAAATAATTTTAAATTATCACAATTAGTTACCTAACACTTTTTATTCGACGTTAATATATGTCACTACTTTCCATCTATCGTTACCAACTTAACTGGGTGAATGTCACTCGGTGCGTACATTAAAATATATGCATGCAGGGGGCGGTGATTTTTTTTTAAGGTTCATTTCTAAACTGCTCATTTTATCATGAACAGCCTTTAACAGAAATAAAATTGCAAAGAGTCGCACACATTATTTACATTTTCCATTGAACAAGCTCTAGACGAGAGGTTCCCCGATAACGCAAGAGTTGAAATTTCCTAATCTTCCTTCATCTACCGTCTCACACCGACAACCGCATTCACAGCATCAGTCCTGGAGCCGAGGGTTCTCCCCTCACCTGACACCTGGGGATGTCGACGGTACTTCACCACAGGACCACATTCACAAATCACGGCAGAGCCGGGGGATGTTCTCTCCACCGAGACACAACGCGGTGCAGGTAGTGCTCGCCTGTTTACTTGCTCTCACGCACCTCCAAGTTCGAAACATCAATCATCCAACGCAGACTATCATTTGTAGCTTCATTTGTTTCGCTGGACTTCCATGACACACTACCTTTCCCCCATAAGGCCTCTTCTCAGAGCGTGCCCACAAGTCTCTTCTTTCACAGGAGCTTGCAAGTATTGACGTGAATACGTCTTTAAATTTGCAACCATAGTGCGTCAGGATTGCGAAGCATCGCGTGAAGCCGGGGGGGGGGGGGGGGAATTTGCCGCAATTTTGAGATCGTTTCGACGCGTCTCATAACTTCCGCGTACTATATAACTTTTTACTAGTAGAAGCTACGACGCTCGTTTAAGTTTCAATCGACACATCTTGTCAATATCATTAGATTGCGTATATAAAAACCATTTGTGTGGCGTGATTAAGGTGAAATTGTATGAGTTTAATGTAAAAAATTAAGAAAACTTAACACAATGTCGGCCTATACGCGTCAAAACGCCAGGTCGAAATATAGATATTGTATACGGTTGGAAAGAGCATATCAAAAGAAATCCCGTGATACCTATTAAACCCTATATTATCGAGTGAAGTGGTGCCCGGAATGGAAAAAATCATCAAGGCGTCCGAGCGCGTCAACGTAGACGTATTCACGCAAAACCAACGGCCGTGTCCCCAACAGAGCCACACAGCATTTATTCCCCACAATAACTATTTAGCCCAGTCTCCGAAGGCTACTCCCTGTCACACGAATAAGGCCAAACTCTTTGCGGAAAACAAATCCCAACTTCTCTCTGAAAAAGTTAGAGTACCAACACGTGCTTTAACTTTGGTACTGTCTAGCGCCTGGAATCCTTCATATACAACAAAAAGCAATCTAGTCTCTTTCGGTCCAGCATAGTCCCTCAAGCCACGCTTTCAACCATGTCCAGGGGATAGTCTCGGTAAAATCACGCGAGATCACCCTGCCATAGATATGTGAATATGTATACATACTTTACCTGCTTGGTTGAGCGGAGCGCGTGATGTTGAGACTCTCGTGCCCCTCGTCATAGTTCTTCTGGTACCAAGCGCTTAAGGGAACTCGAGGCCGTCCTTCGTCCTTGTGGCGTTTGTGGCGTGTGCTCGGGTTGCATACACCCCCGTGTGATCCGATCCAAGGACACTACCAGGCGGGGAGTTTGTCTGTGTCGGAACATCTGTCAAATGATAACGCAGGTTTCCTAAGGCCAGCTCGGCGAGGACAGAAACCTCGCGTGGAGCAAAAGGGCAAAAGCTGACTTGAACCCGACACTCGTTATGTGTAGAGATTGCGAAAGCACGACCTATACAACTTTTTGCCTTAAGGACTTTCCAGCAAGAGGTGTCCACACATTGTAAGGGTTTGTAGTAGGGACCAAGACGGTTGCGTTTTGCATAGGAACTTATGTGCGGAAACGTACTGTTTCCCCTTGACAGACGAAACACCACCACATCACATGTTGTCCTGTTCCACGTCTGCAACATACTGTACGTTGTTTATCTTCTGGATCCGCTTACAATAAGGGCTCGATGTGACGACCAGCGACGTCTACACAAACACGGTACCTATGTACCATGTTCTGGTATCCACGATCACCATTACCTGGAAGTCCAAGATCCACCGCAGCCATAATCCGCGCCAGCAAGCCCTCCTCTGATCAAACAAGGGCCTCGTAAATCACGCCCTTCGTGTGGGACCACAGGAAGTAGTCAAGCGAAGTCACGTCGGGTGAACGTGCAGGCCAAGCAATCAGGCCACCTCGAACTATTCGCTGTTGGCCAAAATTAATCAGAGGCAGAATTGCTGGAGCGAGTTATGGCTACAGCGGATCTTGGACGTCCAGGTGTTGGTGATCGTGTGTACCAGAACATGGTACGTAGGTACCGTGTTTGTGTAAGACGTCGCTGGTCGTCACATAGAGCTATTCTTGTAACTGGACCCGGAAGAAAAACCACGTACGGTGCTTGCAGACGTGGGAGAGGTCAACATGGGATGAGGTGGCGTTTTGCTTGTCGCGGGGAAACTGTACGTTTCCGCACATAAGCCATATGCAAAACATAACCGTCTTGGTCCCCACTACTAGTCCTTACAATGTGTAATGTGTATTTAGACACATCATGTGTGTATGTGTATATATATATATATATATATATATATATATATATATATATATATATATATATATATATATATATACACACACACACACACACCTAACTCCTCCTCACTGCGAACCCTGGACCTACAGCAGCAGGCCAAGGAGCCTTCAGAGCGGTCAACATAATATTAAATCATATTCGATCATCATTAACAAGTCACAAGCAACTACCAATAAGACATATTCATTTACCAATCAGTTACAATATATAAGGAAACTTGTGGCGCGCAAGACAAAGCGCCTACGCTAGTTCTGGCAGCAATACGCACAGTAGTAGAGTTGTACAGATAGAAGCGCTTCCGGACGACTTGCTTCTTGTAGCGAAATCGTCAATTAACAGCACTGGAACCAGACATGATTATGCCCCTCACAAATCCATCCACAGGCTGTGAAAGCAAGAAAAATGCTTTACAGGATGAAGGGCAAATATGCGCCCTGAACGTTGTAAAATGTGAGTTTTAGAGACAGGCGGAAATTTATAAACATGTGACAGGAGAACTCCGTCACACTTTTCCGAGAGTTATATTCCTACTCTCGTTCGAATTTCTCGCCAGGCCAGAGCAGAATACCGCAGCTTTGTCAAACAGTCTTTAGATGGCCCATATGTTGCGTCGGACCCAGTATCAGTTGTAAGATGACTGCGCTCAGAAACGTGGTCAAGCGTGGAAGTGCATAGTGTGATCAGATATTGCATCTAAAGGGCACCTTGCAGCCGAAATTAATCGTCAACTTTTTCAGGTTTACAGTGCTACTGTCATTCCACGGAAACAGCCTTAAGTTTTGTTGCACAGAGTTGGATAACGCCAGGACAGATGTGCAAGATGAGAAACGATTTGGTCTGTCAAACACGTCCACCAAGGATGACGTGTACCATGTTGAAGGTCTGTATCAGGACTATCGTCGCATTCGACTTAGCCATATCACTGAGGAACTCAACATCTAAGTGTGCAGTAGGCACACTTTTGTTCGTGAGCAACTGGGCTACCGATACGCATATTCACGTTGTGTGCCAAGCCAACCCATATAAGGTCATAAAGTCACTAATGGAATTGTCTCTCAGACAAATGATGCGGATTACATGAGGAAGGAGTGACGTTCCTGGACCGAATTTTTACAGGGGATGAAACGTGGGTGCATTATGTGACACTGGAAACGAAGCAAGCATCCATGTCATGTAAACACACATAGTCCCCATCTTCGAAGAAATTCAGAATAGTTACATGCTCGACGAAGCTTATGGCAACGGTATTTTGGGGCCACAAGGGTGTACTTCTGGTTTATTTCTTCACCAGGAGAGCGACAGTAAATCATGGACGTTCAATGTCGGCGTACTTTATTACGAGTGACCCAGTCAAATAGGAATATGTATTCTCACGTAGACACGCGGCCAATAACCAAAGGAAGTCGTGATTGTGGTCGTAGTATATTGATGTCTAGCATGGCCATAAATATTTTCGCGAAAAACACCTGTCCCTATCCATTTGTTGTTGATCGTGCGCGCTCATCTACGGTTTCCAGTGACCTTTGTCAGTAAAATAACATGTCCATAGCTAATTCTTTTTAGTTTTCTCGAAATTTATTTTTTTCTGTTTGAAGTGGTCAGTGATATTTCATTTATACTGAGTACTGTCTTGTCGTTCCATGTGTATTATCATGATAAAATTTACTTATGATAGTAGGACACGGTTTAATAAAATCAGAATTTTCAGTCTCCTTCGCTGAATAACTGGGATGTTTTGTAGGAAAGCAGCCTTGAATTCACAAACAAAAGCAACTTCCCTATAAATGCTAAAGCAGAGGGAACTATTTTTGCGCAATCGTAATTTTGGAGGTTGAAGAAAAGTAGATTCCCTTTGAATAGTTTTATGAGCTCCAACACTTGTGTGATTCCACTGACAATTTTATGACATACTTTAGACGATTGCCAAGGGAAATTTGGTGTACGCTATAAATTGCCATCGTACTGGAAGGACTTCATTATGATATGTGTTGTGGAAAATTCGCAGCAAGTAGAACAACTTCCCTACAATATATCTTTGTGCAATACCCGTAATACGCCAGATGCCCTCAGCTAAAATACTTGCATCACTGTTTAACAAGCCGCCCTGTTGTCACAACTTTGCATATGAATGAGTACTTTTTGTAGCACGCAACACACTACATCAAAATATTAAGAACTGACATACAAACATAATATTGGTTACGTTTTTGTGTTCTAAACAGTGAGATCATTTTCGCGATTTGGTTTTTAAAGCATACTACAGTTTATTGTTTGATTTCTACAATTCACTTTAAATTAACGTTTACTTTGTCAACGAGTTTGTCAAGCATTTTCAGATTCTCATATCGGCACTTTATTTTCAATTAATTAAATACTTGTATTTTTTAAATTGTGCATCAGTTAAGTTTTTTATACTGTCACGCGTTGATACATTCACTGTTTCGTAAAAATAAGACATTATCACCGTTCATGAATATCATATATATATATATATAATGTACGCAGGTACTATCTTCAATTTTTTATTATTTTTTGTAGTCAGAAGAATAGAAGCAAGTTTAAGTTTATGTATGTATTAAGAAAGGGTTCAAGTTTTAAAAAATAATTATCATTTAACTATGCCTGCCACAGCCTGTTTAAATATTAACTTTATAAAAAGTAGAACATATGAATTCAAGGAACTGGATTCGAATTCAGGACATCAGCTTTCCACCCCTCTTGTTGCAAAGACTTTTAAAGTTTGCATTTACACGAAAGGAAAGTATATATTACAACTTATATAATTGTACTGGGGGCATATACTCGGGAAGACGCAAACTAAATACAGGTGCAGACAAACACAAACAAAAGCATGCAGTGTGAAAAATCTCTGCCCTGAGTGAACTCTCCCGACAAACTTCGGCTGGCAATACTTCATCAGAATTTTGGTATAAATAATATGTGACCTATAGCCTAAATCTTTTCCAGACGGGTGTAACCGCATTTGAAATTTTATCTGCAGCAGATATTTATTGCTGTTAACAACCAGAATGAGATACATCTGTGGGTTTCTGAATAATGTATTATTGAATGACGAAGTGCAAATCGGGTTCTGATATCAACCTCCTACCATAGAGAAGAAGGGGTTGGAACCCCATCTATGTGCATTTTAATAAGTAACTCTCTGGTGGTTTTTTATGTCCCCTGCGGATTAGTAATCTGTCTTGCATGGTAAAGAAAAGGGTAACCTTGCATGTTTGACCCTACGCGCAATCATTAAGAGAAACTAATGCGTAATGTTCTGATACTGTGAATGTGTTGCCTGTGTGCCAGAAGTTATGCAACATGGCTAGCACACAACAGACGCTGTGTAACATGACATGCACATAGCATACGTTATGCAACATGGCACGCACACAGCAGACGCTGTGCAACATGGCATGCACACAGCAGACGTTGTGCAACATTGTATGCACACAGCAGACGTTGCGCAACGTGGCACGCACACAGCAGACGTTGTACAACATGGTACAGACACAGCAGACATTGTGCAACATGGCACGCACACAGTAGACGTTATGCAACTTGGCACGCACACAGCAGACGTTGTGCAACATGGTACAGACACAGCAGACGTTGTGCAACATGGCACGCACACAACAGACGTGCAAAATGGCACGCACACAGCAGACGTTGTGCAACATGGCACGCCCACAGCAGACGTTGTACAACATGGCACACACAGCAGACGTAGTGAAACATGGCACGCACACAACTGACGTTGTGCAACATGACACGCACACAGCAGACGTTTTGCAACATGACACGTACACAGCAGACTTTGTGCAACATGGTACAGATACAGCAGACGTTGTGCAATATGGTACAGACACAGCAGACGTTGTGCAACATGGAACACATACAGCAGACGATTGTTGGGAAGTGTGATTTGAAACCATCTTGGTGGACCTTCTGAGCCAACCCGCATAAAACTATGTAAATAATTATGCTCAGTAGGCCAGCTCTGGTAGATCGACCATAGACGCCAACGTCTTATTTCCCAAGAAGGTCAGTTCTCAAACTATCTGTAACTCATCCAAGATTGTTTAAACTTTATAACTCTCTCTTAATCCCTGTTATATGTTTATGTGTGAAGTTATTATGTACGAATGTAAAATTTTTTTCGTGTATGCCAAGGTTTTAAACAACACGAATTAGAAATACTTAGTAGAATATGATATTAAAATTTAGCTTGCAAATACAGTTTAAATTATAAAAACTTTAAAAATCTAAGCAGTTCGCATCAATTATTAACATTTTCACCAAAAATTGAAAATACAGCACATTAAAATACTACATAATTGGAAAAGAAAGAAGGAAGAAGTTTGACATAAGTTATAATTATTACAAACGCAACAAGTGGTCTACAACTCGGGGAGGGTGGAGGAGGGGAGAACGCTCCAGTTGGCTGAAGGTGAGAGGGGCCACTGCCACCTTACCCCTCGTACTCGGCGCTTCTGATACCATCTAGAATATCACTGTAACGGGAAAAAGAGGTTCTGGGTTGGAAACTAGTTCCATGGTCATATTTTCCTCTTAAATCTTATATTTAATTACTTCACACAATGCACTTAAAGTTAGAATGTAAGTTGTGGCGGGGAATTTTTTCTTGATGATAATTAATGCTAGTGTGGCTTAATTTTTAAATGTACACTATGTGCACAAGATATTATTTGCACACGCATTCACCTTGTTTTGTGATGTCAGCTGTTGTTTTACTATAAGTACTGAAGTAATTATATTTTGAGAACTAAGACGTTGAATTTATTGTAAGACAACTTAATAAATTCCAGACTATCCAGAATGAGTTATATATACTGGTTTGAATGTTCGTATCTAGTTCCCAATGACGAGGTGTCAGCCAGAAGAGACATCGATGACCCCGATCTGCTGGAAACTCTGGAACAGTGTTACGCTCTAGTGAGAGACGGGTCGCGGCCAAACACCGACACATTGCTCAGTCGGTACATGAAGCGCCCAATGTTCGACAATCTCAAGCTTCGCATCACCCGCATGGACCACAATCTCCTCGACATCATCTGGCCAGTCACGAAGAAACTACCCGAAGACGTGATCGACGAAGACCTGAAGGAGATCATCGAGGAGAACGGCGGGGTGGTGATCCCCGATTACGAAACGTACTTTGTTTTCGCCGACTTGCTGCAGCCGATCATCAAGGATCTGCACGGGCTGATCGTGACGTACGAACTCAACACGCAGCCCGGCACGATGTTCTTCGAGCCCGCGGACAAGTACGGCGAGAACAGATCCCAGTGTAGTGCGGACGACGTGAGACGGGTGAAGGTAGACCCCATCAGTCGTTGGGTGGTTTCAGGCCACGTGGAATGCACGAGGAACTTGAAACTGTTTCAGCTGCCCGCGTGCATGAGCCTGTCCCAGCTCGAGACCATGGAGAGAGACCTACTCAATATTCTGGATCCAGAAGTGGACGTCAGAAATGCGATCAGCTCAAATCAGCAAGGGACGTATTACAGGCTCGACGAGATCATGTCGGATGGGTCTGGACTTCGCTCGAAACTGGACTCGGAAGACCTGTCGATCCCTCTGTCCGACGCCAACTACGAGGGTTTGCTCCACGGAGCTCACTGGCCTCATGGAAGAGGCGTGTACATCTACAACGGCTATACCATGGCCGTGTGGATAAACGTCCAAGATCACATAAGGATTCTCTCCCGTGTCGATTCCACAGGCGACGTCGGACAAGCGTACGAGCGAATCTCGAAATCCGTCACGTCATTAAACGAACATTTCCGTTTCAAGAGAGATCCTTACTTAGGGTTTCTGACTTCTCGGCCGTCTGCCCTTGGCAACACTTTGCGTTTTTACATTACTCTGTACTTGCCGAAACTGGGTAACGAGGAAGGAAAATTGAAGCAACTTTGTTCTGTGAGGTACCTAAATGTGCGAAAAGTGCGTGACAGAGACGACTCTTTCAGAATTTACAACAAACAAAACCTCAGCATCAATGAATTACAGACGTTTCGAGAATTTACAGCAGCTGTTTCCAACATACTACAGCTGGAGAAGAATTTGACTACAAATAGCCAACCCCAAAATACTAGCGGAGGGTTGTTTAACATATTCAAGAAAAAGTGAAGGAGGCTACTAACAAATGGTATCAACTAAGCATATCGGTAGATATCAATAGCAGCCTCTGATTGGTGACTTCTGTTCCTAATGTGAATCTTCTGAATAATACATCAAAGTCATTGCAGAGTTTGCTTGTATTTGATCTTCACATAGTCAAAATCAATTCAGGGGATTTAGATTGTAAGTTTCACATCTGTGATACCAATTGATATTTTTCCCAATTTAAATGCAGGTGAGTGGTCACCGCGGTGGAATACTTGTGACTTATCGTTGCTTCAAATTACTCTTCATAAAAACAGAAGAGCTTTCGCTTTCTCCATAAATTTTTTATCACACAAAACCGAATAAATTATTATAACTTTATTAACGCACATGCTGCGTGAGTATAGTAGGCTAAAATCTGTTCACGGTAAAATGAGCACTTTTGAAAGCCCTGAGGAAGATCTACGTGTAAGCACTTTGTGTATTCTGCCTTACGAAAAATTAACATTGACGGGGGCCTCATCACATTATTCATTTGTTGGCCAAGTGAAACTGTGGAATTATTAGAAAAGTAAATAAGATACAAATCTGGTCAATTTTTACACTTCGAGGTATAAAAAAACAGAAAGCGAAGTGAATAATTTAAGTTATTATAAATGGTTACCTAATACTTTTCATTCGACGTTAAGATATGGAACTACTTTGTCATACATCATTGCCAACTTTACTGGGCGCATGCCACTCAGCGCGCCGGTTAATTATATACAGGTAGGATCAGTGACATTTTCCTAAGGTTGATTTCAAAAGTGCTCACTTTATCGTGAACAGCCTTTTATCAGGTTGCCGGTGAAGTATTGGACTACTCGTCTCCCAGCTAGGCGAACCGGGTTCGATTCCCGGCGAAGTCACTTCGGGATTTTCGCATGAGGGAATATGGCCAGGACGGTTCCAGTGGTCAGCGGGTTTTCTCGAGGATATCCCGTATCCCCCTCACTTGCATTCCGGCGTTGCTACATACTCACTTCCCTACACCCTCATCGGTTCTTAAGACCTCGATGTTAAAAGCCGCTCAAATCTCTCCGCTCCACTATTAGGTTGTAAACCCTGGTCTGATTACTTGCTTCGTTCTTTTGGGCATTAAATGAAATTATATATTTTTTTTATTGAGTCCTGAGTTAAAATTATTCTGTCATAATTCACTTGTGTTCGAAGTTCATCAACTTCTGCTTGCAGAAGTGCCAACCATCGCGCCCAGTGTTGGTGGCAAACCGGTGATACAGGTTGTCACAATGTACGACTTCTGGTCGTACTTGTAATTAAGGGCTAGGGGAGGTTCATAACTGAGAGTCATGATAGGGGCTGTAGCCAGAGGTAGAGCTAACAGGTAGATTGACTGAAGACTATCTGGACTAAAGCATGGTTATAATCGTGTTAACAGAGCACTACAATTACAAGAAGCTGTATATTATCGGTGGAGCACTTAGTATATATTTATGATAACCTAATGACAGCCTGAAAGTAACTGGGCTTGTCCCACCTTGTGTTGAGTTCCGAGGCTGTTGTATTGATATGGGGTTACGACGAACGGCACAGCGAGCTCCTGGGATCCTCCATTCTGGTCGGCGTCACGACGGAGAAAGACGCCCTCTGCCACTCAGTAATGCCAGATATTGGTGTTGCATGTTGCAATCCGCTCTGCTTCCTGGCTGGTAGTGGGGGTTCTCGCTTACCAGCGTATGGCGATGCACGCCCCGTTTGCAGCAACCGCCTTCCTGGTTTGTACTTAAGTGATAGGGCGGTCTCAGGCGACGATGTAATTGAAGGCGTGTTCACGCTAACATAACGATGTGGTCGGAAGAGAAATGGAGCTTAGTCGCCTCTTAAAAATACAAACGTATCTGCTGCATGCAGTGTGGCATCGTTGCTGATTTGTGATCTGAGGAACGACTTGCAAGAACGAGAACTGGCAGTCCTTAGAAAGTGCTTAGCATTATGACTACGAACAGCAGCACAAAAATAACGTTAGAGAACATTGTCTTTATTATCCCATAACAACCCAGACCAGACCATAACCTCTTGTGCTGGAGCGTATAGCTGGAGAGAATACTCTCTTCGTGAAGCCTCTCGTCAGTTTGTAGGCGGATGCGAAAGCAGTCATCATTATTCACCTTGGCAGAAGCATGAACCGTCCGAAAATACATCTATCCGTTCCTCATACCACCCACTTTGTCCGATTCACCATTACTGCGCCGGTATCTCAAAGACACTCTCAGGCTGTGTTCCAAATAGTCAGAATATCTACACTCGCGCACTCTGACTTGGAAGTGACGTAAGAGAGTACTGTTCCATATGACAGAGTGCGAGTGCACGAGAGCGAGTGCATGAGTGTGTGTCGATGCATGCTCTATGCGTGCTCTCGGGATATTGTTTGTTTATTTACGTTTGAACACTGTCGTCATCCACACGATGCCGAAAGAAGAAACCATTTTTCACTGTAAGCAAATGTTCGTAATGGGGGAAAAATATTTCTTTATAATATATGAGTTGGCTTTGTATATCGTGTTCAATATGCATCGCAATAGAAGTGTTATTTAAATGGTATAAAAAATAATGACAGCCACAATTATAAGGATTAAGATCATTTGTTTACTTCGAATAGTGGGGACCACAATTGAGTTACCGATTGAATGGCAACGTAACGTGCAGTCTCGCCAGACCAGGCCGTGTGCAAGTCACGCTCCAGGAGAGGGGAGTTGTCGTATAAATAGGGCTGCAAACTGCCCAATGCCCCCCTCCCCCAATCACCCCTCTTTTCGGTCCAATATCGGCGACGATAAGAAGACGCATCCAGAGGTGGCATCGACGCGAGGCGCCGCTTGTCCCTGGGTCACAGGATCTGCTGGTCATGATTCTAGACCAGGCCGCTATCTTCCACGTCAGGAGACGTCCTTGCACCACCTCATCTCCACTGCACGGCATCAGGAGGACCCGGAGGAGCTCCGGTCGATCCGATCTGAGCCAGTGGTAGGTGTGCTGCTTCCAGTAGGGTGCAAGGTAGAGCGATAGGGAAGTTACGCGATTAAAAGGGAGAATTAAAGCAAAAGGTAAAGTCGATTAATTGCAGGACATCGAAGTAAAAACGCTTGATTATTGTTTGTATTTCAGTTTATTGTGAGTTGAATTAGTATCTCAATAAATCGTTGTTCGTACTGTTTGTTGTGTTAATAATTACAGTAATATTAAAACGCCCGTAATCAATCCCAGTGGAATTACAGATTACTAAAGTGACAGTAAATAAGGTGATCTTAGAATTGTGAAGGAGAGTAAGGAGAAAGTGGCTCTCGCAGCAGTAAAGCTGGGACACGTTGGTCGCCTTGTGTCAGCCAGTCTTGGTGTAGTCACCAGCCTTAGAATTCAGTATACCCAGCTATAGGCAGTTCACTGTAAAGTGAGCTCAATTGAAAGCCTTCTCATTTGGAATAGTAGTCAATAAATACATTATATTTTAACCTTAGACGTTAAATTCCGAGTGCGGTGGAATATACAAACTATGTTTATTATTTATGTGGCAATACTTATTTAAAAAGGTGGTTAAAGGATAGAAAATGGCTCAAAATAAAAAGCCTCAAAAGTGCTCGCTTTATCGTGAACAGTCTATATCAAATAGGAAAGGTACTAGGCTGACTAGGTAAACGCAACAAAGTGAACGAAAACATCAAATAACACACAATAATAATACTCATAAATAACGAGTGCGAGTGCGATAGTGGATCTGTTCCAAATGAAGAGTATGCAGGGAATTGCGGTGCGGGGAGGGGTGCAAGCGAATGCGAGTGCGAGTGCGATAGTGGATCTGTTCCAAATTAAGAGTATGCAGGGAATTGCGGTGCGGGAAGGGGTGCAAGCGAATGCGAATGCGAGTGCGAGTGCGATAGTGGAGCTGTTCCAAATGAAGAGTATGCAGGGAATTGCGGTGCGGGAAGGGGTGCAAGCGAATGCGAATGCGAGTGCGAGTGCGATAGTGGAGCTGTTCCAAATGAAGAGTATGCAGGGAATTGCGGTGCGGGAAGGGGTGCAGGCGAATGCGAGCGGAGGTGCTGGTTATTTGGAACACGGCCTCAGCTGAAGTCGACGCTTATTCGACGATACAGCTCGGGCTTTATCAGGCGATAAAGAATTGTTACAACAGGAGAATTCTGTGTCACAGTTCGTTAAAGGCGGTTCAGGATAAAGTGAGAACTTTTGAAATGAACCTTGTTTGTTGTTAGGGTTTATGTGTATGTTACGAATTTGATGTTTGTAGCTTTGGTAGATGAGTATTATGAGTTAGTATGCTTATAAAAGGGCTTAAATGCATAATCGACCTTGTCAGAAAGGTATTAGGGCTTAAATTACCTTATCATCTTGATGGATGTTGGGTATGATGCCTACGTTATGAATTTGATCACTATATCTTCAATGGTTCGGAAATTATGACAGTTTCTTGGAGTGAAGAAGTGGTAACTACTAAAGAATGTATCAAAAAATTAATTTCTGTACAGAACACATAGGATAGCGGAAAAATATATAGTTTGCCAAAATAACAAAGAATAAAATTCAATGTATAGGTTATAAACAAAAGTCAAATAGTAAATTAAAACTAAAACTAATCAGTAACACATTCACACGAGCACTCATACAGCCATACACACGTGACATAACCCATTGTTCTTAATTATGTACAGAAGTCGTATGCAATTTAGAAATATTTTAAAAAATCGAGGTTATGTATTGTAAAGACTGTTCACTATAAAATTAGCGCTTTCGAAATCAACCTTAGAAAAAAGTTGCTGCCCCTAC
The DNA here is from genome assembly GCA_029891345.1 of Dryococelus australis. Lineage (NCBI taxonomy): Eukaryota > Metazoa > Arthropoda > Insecta > Phasmatodea > Phasmatidae > Dryococelus > Dryococelus australis. Next base: position 22,823,019 of record CM056993.1, read on the forward strand.
CTGCACATATTTTAACGGGCGAAGTGGGTGACATGTATCCAGTAAAGTTGGTAACAATGGAGGGTAAAGTAGTTCCATATACTAACGTCAAACAAAAAGTGTAAGGTGACCATTTTCGATAACTTAAATTATTTCTCTCGCTTTTTTTTTTTTTTTTTTTTTTTTTTTTTTTTTTTACCGAAGTGTAAAAATGAGCATATGTGTACAATATTTACTTTTCTAATAATTTCATAGTTTCACTTGACCAACGCATGAATAAAGTGATGAGGCCCATGTCAATGTTAATTTTACATAAGGCGGAGGAATGCACAACGTGAATACAAGTAAATCTTAAGCAGGGCTTTCAAAAGTGCTCATTTTACAGCGAACATCCTATAGTAAGTTTTCGCTATTTTCAATGGACCACTTTTTACTTATTTATTACCTTCTTTATGCATAACTCACGTCGGCATAGCAAAAAAAAAAAAGGCCAACTTAGTTCTCATTTACATATTTCTGGATCAATAAGTCAGTTTCCCTTTAGTGCTACGGGTTGGAGGTGTACATTTTACACTAATGACACTTTCAGTGTTGAACGTCATAATTTCTGCTACTTATTTACATATATCCTCAAGTAATTTATCATTGACTTTCTTCCAGAACCTTATAACTCCACTGGAGGAAATGGTACATGAAAGCAAAATAACTTGATGGAAAATAATTGGAAGTATTATTGCTTTAAAATTATAGGAATTTAATATATATTAAATTAATGCATTTTACCAGCAGACACGCAAATAAAATAAAACACAAGTTCCACTCGGAATGAAACAGTAGGGACAAATTAAACTTACGAGGTTTTAGAAGTAAGCCGACGTTTTGCACCGATCCCAGTTTGGCACAAGCTTGAAGACTCCTTCTCAGTAGAAACAGAAATCTTGATTGTCCAGCCAGTTTTGTAAAGAATTATATAGTCTATTGACAGTTTATTCACCCTTTTTGAAACAAACCTTTGAATAACCACCCCATGAATGACGTGCTTAGTTATTTCCTAAATATGCCAACTATCACAAGTGTCTTATGCTTGTGTTAACATAAAAATTCCTTTTTTTAAATTGAGATTTTTAATGTATTTTATTTATAAATGATAATGTTTCGTTTATAAATAATGTAAATAAAAATAGCGAGAAAACATGTGTACTGGTAACGCCCAGTAAGAAATAGTTCTCATCTAAAATATGATTACAACTGAGTGAGTACGAATAAGCGTTGTCCTGTGGTGTATCCAGACTAAATGAGTGAGTGAAGAGATTTGGGTAGCTCTTAACATCGGGGTCTTGAGAGCCGATGAGGGTGAAGTGAGGTGAGTATGGAGCAGCGCCGGAACGAAAGGGCGGGGAAACGGGAGATCCCCGAGAAAACCCGCCAACCAGCGGCATCGCTTGCGGCCGGGGATTGAACGCGGTTCGCCTTGGTGGGTTTCCGGACTTAGTTAATCTTAGTTTGCGTAAGGTGGGAGGAATATCCTGGAAGCAGATCTTTGCCAGGGCTTCGGAAAAGGGGGCAAAGTAATCGTGAATGGACTATATACACATGCATGTCTGTCTTCGCTCCTCCTGAACCAGTTCGTCAGCCGTGGTCGTATTGACGCCAATGACTGCTCATCGCTAACATCTGTTCCGCCGTCAGCTAAAGTTCTGCTGTAACAACCCCTGTCATTCCTAAGGTGTTCAGTATCTACGTCGTGCATTATCAAGGACGTGGATCATGACATGATAAGCACACAATAGAGTTACCTTGAGTTTATAAAAGGAACTTTCAAATTACCAGCAGAGCTAAAAGCCTCTTCTCTGTTTCCGTCGAATCTACAAGTTATAATGTCAGAACTATGCTTACAGCCCATAAACTCTAATATGAGCAGTTTTATGGATTCCCTTTTGTCTCAGGCCACTGGGACCTTTCTCACACTTGGGAAGAGGAGATCACTTACCACTCATCAATTGCCTTCTTTGTATAAATCGCATCTCGTTCGAAGGCCCTCTCGCTCCTTCGCGGTCCGCAGCTCGTCCCCTACGTCACAAACCAGCGACCCTGAGGTCGCCGACTACGGAAGATGCACACATAGAATAATGGCACTCTAATCTTATACGCACACTTCTCTGCAATAAAAGCCTGGATGCGTAATTTCTAAATGACTGTTCATACACGGCGCCCGTGTTAATTGGATATAGTGGGCAATATACATTTAAATTAACATATGAAACAGTAACGTGTTCCACCATAGAGAATTACGTCTGCCCGACGACTCTCAGACTCAGGAACTAGACTTGGTTGGCGTAAAGCACTCACCTTTGTAGCCCACGCACGTAGCAGACAAACAATTATGTGTCCAACAACCGAAAATCTCATTTTGCATAGCTATTCATGAAGCAAAGAAAATAATATTTTTATATTGAATTGAAAGTAGTGAGCAGAGGTTTGGTAGCACACGTGCATAAAAAAAATTACGTCAGACGTATCAATTCCAGAGGTACTGTTTTATTGAAAATATTTCATTGTTCCCAAATGCTATTTATTTTACGCTTGAATCAACAACCCTGAATGGCAACAGCCAAAATAGTGTAGAACGTTCAAACTAGAACTGCCGTTAGGAAGTGATCATATGTAACTGTCTTTAGAATACCTTTATATGACACGTATAAACATCTGGCGTGTGTATCAAAACGCCTAGTCCTCCCATAAATAAAAATACTTGATTTTAATTCTTTTGAAAAAAAAAAAATTAATATGCCTCAGCATAATCAAGTCCGTAGAAACCCTTAATCTTTCTCAAGTTGCTTGTGGTTAAACTGATGCTGAAAATGCTACCGACGCCTTGTCGCATGGGGTGTTCTAGAACAATCGGCATCACGTATGTCTAGCGTACAAAGCCAATTCTGACATTGTAGAAAGGATTGCTCTCGCAGGAAAAATGCCAGCTTATTAGTAGGATGCACGACAGGGCTTCTTCTAGCCGAATCGGAGATAACAAAACGTAGTTTTAGGTTGCTGCTTTACGTGGCTCGCCGTCTCACAGACGTTACTTCGCGTCGTCTAGCTATAGGCTGTTCACGGTAAAGTGAGCACTTTTTAAGGCTCTTCTAAATTGTTTCGTTTCATCCTATTACTATCTTCCTTCTGATTTTTAATATAAGCATTGCTTTGTGACGAATAAACACAGTGCATACATTTCACCACCTTCAAAATTTAATGCCTGGTGCTGCAATAAGATGTATTATTAGTGGTTAAAGCCTGTTGGGTCTTAAAAAGTGCTCACTTTACCGTGAACAGCCTATATCTACCTAAGCTTCTAGCAGATGCTTAAGACAAGATGGAGGGGCTTGCAAGCCCACATCTCTACGCAAACGCCTAATATTAAACGATGGCAAGCTATGAAACTAAAACACCGTAAATTAGAATTTCCTCGGCTACGTCCAATATCTGAACCGGCGTCCTGACCTACGTCATACGTCGTTGAAGGGTAGTGGCAGAGAGAGAGCGAGCTTCCTAACTACTAGACCGTTCTAATGCTATGCTAAGCTCTCTAGCCAATGGGAACGCAGGTTTGGAACCTGCCAGCTAATCGGAAGGCTCACTAATTAAAAACCTAAAGTGGCACACTCCAATATCTGGACTCGCGTCCTGACCTACGTCATACGTCGTTGAAGGGTAGTGGCAGAGAGAGAGAGAGCGAGCTTCCTAACTACTAGACCGTTCTAATGCTATGCTAAGCTCTCTAGCCAATGGGAACGCAGGTTTGGAGCCTGCCAGCTAATCGGAAGGCTCACTAATTAAAGACCTAAAATGGCACACTCCAAACGGCCTGACTCACTATGCCATAGAATTAAGAGTCTCGCAAAAGATAACAAATACAATTAAATTCCCTAAAGCGATCACAATAAAGGTGAAACCAAAGAGGAAAAATATAGCATATTAATTAAAATGCAAACAAAGATAAGATCTAGCTATCTAACCCGATAAAACATAAATTGTCATTCGTACATCTAAGTTTTAAATATCGTAAGCATGAGAAAAATAAGAATAAAAATAATAAAAACAAAACCTATGTAAAATATAGGCAAATTACAGGTTATATACATAGAAGGAGTCAATTATGTGAAACAAACATAAATTATGAATATTAATGCAGATTAGGGAAAATGTGATGTTACAGTGTGTGTGTCTGTGTGGGTGTGAGATTGGCAGGTCTTAACAACGAGGTTTTTATAGTAAATCACGAGAATATAACATTTATATTCTAAATAATGCATGAGTTAAAATTAAATGTCCTCTGTTAATTTCTTTTTCATATACATAATTTAAAGTTTTACGAAAACAAGAATAAGGAGCATGCCAATGTTTCATAATTGTATATTATTCTTAGTCGTTCATGTGTGTGTGTCTATATATATTTATATAGACACACACACGCGAAAATTGCGTGAATGTAGGGATAATAAGTGTTGTTACAGTACATTCCTTGAATGCTATTGCTAACATTATTCCTTGCTTTCACACGCACAAAATAACAGTGGTTTCTACAGCACTCGAGGAAATATTAGTGTTATGCAGAAAAAATTCTTTACCCCCACTTTTGTAATATCTCTTACAATTTTCTATTAAAACGTCTACGCGAAAGAGGAAATAATAAAACTGTGTAGTAAATATACAGGTCATTTCTGCAAGAAGATTTTGGCGTTAGCAACAGTTGTCACCATTTGGCGTTAGCAACAGTTGTCACCATTTGGCGTTAGCAACAGTTGTCACCATTTGGCGTTAGCAACAGTTGTCACCATTTGGCGTTAGCAACAGTTGTCACCATTTGGCGTTAGCAACAGTTGTCACCATTTGGGGCTGAACTGTGATTCCGAGCCAGTGACTTGAAGGCGAAGATTTGCCCAATTCGTATGACAAATAGCAATATGTGTATACTTATTAAAATGATTCACACTTAACAAGTGGTCAGAATGTATGTTTTATATAAACTAAGTTACTTGGAAGAAAAAGTTCATAGTACCGACTATCCTAGTCGGTTATTGGTACAATGCAAATCAATGTGACTGGCGAAAACTAAATCATACTGAAATTTAGTAACGATTAATTGCATAGGTGTTATTCAATAAGTAGATACTTTCGTCGAACATATTAATTTTTTTAACAGTGAACAAAAATATTGCTTTGTAAATAAATATCAGTATATATTACTACAGAAGTTGGCACATCTCAAACTGTATTTGTAAATGTTTCACTCATTCGATTTCTGTCGATTAATTCACAGTTTAATTCAAATTAATGTAGCTTTTTTTAAGTACGTATTCTCTACTCGATTGTCTGCATAGAATATACATATAACCGACAATGTCATATTCTATACCACATTTCTTCCATAGTTTATTTCTTCTTGTTTTAAGAAAAAGTTCTGAATGTTTTATATTGAAGGAGGCGAAATAGCATAACATGCATGTAAAATATATGTCATCATGTGGTTTACTTTTTGTACACTTTGTGAACTCTCTATATGATTTTATATCAACTAAATGTAATACAAGCATCTGCATGATCTGTATTTAAATAATTTATGTAATGTTTTCTTTGAACAGTGTAGTAAATGTTATTTCAATTTAACACCAAATCAAACTTTAATTTCATCGATGTAACTTTTTGGCATGGTATTGTATGTATATGTAAAGTGTTGTCATGCACTGTTAATACCTGTGTATAAATGTATATGTAATGCACAAGATACTTTTATCGAAATTGTCACGTCTTAAAAAAGGACATTCAGAATGGAAATAAAAAAAATCACATTTTTCACATGAATAAATTTAATTCTGTAAACAAGTACAAGATATAGCTACGTGTGATATAGTCAGTCATGTCGGAAGGAAGTGGCGCCACGATTAAACTTCAAAACCTGGGAGACGAATTAGGTCAGTGGTTCAGTATTTCAGGCAGAGCTTGTCAAAGTTTTTTCAGTTTCTTCAGACTTAGTGTAAGTGCATGGTACTCAGCTAACAAGGGCAGGTTAATGCAGGCAAACACAAGCGCGCAGCCGTGGACCAGCAACAACACAAGACTTTCGATCATGTGACTGCGTTTGCCTAGGAACTCAACTTCAGCCCAGGCCAGTTCCTTCTATTTCTCCCCCACAAGGCGAGACTTGCCGAAAAAAATCAACTATTTCTACATTATACTTACTTTCGAAGCATCATTTAGGTCCTCTGCACTCTTTAATACAGGATTATTTTGGTACTTTGTATTCGCCCACATACCCATAGTTCGTCTACTATCCAAAAATTATAATACGGACGTGTTAGTGTTTTAAAGTGATACGCATTTACGTTTCCGTATACATAACCATGCGTTATTTAAGTCTCGGAGAATAAATCTGAGCAAATTTAATATCATTTCAAAAGTTTATAAATAGTTTGTACATTCCTTCGGAAATAAAGTTTTAATCATTCCGCTAAACGAAATAAATTTAACTAACACGATTTAACTAATTTCTTGCTATATTTTACAATTTAATTAAGTTCGCATTTCTCCTCTGGGAGGCGCTCTTTTACACTGTAAGCTAGAATCAGTGATATCAATCAGTGAAATAACATTCGCTGAAAGATCACTTGATAAGATACCGCCGACTGGCAAATCAAGGAAATGAAATGGGAACAAGTGACTTGTGCAATGGAATTCTGGGCATTCAGTGGGAATCACAAATAAATCAGCGAAATTAAGCCATCATGTTAAATAGTTATCAGGCAGTTATTATCAGTCGCTCGAGTTTCACTATTTTGACTGATTTGGCTCAGTCTTTACTGTTTCATATTTAGAGTGTAATAAAAAAAAATATGAAGATTAGTCTTTCTTTTTAAGTAAAATAAATGGTTAGCAATGGGGTAAAATGTACCCACTGAAAAAGAAACAAATTTTTAAAACGAAAAATGATTATTTTTATATTTTAAACTAGCTAGGATTTTACGTGTATTATTCCAGTTGGAGTAGACATTTTCATTTCTGTATATATTAGACTAAAACCGTGTAAAACAGGCATATTTTGAAATACACAAAATGAAGTACGATGGTGAGAAAATGGGATTTTATAGAGGTAACTTTGCCATTTAAACCAATATCCTGCTACCAATATACTGCTAATCCAGTAGATAACCTACCCCTTTACCGAATTCCATCCAAATCCGTCGAGCCGTTACGACGTGATTGAGTAACAAACAAACATACAAACTTTCGCATTTATAATATTATTAAGATATCTATATGCACATATCCCTTTCCAAATACGTTTTTCCAAATCACTGGTATAAATATGTCTAGTAAATTAATTTGCGAAATGTCGTAAGTATTAAAAAGAATTGTTTTGTTACATTAATTGGATAAGAAAATTATTATGCGCAAAATAAACTATACACTTGAAAATACAATTGTTTCGAAATAGCTCACTGAAAAACCAAATCCACTGAAAAAGTTTTGTTATAGTAGAGTTTGCCGCAGATTTTGAGTAATATAAATATTTTGTGGATAGTACAAACATGTTAAACTTTTATTAATAAATATGCAGGCATTATTTTGTACTTATGTTAGTTTAGCTATAACAGAATAGTTGGAAAAGTCTTCTCATTCTTAACAAGGTAATAGTAGTGACCTTTATTGTATTTTCGGGTCACTGCCAGGAAAATCCTTGGAAACTAAATTTCTGGAAGAACTGCATATTTGGTTGTATCTCGTTACATAAATCATAATGCTGTGAAACCAAACAGAATTTCTTAAAACACGATGAATTTACTAATAAAATTTTTTTGAGTACCTTGCACATGCACTCACACACTTCTGTTCTGCTTGCCGCATGTCGATAAAGAACGAGCATGCTTTAAAGCACGGGACTGCATGTCGATAAAGAACGAGCATGCTTTAAAGCACGGGACTGCATGTCGATAAAGAACGAGCATGCTTTAAAACACGGGATTGGATGTTTTCTCACTTTTGGTTGCGCTTAGTAGTTGTAGTTAGAATTTGGTTTGTTATTAAAAAAAAAAAAAAAAAAGGCTTAATATTACGTGTGTTATACACGTGGAAAGCTTAAATGCAATATAAGGGTGCCCATCCTGTAATTAAGGGGGGGGGGGGGTAGGCCAAAAGTATTAATATATTAATATAGCTAAAGCACCATCTACAATGGATTTAACGTTACCATAAAGCGTTACAGTAAGTCTTGGGCACACCCTGAATACTACGGGTGGTTACAATCCACGTCAAACGTCAGAGTGACAAGTTAAAGGTTGACCAACTTCCAAGTATTTGCGTTTAACCAATCAGAGTTCAAGGCGTTGCTGAGAAGTGCAAACAAATAGTATGAACATTCACTAATAAATAAACTCACCATCGTTGTATATGTTTATTCTGTCCATTTACACAGAATAAAATAACGAATAACGCTAAATGCATTTTAGAATAATTCGGCAAAATAATTTTTTTTTTGGTACAAAAATAATTAAAAGTAAGAAACATTAATTTTCGTCGGATATTTTTTTCCCTCTTTTTTTATTATTCTTTTTGGTACGTTAACGTCGATTGTAGACATACCAGTTTTCTTAAGGTAATGGTTAGCGTTTAACGTAATGGTTAGCGTTTAACGTTTTGCCTAAAAAAAATTGGAGATAATCTTAAGAGTAGGATGTACTGAAAAATGTTCTGCAAAATAGTTGTTTGCGCGAATACGCGTATCTCGGTGCATAACTGTTCTCCAAATACGAGTTTCTGTCAGAAAAGGTAAACCAACAAAAATCTATGCCCCTATTTTCTTGCTTCTATCATATTGAATGCATTCTTGGAGGAAAAAAAATCCCTGAAATGGTCAAATATCGCATTTTTAAAGCTTGTGTGAGCAGTTTTTTTTAAGCGACAAGAGAAAAGTACAAAAGCACAGCCGTATTTTAATCTGTGGGCTTTCATTGCGTGTATTAAAACGCCTCTGTTACAGATCTAATTTATACAGTACAGCGTCACGACAGAAACACTGCACGCCATGCGTGTAGGAGCGACGAGGCGCTAGAAGAGCGTGTTAGTGTCGCCCGTATCTCTCCCTCGCTTCTTGACCTTGGACGCACAGCTCCATCCCACACTTAACCAAAATGTTATTTTATTTATTTACTCTAAAAATTTAACTTAAGTGACTAGCAATTCTTAAACAAGTACAAGAGTCACGAGCACGTACAAATTTAAAAAACTTACAACTTGAATGAATTGTTATTTTGAACATGCGCCATTGCAAGGTTTTGTTGCAAGTTGCAGAAACCCAAAGTAAGAAATAAAAAATACAAAAATACAAACGAAAGTCACTGATGAAAAAAACACACATAGAGTAGCCCGCAGAAATATACTAGTTTGTTTACTTCTTAATTCTTTAGACAACATTGTTTACATACATGCTTTATTTACATGTATGTCGTCAACAACTATTAGTTATTTGTTTCCCTTGTGTTTGTGGTTAAATAATGTAATTTATGGCTAAAGAAAGTATTTTATCAGAAGTAAGTGGTCATAAGGTTTATTTATATGTCCTTTTACTTATTCGCACTTACAGTCAATTTTGACTAGTGGCGTGATTACAGACTGACCACGCCAGTTCTTTTTCAGCTGTCAAACTCATTCGTAAGGAAAGTGTCTATAAGTGTGGCATGAGAAAGGAGTCTAGCTCGCCCTAGCGGGTAGACACTCCCAGATCGCCGGAGCAGCCTCTCCACCCCCATTGGTAGTCAGTCTGTAATCACGTCACTAGGTAATATTGGTTGCAATTAAGAATAGTTACGGAAAACAACGAATTAAATAAACCTTATAGTCATCTAGCTGACCTATCCAGCGTTGCTCGGGTATCATTATATAAGATGCGTTTGGCGAGAGAGAGAGAGAGAGAGAGAGAGAGGGAGAGAGGAGGGGTTAGGGGGTCAAGGGTTGGACCCAAAGGAACGCAGGAGTCTACACAGTATTTTACGTTGAATACGGTGGTACATCCCTGCCAAATCTCGTACAAAATCATCGAGAAGGTGAGAGTGTGAGGTATACAACCCCGTTTTTGGGGTTTCTAGTCTAATTTTGTTTAGGGGGGGGGATGGGGCGACGGAGCCAATTTTGGCCCACACAGATTTTTTATTTGGGATTTGAAGGGTATCCCTGCTAAAATTTGGGCTAGACTCTTCGAACGGTTGCAGAACTGTATACAGAACAAACATGTGCACTTACGTACAAACTTTGACCTTATATACAGTATATACTTAGATTGAAACAAGCGTGAAATGTGATAGATATATAGTATGGACTTGCCACCAACGTCGCTTCCTTGCCCTGTTCGGATAAACTCGTCAGTAATATAATGTTCTGGTGTATTTGGGACATTCATAAAGCAAAACACTGCAATTACGTATTTGTGCACAAAAAAAATTATAGTTCATCAATCACTCGCCCCCGTGAAAACTATTCAAAGAACAAAACTTGCCACTTATTTCGAAATTCTCTTTAAAAATCTAGTAAAACTAGAAAATAATAATGTGTGTTGAAACCTGCTTCCTTCAGTATTAACGCCGCTTCACTACGAAGTTTGGAAAAAGTATTTCTTACCGATAAGTTTAATGCTGTCAGACTTGTAGTTCATCACATATGTGGGAATATTTAAGCACACTTAATCTCGGCATCGATAACTCTGATTGCTCTCTGACTTCTACTGTATTAGGACCAGATATTACCAGGAAGTAGTGAGGTAATGCACTCACAAAAAACTTACCATTATTATTTTTTTTTTTTTAAACTACGGGCAGTTACTGCTTCGGTAGGATGGCACAGAAATATTTCCATTCGAAATGTTGCATATGTATGCTTGAAATATTAAAAGTATTATTGTATAACAATTTGTATAGCACAACACCAAATCTGTAGGCCAAATTAGTATTTTTTCTTGGTATTTCCACGAATTTTTGCGCTTTGACTTCTCTCGCGTTTAATCTAACTAAACTATATACTTATTTACCAAATCACTATCCCCACGTCCCTGTTGAAGTGAGATTAGTTAGCCAGTGAAAAACTTTGTGATTATCGAGTGTGCTTTGTACACTGATATACCACAATTTTCTGGGGACAGTGACAACGTATACAAAATAAATCACAACTATACAACGTTAATAGAAATAAAATTCAAATAACAAACAGTTTGATATTTTCAATGGTTGATGCAAGATTTCTGAGATACGTGTATGCATATATTAATGGGTGGGTATACTTTTAAGATAAAATATGTCGTTGCACAAGTCAGATGCACTAGGTAACCGATACTGCAATTTTCGCATGGTGTGATGATTGAATTTTTGCTTATACGATTAATTTAAGTTTCGTTTGAATTAAAGCGTTGTTTATGAATGGAGTGCTGTGCTAACTGCAATTCTGTGATTGATGCAGATTGAAACAAGCATGAAATATAATAGTGATATAGTTAGATTTACCACCAAATTGTGCCACTAGTTTCTATGTGAAAATGTGATATTTTTGGAAAAAAATACGAAATAGTTACGACAATAAAATTTAAAGATTTTAAAGTGTATTCAGTTATATTGACAACATATTGCTATATTTGGTAGAAATTTGTATACAATTATTTTTTTATTTTTTAGCCACAACGATATTTTGGTAGATCATGTCAGGTTATCGTGTGAGTTGAGACTACAAGTACTTTTCTTTAGAGGAAAAGAAATAGTTCGTATAATTTTCTGTTATTTAAAAGTCACGAAAATTTCTTGCAAATTGAAACAGAGTTCACGAACCCACAACGTTAAATAGTAAAGAAAAAAAAAATTATGTTGAAGAACACGAATAATCGTTATAGAAATCACTAAATCTGTTCTGCAATTTAAAGTTTTTTTTCTTCGTGTTTCTTATTTATTTTTATCGTAGATGTCAATTTGCCAAATGCCGAAATTTTAAGTTCTTTTTTGTTATATTTGAATGAAAATACAAATGTTACAACAATTGTGTAGAATTACGTGACCGGCAATGAAACGGTCAATTGGTTGAAATTCAGAGGATAAATAGTTTTAAAAACGGTTATGCAAACCTGTGTTGTTTCATTGCAGATGGCTCTACAGACAATTCAGGTGACCCAACTACTCGGACAGAAATTCCCGTGATCTGGACAGAAGAAGGCCGTTATTTGGCCTCGAGTGAGTATTATCACAACAGGTGCATGATTGTTGGAAACTCGTGTACTCATTCTGCGAACGCCAATAACGTTGAATGAACAATTTGTTACAGCACTGATGCTGTAAATCTGTGGATGGGTGGTTTTAATTTTCTCCTTTTAACCACGGCAGTGAGTTCGAACATTGAATTTAGTAACAGTTGTAATTTCTGTGCTTTAACGAGAGTCATTTAGAAAATGCAAAACCAGTCATCCGTAGAAAAAATCTAACTGCATTACATGTAGGCAATAGCCTAGGCAAGTTCTCTACATATAAATTTGACTGTGATCAGATGGCACGGGTAAAATGAAGAGTGCGCTCTCTTGATAGCATAAACATGTCATCTCAACTGGTTCGGGCAATCGTGGAAAATAAATTAGTTGCCTCCTCTCCCGAGAAATGCTGAAAAAAAATCCAGATGGGCTGAATTTTAGTTCCTGCCTTTTTTCAGTAGTGAGGTATCAAACTAAAAGTAAACCTCCGTCGAGCGCTGAAAGAAAAATATAAATTAAATATTTGCAATAAGTTAGGTCTATGCAGAATAACACTGTAAATGCTCCGCATGTTAGGTAATTGTCACTTAAAGTGAGCGGTAGCAGTGATTCGTAGTAATTTCGGATCACTGAGATTTTCATAACTTACATTATTATTACATTTTAGTTGGACTTGCTAATCGAATATGTTTTCTACGAGCTGTAATTGAACATGGCATCTGGTATCCGTCAAACTTATTTACTTACCTTGAAGCGTGGCCCGAAAATTTTTGATAGCTACCGCTCTAACCACTGGGCCTCCGCGGCCCCACTGAAAAAAAATCGCTCTAGCCACTACTCCTCCGCGGTCCCACTGATATAAACCCTTCTAACCACTGGCATCGTTAGATGGAATACTAATTTTCATGTAACGGAAATTCTTTCCTAAACAGCATAGGAAGTTTGCGCAAAATATTCTACACGCACGGTATAACTATAAAACGAAGTATAGAAGCTTATGTTGCACTGTGAACTCAGAATCAATATTAAGTAGCTAAAGTATATCTGATGTTGAATTAAAGATGATAATATAAGTCGAAATTACACCACATTTCTTTCTACAGATATGTATACGTATCCCCCACGATATTTGTAAAACACTGTAACTGTGATGTGACAGCAAAATTGTTTGCAAAATGTAGTCGATAACGAAATTGGTTACGATGTAAGTTAGATATAGATATGGTTAGCATAGCAGGAGAGCTCTGCCTAAAGCTCATCCAAATACATCTGCAGCAACTACCATTAGGCAACCATTGGTCTACGCAAGTCGTTGGAGGCGCTACAACGGTGATGGCGAAAGAAAAACAACAGGTCAGGGATCTTTGCTCGTTATATAGGGCTTTTAGAGTCACACACGCACACATGTCGTACACAAGATCTTCTCTTCGCACACGGCAGTCAATTGGCTTGCTGTCAGTCCAAAGCGCCTTTGTGAGATTATCGTGGCGTAAATATTGATACGAATTTGCGCTGAACGTCTCGATACTACTTCAAAGTTTCTGCGCCGAAGTGTTCACACCTGCCAGCGATCGTGAAATCTAAGCCGCTCTCAGAAAACACATCTTGGATAATGATTGCGAGAGTGGGAATTTTGTTCGTACTTTTAACCAGTCGCAACTGTAAAAAGATTAATAGTTTTTTCACCACATACTGTAAATTGTTCATACATCTGAATATACCATATTACACACGTGGAGGTCAGGGTCGGGTGTGGTTGCGGGTTGGGGGGAGAACTAAACGTTACATGAAATCGAGTACAAGGTTTTTATACGTCTAAACTGAAGTGAATAGTGTTAATGAAGAAATGAGGGCCGAGAAACAAAAATAGTATTAGTTAAAAACATTCCTAAATATATGGATGGCAGGAGTATTAAGTACACATGCAGAAAACGTACCACTGTTTCCTTGGGAAATGTGTGCCGTAATTTCTTGAGAACGGCTTGCCGGAGAGTGTTTCACTAATACGACCTTACTTCTTAAACTTTACATGTTGACTTGAAGTATAGAAAACCGAGAATAGCTGGGAGTTACGATGTTTCTCGCGGTAAAAAGATGGCAACACCAATTTCGTTTAAGTAGAAAAATTGTATTACTAATCAATTTTTGTGGGTTTATTATATCGTATCATTATCCACAAAGGTACTGTTTGATTTCACGTAGACTCGGATATTTTTTTAAAACCATTTTAATTCCTAATTTTTGGTTCTTATTCCTCTATTCAAATTCTCTTCAGGTAAAACGTAATATGAATATTTTGTAACTACTTTTGCCTAACTTACCTCCTCCCAAAGCTTGTATCAGAGTCCGCTAAGTTATCTCCGAGATGGAAGTTACAAACCCCATGGGAAAAAATTTTTCAGTATAATTTTTCGTTAAAATTTCCATTTGCTAGTTTGTCAACCTAATTCTATATCTAAAATCCTAAAACGTATTTGCCTAATTTTATGGTATATGCAGATATGCAAAAACCACAGCAAAGATGAGATGCTAAGTAATAAGAACCAAGAATTAGCGACTATCCTCAAACTTTCTGCTATCTTATCGTAGGGTAGAAAGAATAAATTAAGTTTAGTCAACTATTGTTTGTGTAAGACGACACAAGCTTGTCTGCAAAATAATATGCATGTTGCATTTTCAGCCTTGGGACAGCCTCTGATGAAAGGCCTAACAGAAATAGCCACGAGTCGACCAAGAGACCCTATAGCGTACCTTGCCGCCTATCTCTACAACTATGCCAACAGGAACAAGTCCAGGGTTGGAACTCAGGTAAACTTTGTTTGCTTCAACTCGAGAACTCATCTATAACAGCTTTCTAAGGCGGCTCCAAATGTGCGAAAGATACTGCAAAATGTCTTCATGTTGCTCAAACATTCTCCTCCACAACGTAGGCTAACGTGTCTACATTTAATGGCGTTTGCGGGTGAAGTGTATGGCGCCTTTGATAAATATAGAGTGGAAGGAATGTTCATATTGTTAGTGAAACTAGTGACAGTTCAGTGAAAACCGGGAACTTTTGATTTGGGGGGGGGGGGGGGGGATTGAGGAGAAATGAGAAAGTGTGAGGGAGAGAGAGAGAACAGGATGAGAAGCTCTTAAGAGAGAAGAGTGCTATTTTTAAGTTGTAATTTACAATTTATGTGAGCCGACATTTTTATCTTTGATGGCCCGTTTCACTATTTATCATCCAACGCACATCGGAAACCAAGCGCTTGGCAGGTCAGACAATCGTAACGTAAATTTCTGCAACAACAGTTGCATATGTTACTCCAGGATGTCCCGTTGGTTATGATATACAACACGTGGTTCATGAATAATGGGGCGCCACCATATTTCAATAGAGTAGCCAGAGCCTATCTGGATGAGCGGTTCGCGAGCAGGTGGATAGGTCGTGCAGGACTAATCGCCTGGCCTGCACGTTCCCCTGGTGTAAATCCAGCGGATTATTATACTCGTGGGGACATCGTAATACCAGCGTGTACTCAACACTTGTTGTGGACATTGTAATGCTTCGCCAGCGTGCGGAACAGGGTTGCTGGCAGATCCGTTGCAACCTGGAGTGTTCGACGTACGACAGCCAGTTATGCGTCGTGTGTAGGTGAAGGTATTGAACACCTCTTGTAATAGTAAATCACTCGTTGTACACAAGCAGGGCTGCAGAGACACGAAATGGGGTGTATGAAGTACGGCTAGATTAACAGTTCCACCACAAACTTGGAATGCCGTACCTAGGGAACCAGCGATCCTAGAACATGCGTTCATATGGACTCTTTGTTTTAAGTTGCACTTTAAACACCCGCCTCCGCCGCCGCCGAACCCTCACACGCCACCGAATGGCCTGTGTGTTGTGAGACCGGGAGCCTAGACTCCCATGACTCACAGGGTGTTTGTAAAGACAAAATGCACCCCGACACGTACTCAGATCCTAGGGTAAGGCGGCGGGGCGCCATGTAGCTGTGGTTTCTTGGACACCGGACCCGTGTTAAGGCTGTTTAAGTTGTTGCCTATATTTAAATTAAGTTACGTGTGGTTGTATTTGGCGGGGGAATGAGGCTCCCCTCCAGCCTCACGGCTGGAGTGAATGTTAATGTCGTGATGTCTGTCTAATATCTTGGTCTGTTGTTTGCAAGAGTGCTAACTAAACACGCATTTTTTGTATAGGTGAGTCCCTAGTCTCCCGGGGGCAGCCCACAGGGTACGTTTCATCGTTTCAAGGTGTAGTGTAGGAGAGAATTAAAAAATTTATAGTGAAATGTGTTTGCGCTGATGGCTCTTATTCGAAGATATCATATACTTATTAACATTTTCTTTTTCTTATACTTATGGCACACTTCTGTTTTGGTGCTGATAGCACTTGATTTTTTTTAAATTACATTTTTTTCTGGGATGAAATATGACTCAAAGCGAGTATGTTATAAAAGCTAATTGTAATGTTATTTGTGTGCCATATTTTTCCATTCTGCTATCTGAGAAGAAAAATAATTTTTTTTCTTTCTATAATTAAGAAAGAAAAAATGGGGGGGGGGGGGAGCTAATTTGATTTTTTCCCCCTTTAATTTCGTTGAGCACTGAGGGTGCATACCTGAAAGAAAAGGGGTCGTTATTAGTGGGTATTCTAGGGAGCCCTTGGTACCATAGTCCAGTCGGATTTCTGGTAAAAGCAGGGGTTTCCCTTGTGCCTTCTTGGTAGTGAGCTTCTCCCCCACCTGAGACTATCAAGTCAGTGCGTCATCGTGCGTACATAATAATATAAGTATTTTATGGTGTTTTTATATATTTTTTTTTGTATTTTATATATATAATATATATTGTTGTATGCATATGGTTTTGTCATTGTTTTATTTTATACATATATATTTTTTATGATTTTCTATAATTTTAGTTATTAATTACCTATCCCGGTATGTCCAGTGTTGAAAGCTAGCTAAGCGATATGTACAGTGGTGGTAGTGATTATTGCGAAGTTACCCCATATGAAGACTATTCCCTGGGCCAGTGCGAGTGCCACTAGGCCTGACTCCCGAGTGGAGGTGGGGCAGGTCTCCTTGCCCGAGAATCCACACAGTGGACCCATGAAACAGCGCGCCTCTACTTCCTTTTTGTTGTGTTTGTGTGTGCGAGAAGGGATGGTGCGGTGTGCTTCGGTGAGTGTAGTGGATACATCGTGCACAGCTCGGGTGGTGAGGTCGGCATGCGCGCTCTATCGACTCATGCTTCCCGTTTTGGGGGGGGGGGGGTGGACAGTCGGCTGCCCAGACGCAGGCAATGGACCGTCTTTCCCGGGCTGTGTGGTAGTTCTAACAAGAACTACCCACGCTTGTTTACCTTTCATTGCACGAGCAGCTCCGGGAAGAGCCACTCGGCCGTGTGTGCTAAGTTTTGCCCTTTGCAGCTGTCGCCTCGCGGCTCACTGCTCTCCGAATGCCGGATTTTTTGGTAGCGCCGTCATATTTATAGCCTCGCGGGGCCGTGCGCTGTGATTGGCCGGCTTCATCGGCCAACCAGCGGGCGGGCCCATTCCTACTTTCGCAGTGTTCAGATAAGTTTAGGTTTTTTGAATTTTCTTATGCCTGCGGGATGACAGTTACCCAAGTTTTTAATTATTTTATTGTCATGCCCTTCTAAATTATTATACAGATTTTTATTTTTGTCTACAATTATGTCTTTAATGTATTTGGCGGAGAGCAGCTCATGGATAGTTTGATTGGGCGTGAATCTGTCTTGGTTAGTTATTACTCTGAAATATTTATTTTGTAGAGTTTGCAAATCTTTTAATCTGAATTTTGCGGCATGTCCCCATACCTCACATCCATATAGCATAGCTGGGAGTATTATTTGTTTATATATTATACGTTTTTTGCTTAGTGTGAAGTTTTCTGCATTTAAAATGTGGTATAACAGTTTAAGTTTGCCTAGTGCTGCATTTCTTGCGTTATTTATGTGTGGCTGCCAAATTAATCTATGGTCCAATGTTATGCCTAAATATTTTGCAGTTTTAACAAACGGGATATTTTGATTAAACAGTATTAGTTCTTTAGGTGATCTTGGTAACATTTTAGTGATTATTATTGTCTCGGATTTTCAAGGGTTAATTTTAATTCTCCATTTGGTGTACCATTTTTCCAGAGTTGTTAGTTGTCTCTGCAGGGCTGCTAAGGCATATTTTACATTATAATGTTATTTTATTATTGCAGTTTCATCTGAGTACATTTGAATATTAGCGTTAGTTCTGGCGTCTGTTATAGGGATGTCAGCTGTGTAATTACTGTATAGGAAAGGGGAGAGTGCTGATCCCTGTGGAACTCCTGCTGTTTGCAAATTTAGTGTTAGAGTCTGCTCCGTCTAGTGTTACGTAAAATCGTCTGTAATTTAAGTAGTGTGCTAGCAAATTTATGTATGTGGCTAGGAAATTATAGTTTATCAGTTTATATATAAATCCTGGTAGCCAGACTTTGTCAAAAGCTTTTTCTGCATCTAATAATGTTATTATCGTGTATCTTTGTTCTTTATTATTGAATCCATCTGTTATATATTCTACAGTTTTAATTAGTGGGTGGATGGTGACGTGGTGAGCTCTAAATCCATACTGATTATCTGGGATTACACACCCCTGGTTACGTTTCACTTAAATCGACACAACGTGTGTATAGGCTGTTCACGGCAAAATGAGCACTTTTGAGGCCCTCAGCCATTTCTTATCCTTTAACCACCTTTCCAAATAAACATTGCCAAGTATGTAATAAAACATCGCATTCTGAAGTTTATGTATAACGCTAAATATATATATATATATATACTATTATTCAAAATGAAACGGCCTTCAAAAGTGTTAACGTTACCATGAATAGCCACACACCGCACTTAGTGCCAGCAAATGTGTGTACACCTCATTGTGTTAACCCTTCCGGTCCTGCATTAATTTATGGTTTCAAGTGCTGCAATAAAGTAGTATTTTGGTTCGTGCTGTCTTACCCTGATTCAACACTTGCTTCATTCACGCAACCAAGGAAATAAGTGCTTGGTGCCTAAAAGACTTTGGCAAAGCCCACTCGAAAATTAGTACTGTAGAAAAGTCCACAAACCATGCTATTCCATAGGAAGAAACTGACCGCATGATCCTAGGTGCGTACAGCTCTTGTGATTTGTTTCCTTCCTCAGCAATATGTTCACTGTACTGGACACAAGGACTGGTGGAGTTGAAGGGTGATTGATATCTGCCATCTTGGATTTATGGGTTTTTATCTCCGAATCCCGGCAGAAGAGAATGAGTTTTTGCTTTTGCGAGCCAGCAAGGCATATAATATATCTTGGCACACTTCCTAAAATCTGTATAACAAGTTATGTCTTCCTACTATCACCTCTGTAGTCGTTCACGTAAAATCATCAACTTTCTATTCCGAGCTGTTAAAGGCTGTTCACGTTTGAAATCAACCTTAGACAAATTCACTATCCCTATCTGCATATATGTTTTAATGGGTGTACTGAGTGACATGCGCTCAGTAAAATCGGTAACGATGAATGGAAAGTAGTTCCATATCTTGACGTCGAATAAAAAGTGGCAGGTAACCATTTGTTATCAATTAAATTATTTCTTTGGCTTTGTGTTTTCTTTATGCATCGAACTGTAAAAATTAGCAGATTTGCAAAACATTTTCATTTCCGATAATTACACAGTTGCATTTGATCGAGGCATAAAGTAACGAGGCCAATGGCATTGTTAATTTTGCATAAGACGGAAGAATACACAATTCCAATATAAGTAGATCTTAAACAGGTCTTTCAAAAGTGCTAATTTTACCGTGAACAGACTATACCTATCAGAAAGTAGTAAAGGTAGCGGTCTTGGAAAAATTCAGAACGTTTGGGAAACTGTTGTCTGTTCCAAAACTGTTGCCAAAAAAAAATATTGTGATCCGACCTCTGAAACAGAATACATAACGAGGAAACTGCTGGGTCAGAGATGGAAGGGTTCAAACCGCCTTAATTAGTTCAGTCGCTGTGTCCATGTCCAAAGTCAGGTTCCGCGTGAAGGACATTTATGGTGGGGACTGTACGCAACAAGGAATCAACAGCCAGTGTTTTGAGCGACTGCTTCCCGAATAACCTGATCTGTTGAAGTTTCTGCGGCTATCACTTGTGAACGGTTAATGATCATTAAACACGACCGCACTTAAGACAATAAGTTAGAAGTGAGTCACCTATATCCAATACTGCAAGAACACCGGTTCTATTTGTGTATGTTAGAGCTCACATCGTCCTATTGGTCCATGCCACACGGGACCCACAGCCTGTACTTTATAGCGTACATTATTGGCCGGTCATCAACCAATGGAGAGCCGAGGTGATACTAACCCAATCAAATGTCCTATAGTACAAAAGGATTTACAATCAACTGTGTACCTTTGAGTGGCCTTAAAAAAGGCAATTCCATCGTTAGCAATATCATTGTTACTGCGCTGTCGTGTTCTTATGAGGTCGTGCTAAACTCTAGCCGAACAAAGACTGCACACTCATGCGAGTTTTGTTCTGAACACCAAAGGAATTTTCAAATTAGCTTTGCTCGAGCTACACTCGAGCATAGTCTCGGAAACTATGGCCGTTCTCTGTCAAGTTAGCACTTTTTGAAGCTGTTTCATCAGACATAATAACCAATAAATACATTTCATTGTGGCCTCGGACTTTTGGTTTTTGGTATGGTGACTGTATACACGGTGTTCATTACTCACATAGCAGAGTGTACATTGACAAGTGGTGGAAGGATATAAATTAATTTAAAGGAAAAAGTAACTAGGGTTTCAAAAGTGCTCACTTTATCGTGAACGGCCTATAAGTAGGGATAGGGACATTTCGCGAGTTCATTTCAGGACAAGATAGGCGTCAAAAAAGTGTACACTGAAGTTGACGTTGCTATTGGATTGCAGTTTATTAGACACGCCCTGGACGTCTCTGAGCCAACAGTAGACTAGCAAGGAAACAACTAGCCAGTGCCATGCTGCCAGGTGTGAAGTAACACTGGCTACTCTATGGGGCAGCAGCCAGTGAACAAACATCTGAGGCTCGAGTGTACACATGACTGTGGAGCCTAGCCTATAGGGCATTGAACTCGCGAATTTTTCCTATCCCTACCTGCAAGTATCGGTAGTGAGCGGGTTAGTAAGAGAGCGTCGACGAAGGAAGGCAGGTGCCCAGAGCCATGGTCGCAGAGTGGCAAGATGGCGGCGTGCTTGTTGCAGGAGTCACACGTGCTGCTGACTTCGGAGCCGGCGTTGGCGGAGAACGCTGGGGCGCCCCTGGAGACGCACGACATGCTGGAGCTGAGCGACGACGGCCCGCCCAGCCCCGACGTCCCGGAGAGCGCCTTCGCCGCCGCCGAGCGGGTGTGTGAGCCCCCGGGACCTTCCAGGGAACTACACACTCTCTTGACAACAGCGCTGTCGGGGAAACTATATGTGGATGCCAATCAAGTTGAAACACTGCTCTGAGTGGAGTCCAAATGTTTGCGCGGCTATTAAGAGGAGTGTGAAGTGAAACGTTGTTTGTGAAATCGTTGTTTGCGCGTATTCGCGTATCTAGATAAATAAATGTTTTGTAAACACGACCTTTTGCTAGAAAAGGAAGAAAAAATATCTATGAGACTGTGTTTTTTCTTTTAATATATTACGTACATTCACGGAGAAAAAAAATTCGTGAAAATCGTCAAATATCGCATTTTTAAGCTTGCCTATGCGGTTTCCTTAAGCGGCAAGAGAAAAGTACAAACATACAATAGTAGTTTAATCTGTGCGCTTTAATTGCATGCAATAAAATCGCACTGTTACAGATGTGATCTGCACAGTACAGGACCACGACGGAAACACTGCACGCCTTGCGCGTAGGAGCGATGTGGCACTAGGCGTGCGTGTTAGTGTCGCCCGTATCGCTCT
The DNA here is from genome assembly GCA_029891345.1 of Dryococelus australis. Taxonomy (NCBI): domain Eukaryota; kingdom Metazoa; phylum Arthropoda; class Insecta; order Phasmatodea; family Phasmatidae; genus Dryococelus; species Dryococelus australis. The sequence goes on from CM056993.1 coordinate 22,845,225, forward strand.
CTCGCTTCTTGACCTTTGGACACGAAGGTTCACGCCCCTCTTAAGACTCGGCTGTGCTTTTTTTTCCTTCAGAAATTCTTCTTTTTGACGTGAACACGTCCGATAACAAATCCGATAACAAAATCTGGGGATATAGTTTGGCATTGCAGCACCTAATCTATCGTCCACATTCAAAATTCAATTACACCACACGATTACCAAAGAATCAAAGAATAGGTTACGTTGAGAGAGGACTGCGAAGTATCACCGTGGGTGGGGGGAGGGGGACTAGTTTCGTCACGTCTCATAACTTCCACGTATTATAACTTTTGACTAGGAGAAGCTACGACGATCGTTTAACGTTCAATCGACAGCTCTCGTCAAGATCAATCTATTGCGTGTAAGAAAACATTTGTGTGGCGTGGTCGTGGTGAAATAGTATGAGTTTAATGTAAAAAATTAAGAAAATTTAACACAATTTCGGCCTATACTCGTCAAAAAGCCAAGTCGAAATACAGAAATCGTATGCGGTTGGAAAGAGCATCTCAAAATCAATCCAGTGATAACCATAAATCCCCATATGATCGAGTGAAGCGGTGCCGGGAACGTAAAATACCCGTTAACGTAGACGTATTCACGCTAAACACACGGCCGTGTTCCCAACACAGCCACAGACTATGTTTTTTTTATGTCGTGTCAGATTCATAGTAATTACTGAAAATGTGCGTTTATAGAATGTTTAAATTTACTTGGGTTGTTTAATAGTTTTGTATGTAGCGTTTTTTTCTTGTAAATGTCCAGATATTGTTAATAAAATGTAAATATGTCCTCGACATTTAACTACAAGCAGATAGCATACAAATAAAATCACCCACAAAAATATTAAACGAATCGTCAAATGAAAATTTTCTATAGTCAAACATTATGAGTAGGCCTAACTACTATGAATCCGACGTTATCACACGAAAACGGAGAATTTCTGCAAAGTTGTGAAGGCGCCCTAAGGGGGAAGTGTCCTTGCTATCTTGGATGTACGTATTTTCCTCATTAACTTGATTTTAGGAGTCAATATTTAAAAACCAATCTAGTCATGACATAGGGAACATTGTAACAGTTATTTCTAAATTCCACTTATTTATATTACTTGATTAGTGTTACATCTGTAACCATAATCAAACATTATCTAATTATTTCATAATTTCAGTCCCACATGGGCAAATACAGGTATATTTGAAACCCCACAAATTAAAAAAAAAACATTCTTTAAGTAGTAGCCCATGTCATGTCTAGCTTTGATTTTTCATTTCTGGTCATACATTTTCATTACGAAGATTTAAAAAAAAAAATCGAAGATGGAGTGGAGACTACCCTCGGGTTCCGTCTGCTAGGAGCTTGAACTGCTTGCAAAGGGTTTGAAATCTGTTTTTTTTTTTTTTTTTTTTTTTTTTTTACAAAACTATTAGACGTGCTCCCAGTATGTTAACCTACGGAAATACATCACACCCCAGACGAGGATGGAATGGTACTTTAAAGTTACCACGTGTGCTGTATATATTATTTTGGAGCCATCCAGTATAGTTACAAACGGCATTTATAGACTGCCGGACACGAGTCAAGCTAAGACTTAGTGTGTTGCACTTTGCTACTGACTTTTCATTAGTAAATTGATAAGTCCACCGCCTAAAGTGCCTTAGGTACTGGCAGCCCTACGAGAACACCGCACGCCAGTTTAGAGCCCCTTGCGCGTAGTAGCGATGGAGCCCTTGTATCGCGTGCCAATGAAACCCTCATAGCTCCCGCACTTTTCAGCTAAAAAAAAGGAGAGAGCAGATGGGGGTGAAGTGAGATGAGAATGGAGCATCACCGGGGAAAACGGGAGATCCTGAAATAACTATTGGGTGCTCTAGCCACTGCGCTACTGCGGCCCCACTATTTTGTGCTCTAGCCACTGGGCTACTGCGGCCCCGATATTAAGTGCTCTAACCACTGGGCTACTGCGGCCCCACTATTGGGTTTATTGCCCACTGAGCTACTGCGGCCCCTCATGATATATATCTATCCACTGGGTCACTGGGGCCCCACTTAGAAAACTTTAGCCACTTGGCCACTACAGCTTTTTGGAAGGAAATGTTTACAGTCCATAGACAAAAAGGAAAGAGAAATGAAGAAATTTTTTTAACAATGATTTTTTTATGTGGTAATCAAGCTTAATCCAGTACCTATTTACAATTAAAATTTTTCCTGAAGGAATGAAATATTTTCTCGGGATAAAAAGTAGCCTATATCACTTTCTGGCACTCCAACTATCTCTGTGAAAAAAATTTCGTCCATCCGTTGCTCCGTTTTGACGTGAAAGAAGGACAAACAAACAAGCTTTCGGATTTATATAGTAGTAAGGATTAATCAAGAAGTGAAGTTTCAAGTAGGCGACGAACTTTGGTTGTTTAGGAAACTTAAGGCCCTTCCACAATTGTGCAGATACGTCTGTCCGGGCCGTTCGACCGTGCAGTCAATCCATGCAGATTACCAAACACGATGATCCTTGAGTGCTACGATTGAGGTTGTCTGATGGCTGCAGTTGGAAAAAAAACTTGTCATTTTCGTTTACATTTATGTCACTATTTGCTGTCAGTCTTGACAGTTATTCATCACATATTATACTGCCTATCATTTATATAACGTAAAAATTACCTTAGCCTCACTACATTGCTGAGCAAACAGTCTAGCTCTTCATCTCGAAACAACTAAACGAATATATTAGATATTAAATAAGTTATGTACGTACCGAAACTTTTCGCTCACTTTCTTACTTCTGGGTATAAACAAAGCATCTCATTGGTAGAGACCCAGAAAATTCGCGGATTCGATTTTGGACAAGCTGGAATTCAAAACATTTGTCTTTAGATAACTTTATCCATCGGTACACAAGGTGTTTGACACCTTCTGGAGAACGCTGGCCCAATCGTCGCCTTCCACTGTGACAGCAGACAACCAATGGTTAGTTTATATAGGCATATTTCTACGTAAGACTTTAACAGTCTAAACTATCACCCGTCACCTGTCGAATTGTAACTTTTATGAAATAGGCCCTGGTGTGTAGCATAGACTAAAGATGGGGTAGGCCGATCTCGCTGGCTGCGCACAACCAATCTCCGTGTCCCTACATCGAACTGCTTTTCTGCCAACACATCTAGCAAAAACGGAGTGGTTTGGATTTTAGGCTTGGAGATGTTTTTACACTTACTCTAACAAGTTTGTAATGCTTCTTGATTAAATTCAAAATGGTAAAGGTATTTTATTAATATAATAGTGCTTGTCATTTAAAAATTAAGATGTTAACAAACACGTACATCACCGTTGACCTTGTGACTTTGACAGTTGTGTAGTAGTTTTGTAGGATTGGGGTAGGTCAATGTCAGGTACATGCGCAGAAGACGAATAAGCGCTCTACCTGATATTGAGTCTATGGTGTGTTGTGTATGAGAACGGCAGGCAGCGTGGTGTGTTGTGTATGAGAGCGGCAGGCAGTGTGGTGTGTTGTGTATGAGAACGGCAGGCAGTGTGGTGTTGTGTATGAGAGCGGCAGGCAGTGTGGTGTTGTGTGTTGCCAGGACGAGCACGGGCAGAGCATGCTGCACTTTGCGGCGGCTCGAACGCATGGTCGAAACGCGCTCTTCCAGCTGCTGGACGAGGCGCAGGTGAACGCGGGCTACCGCGACGCCCTCTACCGGACGGCGCGAGACGTCGCCGTCCAGGCCGACCTACCTGAGAACGTACGCGACGTCGACCGCTGGGTTCTCTTCCTCGCCGCCAGGGGTACGTACCTACAGGCCGTTCACAATCAAGTCAGCACTTTTGAACTCAACCTTGGAAAAAGTCTCTAGGGATGGGAAAAATTCGCGAGTTCAGTGACCTGTAGGCTAGACTCCTAAGTCCTCTGCATACTGGAGCCTCAGCTGTGTGTTCATTGGCTGTTGCCCCGCACCTGTTAGTTATCGAATTCGTAAGGTGTTTCCTTGCAAGTCTGCTATTGGCTCAGAGGCGTGCAGGGCGGGTCTAATAAACTGCGATCCAATTGCGAAGGTGACTTATCTATATACGTGTTTGACGTCTCTCTTGTCCCGAAATTAATTCGAGAAATTTTCATATCCCTAGTGATAACGGACGCACTGAGGCTGTGTTCCCACGCACAATCACACTCGCTCTCGCAATTACACTCCCTTCTTATGGAAATATTGTCACCCACACTCCTCAAATTAATCGATACGGTCTGCAGTCGATTGTTGTTCTACATAATATTTACGTAAAGAATCAAACCAATTATATATTACAGCTAACAGTTATCGTGGCTTATGTATAGGGACCTGCAAAATTCGGGTTATCTTCTGGCAGAACGCTAAATTTCGCCGTCCTATACATATTAGAGTCGGTGCCACTTGGTTATTCGCTTCTGCAGCAGTGATGACACACTTTCATTCCCGGCTTAGTTGGACATGATTGTACCAGCCTGTCGTTAGTGGTTTCCTATTGGCCCAAAATATTCCTGGGCGTGTCCGAACAAACTGTAACCCAAACACAGAGGCAATAGAAAATCATAAATGTTTGAAGTCTAGCCTGTCTTCAAATAATAACGTGAATTTTGCATGTCTCTACTTATGTGGTACTACTACACTGCAATAATAGAAATAATGTTAAAACAGGAATACGTTCACAAATATGTCGGTATGAAATGATTCATATGTTACACTACCATTGTTTATTACATTATATCTTTACTCTTATTTCTCTGAGCTCGGAATTGTATCCCTCTTTATTCTAATATTATGAATTAATACGTTTCCACATGTATAAATATTGAGAAATATGTACTACAATAAAACAGTGAAAGAAAGCTTGTTGCTCTTCCATTCCTGATGTTGTACATTCAACAAAAGAATGGCGACTGTAGCGAGCACGGATAGAGCATGCACGTGCACACACTCGTAAACAAACACTGGCACTCGCTCTCGATGGACATTTGGAACAGCGCTCTCTGACGTCATTGCCGAGTGCGAGTGCATGGGTGTACGCATTTCTTGCTACTTGGAACACGGGCTGAGTGACGTTCGCCCAGTAAAGTTGGTAACAATGAATCATATGTTAACTTCAGATTAAAAGTGTTGGGTACCCGTTTGTGATAACTTAAAATATTTCTTTCGCTTTGTGCATATTTTTTAATGTATCGAAGAGTAAAGGAAGAGCATATTTGTGAAATATTTACTTTTCTGATAGTTTCAAAGTATTACTTGGCCGACGCGCGAATAAAGTGATGAAGCCCATGCCAGTGTTAATTTTACATAAGGCGGGATAATACACAATGTGCATGCAAGTAGATCTTAAGCAGCGCTTTCAAAAGTAACAGCCTTTACCATCGTCATCTAAGCGTTTTTTTTGTGAAATAGTTGTTTGCGCGAATACGCGTATCTCGGTAAATAAATGTTCTGCATATACAACTTTTTGTCAGGAAAAAAAAAAAAAAAAAAAAAACTATTATCTATGCCCCTATTTTTTCTAATTATGTCATATTAGGGCTAAATGTATTTTTTGGAGAAAAAGAATCGTCAAAATGGCCAAATATCGTATTTTGAAGGTTGAAGTAAAGCCACCTCCTATGGAGGACATCGCTCGACAATACAACGTGAAGAACTCATGTGAAAGTAGTCCAGACATCATAAAAATTGTCAGAAAAGTGCGATTTATGTTGTATATGAAATACGTATGTATATATATTTTGTAACATTATAAAATATTTTATTAAAATATGCTTTTGAAATGTAAAAGTAATCTATTAATATAGTCGGTATTCTTGATGAAATTTAAACGCATTTCCAATCCGGATGCTTCAGGAACCAGAATTTGCACAAAAAAATTCTCCGTGGAATATCGTCATAATATTTGCTATGATTGCGTGTAAGAAAATCGTAATAATAATTTAGAATATTATTTTTATAATTATTTTTATGTGAGATCATTTGTCGCAAACATTTTTGGCTGAGTTAATTATAAAATGGATATGAATCATTATTACTATGATTTTATTACACACGATAACAGTTAATACTATGACAATCTTTCTTGAAGTAGATTTACTTGCAAATTATGATTTCCGAAGCATCCAGAATGAAAATGCGCTTAAATTTTGTTAAAAATACAGACCATTTTAAACGATTACTGTTTTACATTTAAAAAGGTATGTTTTAGTAAATATTTTATAATGTTGCAAAATATATTCATTCTTCTTTCATATACAGCAAAGATCGTACTTCTCTGACAATTTATATGGAGTCTGTACTACTTTTTTTTATGAGTTCTTCACGTTGTAGGCCCTATAGTCGGGTGCAGTGCTCCATACACAGTCGCTTTACTTCAGCTTCCTTAAGCGGCAAGAGAAAAGTACAAAGATACGGGCGTAGTTTACTCTGTCGTCGCGTGTAATAGAACCCCTAAGTTACATATCTAATGTGCACAGTACAGCGTCACGGCGGAAACACTGCACGCCTTGCGCGTAGGAGCGATGAGGCACTAGGCGTGCGTGTTAGTGTCGCCCGTATCGCTCCCTCGCTTCTTGACCCCGGGCACGGGATTCCCACGGGGTCCATCCCACTCTTCAGCTTTTTTTTCCCCCCCGTTAAAAGCCCTTGCACAATAGAAAAACTTTAATTTTGACTTTACATTTCCGTTACTTTGACGAAACCACCAATACACAATACAATTGTAAAGTCTGAGTTCAGTCAACTGAAGTTCGGATCAGCGAGCTTCGTAAAACTGTGTATCTTCTTATGTGAATCTTTGTCATATTACCCAGGAATGCATTTTATGTACGTATATTTTTTTTAAAAATGGGCTAAAATTTTATATAAAAAGTTTATTTCAAAATGAAAACTCACTTGTTAACTTTATTCGAAAATGTTAACTAATAGACACATGTACATTTTACAAATATTTTGCAGGAGAAACTGAAAAACTGCTAGAACTGATGCTTGAAGGCTACGATCACATCCTTGACGTAACGGATGAAGACAAGAGTTCGGTGCTGGATGTTGTAGCCTCGAGATCTCTGCACGACACGCAAGCATTTCTCCAGTCTGTTGCACCATTCGAGGTAGGATGGCGTTTCCCTGTTTCTTTGCTACCGGGACCATAATTTGGCCCAGCGAACTGCACACGAATGTTTCAAATTGTGCCATGCTGCCGACTGAGTTGTTTGAGAGCGTGTCCTAACATTTCAACGCCCGCATTCATTGAATACCGGTCCGTGAACGAAGAATTATTGCTCGCCTGCAGTCTTTATAAGGTTCTCTGCCACCAAATATTACGTCAACAACTAGTGATGGGAATCGATTGTTCGATTATTTAATTATTTTCGATTCATCGACTATTTTAAAACAATTCGATTATTCACGATTTTCAGCTGTTTATACTTAAACAAAACAAATCATTGCAGACACCTACATGTCTCACATTTATTAAAAATATAAAATGTAATTTCAAAACAACAAAATCAGAAATTATTTTTAAAAAAAAATCGTGAGAATGGTTTTGTGGTTTTGAACAAATTTTAATAAATATGCAATATTCACAGTCGATTTTGATGTATTGATTAGAACAAGATATTCAACTATTTTTACCTTTTATTTATTCGATAAAAAAAATAATCGTAATCGATTCATTCGAATTACAAAATTATGCGATTATGCCATCACTATCATACACGCTCAAAATGTAAATTTCTTTCATTAATTTTAATTTGATCAAACTGCATTACAAATTCGTTAGGATGTATATAAAAATCTCAAAGTATTTGTTTACTAACCAGTAACCAGTGTTCTAACAAATACACTAGATGCCAATATCGGACAGCTTGAAGATTTTAGCGAGAAAATCGAGTGGTGTATCACCTCCAGCCAGTAGACAGCAACACATCTTTTTAAAAGTACAGTTCTATGATAGTAAAGTTACAGTGCCAACATGGTGGTTACGAGGAAGAAAATTTCTTTTCTCCAAGGAAAATTATTTAACAATGGCCAAACATAATACGACGAAACTTAATTCATGTATGTCTAATATTTGAAAAGTGCAAAATATCTTCTAACAAATGATGGCTATTATGAATTTTTAAATATTTCAGAATGTTTTTTTCGCACGCTCGCCTATGCTATTCATAAAGAGCTGTCCGGTATTTTTATGGGATGTTCACGGTAAAATGAACACTTTTGATAGCCCTGCTTAAGATCTACTTTTATGCCCGTCGTGTATTCTTCCGCCTTGCGTAAAATTAACATTTCAATGGGCCTTATTACTTTATTCATGCGTCGGTCGAGTGAAACTGTGAAATTATTTTAAAAAAGAAAATATTTTAAAAAATTTGCTCGTTTTTACACTTCGCTGCATAGAAAAAAACAGAAAGGGAAAGAAATAATTTCAGTTATCAGAAATAGTTACCTAGCACTTTTTATTTGGCGTTAAGATATGGAACTACTTTCCCTCCAACGTTACCAACTTTACTGGGTGCATATCACGCAGTGCGCCCGTTACAATATGTGCTGATGGAAGCAGCGATTTTCTTCTGGGGTTGATTTCAAAAGTGCTCAGTTTACAGTGAACAGCATGAAAGGTAGGTAGTGTATTTGTTTAGTACGGAAACCAGAATTTATAGGTCTGTCTGTACGTTTTAAATAATCAGATTTATGTATTCATATATATAATATATAATATGTAACTCTTAATATTGCCCAGGTAAGCAAATAAATAATGATTAGCCCTTGGCTATAATCACTCATGAGCACTAACATTCAGGACCAATGGGGTGAAAAAGAGACTCAGACCACGAAAGAACTCCTGTTTTGATTAATATAATAAATAGACTGAGTGGAGGAATGTCGGTCGATGTCAGTATTTATATATGATAAATCATATTCCACATTCCATCGCGCTAAAATCAACTATAACATTAAAATAACAATTATTTCCAGTTTTGTGAAAATAAATTGCTGTAATATTAAAAATCAACAACTCCCTGGCAACACATACAGCGAGGTTGGCTCATAGAATAAAAAGTATTAGTTATAAAATATAAAATAAGTAATTATTGATTATACTAAGTAGCGTTGCAAATGTATTTAACATGCCTATAACGGCTTACAAACACAACTAGTTTAGTTAACATAAAATACAACAAGCGCCTCTGGACTCGAGAGTGATGCATCACAGTTTCGAACCTCAAATCTAATCCACGCCGTTTTTTTTTGCTAGTACTGTTGTCAGGTGAGCAGATCAGAGTTTTACTATATTGGGGGGGGGGGGGACGGAGACTGGTGGTGCGCTCTACCTCGTGTGTGCTCTATGGTCGAGACCAAAGAGCATGTCAGGGAAAAAGAGATTTCACTGTCAGGCTGAACTTCTTTGCTTATTGCCTCTCTACGATCGGGCCACTAACACTTCTCTTGTGACCAACATAAAAACAAATAAATAATTATTTTGTCGTGGCTATTTTATAACAATAAGATTGATAAAATATAATTTTAGAGGACATGGTAAGGATTTTTTTAGCAATAGTAATTGTAAAAACTGTACGACATCTTATCAGAATCGCATCACTTTTATTAGGTCGATAGGTACCAGTAGAGACATCTAGACTCTTAGCCTAAGTTTCCAATTACATTACATTGTCCTGCACACACACACGCTTCCGGTCCAAGATAACATAACTACCATAGATACATATATCACATCTCCCTCTTTTTTGTATCAACAATTGTTTATAATTAATTACATGATTTAATTCAAACTACTGACATAATACATTTAAGCAACGACCTAGAGGTACAATAACTGTCAACATCTGTTGATGGTTTGATTGTGAATGACTCTTCCTATCACTATGCAAGTGAGATCTGTTCCTTTCTATTACTGAACCCTGGTCATTCATGACTCTGTATGATCTACATCTCAGTGGACTTTGCTCCACTATTACTACTTTCTGCAAGCCGGTCCTGCCACTGTTGGGATGCCTTAATCATTATGTTATCCCCTGGTTGAAATTCTGACAAATTCCTCGAAATTCTGTCATAATAAATATTTTGCCTAGCCTGTATCTGTCCGATAAATTCTCTAGTCTTGTCATCACTGTTCGTGGTATGTGGCTTAGGAACAAAATTGAGTAGACTGCGTGGCTGTCTTTTGTATAGGATTTCAACTGGAGACTGCAGGTTCATATCAATAGGAGTGTTCCTCAGTTCCAATAGTTCCATCTGAACATCCTACTCTTCATGCATTACCTTCTTGAGCATGTTTTTAACAGTCTGGATGTGTCTCTCTGCCAGACCGTTCGACTGTGGATAATTTGGAGAGGATGTGATATGACAAAAGTCCCATTACTCTGCAAACTGGCGAAATTGGAAAATTGACTTGAGCTTCTGTATAACCTCATGACGGTGTAAAACTATTAATTTTTCAACCTCCACAAATCCCGTAAAATAGTCGGCTACTATTAAATAACTCTGATCGTTCAAACAAAAAATATCTGTACCTAGTGTTCTCCATGGACCATCAGGAATCTCCCTCAGTAACATTGGCTCCTTAACATTTTTTCTTTGCCACTTCGAATATTCACAACATCTTCCTCCTTACACATATTGGGTCAAAACACATGCTGCCTCGCTATTTTTACACTTCTCCACTCCCATGTGATGATAGCGAATTTTGCTCATCACTTCTTTCCTCATTTTCTTTGGTATGACCACTTGGTCACCCTTAAATAGTAGTTCACCACATATATACAACTGATCCCTGTATTTATAGTAGAGTTTAGTAAGATTGAAACATTTAGAAATGTTGTTAAGCCACCCCAGCCTGGTTTGTCTGACTACTGCTTGTATTTCATCATATTTTCGTGATGCTGCTTTCATTCACCTAACCTCCTATCTGTCACTGGAAGATTCTGTATTACAAGTCCTACATGAGCCTCTACATCTTTACTTATGTCATAACCCTTTGTGTGTTCTTCGAGTGGAGGATGTGCCTGTGACAGCGCATCGGCCACATACAGCTCTTTCCTCCGCACATGCAGTAAATTAAAACTATACTGCTGCAGACGTAACCTCATTCTTTGTATTCTCAGTGGGCACTGGTTAAGGGGTTTGTTAAAAATTGGAATAAGTGGCAAGTGATCAGTCTGAACTGTGAACTCTGTTCCATATAGGTACTGTTCAAACCTATGGCAGCCAAAAACTATTGCTAAGGTTTCTTTTTCTATCTGTGCGTATTGCAGTTCAGTAGTTGTTAGTCCCCTGGATGCATATGCAATGGGCAAGTTATCCTGAACGATAACTGCCTCTAAACCATGTTTTGATCCATCCACTGATAGTGTCACTAGTTTGTTTACATCAAAGAACTGTAATACTGGGCTAGTAGTCAAAATGGTCTTCAGCTTTCTAAAAGCCTGTTCATGCTGTTCTAAACAGCACCATTCCACATTTTGTTTCCCCAGCTCCCTCAACAGATGTGTTAACTCAGCCATGTGTGGTATGAACTTGGTTACATAGGTCAGCATCCCCAGAAATGTGGGCAACTCAGATTTGTTTAAAGGTGTTGGTATACTTGTAATAGCCTCAACCTTGTCTGGATCTGGTGTGATACCTGTGCTCCGTAATTTATGTCCTAGGTATGTCACTTCTTGAACTATAAATTTACATTTTGCCTTGTTAAGCTTAACTCTATTTTCACGGGCCCTCTCCAGAGCTTGTCTCAGTCGTTCATAATGTCCCTTAATCGTACGACCCCATATAATTACATCATCAACATACACTTCCACTCCATCCAATCCTGCAAAAATTTCTGTGAATGCTCTATGAAACACCTCAGGTGCACTAGATATGCCATACGGTAAGCGAGCGAAGCAATACCTACCGAATGGTGTTGCAAATGTGGTGAGAAATTGGGTACACTCATGTAATTTGATATTCCAAAACCCCTTGTATCCATCAATGACTGGAAGTACTTCGCATTTGGCATTCGCCCTGCAATTTTCTCGAAGGTAGGTAACTGATACCGTTCTCTTTTTATGGCTTTATTTAAAAAATATTGGTCCAAACACAACCTTAGCATCTTGTCTGGTTTCTGAACTATCACTAAAGCACTAACCCACTCTGATGGGTCAGTCACTTTCCTAATAACACCTAGAGATATCATTTTCTGCAAATCATATTTAACCCATCTAACAGATGAAATGGAATCTTTCTATTTGCAGCAACATGGAGTTCCACATTCTCTTTTATTTGTATCTTGTATGTATATTTAAATTCCCCGATCCCCCAAAAAGGTCTCTAAATTCATCTACCAGCTTACAAACTTCAGAATCTTTCGTTACTGATCGAACATTTACCTGATCCCCCCTCTGCGTAGATTCAATACCCAGGGCTGCCAATTGGTATTGCAATATTGTTGGTAACCCTAATATGGGTTTAGTGCTGTTAGGTAAATTAGCTACGTAGAATTCTACTATGCCTACCTTTACATTATCAAACTTGCACCTTGTCAAGCAAGTGCCCTTAACTTCAATTTTTGAACCATTGCAATTACTAAGTTGTGATGCTGAGTGCTTAATTATAACACCCAACGTAACCGCAATTTTAGTAGGGAACACAGTAACATCCGCTCCACTGCCAAGCTTTAACATAACAACTTTCTCATGAATAACAACTTTAATAGTCAATTCTGGCTTAGTAACCAAACCTACATGGAAGTTAGTCTGAGGATCTTTGTTAACAGATCCTAAAAATAAAATATAATTGCTATCGTACCGAACATCTACAGAGTCCACATTATTAATATGGCCAGTCTCTGGGTCACAGAGTCCTACTGACCGAACACTGCATTTCTTTTTACTCTGTGCATTAAAGCGATTGAAACCATTGCAATTAAAACGCTGTTTCTGATGAGCTGGACATACCTGTGGAGGGCGTTTCTTACCGCATTTAATACACTCCGTTGCCTTGGAACAGTCCCGATAAGTATTACAGCTGTCCTCTCCCCGTGCTGACGACGTCTGCGTATACCTCTGGGTCTGCCGTGGCGCTGTTGGTTGGTTATCTCCATATCCTGACACTCATCTTCTGGATTCGGGTGGTACCCCCACGATATTCTCTCTGAGTCCATTGGTCTCTTTTACTTCGTACTGCGTGCACTTGATCCGAGCCACTGGTCACACTCTCTTGCAGAGAGGTTGCAGTTGTTGACACAGCTAAAAGGTGCTGTTTTGTGAGTTCTACCATTTCGCAGATAGAGATTGCCTTCTCACATGTAAGGTCATCAGTATTTAGAAATTTATTTTTCACGTTTTCATCGTTTATGCCACTTACGATTTTGTCTCTAATGAGACAATTACCAAACTGATGTAATTTTTTTTTTTTTTTTTTTTCTTCCCCGCTGGTACTTTTTCCGAGATTCCCGGCAATCCAAAAAGTTAAGTTTGAAAAACAATTTTGTTTGTTTTACAGTTAACTGTATGGATTATTATAGGAAATAATCGAAAGCTCGTGACCAGATAAACATCCCAAACTAGATACCAGTCAAAACAAACAAAATTGGTTTACAAACATACCTTCTCTGGATTACTGGGTAAGTTGAAGTATTTCACAAGTGTGCTTGGCTTCAAATTTTCACAGTGAGGAACCCAACATCTTGTTACACATTTCTTTTCAATTTTCCCCATTTCAAAGTTGGAATTCAATTCAATTCACGTACGAAGCTTGTAAACAACTTGCTCAAGAGCGCCAACTTTATGGAATAATTACAACATACAAAATTGAAAACACTTATTAAATTGTTTGCTTAATGCTTAATGAGTGTATGATTAAAGTTGATTTGATCTTAAACGTAAAAAAGGATAACTCTGCTTGATCGCAATTCCGATGAATAAATTATTTTACAATTAAATGACTTTTCAATGTTGGTACAAACGGAATACTTAGTGATCGATAAGAGCAGCGAACCACCTACTGTCTACCTCATATAAGATGGCAAGATTTTGACAAGTCAGTGAGTGGCAACTTGACGTATACGAAACAAACAAAGTGCCGTTTACAAAATCGCGTATCAGCTGATGTATGAACGAACAAAAGTTAATATTAAGTTGGCTATTCTGAGTAAGCGATAACAAAGAGTTCCTAGATTAATTAATTTATTTTATTTTGCGTGGTCACAAAACAGCGGTTGTAAGTGTTACAAACTAATCTTCGTGATAAAGTAGTAATGTATAGGTGTTCAAAATGAAATGCTCAATAAGACGATTCAGAGCCGGATGAAACGCGACTTCAAACCTTATATCTGTTTATGTCGTATTCCCACTGTCCACCCATGCTTTCCATGTGTGCTTGATATTGATTCCAAAGCCTACAGAAATAATGGATGATAATACGGAATTATTTTTTTCGAATAATTTGACGAAATATATTTCAAATTCGTGTCGTTTCGAGACAGTAATAGGAGAAAAGTCAAGTTTTAAAAAGCAGGATCTAGAGGCAGCGAACCTGCTGTTATCTGTCGGCTCACACACTCAACCATGTCGTGTGCGCCATCTGTGGGTTCTTTCTCGAACCTAACTAGCTATAACGTTCAAGTGAATATGTTTCGTATGCAAAATAACAAATTTACGAAGAGATACCAATAGTTTTATTTTCCTCGAGATCTGCATCATTTTTAAAGCAACATATATTTCGTGTACAGCGACTTTGAAGACTAGTAATTTCTATTGGGCCAGTAATTGTCCGTCTATGTTTCCCCCCCCCCCCCCCGAGACCCATTGTTTTCGTGTAGCATCCAACTGACACACCAGCTGATGGCGAAAGGATACATAAACTAAAAGTAAATATTAGTTGATCTGTCAAAATCTTGCCATCACACATGAGACAGACATTATATAGTGACTAGCCACTGGTCGAGACGGAGCGAGGTTGTTGTTGCCTCCAGGAGCGCCGCGAGCAGCTCCATGCGGCGGTGCGTGGCGGAGACATTGAGCTCGTGCGGCGGATCCTGATGCCGGAGGACGGCGTCAAGGCGAGCCTGCTGGCTGTCGGCAAGAGCGCCTACAGCCGCACCAGCCTGCACATCGCCGTCCTCTGCCAGGACGAGGACCTGGTCCACTTCCTCGCCGTTGAGTTCCCTCTCACGCTCTGGATCGGCGACAACGTGAGCACACACACCAATGTGTTAGGTGGAAGCCCGGTGGGTAGGACGGGAGCTAATTGCGTCTCAAGGCTAACCCCTTACGCCTACAAGGGAAGGAAATTATGCAAGGAGACATGCATCGTGGCAGAGATAACTACAAACTATAACTAGGAAAACTATAACTAGGAAGAGACTGAGAAAAACCGCCATAGACAACGTAGAAACCCAGCTGACAGGAAAGAATTCAAAATTATTGCATGCATTAAATTGAAGTGCTATGGGAGAAAGAAAGTTGGATATCATTCTTTATTAGTAGAGAGGAAAGACTGGTTGAGAAGTGTGCACTGTTCTTGGTTTGACACGATATGGCGCTGGCTTTAACCCGAGTGATCTGCAAGCTCATCACTCTGGCACATCCCCTGGCTCTGCTCTCTTACTCAGGCAAACCCCTGCAGGGCCGGTATTCACGTTTGAATTAAATTTCTGGCCCTCTAATAATTTTTTTTTTTAAGAGCCTCATTTTCTTGCAGTCAATTTATGTAAAAAAAATATTTATTTTCACCATTTCAAAACGAAAAACCTTTTCGTTCCTAGACGTCACGACTGTTAAAGGAAAATACATTTCACCAGTAGTTACGAGTGCCGAATTTAAAAAAAAAAAATCTAGTCAAACATAGAAGCATTGTTAAATATACACAACTTAATTGTTTTGACATAAAAAATATTTCTTATCTGAAATGTTCACAAAATCTGTCGTGCTTCCATGTATTTCAGGTGGAAAGGACGCCACTCCATTATGCAATGGGCCTGGAGAAATTCGAGTCTCTCAGTACTATTCTCATCAAGGCTGGAGCCATCAGGGTTGCTAAAGACTTGGTAAGTGCATTTGGATATCCAAGTATAATTAAAATAATTATAAAGATGGAACACGTGTTCAATTACTACTATTAATTTTTTTGAATACTCAAAAGTGAACCAGGAATTATTTAAAGTATTGGGGAAGGAAATACGATAGCATTGATTCTGTCGGAAATGTGTGTGTTGAGTTTGGCAATGTAAAGTGGCGTGATCAACCAAAATACGTTTTGATTAATCATGACGATCCAGAGTCGGTCCCCTCAACACACTGAACGCTCGCATTTGCAGCTACATCTCGACACACGACACTCTAGGACAGAGCATGCTCACAATACGCATAAGAAGCTGCGAACTACGTGCGTACCAAATGACTACCCCTAAATCTGCATCTTAGGCTGACTTTGTTTTACGACCATGCTGCATATTTTTACTGTTCAAATTTTCGTGCAAGCGCACTTGAACAGAACTCTCGTGGACTTTAGTCATTTGGAAACATACTTCCTGCTGATAAGTCAGTACTTTCGACAATATGTCGATACGTAGTGTAAAAAGGAAGTCCCTGACGCGCTACAGTCGTACAGACGCCAGTCTGTACGACTACGCTAATCTCGAGAACCACTGAACAGATTTGAATGCGGTTTTACTTGTTATTATTTGCATTTATCGAGGAAGGTTTATGTGTATTAAATATTGCCCTATCATTCATAGGAGCTGAGAATTAACGGTATCAGTGAATCAAGTCGGGGAAAAAGTTTTTCGTCGGCGCGTCCTCATGGAATACGCTGTCTAATCCTTTAGAGATGTAACAAAATCATGTACGAAAGAATTGTGTAAAATTAAATGATCTGCAAAAAAAAGTCAGCGGCAGCATATATCTATATTTTATATAAGTAGCAATAAGAGTAATTACAATTTAAATCAGGGCCTACGCAATAAAAACCAACGCAACATTTGCTGTCTTTTCTAATCATAAAGAACTTAATCATTATCAAAAAATTAACTCGTAATTAAAATTATTTAATGTAGATAAGAAATATCCTTTACATCATACCGTTATCTCCAATAATTTAAAAGTTATGAAAACTTTTGTAAAAAAGTAATTTCTAAAATCGAGACGCGCGCGCAAGGACCTATACGCGGGCTGGGGTGGCGGTGGAGGATGTGTTGATGTGGCGGCAGGAGATTTGCAAGGGGGAGGGGGAGATATACGAGGCGAGCGCGCGGCAGGCAGAAAAAAAACTAAATTGTACCCGGGCGAAGCCGGGCCGGATCGCTAGTGTTTATATAAATCGCTTCGGAATCACGTAAAAAAAAAAAAAACTTGAAAATAATTTTTTCGCCCATGTCTCATTACTTGTGTGCTGCCACAATCGCGTTATAGACTGTCAAGTTCGGTCGAAGGAATGTTAGCTCATTAGTGTGACACGACACCTAGAACACTTTGCTGGCACGGTGGCCGCAGTTGCGACCCAAGATCGATTACGGACTGATTTACGTATCGAAATCGCAGTGCATGTCGCCGATTGCCGCTTGGTTGTGTCTCAGCGCACCGCTGTTCTCCCACTCTTGCCTTTATTCTCTTCTCCTCGATATGCGAAGGACAACAGGCCACTCTCCACTGCCCGTCTCTCTATCCAGCGGGAGTCGGGGCCGCGGTGGCTGAGCGGTTAGCCTGATCGGCTCCCACCAAGGCGATCCGGGCTCAATCCCCGGCCGGGTCACTCCGGATTCTCGCATGTGGGAATCGTGCCGGACCATGCCATTGGTAGGCGGGTTTTCTCGGGGATCTCCCGTTTACCCCGCCCCTTCATTCCGGCGCTGCTTAATGATCACGTCAATCGCCCTCATCGGCACTGAAGACCTGGATGTTAAGAGCCGCCCGCATCTCTCTACTCCACTCCAGCAGAAGTCGCTTCGCCACATCCGTTTTATAGTATCTACCTGATAAAAAAAAAATTATCCTCTCGAGCGGGGTCATGCGGAGTTTTGCCAGTGGGAAACGTGGTCGAACTACCTATAGTATCTTATGATGCTGTGCTCAGTTGAAACGGCCTTCGGGCTCATGTTGAATGCCATGCTGCAAAGGAAGGTCGTATTAAACCTGTATTGTATACTGCTAAAAGCTGTTGACGATAAAGTGAGCACTTTAGAAGTAAACCTTAAAAATAGTCACTGCCTTTGCATGCATATATTTCAATGGGCGCACTGAGTGACATTCGCCCTCTAAAGTTGGTAACGATGGATGGAAAGTAGTTCCATATCTTAACGTCGAATAAAAAGTGATTGGTATAACTATTTGAACCGTTTGTGAAAACGCATGCGTATTTATTTGGCTTTCTGTTTTTTATGCGTTGAAGTGTAAAAAAAGAGCAGATTTGTGAAGTATTTACTTTCTTAATAATTTCACAGTTTCACTTGACCGACGCATGAATAAAGTGATGAGGCCCTAGCAATGTTAATTTTACATAAGACGGAAGAATACAAAACGTGCATACAAGTATATCTTAAGCAGAGCTTTCAAAAGTGCTCATTTCACCGTGAGTAGCCTATAATCCCCCTTGCTTTACCTAGGCATATGCGCAACTTTACCTGATTTCCGTGTTTGTTTTGTACGTATGTGCTCTTAAAAACCCGTTTTATAGACACTGATGACTAGTACGTATTTCACAGGCTCATATGGGTCGTGTCAACAATTCCATATTTTCTAGTGAATTAATTTATCTTCTGTGCATACGCCAGTAATTGCATTTACGTCATAACCCTGACCAAGTCGTTTTGATAAATGTGTTCTGAGCACTGAGGCAGTTAAGTATCAAGATTGTAGCCGTTAGACTGATTTAATTTGTCCATCTAAGTGTCAAGCTGTTTCTAAACAGCATATTGCAGTGATAATTACACAGGGAATTCTTGCTGCCACCTTTCTTATTTATCCACTGTACAGTTTCGGCGTGCAATTGAATGACTTCTTCTTCAAGGGCCTTATAAATGTGAGCCACCTCTCTCAGCCAGTGGCGAAACAACATCACCAATTTATGAAGGGGTAATCAATTAGGCTGCGCCCATTCACTCCAAAGGAATTTCGACTTGCCTTAAAAATTTCAATTTGGTGCGATGAAAACAAAAATACACGTTTCTTAATAGATAAAGATCGTCAAAATCATCAATAACCTTGAAGCGAAGAGGTAAATAATAATAATAAAAAAACGTTATAACAATATTTCACTTGTACATATCACAGACATTTCCTTTAAAAGAAAACTACTTGCCATCCACTTGGACATGATAGTCATTATTCACAAACTCACAACACATCTCCTTAATGTCAAGGCGGCCAACACTACCTTGATATGTGTTTAGAACGGCCAAGTGGTTTATCCTTTCCTGGTTCATGACAGAACCAAAATAATTCAGTCTTTTCAGCATAAAATATCTCCACTCTGATGCTTCAGAGGGCACAAGGATTCCTAGAAACAGGCGCAGCACTTTCAGAACTTCAGGAAACAGTTCCCCTGTCTCGTTATGTAGCGTGCTGAATGAGGATGTCAATGATGTCAAATCATGCCCTAGCAATAAATTGAGAGGTGGGGGAGTGGAAATGTTAAACATTTTAATCACTGACAGCATTCTGACTTGAGACTGAAATGATTCCATGTCAATTACATAAAATTTCAGTTCATCAGATACATCATGATAAGAACCGAACTCCCAAGGAGTTGACAGTTGTTCATCCCTGACCGATCAATTCGCGATTCTATTTCACCAGAGATTGAGTCAATTAATTTAAAGTAATTAGCTCTATAGTACTCCTTTGCTGCTTGGAATTTGTAGCTCTCCGGTGCAGTAACAGAATGTTCAAGCTTACGCGGTACCTTATTTCTTCAAGGAAGCTGAGGAGACATTAAGTTGAACTGCTTTTGTTCTTCTTCCATTGCTAACCAGAGTTTCTCAAACTGGCTAGGATCTCTCAAGTACTGCACATGTTTTATAGTAATTTCTGCATCTTCTCTGGCACCTGCGAGTAATGTATGGCATCTGGTGATAAAGGCTGATGCGCTCACAGGAATGTGTAGAGCTAGTGATTTTTTCGCGAAAAAATATGAGTACACGGTAGACTTCAATACTATAAACACCAATCAGCAGATTTGCCTATTATCATTGGTTGCTGTATGCTTGAGAAGGACTTGTTGTTTTACAATCTTTGACATAATAATTGTGATAATAAATGTGGCAAATGTTGATGTTCGTGTAGTTATCAGACTAGGGAATAATACTGAATGATTAGTATGAAATAAATATCACTCGTTCCCCGTGCCTCTTTACAGAAGACAACAATATCATTGTAAGCTGATAAAAGTAACTCTTCCCTGTTATAAATTTTATCTGTGCTGACATCATGTTGTAATACGATACGCCTGTGATAGCTGTAGTACATGTTTATTTACTTTAAGCAGGAAAATCTTGATATTCCTAATACCTCATATTTTTCTCCTGTGAGTGTGCACACTGTTGTACTTCCCATAAATGAGACACTTCAACCTTGAGAATTTGTTATTTGGAACGAAGGGAATTTCGTATAATTTCTGCTGCTTGATACTTAAATGCAGAAATTATATTTTAATAAATTAATTAGTTTTTATTACACCAAACAGTACTGCTCAATTAATCTTCATGACTAACTGTGTTGGGAAGCAGTAAATTTATAAATATGGTGTCATTTTACAGCGGAATTCCACAAATCTAATCACATTATAAAACAACAGAGAAGATCATTTCATAAGAATTTGGGCGCCCATTTGCTATCATTCTGGCGCCCTTTCCAATATATGTCTATAGAAGTAGGGGGGATGCATACCCCGCCCCTCCCCGATATTGTTACGCCACTGGTCTCAGACATGTCACACAGTTTGTCATTCCATTCCAACAAGCATCTTTTAAATATTGCGTCCGTTTATCAAACTTATTTACTCTTTATTCATCTTTAGTTATTTACATTCTTTGAAAGAGTGTAAGTTAAATGTTATTTTTACGCATGTTACCATTATCCGTGTTTTAAACAACTGCACGTTTAGAGAATGCGACATTAGCAATGTAAAAGTAAAGAACACTGATAGTCGCACAGAATATTAGCTCACGAGGTTTACCGGAATCGACTGTAATTTTTTTTTTACCGCAGTAAATTCATGGATAACCAGTTACAAACTAATTGTTTAATTACGCAAAGCCGTTTAACTATGTTTCGTAATATTATTCACTTGGACAAGGTTCTTATTAAGTTACTGTATAAATGTATGCTTTCTGTAAACTTCGAGGATAGGAATACTTAAAATATGACCCTTTTTTTTATGCCTCTCCAGGTGTGTGTGTGTGTGTGTGTGTGTGTGTGTGTGTGTGTGTGTGTGTGTGTGTGTGTGTGTGTGAGTCAGCTCTCACCCAGCCTATTCCACATGAATTACGTTTGTAACAGTACTTTATTTGGTTGGAAATTAAGATTTTGGTCACAGCTGGATTACAATGTACTAGTACTTCTGGGATTTTTCGTTGAGTTTTAGTGTGAGAGTGTTCGGGCTGTTTTTCTGAAACTTTATTTCACCCCATGGACTGAATCCATGTATATTTCAATCAAGATGTGTAAACATAAAATATTTATTACTATAATTCAACCAATACAATTCTGAACGGTGTGTCAGTTGGTAATTCGTAGCAATGCCAAGCCAGATTCATTAGCAATGATGTTTGAAGTAAAATGGCTTATTTCATTATGTTGGCTTAAGTACACTGTTATCTTTCATGCTTTCTTTCCTTTTTTCAGAAAGGACGCCAGCCTACATATTATTTCATGAATAAATCAGATATTGTGAAATTACAAGAGGAAGAAGAGGCATTGAAATAATCAGAAACGCTCTGATCAGATGTGTTGTGTTGTATTTCTGCACTTAGTTAACAGTGTAGTGACAATTAACAATTTTGGATGACTGAAAGTACAAAATGTTGTGTCTTCTATGGTTTGTATCCTTACAGTTTTGAAGTAATGCATAAAAGTGTTTTCTTTAGGTGTTCACATGTCTTAAGAGTAATTTTATGACAAATTGTATATTATCTTTAAATATATGAATACTTTCATTATCCAGTCGTAGTACATCATTACAGGGAACAAGCCAAAATATTATGTACTCGTATTGTTTTCAATTGAAATATGTTTTCGGATCATCATGTGGCGATAAACTACTGCTTGACAACGTTAAACTTTCCAAAAGTCCTGCTTATATGTAAAAGTTACTTTGTTGAAATCTGTCGTTTTTGCACTTATCATTTACTGTGTCAGTAATATTTTAAAGAAAAATGTAAATGAAATATTTTTATTTTGAGAAACACTGAAATCGTCAAAATTATTTTCTGCGGGTCTTTTCTTCATTCGACACGTATAAATCTGTTTCTATGTGTAACCTACAGAAACGATACGATATTATTCCAAATTCCTGAGAATCAAAAAGTGTGTATCAGCATATGACATGTGATAGTTGTTGGAAATTAGGAGGAGCTTTTACTTAGAACAGCACTTATTGTATGCAAATTTATGTTAGCATTTAAGAGAGAATACAAGACTGTGTATGTGTGTGTGTGTGGATTCAACGGTGTGTACATCATTTACCAATGAACTGACACTCCAATTCGGCTTCCGTAGGCTCAGGAACTCTAGACACATACATGTAAGGCACTAGTACTCGAAATACACTAGCTGTGGACCTTCAAATGAATTAACAACTCATAAGATTTAACTCTTTTAAATATGAAAAAGATCTGGATCACTGGACATAAAAGGAAAAGAAAATAACTCCTTTGTAGAAATTATTAAAATCCAAAAATTGAAAATAAATTAACCTTGAAAAACTGTTCAGTAGGTGAAAAATATTGAAGTAACTAGCACTCTAGTCTGCAAGTAGTTAAAAAAATTAAAGAACTACCACCATTCAAACCGAAATAATTAATCACAAAAAATAAATAAAAATTAAAGTTGAAAATAATATATTCTGAAAAGCTGCTTGTTATAATTCAGATTAAATTACAGTCCAAATGAACTGAATTGCTGTGATGTGTGTTAAAATTGTGCCGTTTAGTTAGCCTTACATATGCTGAGCTCCATTCATAAAAATTGTAAGTCAAATCCAAATACTTTCGCATATTAATTTTAAAAAATTATAATAACTTTTCAAAAATAATTTGTGTTCTCGGGGAAATCAAATTTAAAGATCACTTCCAAATATTCTCAAATTAATTTTATAGTTGCCTCCGACACTAGCTCGGTCGTTGAAACACTCGAACCACTGGACTAATGCGACAGTCAAATATTTAGTTAAGTCAGCAACTTTTTCTCATCAAAAGTATATAATCTTAATGTTCAAAAAATGGGTTATCAAAATTCATTAGCTATGACCTTAAAACTGGGTAGCCTCGCCTTAATTATGATATCGTCGCACATCTTGTCACCATGGCGCCTCGGCGTCGTGTCGCTCGCCAATGTCGTCAGCTACCACTAATAAATCTTGCTCAAATGCTTAACTCAAGCCCTCTTCTCAAACTGACTTGGTTAGCTAATAATTAAAACTAACTTCGGGTACCAAAACCAACTAACTAATTTACGTTGATGCCTGGGATTTCACCTTATAAAAATCCCGGCGATAAAGCTGCGTCCAGGACCAATGCATCCGTACCCAGAAGCCCCCTATTAACATGGGACCAGCTATATCCGGTTACACAAATACAGCCAAGTTCAACACATCAGAATCAATTAACCTTTCAAACAAAAGAAAATAAATTACATTTAAAATTAAGATAAGTTCTGAAACATAAAAATTAGTAAGTGCTAATCTGTCACAACACAGCTCACAAACACTATTTTATTTAGGCCATGTCTTTGAAGTCTCCGAAATGCATACTACAATGGCAAGACAAACGCCGGGATAGAGCAGAATAGATCGTCGTCTTGTTAATATCATGCTAGGCTCTTAACAGCATATGTATTTCTAATGGCTGATTAATGAATATTTTACATGTTATTAAAATATTTGTGTTATTCGATACGCATATTACACGTTAATATCTTGACATGTCTGCGTTTGACTGTTTAACTTAGGGGATGTCAGAAATTATGAAGGAGGTATTTTACTTCTCGTTTTTGATGAAGGTTATATTATTTCGATGAAAGGGCGCTCTTAACCACAATAAAGATTAGAACAGACAAATGTCAAAAACAGCGAAAAAAAGACTAAATTCAAGCACGCAATTAGTATCACTTATTTTATCACGTAATCTTAGCGGTGACAAAAAATATGGTGGTTAATATTGCAAACAATTTTGTTCTCTATGCTAATAGCTACTGTAATTTTTATTCCGCTGATATTTTTCCAACGTGCGTCGTTTTTATTGTGCTTGTCTTCTTTTCTGACTGAGCTTTAGCCTTTGAGCAATTTAATACTGTAACTGTATCAAATACTCAATTCGCAGAATCGTCTAAGCATATTAGAATTGCGTTCCACACACCCTTGTGCAAAGTTACAAAGTTGTGATGCAAAAAAGACCGTGGCCTTTAAATTAATTCTGCAGTGATAAACGTTCTTCGCAGTTAGAAAAATATAAACTTAGTGGCCTGATGTTCGTATTCATTCACTTGCCAACGTAAGGCCAACGGGACAAGGGTAATTTCATTCGAGCATCGCTTGATATACATCCAAACAAAACGACACACATTGAAATGTTTTCACGCCTGTAGTAAAAACGCAAATTTATCACAACTTTATTACTTCACGAGGTAGATTGAAAGTATGGTTTTTTTTTTATAACTGTAAATAATTTTTGTCGAAAAAAAAAATGAACACTTGATCAAGTAACTCGTATCGAAGTTTAATGGCAGTGGTGAGTTCATGTCACAATGTTGGTATGATTGGACTGTGTCCATTGCCGACCATGAGACTAAATAAAAATAGCACATACAAATAAACCAGCTAGACAAAACCGAAAAAAAAATCCTTTTACAACACCACAGACAAATGAATAGGAAAAGCTTTTCCTTGTAAATAGGAAATAAATATGTTTAAAATTAAAACTGCAAAACAATGGACGAAAAAATATAATTACAAAACAGGACAGACAACAAAAGCAAACCAAAAGAAAAGACAACACGATGGCTAAGCCGAAATCACCACACAAGTGATGAAGACAGTGAAAAATAATATCAGGCGACACAGATGAACAATAAAGACTGAAAACGCACGCGAAAATAGGACAAAAACTACAATGAAACACACGTCAGGAAAAAGTATTCCTCGTCAGATTATATAACGAAATAATTCAACACTACAAACAACACAGGAACCACAAAAATAACCAGAGAAAAGAACAGATAAACCACCAGAGAGGACATAACGACGAAAAAATTATAACAAAAAAATAATTAGAAGTCTTGACGACATTTCGAGGCCAGGAATCTATAGTCTATTTACGGTAAAGTGACCAACTTTTGAGAGTTCTCTCATTTGGAATAATAGTCTATAAATATATTTTATTTTTGCCTTAAATGTAAACTACCAAGTGCGGTGGAATATATACACTATATTTATTACTTACATGGCAATATTTATTTTAAAAGGTGATTAAAGGATAAGAAACGGCTGAAAGGAAAATGTAAGTAGGGCGTCAAAAGTGTTCACTTTATCGTGAACAACCTATATCCCCTTGTTCAAGTGAGACACTGGAAAAACAATCGCAGTAGAATGCGCAGTCACACAGTCCAATCATAACATCATAATAACATAACTTGTTTCGTTATCAATTTTGCCAACTTTTAAGTCTCAAATATCCTGCCATCAGATTCTAATACAAATTGTATTTGCACAGTAAAAGTCACGTTTTAGTTATGCATCACGATTAGTACATTACTCTTGATAATATAAATGTAAAATCTATACCATTACTGCTACGATCGCTGACGAACTTATAACTGTTTCGTGTGTATTATTACGATTGAGTGCTCATGTTTTGACCAATGCGAATGTTTCGATGTAAAGGACCTAATAGTATAAGTGGCACAGGTGTTACCTTACAAACACGCAGCTGAAAGGTAAGAAAAATATCCACCCATAAAATACAAACAGGCGCGCATTTCTTTCTCTCGCAAAATATTTCAAACCATTATTATTTGATCACTTTTCAGATGAAATTATCTTTTTGAAGAGTAAGCCTTGTAAGAACATGCACATTTCTAACAATATAGAAGACTTCACAAATAAATCACAAGTTAAGTGGGTACTGTCTATACCAACTACCAGTGAAAGAAACTAATATTAAGGTTGCTTTATTTTATAAAACGGAAATATTACTGAATGGAGAAAATTAAAATGTACTAAAATTATAGTGATTACACAAAATGAAACAAGAGTTGCAAATGTTAGAAATTCTAGACTTGTATATCAATAAATAGAAGTTTGCTTTAGATTACCACCGTTCTTGCAGAATTTATTTAAATACTCAAATTAAGGAAAAGAATAAGTCCTGGATTCCAAAAGTCGAGCGAAAAATATAATTCCTGCCTCTAATTAAGCTGTCGTCTCGCATAACTGGAAAAATGAGCCAAGTTCTTACTGCTCCAAAAATATTAATTCAGAAATCCAAAAACGTAATTTAGGGTTTCTCTCGCTAAAAACTAATTTTCAGGTAAAAAAAAAGATAAAATCAATTGAAAACGTTTCTCAGAGCTTACAAATATAAGTATTCCGGCCCTAGTTGCAGCGTGCGAATGAAACAGGCTTCTGGGACATACTCCACATATTTATGGTTCCAACGTTTAAAAAAAAAATTGTTAAAATTTGTCAGGTGAGCTTACGATTGTTCAAAATAATCAACGAGTAATCGCCCATCAGCCTCTCTGGTCGGTAAGGAACAACTAGAATAACAACTTGCTACACACATATGTCATCTTCTTCGCGTGTCGCGGCGTCCTGCCCATAACTTTAACTTGTGTTCGCGATAAATCCAGCACTTTTGAAACCACGCTTAGAGAAAAACCCCTACCTGCATATGTTTTACCGGGTGCACTGAGTGGCAAAGATACAAATTTCAAATGAATAACAAATCAAATGGAACTATTTAACAGCCAAACATGATGAATTCAATAATCGTCAAGTGATGAGTATCAGAAGAAGGGAAGGGGGTGTGACTGGAAGTTATGGGATTTGGTTTTTCATGTAGGAGGAATTTTGCATAACCTAACGTTCTCAGTCTCTTGAGACAGGCATTTCATTGATATTTTTACTGGAGACTTTAACGAGGGGTTAAGATATGAAAATATGTGGCATTTTTTATTTCGTGTGGATTTGAAAGCGACGTATTTCTAATGCCTCTGTGGAAGTAACTGAAGCCTTCCACTTCGCCGTCTAAGGAGATATCAACCTATGGTCAAGACCGTGACATTTTATTTTTCTAATGGTTGGACATGACCTCGTGTGGTCAAGGAAACGAACAAGCTTTTACTATGAAATTTTATTGTCACTGTTCAGGGACATGAACGTGTGGCGAAAGCAATAAATAATCATTTTATATTCGCGTTAGGTGGCCTTGGAAGTAATTACGAAGGTGTCAGCAGCTGTGTAAATTAAAAAATTTCAAAAGAACTTATTGAAGGCAGCGTGTGTGTATGTGAATGTGTTGTGACTGTACCGGTCACTTTTTTGGAACAAACTCTGGCATGATTTTTCTTGGGGGTGGGATATTAGTTTTTATGATGGGCCGCTCTGTTAGAGTTGTGGGGTTGGTCTGTCAGCAACTGCATCAGAATTCTGCAACAAATTTTGGATACACAGCTTGTGATCTCCACTCTACGTTTTCTCTGAACAGGTAGTGTTTAGGATTGTAAATAATTAATTCGTACAGGAGATGCACCCTATGTAGGGGGTAGCAGAAACCGCAGTGTTAAAGTTTTCTTACCGTGCACCCATGGTGGCGTTCCTGCATTTGCTTAGGAAAGAGTCAAATGTGTAAGCGAGTTACGAAATTAGTATAGCAGCAACGCTAGACATTCCTTATTTTCACCCTGATGTGTGGTATTATTTTCATGCAATTTATAGGTTAAAAACTTCCATTAGAGTTTAGGAAGTTTTCCAGGAATATTTCCAAAGTGTGCGTTATCTTTACGTTATGATGAAGTCGGGTCAACTTCTCGCGTGGAAAGTTCAACTTTACGTCGCTATTAAATTCAATGCGAATACATTGCTGCGCAGTCTGTACCTGTACATAATAACAACGCACGTTTCACGCATCGAGTTACACGTTAGCTTTAATGTGAATCGGCAATCAATGGCAGGACTCGCCTCCGTGGCAAAATTTTTGTTTTCGATTCACTGCTTTAGGTTCATGGACAATGTTGACAATTTCTGACTGTATAGACATCAGTTTTATGAATTTTTACCACTTTTTTACTGTGTTTGTAATGCAAGTTATATGGTAGCTGTAAAACTATGCAAAGGTATCATTTTTTAAATATTAATTTATATTGATTCCAACCTAATTGTAAGTTAGCAATTCAGGTATTTTGTCAGTTTTGCAGCTTAAAGTAACTATAGCTTTTTAGTCGTGTTTTCCAAATATTGATCTATAATAGTTCAATCAGACTATGTAAAAGAATATAATTTTTAATAGGCAATTTCAGGTAAAATTTTATACACAATCTTGGTACAATGAGAATTCCAACAATAATATCAGTACGGGTATAGTATTCGGAGGCGAAATAAAAAGTTTACAACAGGTACATTTGAATCAGTGAGAATTTCACAGTTTCAATCTGTCAACAGTATCTGACTGATTCAACAGTCACTTCAGTGAATTTAACTGATGTATCAGTAAAAAATGCCCGATTTCCTTCACATATTTATTCAGTAATATTTTCCACTATTCATCAGGTTTTTTCACTGTTTTTCAGTTGTTCTTTTATTTTATTGGTGGATCAGTTAAACAGCGTGTAAAAATGGCCATCGAACAGCGTTTGTAAATGGCCTTTAAATAACGTGTATTAAGGGAAATAACAAAGAATATACTAATAACACCAATACGAAATACTTTCTAAAATGTGTTACATCTTTCAAAACACCATTTTACGAGATAATATAAACATTCAGCCTTTCGTTCCGTTTTTACGTCTTTCATTTCGTTTCCATGTAATCATCACAGAGCTCTGAAGGTTTAAAGTGCATATAAAGTGGTGAATAGAGTGCACTCATACATACTATTCGTTTTAACAATCCTGACGCAACCAATTAAATCAAAAACGAAAAGCAAAGGCATAGAATTTAAGTCTTCAAGATTTCGACAAGAATTATAACAAATATATTTTGCTCTCGCTTTTCAACTTGACTTCGTAGTTCAGATGGTAGCCCTAACCGCATAGCTCAGGGGTAGAGTGGCTGACCTGCAGTCGAGGGGGTGCGGGATCGCGTCCCAGTCCCTCCCCCCGCGGCAGATCCTCAGCTCACCTGTAGCATTGGAAATTTGTCAGCAAGTTGGTCTAGCTTGAGCTCGTCAAGCTCATTTCAACGCAACTGCAACGACAAAACAAAAAATGGTAAGGTAATGGCCTAAAAGCGAAGTGAAAAGGGTGGGTTAGTTGATTCCCTGGCCACCATCGTTTCCATGTAGCTCGAATTAAGTGTCGGGGACAGCGAATCCTCAATGTAACTTGCAATATCGTCTATTTCATAAGAGGCAACGGGCAGCGAAACTTCATGGGAAACATTACCACTTTTTACGAGGTACAGATAGCAGTTTTTTTCATCAATGTTCGGTATCGCACTGTAAGTTTTAAAATCGACAAGACATATGTTCCATTCTCCCTTCAGGTCGAGTGGCGGAAAATGTACCACACGCAGCTCGGAGCTACGACCTGTCAAGGTAAGTGTTATCGACATGACTGATGGTTTCCTTGCAGCGTATAACATTTTTAAACAGTTACTTGTACGAGCGAACCAGGAAGTGAAGACACAAATGTCCGCAGTTCCACGTGTTAGGAAGCTGCTCCGTTTCGTAATTGTTAGTTAGATTACAATTTTTTAGGTACATGCGCAATTCGGACGGAGGACGCATTTTTCCAAAACTACCATAATAGTCTGCGTGTTTACGCTTTTTTACGTAGCCTTTCAGCTAGCTTGGTTCCTGGCCCGCTGAACATGTATCCGGGAATGTGCAGCTCGAACAGTAGATTGCTGAACAGCGATTCGACGACCCCGCTTCCAGATACGGTATTACCTCTTCGAGACGACGTGGTGAACTGAGCGAGAAAATTATTAATACGCTCCTTTTATACATTTTCGTTTCAGTACCAGTATAGACTTGGAACAGTGCGAACGTATAACAAATTTTAATATGGCATTTTGGTGCGAATTCTGTCAGAAACTGTTTCTCGGCATGATACTTAAAAGAGACATTCTAAAATTTGCAGCATTGTTCTCCACAACCGCCACAGCCACCGTCGCTGCTGCCGCCACCACCACTGCCACCACCACCACCGCTGCTGCCGCCACCACCACCACCGCCACCACCTCCCCTGCCACCACCACCACAGCTGCTGCCACCACCACAACTGCTGCTGCCACCACCACCGCCACCACCACCCCTGCCACTCCTGCTGCCACCACCACCCATGCCACCGCTGCTGCTTCCACCACCACCGCCACCACCACCCCTGCCACTCCTGCTGCCACCACCACCCATGCCACCGCTGCTGCTTCCACCACCACCGCCACCACCACCCCTGCCACTCCTGCTGCCACCACCACCCATGCCACCGCTGCTGCCGCCACCACCACCACCGCCACCACCTCCCTGCCACCACCACCACAGCTGCTGCCACCACCACAAACTGCTGCTGCCACCACCAACCGCCACCACCTCCCCTGCCACCACCGCTGCCACTGCTGCTGCCACCACCACCAACGCTGCCCGCCACCACCACCCACGCCACCACCCACTGCTGCTGCCACCACCACCGCCACCACCACCCCTGCCCCCTCCTGCTGCCACCACCACCCATGCCACCGCTGCTGCTCCACCACCACCGCCACCACCACCCCTGCCACTCCTGCTGCCACCACCACCCATGCCACCGCTGCTGCTTCCACCACCACCGCCACCACCACCCCTGCCACTCCTGCTGCCACCACCACCCATGCCACCGCTGCTGCTTCCACCACCACCGCCACCACCACCCCTGCCACTCCTGCTGCCACCACCACCCATGCCACCGCTGCTGCCGCCACCACCACCACCGCCACCACCTCCCCTGCCACCACCACCACAGCTGCTGCCACCACCACAACTGCTGCTGCCACCACCACCGCCACCACCTCCCCTGCCACCACCGCTGCCACTGCTGCTGCCACCACCACAACTGCTGCCGCCACCACCACTGCCACCACCACCCAGCTGCTGCTGCCACCACCACCGCCACCACCACCCCTGCCACTCCTGCTGCCACCACCACCCATGCCACCGCTGCTGCTTCCACCACCACCAGCCACCACCACCCTGCCACTCCTGCTGCCACCACCACCCATGCCACCGCTGCTGCTTCCACCACCACCGCCACCACCACCCCTGCCACTCCTGCTGCCACCACCACCCATGCCACCGCTGCTGCTTCCACCACCACCGCCACCACCACCCTGCCACTCGCTGCTGCCACCACCACCCATGCCACCGCTGCTGCCGCCACCCCACCACCGCCACACCTGCCCCGTGAGCCACCACCAAACGTGCTGCCACCACCAGCAACCACTCCTGCCACCACCGGCGCTGCTGCACCACCAGCTGCCACCACTCCACCATGCCCCAGCTGCGCTGCCCCTGCTGACAGCCACGCACCACCTGCTGCACACTCCTGACTCTGTGCCACACACCTGCCAGCTGCTGCTCCACCACCACCCACCACACCCCTGCCACTCCTGCTGCCACCACCACCCATGCCACCGCTGCTGCTTCCACCACCACCGCCACCACCACCCCTGCCACTCCTGCTGCCACACCACCCATGCCACCGCTGCTGCTGCCACCACCACCGCCACCACCAACCCTGCCACTGCTGCTGCCACCACCACCGCTGCCACCACCACCCTCGCCACTGCCACCGCTGCTGTGTTTGTAGGATTGTCAGGAGAACGGGTTGTACTAGTGCTGATGTACCATGCTCGTTCATCGTTCCCTGTACAAACACCAGTGGCGAACGGACATTGTAAGCTGTGGCCTCTCGCGCCATGCTTCCATGTGTTGGTCCTGTGCGTCGCTGCTGTACAGACTGCAGGAGAGATCACTGCTGTACATACTGCGGAAGGCGTCGCTGCTGTACAGACTGCAGGAGGCATCGCTGCTGTACATACTGCGGAAGGCGTCGCTGCTGTACAGATTGCGGAAGGCATCGCTGCTGTACATACTGCGGAAGTCGCCGCTGCTGTACAGACTGCGGAAGGCGTCGCTGCTGTACAGACTGCGGAAGGCGTCGCT
Organism: Dryococelus australis; assembly: GCA_029891345.1. Lineage (NCBI taxonomy): Eukaryota > Metazoa > Arthropoda > Insecta > Phasmatodea > Phasmatidae > Dryococelus > Dryococelus australis. The sequence goes on from CM056993.1 coordinate 22,877,802, forward strand.
GCTGTACAGACTGCAGGAGGCATCGCTGCTGTACAGACTGCGGAAGGCGTCGCTGCTGTACAGACTGCGGAAGGCGTCGCTGCTGTACAGACTGCGGAAGGCGTCGCTGCTGTACAGACTGCGGAAGTTGTCGCTGCTGTACAGATTACGGAAGGCGTCGCTTGGTTGACGCCGCACACGCAAATGACAGTAGTTAACACCGACACAGAATCTGCCACAACGCTTCGCCGTTCATCTCTTCAAGTTGTGAAACTCACAAACCTTAATTTATACAGAGTAAATTATTCTTTTTTTTTAAGGTAATTCGTGTACTGTCAGTAATTAGTACCAGCTCTCCATGAAAATAATGTGGCATACTTTGGGGAAAATTAAATGTGAACCCGCAGGAAGTGTCACTGAATGTGTGGATGGGGCTTACAAATTTCGCCTATGTAGCTGGCCCGACACTGACACGCTCCTGGAGACCTCAGGTCACCAGAGCAGCCAGCGGGTTGTACGAGGTCGTGAAATGAGACAAAACAAGTGGATAGTGGAGAGATTTTGGCGTCTCTTATCACCATGGCCTTGAGAGCCGGTAAGAGTGAAGCGAGGTGAGTATGGAACAGTGCCGGAATGCAAGGGCGGGGGGAACGGGAGATACCCGAGAAAACCCGCCAATTAACGGCATCGTATGGGTCTCCCCGAGACCCCACAGGGAATCGAACCCAGTTCGCCTTGGTGGGAGGCGCGGGACAGAAGAAACAGGTGCGGATTGGAGTCGAAGAACAGACCTTCGAAGAGCCTGTACAGTATAGTTATATCGTGTGAGGCTCTAAGTTCCGAATTCTCACTGACACTGTGAAAAATTAGCACAACTCTTGAAGGACCTGTGTGGTGAATTCGCTATAAAGAATTAAATACACAAAAAAGTTGCCAGGGAAGCCTTCAATGTAATTTATTGCGGGTACGCATGTTGATATTTTTTCGAAGTCATATTATCGTTAAAACGTCTGTAATCATTCTCCCAAAACGAAAGACAGGCCATCTGTGCCTGGTGTCCCAGTTTGGGACGGGTTGGATGGAGCACCTGGTCGACACCACCACCTCACCTCCATGCCTAGCCTTGTGATGACGCTGGCGATCCTACTTAGTGTTTGATGCCCGCCTTCGGCTGCGGGTCGTTCCTCAGACAGTCTCCCATCTTAGTACTGACCCCGCCATAGCCTATTGAACCACGATTATCAGGAGACCACCACGTTACCACGGCTTCGTCGGCCTCATCACTCTCCCTGAAGTTAGCCGGCGCTTAAATCTCGGAATGATCATTAGTGGACTATCATTATCGTAGCGAAAGTCGGGCCTTAAGTCCTGCTGAAGTTCTACTTCCAGGGTATTCCTCCGCCATCGTGCAAACTATTCTTATTTAAGTCCATAATATTTCACCAAAAGACAACGCACTGTATTCGTGCGCACTCAGTTGTAATGATATTTTGCATGACAACTATTTCTTACTAGACGCTACCAACAAACATATGTTTTCTCACTGTTTTTTATATGTACAAAGAATTAATTATTATAATTTATAAATAAAATACAGTCAAATTTTCAATTTAACGAAAAATAAGACACTTTAATGTTGACAGAGGTATAAAATGCTTGTGTTACGTGGGATATTTTGTAAATAACTAAACATTTCATACATGGGGAGATTTTTCAAGGTTTAATTTGGAAAGTGTGAATAAACCGCGAATAGACTATATATAGCAAGGTGCTCCTTTCTCGACGATACTGAAGGAGGGTAGCCTTGTTGTGGCGAGACAAGAGCGGAATTCAGTCTCCTGGTGCGATAGTGTTACTGATCTGTTCTGCAGTCGCTGTGCAGTCCGCTCGCACGATGCAAGGTCCATTGACGTGCATATGTATGTTTACTGTAGAGCAGCAGTCACCGTCAAAGGTGACCAAGAACTCACTGCTTCCGCAATAGGGTAGTTTTTTTTAACAGTCTTAAAAAGATGTTAGCTTTATTTAGCATTGGATTTGTAAGCTGCTAAACTTATAATGTCTCATTTTCAAGCATGGAAATCTGTTTGGAATCAGTTACAACGCAAATTGGTATTATTTAAACTGTTTGCTATCTTCTTCTGTCGTCCCATGAACCATTATTTACTAAAATAGTATTTTTTTTTCCTACCAGATCAGTTGTGTGTATCGATGAGTCAAGTTAGCGAAACGACTGAACAACTGTATTCACTTCCCATAACATCTGGAATTTCAGTTTTTTTTTTTTTTTCGTTTACTTTCTTGTGAAGTAGAGTAGCACCCCAAAAATTTAATTCGAAAATGAAAACGATTATAATAATTTTTATTCGAGGCAGATGACTTTTTTTTTTATGTGAAAATAATAAATTCGAAATATAAAATTCCTAACGAATATTTTTGCACTAAAGTGAACTGTACCTGAACCAGCCGTATGGTTTATGCAGCTTCCTCAGAACAATGGCGCCAACACAAGTTCCCTGCTGACACTTCTCGTGCAACATGTTATAAAATCCTCCATTATGACCATCCGGCCTCACAGAAACCCTCTAGATGAGATGACCTTGCTCGAACTCCGCTAAGTTCACAAACGGAGTGCGCCCATTTCGTCCTGACATGCCACCAAAGTCCAATACAAATTCAGAGCACGATACGGCACTGGAAACTAAAGCCTGGATCTACAGTTGTGCAATATTTGGTTAACATCATTCGTTTCCATATTCTTCCACAGAACATCTAGTCTACGTTATTATAGGCCGTTCACGATATAAGTAATCACTTTTGAAGCCCTAGTTACTTTATTCTTTCAACCAATTTATATCCTTCCACCACTTTTTAATGTAAACCCTGTCATGTGAGTAATAAACACAGTGTATACATTCCCCATAGTCAAAACCAAAAGTCCGAGGCCGCAATGAAATGTCTTTATAGGTTATTATGTCTGATGAAACTGCTTCAAAAAGTGCTCACTTTACCGTGAATGGCCTATACATGGTATAAAGCAATGCATTCTCGGTATTCACAAATTTCCGTCTTAAAAATATCCTACGGAATGACAAATGGCCCTAAACTACTCACAATAGGTAAATTTAATAAGATGCAGTATGAGCAACCACTCAATAACGCGATGTTCGTTAGGGAATACTGGGAATGTATACAATCAAATTAAAAATATATATTAATCGTATGGTTAAACTATTTTATTTTAAAGCATTTTTTGTTGATGAACAATGCTTGACGAGGCACACATTTGTTGTAAAACAGGTTTCTTACGAACTTACAGCCCAATCTTCGTGATGTCACTTACAAACATAATGCTATTTGTGTTTTCTCTTCGAATTATTACTATTTTAAAATGCGAACAGACAGATATGAATGTTTTACAAACTGGCATACCGAAATGAATATTTATATTTTATAAATAAAATCTTGCATTACGTAATAAATACTTTACTTTAGCGTGTAATTTTTAACACTGAAGTCACGTAATTGTTTTCATTCATGATTAATTTAACGTAAACTATAGTCCTTTCGTGACAACTTTCATCCTTTCGGATTATTAAGTTGCAGCATAATTAATACAATACAGAATCAGAAGGAAACGTTTAACCGTGGCGTGTTAAACAGAGCAGAACAAGCCTCCAGCGTATGGCTCAAGCCAGCAGGAGACCAAAATACCCACTGGATTCTATTACAAACACGCGGACGGACTATGTGCCTCTCACACGCAGCGAAAACCTAAATCACTTATTAGTTTTAAGGTTGAAGTAAAGCAACTGCCTATGGAGCACTGCACCCGACTATACGACGTGAAGAACTGCCTATGGAGCACTGCACCCGACTATACGACATGAAGTGATAATAAAAAAGTAGTACAGACACCATAAAAATTGTGAGAAAAGTGCGATTTATGCTGTATATGAAAGAAGAGTGTATGTATTTTGCAACATTATAAGATATTTTACTAAAGTATACTTTTTAAATGTAAAAAATATATACTATAATAATCTGTATTTAAAAAAAAACTGAAGCGTATTTCCATTCCGGATGCTTCATAAAGAATTTGCAATAAAAGCTTCGTCATGGAATATCGTTAGAATGTTGACTATGATTGTGTGCAAGAAAATTGTAATAATAATGTAGGAGATAATTTTTATAATATATTGGTTTTATGTGCGTCCATTTGACACAAACATTTATGGCTGAAACTGACGTAAGTAAAGTTAATTATGAAATTGTTATGATATATTATTACTATGTTTACATGATCACAGTAAACATTATAAAGATCTTTCTTGAGGAAGATTGTCTTGTAAATTCAGCTTTCCGAAGCATCTAAAACAGAAATACGCTTACATTTTAATTAAAAATGCGGACTCTGCCGATCGATTAATTTGTTACTTTTAAGAAGTATATTTTATTGAAATATTATACAATGTTGCAAAATATATACATTCTTCTTTCTCATATGCGGCATAAATCGCAATATTCTGACCATTTTGATGGTGTCTGTAATGCTTTTTTTTTATGAGGTCTTGAGATAGTACAGTCGGGTGCAGTGCTCCAAAGGCAGTTGCTTCACTTCAACCTTAAGCCGCTCGACACGCGAGTAGTTTCCCCGGTCACACGCTAGAGCACGCGTGCACTCCTGAGGGCTTCGTGAACCGCACTGAGCTGGTCTGGGGACAGCGGCTGGAGAGGCTTCCTGCAGGGGCCGCCGTACAGGCCGACAAAGTCCAGGGCCGCTTTCATGGCCGGCACGCCGAACTGCCGCGTAACCTGCCCACAAAACAACAGCCATCTTAGTTCCTTCCAGAAGCCAAGGCTACACTGTAAAAAAAAAAAAATTGAGGTAAAATTCCCTTGCATGGAAAGGAAGCTAATTTCCTCTGCAAGTAAAGTAAAATTGCCTCTTAAATGTAGAGTAAATTATCATAAAGGCTGTTCACGATAACGTGAGCACTTTTGAAATCGACCTTAGAAAAAAAATCGCTGCTCCTGCATGCATATATTTTAACGGGCGCACTGAGTGACATGCGGACAGTACAGTTGGTAACGATGGAATGGGAAGTAGTTCGGTATCCATCGAATAAAAAGCGTTAGGTAGCCATTTGTAATAACTTAAATTATTTCTACAGCTTTCAGTTTTTTTTAATGGGCCGGAGTGTAAACATTTGCATTTTTAAAATACTTGCTTTTCTAATAATTCTTCATTTTCATTTGACCGGCGCATGAAGAAAGCGATGAGGCCCATGGCAACGATAATTTTACATAAGTTGGAAGAACACACAACGTGCATACAAATAGATCGTAAATGGACTATACTGAACAACCCTTGCAAGAACAGTGGTCTAGTGGTCAGTATAAAGAACACGTGCGGAAGAGTTACTTAATGATGTAGACCGCACACAGCAGAAAGCAGCATCCAGTGTGGAATCAATAAATCGTGCCATGACTGTATTCTGCAGTCTCATAAACAGTTGCACAGGTAAATGCCTTCAAATACAACACTTTTTATTGGTCCCAACAGTAGATAATAAATAAAAGAACTGGCGAACATGCAAACCCCCCCTCCCCCCCTTTTTCTATCAAACAAATTTTTTAATCGATTGAATCAAGGAAAAAAAAACAGGAAATAATATAATATTTGTAACCTATTATGGTGCAATTATTTCAAACAGTTCTTTAATGCCATAGGCGGTCGTTAGCGGCCGTTTGAAATAATTGCGCAAGAATAGGCGATAAAAAGATAGTTTCCTGATTATCAAGGATACTTGTGAAGAAGTAAAAGCGTTTAAAAAGTTCTCATTTTTGGAGCTACGCTCTATTCGACGTAATTTACAACTTTTCCGAAGCCCTGCTAAAGATCTATTTTCCGAATGCCCATTGCGTATCCTCCTGTCACATGTAAAAGAAAGTTGTACAAGACTATAAAAACGTCAAGGAAAAGGAAAATAAACTAACTTTACTTGTGCACTGCATAAACAATCAAAAAGAAATAATTTTATACATAACAAAATGTGTTCCCTACACTGTTTTACCGGAAACGTGGATGTGTCAGTAAAAAATTTTTGCTTTCTAAATGACGCAAAATAAATTAGTAATAATTTACACAAGAACTATTTCTTACTAGCCATTACCGAAATACGTAGATTCTATCTGTTTTAATGCATATTGACTATGAAATAAATACTCTAGTTTAAAGACAAAACATGCTTGAAAGTTTCATTTAACCAGGAACTGGGGTAATTTAATGTTACCGGAAGTATTAATCAATTACAAATTGCAATTAGTTTATGAACAGTCAAACATGTTAAATATGGGGTGATTTTTCAAACGTGTGATTAAAAAAGTGAAGACACCGTGAATAGATTAATTTTCTGACTTGACAAAAATAAAATGTCTGTTATATCTGCTGTACGTAAGTGAAGTTATTGTGAGAACAAGTATATACAATACATCAGGTATTTTCTTTCAGTTTCGTTATATTAAAAATAAATAGTACATTTCGCTTTAAAAAAAGGGGGGGATTCATTCAGCAATTTAATAACAATTAAATTTTAATTTTTTGAGGAACTTCTCGTGTATAATTTCAAACATATTCATTTAAATTTCGCTATCCAATTATAACACCAACTTACCTTTGCACTGAATTGTTAACAATTGCTTTTTTTATAATCATTAAAAGTATGCACATCATTGTTGTAAGGAATTAAATTGACAGAAAATGTTAATGCAATACTCTATGTAACTGATAAAGTCCAGTATTACAATATTAAATTAAGGTCGTGTATTAACTGTTAGATTTGAAATTTTCTTACGCGTCACGTGTTCAAAAGAACTGCGTTACCGTACTACCTTAACACTTGATACGTCAGTCAAGTACCTGAACATGGTTCTCTGTGTCTATAGCCCATTCACGGTCACTTCAGCCTTTTCTAAAGAACTGCGTTACCGTACTACCTTAACAATTGATACGTCAGTCAAGTACCTGAACATGGTTCTCTGTGTCTATAGCCCATTCACGGCTACTTCAGCCTTTTCTAAAGCTCTGCTAAAGTTCTATATCCAGGATATTCCTCCGCCTCGTGCAAACTAAGCTTAACTAAGTCTGTCCGGAGAATTACACCAGGGGGGGGGGGGGGCAACGAGCCACATTCGTGTGCACTCACCTGTAACAGTATTTTGTATAAGGACTATTTCTCACTAGGCGCTACCAACATACCTATTTTCTCCCTGTTGTTTATTCAAATTACTTATAAATGAAGCATTATAATTGATAGATAAAATATGAATAAAATTTAAATTCAATAGCAAAAAAAAGTAGCTTTTATGAACACAAGTATAAAACGCTTGTGATACAGGTCGTATTTAGGAAATTATTAAACACGTCATACATGGGGAGATTTTTCAAAGGTTTGATTCAAAAAGGTCGAAGAAACCGTGGATGGACTATAGTGGTATTGTAGAGAGAGATGGTTGACAAAACGCTGCAGATTGTCAACTATTATTGTACGGGATAACACGCTGCGGAAACGAATTTTCAGCTACGTGTTTTTAATAATTCCAATATGACATACTGGGATTCAATTACTACGACATATTGGGAAAAGGTTCTAAATAATTGTACAATTGCTATAATTCACAATCATGGTTGTAAGAGGGCAGAGAAAAGGAGACGAATGACTGAAATTTTACTTGTCATTTGTTAGTATCGGAGGAGTGGGGAAGCAGGATATCTGAACTCGTTATGTAATCGACTACACTGATTATTACTATAAATGACATAATTCGTAACGTCTACTGTAAAACATGACAGATCACCTTACCAAGGTGTTAGCATAAATGAGCCTCTGGTGTACTTCCACGGCCTCTTGAAGTTTGGAATCCTTGAACAGCTTATATATTTTGTAAACTTCATTGCCTGCTATGTTGGCCATTCCCGGAACTGCACCCGTAGAACCTAAAAAAAAATTAATTACATTGGCAGCTGTATAAAGTGGCCATCCTGTACCTCAGACGCTGGTAGGAATTGTGATCTTATTTTTGACCCATAAGTCGAATTTTTAAGAGCTAACAAATTATTTTGTTATAACTTGTACACACTCTTGAACCTTATCTTTACACTGCGAACTTTCCTGAAGTCGAAAATAATCCTTGCCCATAGTTGCAACTGTGGTATAACAAAGAAACAAATAATAATTCTTTTTTTTTTTTTAAGTACCAGTAAACAGCTAAATAAAACCTAAAAATAATGGCACTCCACAGCTTGAAATGTGATTTTGACAGTTTTTATATAAGCCAATGTAGAGACATGCGCAGAAGACGACGAATACCAGTCGAAGTAATGTAGGGTGGTGTAACTCTAAGGTTATTCGTTAAATATGCCCAGTTATAGGCTGTTCACGGTATACTGAGCACATTTGAAAGCCCTGCTTAATATCTACTTGTATGCACGTTGTGTATTTTTCCGCTTTATGTCAAATTAACATTGCCATGGGCCTCATCACTTTATTCATGCGCCGGTCAAGTAAAACTGTGAAATAATTACGAAAGAAAATATTTTAGAAATCTGTTTATTTTTACACTTCAATGCATAGAAAAAAACAAACAGTGAAAGAAATAGTTCATGTTATCTCAGGTGGTTACCTATCACATTTTATTCGACGTTGAGATATGGAACTACTTTCTCTCCATCGTTACCAACTTTACTGGGCGCATGTCCCTCAGTGCGCTCGTTAAAACATATGCAGGTAGGAGCAGTGACTTTTTTCGATGATTGATTTCAAAAGTGCTCACTTTATCGTGAACAGCCTCTACAAATAGTTGGGTATTTGTGCCTCACACATCGAATAGCAGAATCAGTTTCTGCTCTGTGCTGCTGGGTGATCTGGAGTTATGTAAGTACATGCAGCAGGAAAGCAACTGAGTACAACTGCTACAGAAATTCGCCATCGTAAGGGTGAAACTTCACTCACAATTCACTGGAAAATTGTTTATAGTTGACATTTGAAAAATTTATTTGCTCGTAACTTCACTTATTTAAGCATTGACACTTGCTGAACTTTTTATTTGTTACTTATTTTAGTATTATGATGATTTTTCTTTTCAATACCTAAACGATATTTTCGTGATATGAAACATCTCAACTATTCATGAACAACTTTATATTACATAAATTGTAAAGTATTGAAATATTATTGTACAATTCAGATGTCACGCTTGTTCTGCACAGAAAATTAATTACGTAACCTAAGGAGTACTGTAGCATTTCATATTAATAATTTTATTCTTGAAAGTATATATTTTACACATAAAACAAAACAAAATTGTTATATATAGTCCAATCGTGGTTAATTCAAGCTTTCCTGAAACATTGCTTAAGTTATACGTCAACGCCCTCCCTACGTAGCCTTCCGCCACATTTAAACAAAACGTTAACAAATGTCGAAGAAGGCGCCAAGGCGAAAAGCATTGAAACGTGTTTCCAACATCGTATTCCCTGGAAATGTCAGTAAAATACATTTACTCCTACTTTAAAACTAACATAAAAATAAATCAGTTTAATAATAATTTAACAGTGCTAGTTTTCTTGCTAGCCATTACCAGCATACATTTTTCCTCGCTGGATTTTATTAATAGGCAAAATATAATAAACATTTTAAGCCAAGAAAAAGGAGGCACGTTAATGTTAATGGGAGTATAAAATATTTATTTATTAATCAACCAAGATCATTTTTCAAAGGTTTTGTTCAGAAATTGTGAATACTGTACAATATGTATCGTAATTCAACCGACATCCTTCGGCTACAGGTTAATAACGAAAAAGAAGTTGAAAAGATACATGAATTATGTTCTAAAGTAATACCTAAGGGAGTTTCACAACTTAGTAGGATCTGAAACTCTAACTTGTTGCAAATATTGGAGAAAATATTCAAGATGGAACACCGATTGTCTGGATAATTGGTAACTGCGCAAAGATATGCTAACGCCACAACATCTGCCGCTGTCGTCAAATTATTTCACGTAAATAATCACCGTCACTCCCCTAATTTCCAACTCACCTCCATGACGCTGTAGCGTATTTGAGATCTAAACAATGGGTTATTAATCTGTGTGCCACAATTAACGCAAAAAGACGCTTTGTGTAAACACCTCCGTCATTTTCGAGTTATTCGTGTTTTACTTTCCAAATGTTGCAATACTTGCCAAATACTGGCCGGTTGGCTACACGCACGACATCCAATATCACACTGTTGCGTCTATCAAAGGGAGTGAGTGAAGAGATTTGGGTGGCTCTTAACAGTGAGGTCTTGAGAGCCGATGTGGGTGATTGAAGTGAATATGAAGCGGCACTGGAATTAAGAGGTGGGGAAACAGGATAACCCCGGGAAAACCCGCCGACCGACGGCATCGTCCACGACTCCCACTTGTGAAAATCCGGTGACCCTGGCGGGGATTGAACCCGGTTCGCCTTGGTGGGTTTATCAAAGGGAGGGGAAGATTCCAGAGAGAGGTACATAACAGTGGCACTGTAAAAAAAATAGTGCTTCAGGTCTAAGCTCAAAACTGTGTACCTTCCTTAGAATTTCGCTTTAGGCCATAAGGCGTATTTTTCAACTTCTTTTTTCGTGATTAACCCGCAGTCGAAGTTTGTCGGTCGAATGTAGATACTCTTTTACTATATTATATACACACACTGCGAAGCCAAAAGTCACCGGATATCCATTGCTATTAGTTCCAGAGGTGCCAGGCATATAATTAGTAGGAGATATGACCTCCCTTTACTATTATCACATTAATACTTCAGGGCAGACTCTCCACTACTTTGTGGTACACAGCTGATGGAAATTGTTTTCTTTCTTCCTTAGGGTAGAGTGGGGTAATTATGATCACGGGGCAAATCCGATCATAATAAGAAAACTGGCAACACTGCAAGCAGCGAGCAGGAAGAGGACTTCGCCATCCCATCAGTCGCGAGTCAGCAGTCTTGGTGTTCAGTTCGTGAAAAGTTTTCGCCGGTATCAATAAATTTGCAGTTTACAAGGATATCAATGTCGACACCAAGGTAAGATACAAAATTATCTTTTATCTCTAAATAAACGTTCATGTTTAAAAATAAGGCCTCGCAGTCACAGAAATGGATATTTTTGTAGTATCTTGGTTTTGTCTTGTAGCTTATTCATTGAAATATAATATCCGTGTATTTGTTCCGATAAAAAGTAGTTTCCACTTAACAGTTAGGTCTTCAGAGCTGGAAGTCAACAAAGCGGGGTAATTCCGATCAAGCAATTGGGGCTATTCCGATCATAATGAAAAACGCATTTCTGTGCACAACAGAAGAAGGAAAAGGAATAGATCCTTAGTTACCTCCAAATCTTAATAGCTGTTACTTATTGTTTCATAACCACATAAACTCAGCTGACAAAGAAAAGGCTACGCTTTGTGTTTCAAGGTCAGTCCAGGCGATAAACATTACGTTAGAGTCTCCTAGCTGTCGCCCTTCCAGCAGTGGTGATGTTTATCTGTTTGAAGGGGCGCACTGCTAGCAACGAATGGTTTCACTGCTGCTGATAATACTGTGGTACTTCGCACCCTGTATCGTTCAAGTACAGACAGCTGACTGGTCGCACTCAGTATAACCCTAACTGATTACTATTAATATTTTCCATTAGGTAGTTACAAGAACAAATGAATCACCCATTCATAAAATATAAGACAAGAAGCATAAAATAATACAACAATTTGAAGATTGGTCATCATCCCTATATTTTGTAGCGTTTTCGACTCTTGTCAATGTGTGTTTGGAATTACAATAACAATATCCAAATATGGTCTGTGGGAACCATCTTGGCAGAAGATTTATCACGATGCTCATCCATTTATACTAGTTTATTAATTTGTTCATCCTTGATTTGTACCTCAAACCCCTTCTGGAATATCAGGCAAAGGCACTAGAAATCCATGCAATGCTTACCTATTCTTTCATGTATTTTACAAGAACCTTACTTGTGATGAAGAAATTATGATTACAAATTAACATAAACCAGTGTCTTTATGAATTTCAGATGGTAAGAAACTACAAACGAAAAAACACTACCCTTCAGTAGTCCGAGGAATCGATGTCGCAGGCTATACGCAGCATCCTCCGCGGGGATACAACCATTAGAGCAGCTGCTAGCTTACATCAGATACCGTTTGCCGCACTTCAAAATAGGATCCAAAAAGTGAAACTACGTTAGTCATTTGGAGCCAAGGGGAAATAATATAAACATAGAGCAGGTCATCCATCTGTACTCAATCCTGAGAAAGAAGAGGAACTGTGTGAGAGACTGCTTAACTTGCCAAAGAGAGGCTTTGGTTAGACTACCATTCAGGTAAGAAATGCAGCATACATGTACGCGGAGGTGAAACGTCTCGAAGTTCCCTGAAATAATTCCGAAAAATTAGCAGGTAAAAATTGGCTTGCTGGGTTCATGGGCAGACATCCTCAACTATTTTTGATAAAACCGGAAGGTTTATCAAAAATGAGGGCAGCTGCCATGAACGAAAAAGACTTTAGCAGTTTTTATGAACTCTATGGAAATTTAACAGCTAAACTAGGACTCGGTGACAAGCCAGAGAGAATTTTCAATGTGGACGAGTCAGGGTTTCCTTTGAACAACAAACCATCGAAAATAATTTGCGAAAAAGGCCAAAGAGAAATCATTAAGCTGACTAGTGTAGAACGTGGTGAAAATGTGTTAGTAGTGGCTTGTTTCAGTGCTAGTGGGGTATAAATCCCACCGTTCGTGATTTTCAAGGGTGTGCAGTACCGAGAGTCATTCTGTACGAATTTGCAATCTGGCTCTGTAACAGCAATGACTGAATCTGGTTACATAAATGAGGACTTGTTCCTCAAATGGTTGCAATATTTTCAGGAACACCGACTCCAGGGATGTGCCTATTTATTTTGGATGGGCATGCATCGCACTGTTCACTTAAATGTCTGAACTTCTGTACAGCCAATGAAATTGAACTTCTCTGCTTGCTACCCCATACCACACATGTCCTCCAACCCTTAGAACGAACTTTGTTCAAACCATTAAAGACTTTGTACCACCAAGAAGCAACTGCATTCATTCACAACAACCCAACACAATCAATTACCAAGTATGACATTGGAAATATTCTCACAGCAGCATGTAACAAGGCTGCATCCATGGGAATACTACCAAAGGGTTCCAGTGCACTGACGTCTGCCCATTTAACCCTAAAGTTATCTCAGTGGATAAATTTCTACCATCTGCAGCTTTCCAAGATAACTATTCTTCAATACCAACAGGAAGTCCTCCTACTATACCCAATGCAGGTCCATCTTCTGATGTTTCTCGTGAGTGTTCTCCAGACCATGCTGAAAGTACGTCATGTTACCGTCATTCCACATCTAAAAACGTAGTTGATCGCTCCATTTCTCAAGCTTCACCTACCGTGTTCGTACCAGCTTATACTTCAAAGTTTCCCAACAAGCAGACAAATTCTCTATTTAATGGTATTATTCCAACTCCACACAAATCATCCGGAAATCCAAACATCCCGAAGCAAACAAGAAAGAAACAGACAGCCCGACACCTGACATCGGAAGGAAACATCAAAGAAATTGCAGAAAAAGTTAAAATTGCGACAGAGAAAAAGAAACAGCTGGATGGCTCGGTGAAAAGGCGTAGACAGTTTGCAGAAAAATAAATGTGCTCAAGCAAAGCAAAAACCCCCTTAATGAAAGATTCGAATGATGCACCATGTGGTTGTTGCACCAGAAGATGGAGCCAGTTTGCCAACAGAGGGGATTGGATCAAGTGCCAGAAATGTGGAAGCTGGTATCGCGAAATCTGTATTGGTGCCGAATGAGGTAGATGTATGTGATCATAAATGCCCTACCATGATCGGATTTACCCCACTCATGATCGCAATTACCTCACCAAATTTTGTGTATCCTCTAATTTCATCTTTCACAAAAAAATTTTTTGTGAATGTTAAACATGTTATTAATATGCTAATTAATTTGTGGTAGCAAATATACATGTTAAAGTTTATGTTCATGTATTTTTACTAACTAATTCTTATTTCCACTAATTTTATTTTTCAAAACCATTTGAATTGAACGTAATTGCCCCACTCTACCCTAAGCATGTTGAATAGTTGATGTTTGTCTGTTGGTAGAGTGCATCTGATACACAAACGATGCTTCAGCTCATCCCGAAGATGTACTATTGGATTTAGGTCGGAGTTTCGAGTGGGCCAGTAAGTACTCCCATTTGATTGTCTTCAAACCACAACACAATTGCCTTTGCTCTACTCTCCAAATTTTAATCAGAGAGAATTTCACTGTTTCATCAGTCAGCATTATATGACTGATTCAATAGGCACTTCAGTGAACTTAACTGATGAATCAGGGAAAAACATGCCCGATTTCCTTCAATTTTTTATTCAGTGATATTTTCCACTTATTCATAAGTCTTTTTTCACTGTTTTGCAGTGGTTTGTTTTCGACTGATGGATCAGTTAGTATAAATAGCCGTTACATAATGTGTATCAAGTGAAATAACAACGAATAAATTAATAATACCAATACAAAATACTTTCTAAAACGTGTTTTGTCTTTCAAAACACCATTTTATGAGGTAATATGAACATTCCGCCTTTCATTCCGTTTTTACGTCCGTCATTTAATTTCCATGTTTTAAGTTTTAAATGCAAATTAAGTGGTGAAGAGAGTGCACTCGTGCATACTATTAGTTTTAACAATCCTGACGGTGCCAATTAAACCAAAAACGAAAAGTAAGGCCATGGAAATTAAATCTTCAATATTTCGACAAGGACTATAAAACGTATATTTTCCTCTCAGTTTTCAACTTGAGTTAGTAGCTCAGTTGGACGCTCTGCCCTCATAGCTCAGGGGTAGGGTGGCCGGCTTGTAATCGAGGTGTCGGAGGGATCGCGCCCCGGGATTCCCGCGGCATACCTTCAGTTCGCTTGTCACGTGCATGTGGACTGGGAATTTGTCAGCAAGTAGATCTAACTTGAGCTCGTCAGCGTCACAACTACAAACGACACAACTATGTCGAAAAAAAAAAAAAAGATGATAAAGTAACGGCGTAAAAGCGAAATGAAAAGGGTACGTGAGTTCACGCCCAGCTACCTCTGGAATTTTTTTTTTTTTACCTTTTTAATTACGGTAAATTACACTATATAAATAGCAAACTGTCGTAAATATGTTTATTTTACGTAATTATTTGGCCAAATTCAATAAAAACAATATTCCATTTGGCACTGCAGTCGGCCGTCACTTATTCATCAGTGAAATTGCTTCACGTCACTTATTTATCAGTGTAATTTTCTCTCTGAAACAATGAATAGTTTTCCTCTGATTCTAAGTGGAGCCATTTTCACTGATTCGAGTAGCTGAATTTCACTGCGAATCAGTGGTTTTTACACTGATTCGAATTTAGAGTGTATGGACGGCAGAATTTTCACTATGATACAGGAAAGGGTCTATTCCAACCCAAAAGAAACAGCCGCAAAATATACTGTTGACACGGGACAATTAGGCAAATACAATTCGCCGCGCATCCGGCAGATCCACACACGTCCATCCGGATGCAATATCGTGTGCCGTGACTCACCATGAGGCACGTATCTACTTCTTCACAGGCCAATGACGTTCTCATATGTACCACTCCGAACGACGCATGGCATTGGTGCGCGTGATCAGCGATTTGCTGGCAGTGGCTCGATCATGAGAACTAAGTGCTGTCACATCACTCACATCTGCACCTGAGCTTTGACGGAGGTCCTCTGCAATAGTTCGCACGACTTTCTGACGATTTTTTAGCGCACGCTTCGAGTTCGAGAGTCCCTTTCATTTCTTTCTTGGGCCTACTAGAATTACGCTTGGGGGTCAGTGCTTCCACGACACTCCCACCTGACAATAACAAGGAAATCAGTGGACTGAAGCAGGATAAACTGATGATGCATGTCACTGACGGAAAGCCCGAGTTGACGGGCCCCTACAATCATACGCATTTCGAACGCTTACAACTTTCTCCGTTGACTCATAACAGCAACGGCGTAAGAGGGTGTTCAAGAATTTGACCATTCATTTACTCTGCATCCTGCTGGGTAGATTCACTCAGAGCGAAGAGGTGTCGACAGGTTTTGGCCACACAGTGAATATTCCAAAAATTAGAGTAAATAAATTTGAGATAAGTGTATTTATAGCTGCTTAGAAATTTTGTTCCAAAATGTTTCCAGTATTCGGTTCCTTTACTTTTCTCTACGCCAATTACTAAGTCCTCTTCGCAATAGCACGACGCGACGAGACGCAATACAGCTGGCGAGGAAAATAATAATTAAAGTAGCAAGCCGTCTGCCAAGTGATTTTCGAAAACACGCAAATAAACACTGTTATATATCAAGAGATTGAGAGTTATCATTTAACTACGCATTTGGACGAAAATCTAATTTTTTCTGCTATGAGAAATGTTTTACAGAACTGTAATCCTACAGATACCATACAATTTTTAACGTAATTCGTATAGTAGAACTTAAGTTTCACTAGATACAAAGTACTTACTAGATAGCGCTCCGTACAATACAGCTTATTTACACAAAAATGTTGTTTCTTTTTCAATGTTGTAGTAATGTACAATAAGCGTACAAAACCTTAACAAGAAAAACATATTTTCAATTATACCGTGAGTTGAATTGAAAATATAAGTAAACATTTTGTAAATATAAATATATTGTACACGGGAAATTTTTAATGAAATGGTAATATCAAACTTGCTGGCCCTATGTAATATTTTTATCATTTCAGTTCAAAAGTGATGCTCTCAATTTTTTGCCTGGTCGCGTAAACAAATCACATTACTCATTCGATTTTTTTTACAATCTCATTTTACACTGGTCCGCAACATTTTACTGCACGAGAGAAGCAATTTCGTTATTTTTTTTTGTTACCATGTTTTAATATATTATTTGGAATACTATATTTTTCAATTTCCATATAATATCACGCGCATATATATATATATATATATATATATATATATATATATATATATATATATATAGACACACACACACACACACACATTGCTATCTGGCTTTTCGTTTCTTTCCCCTTGTTTACAAACGTGACACTACATACAAGTCTTCTTTTCAACATTCTTTATCTTGATTGGCTGTTTTCTCTAACGTCATCAGCGATGTCGCCTCCGCGGCAAGACAGCCTTGTCGCTAGCGTTCTCGTGGCGAGCTGTCACTCGTCGCGAGCGATAAGAACTATGATTGGCTGGTTTGGTGTGACGTCACATCGCGTCGCGCTTTTGTCAAGAGGGCTTAAGACAGTATAGAACAACAGTCCGTCGCGTCCGTTACGTCATCCCCCCGTCCGTCATACGTTCGTCCGTCTCCCAGCCGAGCTATTTACATCCAAACTTCGCACGTCCGTCGTACGTTCATCGCTGCAAACGAATAGAAACAAAACTGTTTACATATAGGAAACAATTCTCCTTTAAAAGTGAACATTTTTTGGCGGTATCGTGTTTCTAAATACCCTAAATGCACACGTAACGGAAATTAATCGATGTAAAAAATGTTTAAGTTGTATATAAAGAATTATTTTGTTATTTTTGCTACTGTGCAAAAGGAGTTCATGTTTCCAAACGTAATTACCAATTAGTCTTCAGGAAAAATTTAACTCACTTTAAGTATACAGTTATATAAACAAACACAATGAAAACAAAAGACAGCGAAAACAAAACACTGCACACACTTCACAACCTTGTACAGAACTCGGGATGAACGAGTAACGAAACGTGCAAGTTTAGAAGGTTGTAATTTCATCCGCCCGCCCGTCAAAAGTTAAAGCTTGCCAAGGTTTTGATGGACGGACGGGTATAATTAATGGCCACATCTGATTGGCTGTTGGTCACGTGACTGACGGACGGACGCGACGGGTCGTTGTAAATCCTGCCCGAGTAAACTACTTGGTTATATTTTTTTTTTTCCATTAGCGCCGCTCCAACGGCTTCCACTTACCCACTAGCAAAGAAGGAAGAAGGAATCCTGCAGAACCTGCTAATACATTGAAGTCCAGGTGTTTCGTATTTTTTACCACCGTAGCCATCTTCGTTATCTGGAACACAATAACAAAAGTAAGTGACCCGCCATTTTACATCACTGGGACGCTACTCCCTCAGCGCGGGGGTAGATCGGTCCCTTGTGAGGGACCTTGGCCACCCAGTTGGTTGTCAGATTGCGGAGGCGAGGAGAAGCTAACCCCCTCCCCCCTCCGCACCCAACAAACATATTTTATGCTGCAAAGCTAGCATTCTTTTACAGGATTCCCAGGGTAGCGCCTGGGAGCTGTTTCCATAGCTGAGTTTTACTCTCCTTTTTCCCTGCCTGTACGGGATAAAAGAGAGTGGTGAAGTTAATTGAATTTATCAGCGCGGAATTTTAAAGTTCAGGACTTGTGAAGTACTGTCACGAGCTCCCTGTGAGAGAGCTAGCGACAGTTTGGTATAAAAAGGGGAGGTTAATAGCCAAATGAAGTTAAATTTTCGATATAAGTAGCTTTCCCATGACTGGAGTGGCAAGGGTTTATATAATTAATTAATTATATGTATATTGAAGTGGTGAATTTAAGTTTCGCGAAAATTTAAATCAGTGTAGTTGTTTTAGTTTCAGTAATTACTTCATATCTTATGAGTTAATGTTAAAAACCATTAAATAATCTGATTGGTGTGTAAATGCATGTCTGAATGTACCGTGACGAGCGGCTAAAAGTGAAGTAAAACATGTTAACTCAGGGAAGTCCGAGAGCGATATGGCTGGCGCGATGCTAGCGCCAACTAGTTTTGTTAAACGTGGTCGATTTTTGTCCCGGACCGATCGGAAAATTCCGGCCAGTTTCGGGGCCTTATTTCTATGAAATCGGGCGGTATAATTGCGCTGAAGGCGTGAATTTATATTTTTAAAGTTGTTTTGAACTATATTCCGTATTGATAATTATTTAGACTTGTAAAATTCGAAAGCAGAGCCATGAAAACACGTCGCGTGAGTGAAGTTAAACAGTAATATAGGCCAGAGGGCTCTGATTGGCCGAGAGAACTTGGTGGGGCGGAGCTTATGAAGTTGCTCGAGAGATGGCAGCATGGTCGTTAATTTACCGTCAACAGCTTTTATTTGACACGGAAAAATTTAAATAAATTAAAAGCGGTTGTAATTAAAGTTATTAAATCGTCCTAAATAAATAATTGGTGCTGCAAAACTTAAAATGCTCAGTTGTGTACGACTAGAATACATACGCGATTATTTCGCTCGTCATAGTGATTAATATTTATGTAATGTGTTTCGGAGTCGCTCCAGTACAGAGTAGGGGAAATTGGTATATGCGGGTCTAGTTGACGGGCTAGGGGGCCGCAAATGACGCCATGGCTTCGAGAAGTAGCCAGGTTCTCTCATGTTTTTCTGTGATGTTGCGGAGTTTTAGTATGTAGGGGTGGAAATGAGCCATGAGCGAGGCGAAGTCGCATGCTCTAAGGAATTCCATGAGTTCATGGAAATCCTGCATTACGCCTCGCATCTCTCCTGGCGAATTTCGCTGGCGAGGACGGGACTGAGGTTGTGTATTTGGCATTGCAGTGGTGTCAAGAGGGGGAGCTGGTTTGTGAATAGACGCAGAGAGAGCCTGCGAATACGTTTTGCTGGGCTGTAATGTCCTGACTGTGAACCTGGACGGGGCAGGAGGTTGTTTTGCAGTTTTTGGCGCGATTTTCGCAGCAGCAGCAGTAGTTCTTTTCTGCACCAAGTCCAGGAACTTGGGGCAGGCTTTTGAGAGAGCTGTGTGTTCGCCTGCGCAGTTACTGCATGTCGGCTTGGAGTTGGTTTCGTTTTTTTTTGCAATCACTCTCGGGGTGAGGGCCTGCTCAGTGAGGGCATTTTGTCGGCATGGAACAGTGATTTTTGGTGTGTCCTAAAGCGAGACAGTTGCGGCATTGTGCCACGTCTGTCGGCCGTTTATGGTATTGTCGGGGATGAACTATTGTCATATTTACCCTCGTGACAGAGAGCAGAAAAGGGAGAGAAGTGTTCTGCGCCGCCGTGACACAGAAAAAACGTTGCGGCTCCAACGTGAATTTGTTTGGGTCTGTTTGGTCTGTGATACGTTTTTTAAATTGATAAATGTGCTGGATTGAGTAGCCGGCACATTCCAGGTCTGTCTTGATGTCCGCAATGTCGGTTGTGGTGTGGAGGTCAAAAACGACTTTCTGTGGGAGCTCGGAAGCTTGACAGAAAGTAAAGTAATGGATGTAGTTCGCTTCTAGCATTGTGCGAGCAGCTGTGAAAAAATCAAAGTTTTTTAGTGAGGATTTGCGTTCCGCGAGCTGTGGGGATAAGGGAGAACCCGTCCCTACTAATAGCTCGCAGTTTCTGAACAAGTAAGTTGTATTTAGTGGCGTCAGGAACCACTAATCTGTACTGGTTTTGTTTTTTCTGTCGTGTTCGTGGTGCAGCCGTTTGTGTTTTGTGGGTGGAGATGCTTGAAGAGCCGGGATGGTTAACTGCTGAGGTTTATTCTGTTACCTCCTTAAGCGGGGAAAACCTATTTTGTGTAGGAATGGTGTTTGTATGTGTCTCAGACGACACAGAATGGAGACGCTTTTTCTCCTGCGTGGTTGTTCTGTCCCCTTTTCGTTTTACAATCTGGAAGTCGGTTTCCATTTCCAATTGTTCATTTCCTACCGCCGGTGCTGTTGGTCGGGAGGAAGTTGGTGTGGTGATTGTTGGCGTCGTTGGAGCCGAGAGTGTAGCAAGAAGGAGGTCAATGTGGTCAGGGATGCCTTGAGGAAAAATGTCGTAAACGGTTCGGTGATTAGGTCGTCTCTTTTCCGGTTCTAAGAATCGCTTGTTTTCCCGGAGGTACTGCAAGGAGTACGGGCCAGTTCCCGTCATCCACGACGGCTCAGTCAGTTCCCCGCCCGCCGCCATGACCCGCGAGGGTGGGGGGGGGTGAGGGGTAGGCTCTGTGTGGAGCGACTCTCGATGTGGTGTTGTTTGCAAATTGCGAGAAATTGTTGTTAGAAAAGTACCTAGATCGGTGCTATACACTGTGACCGCTGACCCACTAGGGGATTTCAGAATGAGCATAAGTTATTAGAAATTCTTCTAATCGGTGATGTTTTAAGACGCATTGTTGGCTATGTTAGGAATCCTGGTAACCTATTTGCATTAGTCATATATTTCAATCTCAGTGCCATGCATACTGATAAGCTACTTGATTGTTTGACTTTACAGGAAATCATCGTACTATGACCACGATCATAAAGAGTCAATCAGGCCATTAGAATAAAGGCATTGAAATGTTTATCTCGTAAAAAACTGTGCTGCAGGTAGCTTGCCAATAGTGTAATTATTCATGCCCCACGTGAGGGTACCAAATTTGAAATGTATATAGCACTCTACTGTAGCTGCTTTAAATGAGTGTGTAATAAGGGGTAGCAGGCCAATAGGGCAATTATGTACCACGCAGGCAATGTTAACAAATATTCAACTGAACAGGAGAGTGTAGAGTACGGACTTTGTGAAAATATGTTTAAATTTGTCTTATCAAGGCCATAATAACTAGGAGAAACTGGGTAGTATAGGTCTCGCACATAATTTGCTCTGCTGCAAAGCTAATTAGCATGCCAAAACCCACACTGCGATATGCTGAGAACAACGACAACACACAAACATACCTGCATATTACCTGTACGTCACCTCAGTATCAATGCTTAGTACAGCTCCAGCATAGCTATACATACGTTACACTTCAAATACGCACTGGGGAAAACAAGGAACTTCATTCCAGTCAAAGACGTCCAATGGTGAAGTGTAAATTTTAATGCAAAAAACACCTTTTCTCCATTTAAATACTGTGGTGCAAGAAAAGGGAAAAACACCACGTAGCAGCCAGACAGGAAAATCGTGTTTACGCCTCTTCAGGCATGTTAATATAGCAACAATGCGTGTAGTGTTTGGCAACCATTATATAGGCTATTCACGGTAAAGTGAGCACTTTTGAAAGGCCTCTCATTTGGAATAATTGTCTATAAATATATTTAACTTTAGCCTTAGACATTAACTTCCGAGTGCAGTGGAATATACACTCTGTGTTTATTACTTACATGGTTATATTAATTTAAAAAGGTGGTTGAATGATAAAACATGGCTGAAAGGAAAAAGTAACTAGGGCCTCAAAAGTGCTCACTTTACCGTGAACAGCCTGTAAAAGTCTTTGCAGTGTTTTAACGATTACGCAAAATCTTAAATATGTTTACCGTATAGAAGGTACAGTTAAAGTTAAATAGCACTTACTCTCACACTTTATAGTGGCAATTATCTGCCTGTAAGTTTGCACTTTTTAAATTATCCCTGGCTAGCAATATTATTTTGAATGTAGACGATAGATTCGGAGCTGTAATGCCAAACTGTATCCCCCCGATTTTGTTATCATCGGATTTTCTGGATCCCCCCCCCCCCCTTTTTATGGTTGCAAATTTAAAGACATATTCACGTCAAAAGTTCAATACGCGTATATAATAACGTGGAAAATTTATTAACAATTTCTGAGAGTGCGATGCAGTAATTCGACGACGTGTGCCAGTAGAAGGATACAAGTCGGGCAGAAAGGATATCCTAGCAATACTGCTCGGTCACAACTATAGGCTATTCACGATAAAATGAGCACTTTTGAAAGCCCTGCTTAAGATCTACATGTATGCACGTTGTGTATTCTTTCGCCTCATGTAAGATGTCATGGGTGTTTTCACTTTTTTCATGCGTCGGTCAAGTTAAACTGTGAAAATATTAGAAAAGTAAATATTTTACGAATCTGCACATTTTTACACTTCGATGCATTATATAAAAACAGAAAGCGAAAGAAATAATTTAAGTCGACAGAAATGGTTACCTAACACTTTTTATTCGACGTTACGATACGGAACTACTTTCCCATCCGCCTTTACCAACTTAAATGGTCGCATATTACTCAGGGCGCTCAATAAAATATATGCAGGTAGGAGTAGTGAATGTTTTCTAAGGTTGATTTCCATAAGTGCTCACTTAATCGTGATTTGTCCTTACGTCTCCGCCGCTGTCCTTGATGCCGATGATGTTGGCGTGCTGCGCCAGGTTGGAGACCAAGGCGGCGGACATGTCCAAGCCGACGTTGGCGGGCATGTTGTACAGCATCACAGGGACGGGTATGCTGCTGGCTACAGTCGTGAAGTACTCCGTCAACACCGCCTCCTGCCACAAGAGGGCGCACTTCAGGTGGTGGTACTCAGTCCACCTCCGATTTCTCTTACATATCATCGTTACGAAAACTCACGGCCAGACATCAAAATTCAAGGCTCTACTGTAAAAAAAAATTTCTGGTGAACTTCCTAAACTGTAAAGGAAGTTTTTAACTTTTACAGTGTATGAGATAGCATTACGTGTCATGCTAAAAATATGGGAATATTTAACATTGCTACTGTACAATGCTGGGGACTTTCCTACGCATTTGACTCCTTCTTGAGAAACTGTAAAAAAGTTGGCATTCATGTATTGGAAAATATTTTACCATTCGCGCTTTGTCACTGTACGTATACACTGATATGTTAAATTTACAAATAATTTCTAGAATGTAGACATGACATAGAGGACCACATATTTGTTTTTAATTTGTACGGTTTCAATTATATAATCCATTCACGGCTACTTCACACTTCCAGGATGTTTCTCCGCCTCGTGCAAACTAAGCTCAACTACTGCCCGCACGCCACCTCTCAACCCGCGGGGTACGATGAAAGGGGGGAAGGCAAGACATTGAGTGACAGCGGGGAGTGGGGGAGTGCGGACACGCATGTACTATCCGTAGTAACACGTTCAGCTCCGAAGTGTCGTGAACATCGCCGCTGCGAGTGTTATGTCTGTCCGGAAGAAAAACACCGCCGTGCATTCTGAGGGCGAAACAAAAACATTACGCTTTCACAGTAAACCAGGCGACAGCAAGAGCTGCAGGGTACGCTGGAGTGTCGCAGACGTTAGTTAAAAAGACACGGAAGGAGCAGAAAGAACTAGATAACAGTGGGGAGGGCGGTAGCTTGCACACGCCGGGTAAACGGCGGGACGGAAAACTAGGCCGGAACATACTGTCGTGAATATTGATGACTTTGATCTATGTGTAATTCGGCGGACGATTCAGGATTTTTATATTCAGGAAAAACGTGTCCCTACAATTACAAAATTACTGCCCGTAGCAAAGAAGAAAATAAGACTTTCCGTGGCCGCATACTTCGTTGCGTAATGTGGTATAACAACTAGGTTTTCGGTGGAGAAAATCGCAAAGCCTGAGGGAGATACTAATTGAGAGACCTCACATCGTATCTTGGCGCCACGACTATCTAGTTGCAATGAAACAGCACACACATGGGAAACAAATTATCTACATAGACGAGACATGGATAGACGGTAATTTAACGTTTGGTAAATGTTGGTCATATGAAGAAGTGTTTGACATACAAGCTAATGTGAATTCGGGTAACCGATTAATTGTAGTACACGCTGGGGGTATTAACGGATTTATCGAAAATGCTCCCCTTGTCTATAAAGCCGGCACTGCCAGTGGCGACTATCACGGCCAAATGAACAGTTATAATTACATAAAGTGGGTTACCGAGAAGCTTGCTCCTAGCCTTCCGCAGTCGTCTGTAGTAGTGTTAGATAATACACCGTATCACTGCGCACAGATTGACAAGCCACCTACAAAGTACTCTGTGAAAGCAGACATGTTAACATGGTTAACGAACAAACGCATAACTTGTCACACGTGGATGCGGAAAGAGGATCTTCACAAATTGGTGGAACACACGAAACCTAAAGAGAAAGTGTACAAATTCGACGCGCATCTGACATCTTTGGGACATACCGTGGTCCGGCTTCCCCCATACATGTGCGACCTGAATTCTATTGAGCTCGCTTGCGCGAAGGTTATGCGGGTAGTGCGCGAAGGAAATGTAACCGGAGATGTATCCCTTCAGAAGCTCCGGGAGATTACTATTAAAGCAATAGACCAAGGCCTACTGGGAAGGGCCCTGTGGTCACCTACAGAAGCTCGAGACTGAATACTGGGGAAAGGACGGTGTTGTGTCAGATGTAGTTGGCAATATCGTTGTACGTCTTGACGGCAGTAGTGATTCCTCCAGTGCATCAGGCGCGTGCAGTTCAAGCAGTGAACAAGACAATCCGGGTTCACCATTAGCGACCCCGCTGCCTTGAGGTGAGTGAATGTTTTCTTTGTACGATAGTACAGTTGTATAGTGTGGCCGGCTTATCGTGTTCCAAGGTCGCATTCCTGCCTGGGGTTCAGAGGTGGCGCGTGGACAGTAAGACGGGAAAATTACACCAAAGGACAATGCACCGTATTCGTGCGCACTCCGTTGTAACGATATTTTGCATAAGAACTATTTCGTACTAGGCATTACCAACACACATGTTTTATCGCTATTTTTATTCATATAATTTATAATTGAAGCATTGCCATTTATAAATAAAATACAAAAAATATTTCAATTCAACAAAAAAAGGGTCTTTTTATGTTAACTCAAGTATAAGACGCTTGTGATACGTGACGTATTTGGTAAATAACTAGACACGTCATACATGGGGTGGTTTTTCAAAGGTTTGATTCAAAACGTGTGAAGAAACTGCGAATACACTTTGCCTGTAATATTCCATGTGGGATTGTCATCCTACTATATAAGTGGACGATCTCCGCCTGTCTGTCTGCCCGTCTTTCATTCTTGTAAGCCCCTTGGAACTCAACAGAAGTTCTTCAAATTTTGCAGAGCGAATCCTCATGGTAAAATACAGGTCAAGTTCGAATTTCAGCAAGATCAGATTGCACAATCATTACCTTTTACCCAAAAAACTCATTTTTTAATTTCTTTTTCCCAATGAAAAGTTTTGTCTTAATGGATAGAGAATATTGCATAAAGATATGAAGGTAATTGGATATTTCTGTTTACTTTAAATGTCTCGCTACAATGTTGAGTTAATTAAGTGGGGCCACAGTGGCTCAGTGGACAGAGCGATTGCAAGTGGGGCCTTAGTGGCTCAGTGGATAGAACTATGTTAAGAGGGCCGCAGTGGCTTAGTGGCTAGAACTATATCAAGTGGGGCCACAGTGGCCAAGTGGATATATATATATATATCAAATGGGGCATTAGTAGTTCATTGGATAGAGAGATTCCAAGCGGGGCCGCAGTGACTCAGTGGATAGAACTATGTTAAGTGGGGCCGCTGTGGCTTAGTGGCTAGAACTACATCAAGTGGGGCCACAGTGGCCAAGTGGATAGATATATATATCAAATGGGGCATTAGTAGTTCATTGGATAGAGAGATTCCAAGCGGGGCCGCAGTGACTCAGTGGATAGAACTATGTTAAGTGGGGCCGCTGTGGCTTAGTGGATAGAACTATGTTAAGTGGAGCCGCAGTGGCCAAGTGGATAGATATATATCAAATGGGGCATTAGTAGCTCATTGGATAAAGAGATTCCAAGCGGGGCCGTAGTGGCTCAGTGGATAGAACTATGTTAAGTGGGGCCGCAATGGCTTAGTGGATAGAACTATGTTAAGTGGGGCCGCAATGGCTTAGTGGATAGAACTATGTTAAGTGGGGCCACAGTGGCCAAGTAGATAGATAACTATTAAATGGGACCGCAGTCGCTTCAATGTTGAGTTAATTTTACATCATTTCATTATACCTACATAGGCTATATCTATGCAATATTTTTGTCAGTCTTTGAATGATAACCAAATTTTTTAACATGGTAACTGTTCTATCTCCGTGGCAATACAAAAAAAATAAGGTCTTGGGCTGGGTACCCTAGTTATTGAATTATTAGGTAATATTTTATTTCTATTACACATGTGAAACTAATCATGTAAGAAAGATAAGTCGGATTTCGAGATGCCTGTTGATATATTCTCTATGCCTCGACTAGCTTGGTTTTTAAATGTTGACTCCGAAAATCAAGTTATACAGGAAAATACGCAAATACAAGATGGCAGAGATACTTCACCCTTAGGACGAGGTTCATTGGCTTATTTCTTATGTGCGTGTTCCCAAAGTAAGCTCATTATGTGATTCCATAACTTTCAATAATCATGTCTCCAGAACGTAACACGGATGTTTGTTTTCATTTAGTTTTTCACCTCTTGTGTTTTTTTTTTTTTGCGAGGAAAAATACTTATCATGACTTGGATATATTCTGCTCGCATTAAAACGCGGTTAAAATAAGTTTACTAACATTACAAAGCACGTATTTACGTAAACGATGAGCTCACCTTAGTTAACCTCTTAATTAACCCGAGTATATTCGTTAAAGTACGATGTGTTGCAAAATAGGTAAATTTATCGTATGGTCGGTGTTACACAGCGTCAGAATCTAGCGCCAATGCAAACATCACATTTTCCCTGAATAATGCGATTGGCAGCTGCTGGCATACCAATGTTTTATTATTGGTTGCTGCCAGTGCCATACACCAATATGAGTTGTTTTCATAGTGTATATCGTATAAGTTATTACAAGGAATACGTAAGTACATGTCTGGCCAAAGATATTGTATTTTGCAACACTTGTAACGAAATACTAATGCGTAAGTTAAGCGGTTAAATCAGCATGGTTTCTGACAGTTCCAAATGACAAAAAAAAAAATATGATAATTTCAGTGTTGGGAAGATAGCTGAGGAAGGCCGAAGACTGACTTTAGTCTTCTGTCTTATCCCCAACATGGACTCATAAGAGGTCTGGGTTACACTAAACTAATCTAATCGCGTCTGAAAACACCACACATATCGATGTCTCATCAGGGATTTGAAGCCAGAACCTCGTTACCCATAAGTGATGCAGTAATGAAATAGGCTAACAAAGTTACTTTTCCTTTGAGTAGATTTACCTGTACACAAAATTCGAATTTTCTTAAAAAAAAAAAAAAAAAAAAAAAAAAAAAAAAACACACACACACACACCTATGTGTGTAGAAAGTACCAACGACTTCAAATGTTTCCTGTGGCGTTAATAATTCGTTTACGAAATAATTTTTGTTACATAAATCTAATCTAAATGGTAGAAGACGCATACCTTTGTTATTTTTTTAGATAGTTCTTAAGTGTTATTTACAGCATATAAAAATATCAAATCTAACGCACTTATTGCCAAAATATGGCACCTTAACAAAAGGTGAATGAAACATTTTGAAATCTGGTTGGAAATGCGGATGGCGTAACAAAGAATATAAAACTGAAAAAAATATAAATTTAAAATGGTAAATTTGTCAAATATTTGCTGCTACTGTTAAACAACATGCTTATAATTTAAGTTTATTATGTAACAAACCTATAAATTATAATCTTTTCTTTCGTGGTGCACTCAGGAAAGTTGATTTCAGAAATTTCTTGCTGCATATTATGTTGTGTTCTATTTTCTATCGCTGAGGGGGGGCCTCGGTGGCGCAACGGCTATAGATAACTTGTCTCCCATCAAGGCGAATCGGGTTCGATTACTGGCGGGGTCACTCCCGGATATCCGCAAATACTCGCCTCGCCTCGCCCTCATCGGCTCTCGAGACCTCTAGGTTAAATGCCGCCCGAACCACTGCAATCCACTGGAAGGAACGCTAGTCTTCTCTTGCTCTCAGAAATTCGTTCATTGTCGGACATTTTCGCTTACTAGTCCGTGACACCACCCCATAAATCTGAAGTCCGGACGTAGTGTCGGGCTGCGACGCTCATATCCTGACTGCTAAACGTACGCCTGAGGAATATGTGGTCAATACGTACGCTGTAAAAAATAATGGGAAAATTACCTGTCAAGTGTAAGGTAATATTCGTAGACTTGTGGGGGGAACACAGTTTTCCTTACGGGTAAGGTACAATTACCGCACTCTGGAGTAAACTTCATGTACATGGTAGTGAAAAATCCCATACAAGAATGGGAAAATTACCTTACGGTGTATCTCTTCAGCATTGTCTCAACTACTAGACGGGGGGGGGGGGGGCGGAAGAAACAATAAATTAATACACTAATATTTGCTTTAGTTGTCACGCTGTTTTGTTGTCGTGGTGTAATGGTTAGCTCATCGGACCGTGGTTCGCGCCCATCATTGTCATTTGACGAGGATTTTAGTGTTCAGATTTCGGTTACTATACGTCGGAGGAAATTTGTAATAAACTAATTAGCAGTATTATTTCTCCGGGGTATTTTTAAATAAAATTTTGTTAACAATGTAGTTAATTTTCCCTTACTTGGTTGGGATTTTTCTCCCACATTTGTCAGGTACGTTTTCCGTACGAATACTTGTAATTTCGGTTACTATACGTCGGAGGATATTTGTAATAAAATAATTAGCAGTATTATTTCTCCGGGGTATTTTTAAATATAATTTTGTTAAACAATGTAGTTAATTTTCCCCTACTTGGTTGGGATTTTTCTCCCACATTTGTCAGGTACGTTTTCCGTACGAACACTTGTAATTTCAATTTACTCTACATTTAAGAGGTAATTTTGCCTTACATGTAGAGGTAGCTTCCCTTACATGTAAGGGAATTTTACCTCTATTTTTTTTTACGGTGTAGTGTTATTTTGTCGAGGGAAGTGTGTAACTCAAAAACGTCATGGCATTACCTGAAAATGAAACTTGCCTTCGCACTGAACGGCAAAGGGAAAGCTTTAAAAATCACTGTAAATTTTCTTTTGATTTTTTTCTGCAGTGTAGTACGAAAGAGAAAGAAGTGTTGCAAACAGTATGCTGTGAACCCCAGAAGTGAGAGCTCACTGGGAGCGTCCCGGTAGGCTCATAAATTATATCTCTCTAAGCTCTTCAAATACACAAATGCCTTGTCCATTGTTCAGCAACGATGCTCTATTTTAAACGGCAACCTACCCAATATCCTACACATCAGTAGTACAAACCGTTTCTCAAACGAATGAAACATCTAGCATGTACTGGAAACATAAATTGAGTGATAAGTATTACCTTACACTCTATAATGAGAGTGCATTACAGAACACGTTGGATGATACGGAGGGATAGAAATACAATTTTTGACCTATGTAAACTGCATCTCGGAAGATTTTAGTCTTACCAAATGACTCATTATTAGGAGTTTCCTTACAGGGAGTCTCCACGTGACACTTTATTGTTTCCAAATGTCTACACACGCTATTTTTGGTTATTTAAATATTGTCAACATATGTTATTAACTTCATTTGAACGACTTAATCTAAATTCTTTTACATATCACATTAATTACCAGGTATTTTTACATGTTGTAATTTATTTAAATCAGTCAATGTTAACTATGTCAAAAACAATACTGCAACTTTTATCCCCACTCTACTAGATTGACAGTTGAGCTGCATAAATTTGAATGATGGAAATTAATTTTTAAAATAGTGGGTTACCTTCTTCTCATTGGTAAGAGATATATGAAAGTGTGCTCAGTAGAAAACAAATTTAGTGGTTCTGGAATGTGACAATGCAGATGTGTTTTTGTTTGTTAGGAAGGACTTGACTGAAAATTTTATGTTGGATAAAAAATTTCAAAAGAAGGAACAAATGACCTCCATGCAGCAGAAGTAGCATGTATGGCTAATGTGTCTGATGTTAAATGAAGTTTATGAAGGTTTCAGTATTGAGGCTAAGCAGTATTAAGTATCGCTGCTAAACACACCGGAGAATACCTAACTGCAGGAGGATTATTCATTACACATTTCCCGGTTGGTGTTCTGAGGCAGTCTGGCACACCAGCTATTGTGCCTTAATATCTGCAGAACTCTTCAAGTAAGGTTTTTCATTACTATTTAATCATTCAACACATTGCTGTGAAGTTGTATTTGGAATGTAATACATGGCAAGTCCAGTGGTTCAAGTGTGTGGTAATAAATTACCATGAAAGACTTTGATTCTTAAGCTCTACTGGTTGTCCACATAAGAATATTCTTCAGTTAATTTTAGTAGACAATAATATGTTTGATAATTTGTCAGAGCTATTGTGTAATTATTTTAGGGAAATCAATTGTTTATTTTGTCACAGATTTTTTTTTCTTTCAAATAACTCATTTTTCTTCTACAACTGACAGCAGTATCTTTAAATATTAAATGTTTACTGTTATAAAGGGTCTAAAAAGATGTTGCATGCGAGTAGAAAACGAGATTTTCCATTATTTGTGTAATTATATTTTCCTTAAGTTTCTTCAAAGTGTGTGTGTCTATATATAAAGTTTTCTGTAAAGACAATCAGTTTCCTAACACATTTCATTACAGAAATAATTGGCTTTCCCAACGTCGGGACTTTAACATCGCCCATGAATTGCGTATGTTTAACATTCCTATCATTTCTGTAAATAAATAATTGACAGCCCAACGTGTAGGCATATTTGTTACATGTTGCGTTCCTCAAACGAATGAAACATTTAGCATGTACTGGAAACATAAATTGAGTGATAACTATTGCCTTACACTCTATAATGAGAGTGCATTACAGAACACATTGGATGATACGGAGGGATAGAAATACAATTTTTGACCTTTGTAAACTGCATTTCGGAAGATGTTAGTCTTGCCAAATGACTTATATCCTAAAAATTAATATTTTGTGAAACAGTTTTCAACAGTGCATGTTCAGATGACGTGTGGGAGAACGTGAATCCAATTGTGATTATTTGCTGTATTTTAATATGTATTCGCCCGATCCATTAAAAAAAAAAAATCAATATTAGTATTTTGGAAATTACTTCCTGGACTTGCACAGTAAGCAAATGTTCATAACAGGTGCAATTTTATACGTTTGCCGCAAGTTTCGCCTTATTGACGATGAATTCCAGTACCTCCGGCGAGTGTCCTGTTTTAGGATGTAAATACGTTGATATTGTGAACTGTTATAAATACATTGAAGAATTTTGAATACAATAAAATGGAAATTTTAATTTCATTAAAATGAAATTGGACATTAGACAGAATTGAATATTATAGCCATTAAAGAGGATTGCTTTGGGGGGTGTGGGGGTGTCATTATATTCTACTTGCCACAAGGCTACGGTGGCTGAGTGGTTAGCCTGCTCGTCTCCCACCAAGGCGATCCGGGTTCACTCCCTGGTCGGGTCACTACGGATTTTGGCAAGTGGGAATCGTGCAGGACGATACCGTTGGTCGGCGGGTTTTCTCGGGGATCTCCCGTTCCCCCCGCCCTTGCATTCCGGCGCTGCTCCATACTCACCCCAATCACACTCATCGGCTCTCAAGACCTCGAGGTTAAGAGCCGCCCGCACCTCTTCACTCACTCTACTTGCCACGTGTTGTAACTTAGTTGTAGTTCAGTAAGTCCTACCTTGTCTGAATACCGAGGGATGATTTCGAAAAGCGTATTGCAGAGGTCTCTTGGTCTTCTTCGGGAGCGTCTTTCTCTGACTGGCCTCGCAGCGCGATCAGACCCAGCGCGATGTGTAAGCGCCCTACATCGTCGGGACATCGCGCAATCGTGACCTGGTTCTCAATCTGGCGGAGGGGATTATTGCAGTTTCCAGTAACGGAAGGTCTGGACAATGGCTAGGGGTGGTGAAATTTCGCGAAAAGATTACAAGACCGGTTATATTTCAAAACACAGTCTTGATTGGCTGAATTTCTTTTTGACACGAGAATACTGTCTGCACACGAATCACGTAGGAGCCGTGCCGATGTCGCCGAATTCTGAGTGGCCCGGTCAGATACGAAAACGCCTTCTCAAGCAGACAGCAACCAATGGCAATAGACAAACTGCTGGTGGGTGTTTATAGTATTGAAGTCTACCGTGTACTCATTTTTTTTTTTTCGCGAAAAATCGCTAGCTCTAGTGACGGCGTTCCAACCATACTTAAATCTGCTGCCCACTGCGCGCATTGCAATCGTGCGTGTGTTGGTGCATTCAGGCCCGCTACCGAACTAAGACCTGTCCACGCCAGTATGTACGAGGACTGGGAAGGTAAATATTCAGGAGCAACGTGGGATTCGCCTGCAAAGTAATCTCCATATCACATTAGGTTAAGCCATCTCAATAAGTATAGATGGGCTTAGATTACTTCTATCACCATATAAGATTAGACACAATGTAATTAACTAATGAATAGGACACACATATATTATCATATTGTGTTATTATTTTTCCAAATTGCTCTTGTCACAAAACAAATTGCAATAACAATTACACTATAAGACAAACAATTAAACACTAACCTAACTGTAATATTAAAACTAATTGTAATAATTAAAGCAGCCACCTACATAGCAGGCAATAATGGCATCTCTTGCTGCCACCTATACCAGGCAACATGTGAGATGGCCAATCATAAAAATCAAAATCACTACTCCAATTTAGATATCTTTCTGACACAATATCACATGGTCTATCGGCAGCAATTGGGGATGCCAAAGGGCTATTTATCCCCGAAGGTCCAGCCTCGTTAAATACAGCCATTACAGGAGTAGTGTAATTTAGTTCCTTCAAGCACAATGCATTTTAAATGGCAGCCGCAGCGACTTGTTGCAGCCATTCTCCCTCAAAATTTCCCTTTCCCCCCTCAAAACCTACTAAAATACCCTAAATATTTCCCTTTTTCTCTAAAAAAAAAAAAAGTCCCTTTTTCCCTTAAAAAATTCCCGCTTTTCCCTCAAAAAGAGTTAGAGGCCCCCAAAACTGGTAGAGCCCCCCCCCCCCCATGTGCAGAAAGAAGCCCTTGAAATCCAATTTTTGTCAATTTAATTAATTTGAGGGGCTTCCCTAGGACCTACAGAGCTGTGGCAGTCATATTGATTTTATAGGCATATGGTATGCCATATCGAAAATCTATATTTATTATTCGATTTAAAAAATTTTTAGTTTAAAATTATTTTTTAAATTAAAATTTTTTTTTTTTTTATATATTGCGTTGAAATTATACATCGCGTATTGAGGAAACATACAAAAGTCTCTCAACTATATTTCCTGCCTCCTCTCTTTTTAAGTCTCATTATTGAATACTTCGTCTGTTTTGTAGGTATAAGTATGTTACTCTGCACATACACGAGTATGTTATAATAATGGTATGGATCGGCATTTTATAGGCTTAATTAGTGTTAATTTAAATGTCACTACTACCAGGCCCTGGAGACATTGAATGTACGAGGGCAGCTAAAGATTGATGGAAGGATTGCTAAAGATTAACCGAAGGATTGGGATTCCGACCAACAAGCACCTAATAAATAGTCTAAGGGGGATGTTTGGTAGAGAGGGACGAACGGCGAAATAGGCCAGAGTATGAATTCAGGTTCCGTAGGTGTACCTCGTTCGTGGCTTTAGTATTGGGGTTAGAATTTGGAGCTCTCTGTGAGACACAGCGTTCTCTGCGTCGCACGCAACACTTGGTTCCACCCTTCTCATGGTGCATCTGTGCTGTCCTCTGATCCTTCCGCAGACCAGGGAGTTCTCACTGACCTACACGCCCAGTGAGCCCGACGTCTCTTCTTAGTAGCAGGCGCTGAAACATCCAGTCCGCGATCTATTAATTGTTTGTGTGGCCAATTTGAAGGTACTCGTGCAATGCTTGCTTCAAGTCGTGTCGTGTATTCAGAGTTTTGGTATAACGTTTTGGGTTTTCCATGAAGGAAATTATTTTTAATATAAAGGTTCATAAGTATATATGTTTTATTTTTATTTCCACATCAATACTAGCTGGCTAGGAAAGCCCATCAAACTGCAAATAAAATCTTTCCAGTAGAGATTGAAACAATGTACATGCTAAGTGGTTGCGTGAGTACAACCTCGCACATGTTTGGTGACGTCATCGTTCGGGCCTGCACCCGCCAAGATACACCGCTATAGGCTATCCACCATAAATTGAGCACTATTTTAAACCTTCTCGTTCGGAATAATATCCAATAAATGTTTTTATTGTAGCCTTAGACGTTAAAACTCGAGTCCAGTGAAATAAATACACAGTGTTGCGTGTTTATTACTTACATGGCAATACTTTTTATTTTAAAAAGTAGTGGAAGAATAAAAATGACTGATGGGGAAAAAAAGTAATTAGGGCTTCAACGTGCTTACTTGACCGTGAACAGCCTATACGCCACTTGAACTGCCACACATACTCCAGGGGCGAGATTCTCATTCAGGCGCAGCGGAGTTTGCGATATTCTGATTTGCAGGTGACTACCGAGTGTTGCCAACTAGTTTGCGGGTGCAGTGCCACAGGCATCCCAAAATTATTCTACTTTTAAAGGTACTTGTAAAAAAAAGTATACCACGGCGATACATTTTACATTAAACGGCTTAGTTACTATAGTCTGATAATAAGAGCAACGTATGAACACAATATACATAAAGCTTTTAAGTCTGAAAAATCACAATTTTAACATGACAATGGCAATAATTTGTAATGGCCGACTAGGAGATAAATTTGATAGCCTTATGTATTATGGTCTCTTGCCTTTGCTATAGAGCCGGTTGCGGCACATAAAATAGCGGGAAGGGAGGGGATACGTTATTTATGTGAAATTTTAGCGTTATCTAGCAACTCCGAAAATGAAACAACAAGATATTCCAGTCCATTTTCCTTTACGTTCCAGTGATACATTGCAAGTTTTCGATATCGTCACTCGTCAATCTGTTGGTATTATTGACAACAAAATTCCCTTTCTGTTGGTATAATTTAAACGTAACAATGCAATGCATTTGAAAAGCTTCCCTAAAGCTAAATTATAATATTTTACCATTGTATGATGGATATTTTATACTACATACTGCAGTAAATGAAATTATACCACAAATAGTATAATTATACTACGGTTGGCAACACTGTGACCGCTAAACTTCGTGGCATGGCTAACTTCACCCGTAGAGTCAATATGGGGTAGAGCGATCGAGGTAGTTGCGTACAACCGCAGTCTCTGTCACAACATTGAACTGCATTTCTGCACACACGACTGGCAAAAACGGCGTGGATTGGATTCGAGGTTAGAACAATGTTTAGTAAACAACTGCTTCGTGATGACTGTACACTTCCTTCAAGCAATTTGAATGCAGTTTGATTACATTCAAATTGGCAAAAGTATTTAATTTATACAAAAGGGCATGTATTTTGAAAGTCAAGGTATGGAGAATCGCGTGCATCACTGTTGACCGTGTAACTATGACAGCTTTATTGTTTGGGGTAGGTCAATGTTGTGTACATGCGCAGAAGATGACTAATCGGCCTGCCTCATCTTCAGTATATGCTTCCAACTCGCCTAATGTTTCTCCGACGTAATGCCTGTTTTTTTTTTTCTATAATTTTATTAAATCAGCTCATACAAAAAATTTAGTACATTAGGTATACTAGACTTATATTATTAATAGTGGGATGGACCCTCGTGGGAACCCCGCGTCCAAGGTCAAGAAGCGAGGTAGCGATAAGGGCGACACTAACACGCACGCCTAGTGCCTCATCGCTCGCACGCGCAAAGGCGTGCAGTGTTTCCGTCGTGACGCTGTACTGTGCAAATTAGATCTTAGCATTGGGATTTTATTACACGGGATGAAAGACCACAGATTAAACTTTGTCTGTATCTTCGTACTTTTCGCTTGCCGCTTAAGGAAACTGCATAGGCAAGCTTTAAAAATGCGACATTTGATCATTTTCGCGAATTTTTTTTCTCCAAGAATGCACTACATATGACAAAAGTAAAAAGAACAGGGGCGTAGATAATAATTTTTTTTATCCTTTCTGACAAAAAGTCATATTTGCAGAACATTTATTTACCGAGATACGCGTATTCGCACCAAAAAAAAATACGCGTAGGACCGTACATCTCTCAAGGTGAACAAGTTCCGATGATTTCAGAGACATTTAGCTAATTAATAATAACCTGGCTTTTGCATAATTGCTTAGCAGATATTATAATTGACTCCCCCGCTTTAACTCAACGATTGCAGAGAATTATGTTAATTGTTATTTATTTGGGTTTTATATGAAGACGTTTGAATTAACCCAGTCTTTACCTTCAGCTACGTCAAACCCAGGCCTGCTCGCTTTAAGGCCACGGTCCTTCATTTCTATAACTTTTGCGAGAATCAATTTGTTGTACCCAAACGGGAGCCGATATTGTAAAATCCTCCTGCAGTTTTGTTAAAAATCGTTTCTTATTATGTAGTCTAATTTTTTCTAACACAACAAAGTCCGTACTTTTATCCAACATGTAGTTGATTTAATAGTTAGTTAAAATTATGCAGTTTTCGTGTTGAAAAGATTAGACTACATAATAAAAAGAGTTTGTGACATAATTGTAAAAGTATTTTACAATATCGGCTCCCATTTGGGTACAAAAAATAATAATTCTCGCAAAAGCTGTATAAATGAAGGATCGTGGCCTTATTGACATAAAAGAAACACTACGGGTTATTAAATGGCAACAGTATGGCGGCACAAACCGGCTCCCGATAAGCGGAGGCGTTGTGAACGAGGCTCCCGATAAGCGGAGGCGTTGTGAACGAGGCTCCCGATAAGCGGAGGCGTTGTGAACGAGGCTCCCGATAAGCGGGGGTGTTGTGACGAGGCTCCGAAGCGGAGGCGTAGTGACGGCTCCCGATAAGCGGAGGCGTAGTGAACGAGGCTCCCGATAAGCGGAGGCGTAGTGAACGAGGCTCCCGATAAGCGGAGGCGTAGTGAACGAGGCTCCCGATAAGCGGAGGCGTAGTGAACGAGGCTCCCGATAAGCGGAGGCGTGTGAACGAGGCTCCCGATAAGCGGAGGCGTTGTGAACGAGGCTCCCGATAAGCGGAGGGTGTACAGGTGAACGACGAGGCTCCGCAACCCCCGGGGCAGGGCTCTACTCACCGTCATACTGGACTTGAAGTAACTCGGCGGCAGCAGCATGACGGAGTCAGCACCCGCCTCTGCTATCTGGTTGCTCATCTCCACGGTGAGCGCCGTCGCTGTTCAACAAACACATCACATCAGTGCGTGCGTTCATCACTCGTGTTCCTTCGTCGGCTCACTTTGCAATGCTATACACGGCCAGGGTTGCCAGATGTGGCGGTCTGTCCCCGTTAGGGCTACTTCAAAGCTAAATTTGCGATCAAAAATAACGAAAATGCGACTATCGCAATTCGGGCGATTTTTGTAACGAATTTGTGATATTTCGACTACTTGGAATTAATTACTTTGAATTGGTATATTTTTTTTATTGTGAACAAGTAAGTAAGATCAGTTTTTAAAATGGCAACCACAGTGAATACAATTGAATAGGTAGAGACCTGGAGAATTCGCGGATTCGTTTTGGGACAAGTTAGAATTAAAAACATGTGTGTTTATTTAGCATCAGTCATTGGTCCACACGGTGTTTGACACCTCCTGGAGAATGCTGGCCCAATCGTCGCCTGCGGCTGTGACATCGACAAATTTGTACATAAGAGTGTAGAATCTAGTCAGCGAATTTTT
The DNA here is from genome assembly GCA_029891345.1 of Dryococelus australis. Taxonomy (NCBI): domain Eukaryota; kingdom Metazoa; phylum Arthropoda; class Insecta; order Phasmatodea; family Phasmatidae; genus Dryococelus; species Dryococelus australis. The sequence goes on from CM056993.1 coordinate 22,916,381, forward strand.
CAGGTCTCTATAAAATAGGCGAATTGGATATTACGCGATTCTTTATGCGTTTTGCATGTTTTTTTTTTTTTTTAATTTTGTGTAGGCCTATATAATTTTTAAATTTTAAAACAATTCGTGTGTCATTCAGATAAAAGATTACATGAAAAATTTACAATATCTTTAAGAAATGCAGTTAATAGAAAGTGTAATTATATTGGGCGACATTTCGGTGACAAAAGAGTGGTCATTTATCAAAAACAATCTGGCAACCCTGACTTGAGCACATTTGAAAGTCCTACTCGGAGTCTACGACAGCTTGTCAAGTTGAATTCTTCTGCCGTACATAAAATTAACTTTACCACACGCCTGCTCACTTAATTCATGCGCCATCCAATTGAAGCCGTGGGATTGTCAGTAAACTAAATGTGTGTCTAATCCCCCTGTCACACTGTCAAATGTTCGCCTCCAACTATATTTAACAATAAAATCTGAAGACAAAATACGGCCATCAAATTTTTCTTTCCGACTAATTTTATCAAATATTCTTGAACGTGTTTGTAAATGTGTCACACTGTCAAATTTTTATTGGGATAATCTTATTTGAGTTATTATTTAAAAATTATTTTAATATTGAGATATTGTGTTTATTTTTCCATGCAGACCATTATAAGGAAATATGTAAGGAATATTGTACTTGATTTTTGTTCCTTTACTAAATTTGATTTTTTTTTTATCGGAGATATTTCCTGCACAAAGAAATTTAATGCCTCTGTGCTTGTAATATTATGTGCAATATTCAATTAAAATAGCACCCACGCCCAGACAGTTTCTGCATAAACTAATTATCTTTGTAACCTACTTCGTATTCAGCAATTGTTCGTTATTTTTAAGTTTCTCGGCGTTCATTTTTGCCATGCACGATTCTGATTGGCTGAGCCCGTCAAACCTCAAATAAAATTTGGAACACATCCAATCTTCAAAATGTTTAATGGAAACAGAAGCCATCCAACTTTGTCAGGCAAATATGGCGGTGTTTATGACGTTTCGATGACGTCATAACTGACCAAATTTATTTGACCAAATTTATTGGAAGCAGTTTGACGGAGAAAAATTTTACGGTGTGACAGGGGTTTAAAGGCTACTTGCGATAAAATAAGCACTTTTGCAAGCAACGTTTGAAAAATAACTCATTGGCCATAACTACTTATCACGCTACACTACACGCCGGCGTGTGAACTCGCAGCTGAGCTTACAGCTAACTATTAAAACAGTTCTAAAGCCCCTGTAACACTGTCAAATTTTCTCGTACACTGCTTCCTATAAGTTTGGTCAAATAACGTCGCAAAGTTATGACGTCATTGAAACGTCATAAAAGGTGCCATATTTGTCTGAGAAAATTGGATGGCTTGAGTTCCCATTAAACACTCTAAGATTGGGCCGGTTATAATATTTCTTTGATGTTTGACGCTCTCAGCCAATCAGAATCGTTCACAACAAAAATGGACGTCAAGAAACTTTAAAATAACGAACTATTGCTGGAAATGCAGTAGGTAATGAAGATAATTAATTTATGTAGCAGCTGTCTGCGCATGAATGCTATTTTAAGTGAATATTACACATAATATTACGAACTCAGAGGCATTAAATTTCGCTTTGCAGGAAACATCTCTGATAAATAAAATCTTAATTTAGTAAAGAAGCGAAAATAAATTACATTTTCCTTTATATTTATGAACTAAATGAAAAAATAATATCACAATAAAAAATCATTTTTTAATAATAATTCAAATTATATTATCCCAATAAAAAATTTGACAGTGTGGCACATTTTCAAACACATTCAAGATTATTTGATAAAATTAGCTGGAAGGAAAAATTTGATGTCCGTATTTTGTCTTCTAATTTTATTGTCAAATATAGCTGAAGGAGAAAATTTGACAGTCTGACAGGGGCTTAAGACTTGGCGTCGTATTGAGATAGTAATTTAAAATTTTATTTGCTAATGAATGCAGTGTCTCTTGGTTTGTACACGCAAGAGCGCAAATTTTGCACATTATTAACACATTCACCTTCCTAAAAAAATACCTCCGTTTCACTTGTATTACGAATGAATACAGTAAAATGGTGTGTAGCAATTTTAAACTTCCATATAGCGGATGAGCACAAAATGAGAAGCAAAATAGATCCCAAGCGGGTATTTTAAAAATGCTCAGTTGAACGGGATCAGCCTACGCCATCTTGAATTTGTCCAATTTTTCGTCGTAACTTACATTTAAGTTGGTTTAACGAAATTATTCGTACGACACAGCATACATAAAACCGTTTCACGTTTTATCACGCTGTTATATTTTTACTTTCTTTATAAATATTTTACTGGTAGCAGCTGGGAAGAAATAAATGATTTTCTCTTGCGGGCGACTACAGTAGTTAAACTAGCCTCTGTGGCTGAGAATTGCCAACTTCGTAAAAGTGTACAAATAATTGTTCTCCGCCCCGTCGTTCCCTAAAATTCAGTATGATATGTATAATGCAGGATTTTTACATATATACTAAAAATCCAAGATGGCAGGGACTGATCCCCCAATCCTACAAGTCCCACCTCAAGAGCTCGTAGCCAGGTGGACACTATTTCTACCCGAGTATGCACATTCCAAAACACTATTAATTCTTCATAATAATTTAACACTATCATCCAACTGTATGCCAACGTAAAGTAATTTTTTTTATCACATGCTATACATCAAAACATAAAAACAAAATATGAAAAAACTTAATAGGAATTATTAAATGCCAGACAAAAAAGTCTTAGTTTAATACAATACAGTGAGGCGGAGTGTAAGAGAGATAATGAACAATTTGCAAATTTCGCAGTGTAATATCTCGACTTGGAAATTGAAAAACCTGAAAAATCTTAAATCAGTGATATTCCTGTAGTGAAAACTCCAATATATCGTCGAACGGGTGTAGCGAAGATCATAGTTAAAGTAATTAACAAGTTGTGACGACATGTATGAATTCATCTCGAAAAGATGCATTCAGTAATATGCCACTAGCTGTAACTTCTTCTCTAAGGTAATAGATAATCAAATAAATATCGATTTAATAGTACATTTATATGCAGGTGGTAAATGAAAAAAAAAAAAAAACTTCTGCAGGTTCCCGCAATAATTTCTGTGCGATTTTAAAAATAAACAATAGTGCTGATTTTACTTTTTAATGAACAAAATATATAGACTTGGTAATTAATAAAATATATAGACTTGGTAATTAATAAAATTAACATAGCAATTAAAAAGCCAGAGTTTATTTGTCTCCGTCAATTTCTACATATGGTTTCACCATTACTTAAATAGTAGTCTTACAGTTACATTGATTTTTTAAATAAACGCTTTGATTAGAATAATTAAACAAGGAAAAGTTGTCGAAAGATTTGCATCGTATATGTTTTAGACATAGGAGACATGGATGCACTTTCGTGGCAGATGCTGAAAACATGTGTTAGCAGCGCACTCTAGCCGACACGTTTGTCAGTGGACGAAACAGAGGTACTTAGGTGGTCGGTGGCTAAGAAGAACTAGTTATCAGTGCACTCTATTGAGCAAATGCCAAAACAGTGGGCGGTAGCGGGTAATCGAGCAATTGCAAGTAAGTGAGGAGTAGGATTGGAGGCGACTATTTGTAGAGAATAAAAAATGGCGGCTATTGTGGTAGGCGGCGGAGGAAACGGAATTGCGAGTTGATGGAGTTGAGTTCGGAGATTTGGGCGGTGAGAATAAAGCAGCGCCGGAATGCACGGGCAGGGAAAACGGGAGGTCCCCGAGAAAACCCGCCGACCAGCGGTATCGTCCGGCACGATTCCCACTTGCGAAAATCCGGGAGTGACCCCGGCCGGGGATTGAACCCGGATCGCCGTGGAGATGGGGGGAGGGGGGGGTGGCGAGTGCGCTAGCCACTGCGCCGCCGCTGCCCCAATTGACAAAAAAAAAAGGCAAATATAAATTGGTTGGTGAATTGACAGTGAACCATTTGAAAGGCAGGTTGGTGTTGGAAAAGAAGCGAGAGCCGAGGCGCTCGGCATTAAGGCCTCCATACCCAGCAGGCAGGTGCTTACACTCGCAGCTGGAGCCGGCAATGATGATCTTCTCTCTGGGCACCAAGCCGCGCACCTTGCGAACCATCTCTACCCGCTCCTCTGCTGTCAGGAACGGGTACTCGCCATTAGAGCCGTGGATCACGTAACCTGGCCACAAACACACAAACTCCCCACAGGCCCGAGCGACAATGTTACCTACAACCTTTAGAAACTTTCGGAAAATATTTCATCTATATTATCAGAAACTGGTGAGATTTGCGATGAATTGATATTGCAGCAATCTCGATTGTACCTGTGTGTGGCTCCTTTAGTGTGGGCAAGACCACTTGTCGAATCGTGTGCTGCGTGGAAGCTAGAATATTGTATAGGTTGTTCGCGGTAAAATGAGCACTTTTGAAAGCCCTACTTAAGATCTTTTTGTATGCACGATGTGTGTTATTCCACCTTATGTGAAATTATTATTGACATGGGCCTCATCGCTTACTTCATGCGTCGGTCAAATCAAACTGTGAAATTATTAAGAAAGTAAATACTTTACAAACATGTTCATTTTTACACTCAGTTTTCATTTAAAAAAAAAAAAAAAAAAAAAAAAAAACGTGAAAAAAATAATTTTAAGTTTTTACAAATAGTTACCTAACACTTTTTATTCGAAGTTAAAATATGGAACTACTTTCCCGTCCATCGTTACCAACTTTAATGGGCGCATGCCACTCAGTGCGGCCGTTAAAATATATACAGGTAAGAGCAGTGACATTTTTCTGAGGTTGATTTCAAAATTGCTCACTTTATCGTGAACAACCTTTACCCAGATGTAGGTAAATTTGCATTCCAAGATTTAGATGGCCGTTTTTGTGATGTTATTGTTTTCGAGCAGTATAAGCACGAATACCATTGCGATAGTTTTTTAAACGTTTCTGTGAATGTATGTCTGTGCGACTCCCAGAGAAAGATTACCCTTCCTAGGTAATTTCATGGGGAAAAAAGGACATGGTTTATATCCTATGACCGGCCACCTAACAGAGATTGGTTTCTTAATCGACCGAAAGGAGACCTGCTATAAAAGGACATGGTTTATATCCAATGACCGACCACCTAACAGAGATTGGTTTCTTAATCGAGCGAAAGGAGACCTGCTGTAAAAGGACATGGTTTATATCCAATGACCGACCACCTAACAGAGATTGGTTTCTTAATCGAGCGAAAGGAGACCTCCTATAAAAGGACATGGTTTATATCCAATGACCGGCCACCTAACAGAGATTGGTTTCTTAATCGAGCGAAAGGAGACCTCCTATAAGAGGACATGGTTTATATCCAATGACCGGCCACCTAACAGAGATTGGTTTCTTAATTGAGCGAAAGGAGATCTCCTATAAAAGGGGAGAAATTTGACGAACAAGACGTGAATAGTACACTCTAAATCGGAATTGGCGAGAATTCCACTGTTTCAATCAGTCAACAGAACCTCACTGATTCAACAGTCACTTCAGTGAATTTAACTGATGAATCAGAGAAATATTGCCAGTTTTCCTTCACTTATTGATTCAGTGACATTTTTCACTGATTCATTTGTCATTTTTTTCACTGTTTTGCAGTGGTTTGTTTTTTGACTGATGGATCCGTTAAACAGCGTGTAAAAATGGCCGTTAAAGAACGTTTAAAATGTCAGTTTAAACAACGCGTATCAAGTGTAATAACAACGAATAAACTAATAAAACCAATACAAAATACATTCTAAAACGTGTTTCGTCTTTCAAAACACCATTTCATGAGGTAATATGAACATTCAGTCTTTCACTTCGTTTTTACGTCTTTAACTTCGTTTTCATGGAATCGTCACAGCGCTCTGTTTGAAGGTTTATACTGCATATGATGTGGCGAAGAGAGTGTACTCGTATATAGGCCTACTATTCGTTCTAACAATCATAACGTTACCAATTAAACCAAAATCGAAAAGTAACGTCATGCAATTTAAATCTTCACGATTTCAATAACGACTGTACAACATATATTTTCCACAACTTTTTCAACATAACTTGGTGGCGCAGCTGGTAAGGCAACGGCCTGAAAATGGTTATGGTGAGTGGGTGTGAGTTTAATCCCAGCCAAATCCATGAAATTTTTCCTTTGTCAAATTACTGTTAAATGCGCAATATAAACAGTAAACTATCGTAAATATGTTTAGTTCACATAATTATTTGGCTAAATTCAATACAGAAAATATTTAATTCGCCACTGCAGTCGGCAGTCACTTATTTAATCATATAAATCGTTTCACGTCGCTAATTCAATCAGTGAAATATCTTTCGCCGAAACTATCTATGTGTGTTTTTTTTTTATATTTTTTTTTATACTGATTCTAAGTGGAGCCATTTTCACTTATTCGAGTAGTTGAATTTCGCTGCGAATCAGTGGTCGTCCACTGATTCGAATTGAGAGTGTACTTATTTTCTCTGGTAGTTCTAATCCGTCTGTTTTCACATTAGAAGTTTCTGAGGGACTTGCATCATCAGTGCTCGCTGGTGCTGACCCATCTGGTATAGGCTGTTCACGGTCAAATGAGCACTTCTGAAAGCACTGATTAAGATCTACTTGTATGCACATAATGTGTTCTTGCTCCTCATGTAAAAAATTAATGTTGACATGGGCCTCATCCCTTTATTAATGCGTCGGTAAAGTGAAACTGTGAAATTATTAGAAAAGTAAACATTTTATAAATCTGCTAATTTTTACACACTGAGGCATTTAAAAAAAAAACACAGGAAGCGGTATATATAATAATTTAAATTATCGCAAATGGTTGCCTAACCCTTTTTAGTTGACGTTAAGGTATGGAACTACTTTCTATCTATTGTTACCAACTTTACCGGGCGCATGTCACTCAGTACGCCCGTGAAAATATATACAGGCAAGGGCAGTGACATTTTTGTCAGGCTGATTTCAAAACTGCTCAATATGCGCTATAGCATCTACTATTGCGGATATATTTAATAATCCAGTGTCCGAAAAGGCCGTTGATATCGATAGTGATTCTTCAAGTAAGTATCGTTTTCGTATGTCCATGGCTGCTGATATCACGGTAACTAAAGTAATATATGTGGCGGCGGCCGACTACAGTGGCGAAATAAATATTGTTTTTATTGAATGTAGCCGAATAATAACGTAAAATAAACATATTTACAATAGTTTACTATTTATAACGCGGTATTTACAGTAATTTAAAAAAAGTAAAAAAATTGTCAGAGGTGGACGGGATTGAACTCACAGTACCCTCTGCTCTACCACGCAAGGTAAGTTATTAATAAGAGGGAAATATATTTGATGTAGTTGCACCGCGAAACCGTCTAGATTTAAATTGTATGCTCTTACTTTTCGTTTTTGGTTTAATTGGTACCGTGGGATTATTGAAACGGATAGTACATATGAGTGCACTCTCTTCGCCACGCTGCATGCAGATAAAATTTCAAACAGAGCGCCGTGACGAGTACATGAAAATGACACGAAACACGTCCAAACGGAACGAAAGGCTGAATGTTCGCATTACCTCATGAAATGACGTTTTTAAAGACGAAACACATTTCAGAAAGTATTTCGTATTGGTTTTATTAGTTTATTCGTTGTTATTTCACTCGATACCACGTTGTTTAGCGGCCATTTTTAAACGTTGTTTGACTGCCATTTTTACACGCTATTTAACTGATTAGTCAGTCAAAAATAAACCACTGAGTAAACAGTGAACAAATTACTGATTAATCAGTGGGAAATGTCACTGAATCAATAAGTGAAGGAAGTCTGGCATTTTTTCACCGATTCATCAGTTATATTCACTGAAGTGACTGTTGAATCAGTTAGATACGTTTGACTGATAGAAACAGTGAAATTCTCACTGATTCAGAATTAAGAGTTTTTTTTTCCCCGGAAGAGTGTGGCAGTCCGTGCAGTGACCCTCTATCCTCTACGTTGAAGTCGGTGGCCGGCACTCACAAGATCTCCTTTCAAAAATAATTATTTCGTGTTTTATCTTCTGTAATTGTATGTGCTGTAAGATTCTTACGTTGTAAAATATCCGTTCTGGAGTGTTTAGTGATTCCACTGAAATTTCCGCACATTATTTAAGATTTGTTCAGGTGTAATTTCCGTGGGTTATTAAAGGCTCGAATGCCAGCCTGCGAGACAGTGGAAATTGCTCCCCCTAGGCACACTCCGATAGCCAAGCGGACTTTTGTCGGTGCGGGTTTCGTTGACCGAGCACGCACACGAGAAAGTTATAACAACCCAGGAATGTGTCGACGTGCTACCTGCGCTGGGGCGTGCCGTGTTTACAGTGATGCACACCACCGCGTCGTTGTTGAGATTTGCAGACTAGTAACTAGAACCCACGCGTACCTCGGCAGTTTACTTCGTTCGGAGACCACCAACACGGGTTCTGCGGACGTGTGCTGACGTACCCCATGCCAAGATGCGCCCACCCGCATAGAGTGCGCTGCGTGTTGCTCGCCTCTCATGCGTAATAATTTAATAATTTCAAAAGTTGTGCTTGAGTTCCTCGAAAACTGTGGGCTTAAGGACGATAACACAAGACCACATTTTGCCGTTTAAAGCGCTAATTAATAACCCGTCATCGAAAGACCAAAATAAGACTTGGAATGGCAAAATTCTATTCAACATAAGGGGGTGCAAGTTAGTCCTACTTTTTCTGTGACATTTGATGACAATGGCGGGATTTGTAGTGGATGTAAATATTCGTTCAACTACACATTATCCTGAAGATAATCATTCCATCTTAAATATTGTTTATAATATTTATATTAGACTTGTATTTTAACTTCAGCTTCCAGAGAGTGTACCGCACTAAGTAAACATTTAGACCATATTGGTCGTACACGTATTTTAATAATTATTTCTTTATATGCAGACGTAGTTGCTGGTCGAGTCCAGACTCCAATGCATGGTAAAGAGGGGGCTGTATACAGAGTGGCAGTAATTCAACCGATAAACTTTATAAAATTATTCGTTATGGAAAATAACACGGGAACTACATGGAACACTTTCTACCTAAACTGAATATTAAAGGAATCATGAGTCCTTCAAAATAGATTTCTTAAACAGTATTTCTAAGCAATATCGGAAAAGAAGAGAAATTAAATTACAATTCTCCAAGCATTGTGTAATGACATCGGGTTGTTCAATCTGAGAGCAAACTCTCATTAATACCTCCCAACGTAATGAAAATACCAGTGGAGGCAACCCTCTTATTGTATACGACTTTTGTACAGTCAGGATTTATGGACGTTTGAAGCTGGTTTATGTAGTAGTATGACCTAATTAGAGGCTGTTCACGGTAAAATGAGCACTTCTGAAAGCCCTGCTTAAGTTCTATTTCTGCACATGGCGTGAATTCTTCCGCTTTAGGTGAAACTAACGTTGCAATGGGCCTCATCGCTTTATTCATGCTTCAGTCAAGTGAAACTGTGAAATTATTAGAAGAGGAAAATTGCACGAATTTGCTCATTTTCACACTTCGGCGCATTAGAAACAATACAGTAAGCGAAAGAAATAATTAAAGTAATTATAAATTGTTACCTAAACCTTTTCATTTGATGTTAAGATATGGAACAACTTCCCTTCCTTCGTTGCCAACTTTGCTGGGCTCATGTCACTCAGTACGCCCGTTGAAATATATGCAGGCAGGGGCAGTAACATTTTTCTTAGGTTGAGTTCAAAAGTGCTAATTTGATCGTGAACAGCCTTTAACAGAAATGGCTCTCTTGTCGCAACTGGCCAGGACACAGCTTTTTCGTGTAAAACACACGACAAAATCTCCGACTGCAGCGATACAGTGCCTAGCACGTAGGCAACTCTACCTACACGGGTGTATGGTATGCTGCTGTCCCCACTGCGCAGGCTACGGCGGAGGGCATTTTTAACACTTGCTTTAAACATCATGTACCGTAATTAAAGCTCTTATTAATTAACATCTTATTCTCTAGAAACGTTAAATTTAATTTTAATTTTGGTTCATAAAATCTTGCTCACGAAGACTCAGTAAGAAAGAGGCCTGCTGTTCAATATATTTTCTATTCTCAAACATAAATGTTGAGTTGTGAATTTGAGAGTCGTCAATTAGTAATTTTTAATCATATTCAAGTATTTTGATATTTGAAAGTATAATTGTTTTAATGCACAGTTCCATTTGAATTTCTAATCTGCCCGTTCATCATAATGTGTTCAAACTTTGCTTCTTACATCATATTAAAATTTGGAAAGAATCAGACCTGCCATTGTTCTCATTTATCGTAGTTCACCTGTATTTAGTTGTGGAATTTTTCTGTTTAGCATGTTGTCTTGCAGGTGGTAAAACATTTTAGTAAGTACCTGCCTCGTGGTATTATTGAAATTGAATTTAGTAAGTTATATTGGTGTTCGCGTATCTGTTGGGCTGTAGGCTACTTATCCTCATATGTTCTGCAGTGTAAGCCAGGCAAAGAACATTCACATACACTACCTACTAAAACTTTTATCTTACATGAAATGCTACGTAATTTTATAATTTTTAACATAATTAATTTCCATTGTATTTTTGATTCTCGGAAAGGCCTATAGAAGGCGTGTTCGCATCGTCTGCTATCCTTATGGATTAGTGCTGTTTATACTATTTTGCTGGTAGTTGGTGTTCGTGCTATCGGAAGCACCTTTTTTGTGTACTACTCATCTAGCAGTTGCAGTTGCTATTTCTGCTATGAAACCAGCTATTTCCGCTCTTGCTCGTCGAGGTACGGCAGAATTACCAAAACGAGCAAGACAAAAAAAATCACCGCCATATGACACTTACAAACGTCAAAGAGTCTTGAGTGTGGTGATTGCGAAAAGTAACTTACTTCTACACACATTTCTGACCTCATGTTTCGGTGACTCATACTCATTTCAAAACCACATTTACTTTAGTTTTGCTTTCCTCGGCGATTACTCTCTGTTAAAGGCTGTTTGCGGTAAAGTGAGCACTTTTGAAATCAAACCTTAGAAAAATGTCACTCCTCCTGCCTGGCATATAATTTAATGGGCGCACTGAGTGACATGCGCCCAGTTAAGTTGGTAACAATGAATGGGAAATAGTTCGGTATCCGAACGTCAAATTAAAAGTGTCTGTTATCAATATGTGATAACTTTATTATCTAATAGCTTTTACCCGCTACTTCGCGCGCGGCCCCACTATCGGGTGCTCTACCCACTGGGCTACTACGGCCCCAGTATAGGGTTCTCTACCCACTGAGCTACTGTGACCCCACTATCGGGTTCTCTACCCACTGAGCTACTGCGGCTCCACTATTGGGCTCTTTACCCACTCAGCTACTGCGGCTCTTGGGAAGGAATGTAAGACAGCTCATAGACAAAAAAGAAAGGAGAAAATTTTAACAATGCTTTTTTATGCAGTAATCCTAATAAAGTTTAATCCAGTACCTATGTACATCCCTAATCATAATTTTTTTGGAACCGTTTGAGATATTTTCCTGGAATAAAAAGTAGCCTATGTCACTCTCTGAATCTCCAACTATATCTGTACAAAAAATCACGTCGATCCGTTGCTCCATTTTGACGTGAAAGAAGGAACCACAAACAAACACACATTCGCATTTATATAGCAGTAAGGATTTCGCTTTCTGTTTATTTTTTAATGCATCGAAGTGTAAAAATTAGCATGTATGTTGGATATTTACTTTTAAAATAATTTCACAGCTTCACTTGACCGACGCACGAATAAAGTGATGATGCCCATGACAGTGTTAATTTTACATAAGTTGGAAGAATACTCAACGTGCATAAAAGGAGATTGTAAGCAGGGCTTTCAAAAGTGCTCATTTTACCGTGAACAGCCTATGGTTCACAATATTTCCGTGTATGTGGATCCGCGGCGCGGGTCCTCGACATTCACCTGAGAACGGCATGTCGTTCCAGCGGCGCAGGTTGTCCTCCAGCTTGTCGTAGGCGATGGTCTCGTCATGGTTGAAGGGCGTGGGCAGCGGCGGGAACAGCCCGCACAGCTCTACCCTCCTGCTGCTGGCGCCCAACCTCCGCCGCAGATGACCCTGGCATCCCGCTCGCACCGCCGACAGCATGTTGGCCCCGACTGCCGCCACGCAGCTCAGCTCTCGCTCCCGAGATAACAGAAACACAAACACTCGACGTGCCACTTCTGACGCCACCAGGAAGAACCTTTAGTACCTGATGAAATCCCGCCGCCTAACACCAAACAGCTTGAACTGATTCGAAACACAAGGCTCGTGCGTCATCTTCTTCTCTGACTCCTTTACCGGATTAAGTTATACACGAATGGAGAGATTTGGGTGGCTCTTAACATCGAGGTCTTGAGAGCCGACGAGGATGAAGTGAGGTGAGTATGGAGCAGCGCCAGATTGAAAGGGCGGGGGAAACGGGAGATCCCCGAGGAAACCCGCCGGTCAGTGGCATCGTCCGGCACGATTCCCGCGTGATACGAAATTGGCAGTCTTTTGCCAGTTGGGAATATTGGCTATAAAACACTTCCATGGTGATTAGGTGGTGATTGAGGTTTAATTTATCAGTATGGGTGGTCTTATGACGAGTCTGGACAAATGGGTCAGAATGGGAGCCGTGCGGCTGGGGAAAAAGGAGGGGGAAGGGGGGCCAGGATGTCTTCGGCTCGGCTCGGCTCGGCTCGGCTCGGCTCGGCTCGGCTCGGCTCGGGAGGGTGCTTGGAAGCCTTCGACTCGGGATTGCCAAACTTGCCCGAAGGTGCTCAGCAGTTACGACCACTAACCCTTCAAGTATACTAGTCTGTTTCTGGTATCATCATTGTAAGAGTCACCATTTACCAAAGTGGTTATTATGAAAGTACCAGTAGTGCTAGCCCCTTGAGACATGGTGTGAACGAAGTCAGCTCTTTTGATCAATCTCGCAATCTTTCCGTCAATCTTCCAAAGTTTCGATCAATCTTTTGACCAATTTGGCAAAATACCCATTGATATTCCAATCTTTTAATCGACCTTTCGATTAATCTCGCAATCATTCCATCAGTCCTTCGATTAATCTCAATCTTTCCATTAATATTTCGTCCAATCTTTCGACCAATCTAACAATTTTTCGCTAAGTATATTTCGTCCAGTCTTCCAAACTGTCCCCCTATCTTTCGATCTATCTCCCAATATTTCGATCAAATTCACAATATTTCAACAAAACTTTCCATGAATCTTTCCAAACGAGCGTACTACGCGGCCAACGAAATGTCCAGATAAAACACCCAGGTCGACCGACCAGACCAACTGTCAACCAGATGTCAAACATGCCTAACAAATCATACCTCAAAAACATGCTTTAAAAACCAGCCACAAAAACGGACCACAAACAGTTATCAGGCATCAAACAGGTCTTATACTGAACTGAGTCGGCTTTAAACGACCCCAGAAAGACATAACACTCCAGACTAAATCGTGTATGTAGATATGTAATAAGACACCAGTAGCATTTATCTCCTTCAACCAGTTAAATATAAACATAGATGTAGAAGCGCTCTATCGCCTTTTAGTAAAGTATAATTAGGCATACGAAGGCTTACGACTGACTATGGGGAATACGGAACCACGGCCAGCACATTTGTCAACATCTCGCCCATAATGTTGATACTATGGCAAGACTTCAGCTACACTTCACGCCGACATGAGAAGAGTAATTGAAGAGCACATTTCATTTCAAATTTATGAAATACACGAAAAATAAATTTCAGTGTACAAAACTGTCTTTTTTGGTTTTTATATCGTTCCGTTATGCTATTCCGGCAACCCTCCATGCTATGTTGTAAGCACTTGACGACGATCTATCAACATTCTCCGAAAACTGAAGGGGAGGTGACACCAGAATTTCGTTGGCTGGATGGCATGCTTGTTTGGAAATATTTAATGCATGAGTGGACGAAGACAAATAGATCGGAATATTGGACAAAAGAGTGAAAGAATAATATAAAGATTGCGACATTGGTTGAAATATTGATGCAAAGAATTGAAGATTGATGAAAATATTGCAAGACTGATCAAAAGATTGGACGAAAGATTGCGAAACTGATCGAAAGATTGATGGAAAACTGTGAGATTGAGATAAAAATTGTAAGATTAATGAAAAGACTGCGAGATTGGCAGAAAGATTAATGAAAGACTGGAAGATTTATGGAAAGACTTTGAGATTGATCGAAAGATTGATGAAAATATTGCAAGATTGTTCGAAATACTGGTACAGAAGAAGAGAATGGCAGATAAGTCTATCATCAGAGCTGGCTTCGTACATTCCATGTCTCAAGGGCCAGTACGGCTGCCGGCTTCAAGAAACAGACACATATGATTGAAGGGTTAGTGGTCCATAACTGATGAGTACCTTCAGGTACATTCGGCAATCCTGAGCCAGAGACTGCCAAGCAACCTCCTGAGTCGAGCCAAAGGCTGCAGACCAATTCAGAGTTAAACAGAAGGACCCTCCACCCCCCAGAATCAAACTGCTCCCATTTAAAGTGCATCACACCAGATTCATCAAAACATCACTACTATTAGCTTTCCCTACAAATTCTTTTACACAATGTGTCGAAATATACTGCTAGACTTGGAAATAGCTACAACCTCTTTCCTGTTGTGTAACACTACTAAACCATCACAGACTGCTTGACAGTATAAATGAGAAGCGATTAGTCTTTCACGCATAGAGTGTGTGGAGGAACAGCAGGTGAATGATCCACTGACCATGTTCATTATGCGGAAAATTTATTTGGTCCGCCGATTCCACCCACACCTCCTGAACGGGAGATTCTAGCGGTAGTAGCCGAGACTGCACGTCCCGAATTTTATGCCGCATTGGTACCACTGTTCAACAGTACGTTGGAAGAACTCATGTGCGCCGCAATCATAATCGAATGTAACTCGTACCAAGCGCGCCACGTCTTGGGCGATGCACGATGGCACTGCGAGCACACGAGTGGAAACTGGAAAGAACAAAATGCAAGTCAAAGTGATCAAAATTCCAAACATTTCGGCCAACACCAGGACAAAATACTGGCAAGCAAAAAGAAAACAGCGACGTGACCAGTGCGGGAAACAAAAATCACAAGTGGGATAAAAGCAAACCCCCACCACGACCATGCCGGTACTGTGACGCTGAAGTGTATCATTGGCACAGCCAGTGTCCCAATAACCAGCATCTGAATCGCGCACAAGAGAATGCAAGTAGGAAGCAAGGAAACGGGAAGCAGGGGTAAGGGGGCCAGATGCTCCTGACACCGCAGTCCCGCTACAACAACTGGATTTGACACCACAACAAGCCTCATAAACCTAGGTTGGTAGCAGCAAATCACAATTTATACACATACTTGTTACTGTCAACGTCGTCGACACTGTCATGCCTTGGTCGACACTGTGGTTTCACAACCGCATTTTGTGAATACCAAAGATGTCACACCTACTAACCACGTGATTAGACTAGCCACTAACCAGCACAGTATCACAGGTCCAGGGCAAGCAATAGTAACCGTACATGTGCGGGATATCGAGACCAAAACAACAGCCTTAATTACGACGGAAATCAGAGAAGACGCATTTCTTAGAGTGCCGTGGTTAACGGAACAGAACCCTATTGTCGAGCCCGCAGTATGCCGAATACATTTTGGTACGAAATAGTGGCGCATTGTGTATAATTTATACCGGCACCCAGATGATATCCTGCCCACTCTATCCTTAGGGGAAATAGATAACAACATACAGCCCGAACACCAGGCAGCGTTCCACCGGTTGTTAAACGGAGACATTTTTGCAATGCATGACGCCTTGCATCATACGACAGTTGAGGAACACGAGATCCCGTCAGAAGGGTCTGTACACCTCTGCAAAGTTACCTGCCACACCAAGCTTGCATTATTAGGCAACAAACTCAGCATATTCTGAATTACGGTGTAATTTAACCTAATGATAGCCATTTAAATTTGGCAATTACATTTGCACCGAAAAAGGATGGTACCTGGAGAATCTGTGTGTGTTTCAGGCCGATCAATCAGGTGACATGTTGTGAATCCCTGCCATATATCAGTGTGAAGGACGTGATTAACTCATTCAGCCAAGCAAAAATTCTGACCTCGCTATATCTGAAAAGTGGGTAGTGGCAAGTTCTCATTAAATTGGAGGACCAGGCGAAGACAGCTTTCAGGGCCGCTGATGGGATCCACTTTTGCGCAATGCTATTCGAACTTAAGTGTGCACCCGCCGCCTTCCAGATGATGATGGTCCGAGTTCTAGACTGTCTCATCGGCGACTATACGCTCGCATACCTGGATCACGTGGTCGTGTGGTCAACCACTTGAGAAGAATATCTGCACCACTTGCCAGTTGTATTGGAGAGCCAAGCCAAAAATGGCTTGACTTGCGCAATGAGAAAATGTCACATAGGAAAATCCAACTTGGATTTCCTTGACCACATCGTGGACGATGCGGGAAACAAACCAAATCAGGAACAGCTGAGGTAAATTGAGAAATATCGGACAACGTGCACACGAAAGCAACTCAAATTTTTTTGGAATTATCAAATGGCTCCGAGAACATGTTGAGAATTTTGCCGTCATCACAGCCCCACTGACGGATTCGTTATCGCCACAACAGTGCTTTCAATGAAACACTGACATGGAAAAAGTGTTCGAAGAAAAATTCATATTGTGTCCAACCTTAGCTAGGTATGATCCTAGCTGGCATTTATATATGCAAACTGATGCTAGTCAGGAAGGCCTAGAGACTGTATTGTACCAGTGTGACGACGACGGAGAAAACCACGGTATTGATTTCGCAGGCGCCAAACTCAGTCCCACAGAGCGGCGATACAATGTAAACGAGCAGGCGTCCTTGTCCATCACCTGGGCCATTAAGAAATACAGGGCTTACTTGGAGTACCAGAGATTCACACTACGTACTGACAATCGATGCCTAGTGTGACTGCATAAAATGTGCGAGGCGAGAAGTTAACTAACCATGTGGGCACTACTGTTACAGGCCTAGGATTTCATTGTTGAACACGTTCCGGGAAAACAGATTCAGCTGGCAAATGCACTGCCATGCTCCCCCAGCACTGACAGCAAGACGACGCACAAAGTGGGAGGAAATAATGCCACTGGTCATGCAAGAGCCGTTCCAGGAACTAAATGTGCAACAGCTGGACGTGGTACACAATGACATCCTGATTAGTGAACTATACCACGACCCAATTTTGATATATATTCTTTATTTGGGTGAATTGGAGTGAAATATTTTTTGTAATGTATTATTTAATGTAATACTTTTTTTTTTCTTTCAAAATTCTAGTTTTATTGTTTTTACTATTTAAACTTCAATCACAGAAATTGTAACTTACTGATGTACTTACATATCAGATCTTCTTACAATTTACCTATTTCTTTACGGTCTTCAATAATTAATCAGTCTAAATAACACCCTCTGATTTTTCCATACACTTATGGCTGTCACGAGTTATGCCACACTCGTTCTCAGTACTTGCATATTTGAGGACAAAAGCCATTGTGAACACGCTGTTCTAGGATACCAGTTTATTCACAAGACATGTATATTGAAATAAATGCATATAAATTTCTGATCTCCCAAGAATCTATTGAAAATGAACTTCATACATAGTAATAGAAGCTGCACGATGCTCAATCAATTTTTGACCACAAAGTGTGGTCAAATGTAAGCTTATGGGGGTATCATTTTATTCGGAAGATACTGCCTATTGATTTAAATGGGAAATACGGTCGCGCAAGCAAGCGAGCGTGCCCCCCCCCCCCCCTTCGGTCGCCGAGCGCCTAACAAGCCGTCAACCACCTTGGGGCTAAACCGAGTACCGCCGATTATGCATGAAGCCAAGCGGCCAGGCAGAGGGTAGCTACCCCCACCCCCGGCCTCGCACGAGAGGGACGTCATGAGGCGAGGTCATACCTCCCTCTAGTTGAGTTGCTGTGGGATGAACATCACACTCGTAGTAGCTCACTCTCCAGGAACTGCTCACACGTTGAAACCAGCGAAGGCGAGGTGTGTGTGTGTGTGTGTGTATGTGTGCGGTGGGACTGTTTACAGCCCAGATGCGGTGCCTATCCGTAACTAGTCGCGTCCCCAGGTGGCACATTGGGGATTCCCAGGTTCTGGGATGGCTGGGAATTACCAAATACCAGCTTGTGGACCAAGAGGCTGGCTCAACAGAGCCGTCGTCGTGAGCGTCGGGAACCTGGGTGGATCAGTTGAAGATGTAAGTAGCACATCGGCTGGAGGCGGCCCAATGCTCAAGGCGGGGGGAATCTCGAGGTGCTGAAACAATGCGAAGTGTGGTGAACCTCCCTTCTGCTGGATTCTACGGGCTGTCGACTGTGGATGTGTGAGGAATGGAATTGAAGAGCACCGGACCTTGGAAGCACCCCGAACTCAGCCTTCGCGCCCAGGCTAGCGGTTCGCCCCACTATTGCATAGCTCCTGGAGTCCTCAACGGAAAGATGAATTTTAGGAGGAAGAGGGAGGGATGGCTCCCCGACAGTGATTCTCCCCACCTTCACCTATAGCGCGGTGCTCCTGGCGTCGGCACGGACGAGAGAAGATAGTGTCGGAGCCATGGCATGTTGGCCAGGTTTCTAACGCACTCGGCGAGAAGTAGGGAGACCCTGCAACAAATACTGCTGTCGATGATGTTATTCAGGCAGCCTGCGCAGGAGAGCATGGACGGCAGTACCCAACTTAAGGGCGCGTGCCCCAAACATGCGCCCACAAACCCCGCCCCCTCCCTACTTTTGTCGGATTAAACCGATATTGAATCCATACCTGCTATTTCTAGTAGCATTTTCATTAATGTCCCTACAGTTTGTCTTTTCTGTTGGTATGATATGGGTTTTACTGCATCTGTGCGGGTTCTACCATACCCCTTCTGGAAAATAGTTTACGTTATAGGTACACAGGGAGGTAGTCATGGCTTTAAATGTCTGGCCATAGCTACTCAATCCCTCTTGTCGAGATGTACGCCTCCTTGCACGAATTCTCTTCCTTTTAGGTGTAAGGGGCGCAGTCCTGAGATGCATTTAGCTCCTGTCCTACTCTGGGTGCACACCGAATACTTAGAAATAGGGTCGGCTTAGAAAACGGACCGCGAGTTATTTCTTTCTCCAGTAGCTCGCTCTAACATTTCGTGTGCAGGAGCCTTCTACTGCTCAACAGTCTTCGGCAGCCACCAGAGACTGGTACCATTGACGTTACCAGAGGCTCCTGCAGCCTTTACCAGAAGACCCATTGCAGTCACCAGCGGATTCATTGTCGACAACCATCACCATCTATCAGAAGTTCTTCTTCTTCACCAGACCACACCTTCCGCTGCTGCTCCTCCTGAAACAGTGGTCGCCTCTACTTGCTGGTAGAGGCAACTACACCCACTTCTCTTAAAGTAGTGGCTCCCCTTTTTCTACTGTCTCTTCTAGACGCCTCTTCAATAGTGTAGCTGCGACCGAGTTATCATAGCTGTCGACGCCACTAGTTATCTTATGTAGTTTAGAAACGGGTCACCTATACCTATCTGGCGTAGGTTACTTCCATTCTAATTCTCTGCTTGTCTAGGAGGTAGCACGCGTAATTTGTATTTATTATGTTTAATAAATACAGTTTGTTCCTTTCCCGACGAATATATGTTCTAGAGGTATTTCCCTTGAACACTAGCAGCATATTATACTGTACATTGTCGACCGAAACCAGGTTTTATTACTACAAACCATAGAGTAGAACTGCTGAGTCCCTTCAGGAATCCGTACGTCTGAAACACATACCATTCGACGGCCACCCATTCTAGATCGTTGGGGAGAGAAGGATAGAGCCCTGACCACTAGAAACTCATCAGGCAGGGGTGAGACAGTCACCTTGAGTTGTGTCCTAGAACAGCGCTTATGGTGCCAGCCGGGATATTTGTTCGAGACTGACTGACTGCCTACCTTTGTTGCGACCTACACCCAATAGTAGTAGGAAGGCGTCCCACACGATTCATCGCTCTAGGTCTGCACGCCACGGCGGAAAACTGATTAGAGCACCGAACTCGTGCCATCAACTGCTATTGGACATACAGTAAGATAGGGAACTGCCTCACGTCGACAACGATCAGCAGGTATCTAAAATTTCAATCCAACTTCAATGCCTTTTGGTAGGAGGCAAGGCTCGAAGAGGAAGGAGCAAAAGGCGGCTTACATCGCCACCAAGCAAGAGTGTGTACTAGCCACGCCTATTCATAGTAGGCAAGCCGAATGGGATCGAGCATCTCTCACTAGTCTCCTGGAGAGGCCTTGCTTTCCAGTATTTGAATATGTTTATTTCCCAGCGCGCACACACGTTACCAGAGAATATCACCTAGTAGTATGAGGTCTTGTACAGGTTACTGAGGTAAGGTACAAAGCAGCCAACCCCAGATTGTGGAGCCAGTAGTCAACATAGAGGAGTCGACGGTACTGTATTAATCGGCACAGTATCAACGTCCGACAACCTGCCACCAGCTTCACCAGTTTCGGCCAGTCTGCATCAGCTTCGCCACCACCGACTGAAGCAATCCCTGGTAAGGCAGGTAGTACAAAATCAACCTGAACGCTGAACAAACCAGTTGCCATCCCGGAAGGGAGAAACTTCGTTCCTAATCGCCAACGACACATCCAGTGAAAGTTGCGAGCACGAAATGTAAAATAAACAAATAATTAGTGAACCACCAGCATGAATGGTCTAACACTACCAAAACCACATTGAACATGCATTCAGTTCATAACAAGGCATGCATCAAACTACTATTTTCTTCAGATCTGTAACAAGTCCTGATTGTCACTGGGATAGTTTTATGACAACTACCTGTCAAGTTCTCATGTTACTGAGCACTTCACTTACTTTTCGGCGGTCTTGGTCTTCGCCAATCTTCCCCTCTGCCATAGTGCGGCATGGACTGGTTACGGCCACATGAACTTACACATGGGTGTCCATGGTGACTCCTTATACCAGCCAGGTCATGACTGCTTTGGCGGAACGAGGGGCCATAAGTCGACGGGGTTCAGCATGTAGAGCTGTGACATCGTCTGCAGCTGCAATTATTGGGGAGGACATTGGTGCAAGAGACGATGAGGCAGTGTGAGGGAGTGGCAGAGTACTGCCCTCCACCTCGATTGCTGACATTCCTTCACGAAGAACTTTGGGCTGCTGGGCATCGATGGTCGCGATACCCGGATTGGTGGCTAGAGGGTGGGATGGCCCTTCGACCTTGGCGGATCACATGTTGAACCAGATAGTGTCCTCTCGGAGAAGCGAGGGTTGTAGGTCGTTGGGATCCTGCATTGCAGAAGATTGGGGCAGAACACTGACATCTGCACTGCTCGACATTCCACCACCTGGACTCATCCGTTATATGGTATAGTTTAATCTTTTGAGCCTGGAGTAGCTTTGCTCCTTGTCGTTTTCGGAGCTTGGCCTGCGAAGTGTTTGGCTGTATTCCCTATCCCTGAGAATTCACCAGGACACGTCGTTACATCTCGAGGTTCATGCCTCTTGATTAACCCTGCATCGATTTCAGGAGATACCCTTATCGGATTAGGGTCTGAGGCCATGAAGGCTCTTGGTCCTAGGCCTCTGTCGACTGAGGCCGAGCATGACGTCGTCGAGCCGAGGTTGTGGTCTTCACAGGGTGATTTAGGGCCGGCTGGTTCATTCATACCTGCAACTTCTGGAGACAGATTGGGGTACGGAGAGGGTAGCATTGAGCTGGCTACCTTCCCAGTTAATCATTGTTCCTCTGTTTCCTACCAGTTGTCCATAGTCCAGGACGCAATGCTGCTGAAGCAGCCATGGTTGCCCCAAAATAATTGCTTCCCCAATATGAGTAACCAGTAAGTTAACCTGGGATGTCTTGCGATGTACCCCAATCATTCATCTTATTTCTTCTTCGACCTTAAGGAAGAGATCTGGTTGTGCTAGCCTGACTTTTCTTCCATCGGGGGTCAGTCCGACTTGTTGGTGGGGCATGATCAAGTCGCTCCTGATAAAATCACACATGGCAGCCGTATCTAGCATCACCGCTATAATTTGGTTGTTTATGTGGCCCTCTACACAGGGCGCTTCAGGGGAATAAAGCTTTTTTTGTCGAATTCTGGAGCATGACTGTGGCTTCTCCCCGTTCCTGTTCCTCTCTCTTTTTTTTGGATATGTCGGTCCGTGCAGTACCGGCACTTTGGAGGCATCCGGTAGAGGGAAGGGAGGTCACGGTCGGGGTATCAGGAGGCATAGGGGACGATCAGTGTTCTCCCCTCCTTCCCCTTGTAGACCCATGGTTTAGCACAGCCTACTCTTTATAATCGTGCTCTGTTTGGTGGGCTTGTTCCTGGAGTTCTTTGGTTGACTGCAGCTTTGGGGATTGTAGAAAATTACACAGCTTCAGTAATAGCATTCTAGCTATGAAGTGTATACAGTTTTCTTCGCTCTTCATTTCAGGGTAAAGGCACTGACATATTCGTACCTTGTGCTTCATAAATAGTTCAGCCTCTTCGTCCATGGCCTGGATATGGCTACATAATTTGGAAGCTATACCGAGCATTATTTCTTCGCCAGTAAACACAGTCGCCAACCGACTGAAAACGGTTTCCATTTGGTTATAAACTAGCCATAGTGATTCCACCATCCTAGCGCTAGGCCTTTAAGGTGGGTATGGGGGTTGCTCACTCATTGTTTTGTTGGGAGGTCAGTTTCCTTGAATTCCTTCTCACGTTCAGTGGTGAACATAACCGGGTCACGGGGTCGCCCCGCAAAGTCTGTGATCAGTATTACAAAATTGTTTCCTTTGCCGGGTGTCCTGCAGCCGTTTCTCGCTGAATCAATAATTGTGACCTGCGTGAACGGGGTGTGTCGGTTTGCCTACACCTCTCACACTGGTATGCTATACCTGGTCCGGTAACCCTTTCGTCGGGCCAGCCTATAGACATGGTGGTAGGGCTCACTAGTGGTGGTGCAGCATATCTTTTTTATTCAGTTTCCTGGACATGTGACTTGGTTACACAAACTTGTCTGTAGTGTCCGACAGGCTTCAAACCTGCACCTGGCTTCGTCCCTCCACCCTAGGCACATATGGTGGAACGAGTTGCCACAGAAGGTGCATAAAAAGTGAAACGTGCCATTTAAATGACATTCGGAATGGCTACATTATAGTGTGCCCCTTCGCCGGTACTAACTTCAGCATCAGATATTTTGATGCTATGGGCTCCATGGGGTGTTCAGACGACTCCCCGAAGTCTGTTTCGGTTCCCGGTTGACTAGGTCTCTGGGTCATGCTGGTCTAGTTCTGGTGTTCACTACTCACAGTTAATTACGCAGACACCCCAATTTGAGCTCCAGAAAATCACTCGAGGCCTGCCAGGTTAGAAATTGATGCACGGGCAACATGGTTTTGGTAGCGTCAGACTATTCACACTGGTAGTTCTCTAGTTATCCATTTAGTGCTCGCAACTTTTGCTGGATGCGTTTGTTGGCGACTTGAAACAAAGTTCCTCATTACCAGGATGGCAACTGGTTTTATCTATGTGCAGATTGATTTTGCGCTACTTGTCTTACCAGGGATTGCTTCTGTCGGTGGTGACGGAGCTGCTGCAGACTGACTGGAACTGGTGGCAGGTTGTCAGACATTATGCACCGGGAAATAAATTTATTCAAATACTGGAGAGGAAGGCCTCTCCAGAAGACGGATGAGAGACGCTTGGCTTGCTACTAGTACGCGGGGCTAGTACTCTCTCTTGCTTGGCTGCAATATAAGTTGCCTTATGCTCCTCCCTCTTTGAGCCTTGCCTCCTACCAAAAGGCATAGAGGTTGGATTGACACTTAAGATATCCTCTGATCATTGTCAATGCAGGACAGCTCCTTATCTTGGCGTACCTCCAACAGTAATTGATGGCATGAGTTTGGTGCTCTGTTTAGTCCCCCTCTGTAGCGTGCAGACCAAGAGAGATGAACAGTGTGGGCCACCTTCCAACTACTGTCAGGTGTAGGTCCTTAACAGAGTTCGGTAGCCAGTCTCTAGCAAATATCCTGGCCGGCACCGTAAGCGCTTTGGTAGTACACAACTCAAGGCAACCTATCTCGCCCCTGTCGCATGAGTTTCTAGTGGTCAGGGCTTTGCCCTTCTATCTCCAGAGGTCTAGAACGGGTGGCCGTCGAATAGTGTATGTCTTGGACGTCAGGATTCCTGAAGGGGCTCCACAATCCTACTCTGGTTTGTACTATTATCGAAATCCGGTTTCGGTCGACAACGTACAGTATAATGTGTTCCTAGTGGTCAAGAGAAATACCTCTAGAACAGATACACATCAGGAAAGGAACAAACTGTATTTATTAGACGTAATAAATACAAGTCACGCGTGCTACCTCCAAACCACACAGAGAGTGGGTACGGAAGTAACCTACGCTTGACAAGTGTAGGTGACCTATTCCTAAAATACGCAAGATATCTATTGGCGTTGACGGCTATGACAACAACTCAGTCACAGCTTCTCTATGCAAGGAGTATCTAGAAGAAACAATATTAAAATGGATGCCACTATTTTAAGAGCAGTGGGCGTAGTCGTCTCTACCAGCAAGTAGAGGCGACTGCGATTCCAGGAGCACCAGCGAAATGTGTGCTGAGGTGAAGAAGAGCTTCCAGTAGATGGTGGTGGTTGTCAACGACGACGCCTCTGATAGTTGCAGTAGAAACCTCTGGTGACGGCAATGGGGCTTCTGGTAAAGTCTGCAGGAGAGTCAGGTTGCTGCAAAGACTGTTGAGCAGTAAAAGGCCTCGAAATATTAGAGTGAGCGACTGGAGAAAGAAATAACTCGCGAAACCGGTCAAACACGGACATTTATATCCCAAAGGTCAGGCGCAACGGCAGGCTGCGGTGGGAGGTGTGACATCCCTCTCATACGAGGTTTAATCCCAAGGCAGTTGATGGCTTGCAGGCGCTCAGCATTTTGAGGAGGGGACGTGCTCGCTGGCTTGCACAACCATATTTCCCACGTGTTTGGAACCGCTGTCCAGGGTTGTGGCGATCCAAGACACGCGTGTAATGAGTTACCAGGTTTGACTCTCCCCTGGGTGAAGTAGAAATAGTTGAGTCAGATAAGCCGTCTTAGTATTATACAGGAAAGCGGTACGCATCAAGTTAATTCTCAGTATCTGAGTTATTGCTTGAAGGTATTAGGGCTCTCACAACTCTTGTACTCGTAGCAGGATTCAAAATCTTTGTTGTGTGATGCTGCGTGTACTCCAACTGGTTTGCCTTGCAAATTATTGATGTGACCAGCTATGGCTTGTTTGGTGTCTGCTCTGTGGCCATTCATTCTCTGCCTTAGTGTGTTGGTGGTGAGGCTGAATACATTTTACTGGTTATCGTAATGAAGTTATATATCAAGTCTACCATAAAAAATTACTTTTTTTTTTTTTTTTTGAAAGAATCAAAACTACAATAGTAATATTTATTTTATTTATTACTGAAATATTTTTGTACACTATACATATCATTCCAAAATTGCAAAAAGTATTCTAAATGCAGTTTATACGTATGCACACACCATCAAATGATGTTCAATATAAACCATACAACTAAAAAACATAATTCTATATGTACCAAATTCCCTTAACAATCCAACCAAATACAGCCAACTCTTGATTCTGTGACCTCAATAATAGCAAACCCTATTAAATAACAAACCTTTTTGGAGAAATTGTAAATAATTAGGTTAAAAAGTTTGAAAATTGGAAGTAACTACATAGAAAAATACATTTCTTGCATTTACTTTGGTTGCTACTGACTGTGATTCTCTTCACGAATGCTGTAGTACTCACAAGTCAGATATTAAAACAAACACCACCACAGTAGAAATTTGACTCTGTTGACACCCCCTCCCAATGTCATCAATATTTCCCCATGGGCGACTGCCATATGTCACATGCCAGAATTAACAATCCATTGTCATTTTGCTCTTGTGTATGCTAGCCTTGTTTTGTGCTTGTGCTATTACCACCTGATTTATGCACCGTTTCTGGATTTTCCTTGGTTTTGATTACTACGTACTCGACAATTTATTACAAAAAATTGAGAATAAAAAACATTTAATTTTAACTTGGGATATTGAAAGAGGAAACTTTTACTGCTCCGCATACATTATGTCTCCTGTCAGTAGACAAGTATAAGCAATACAGGATCACAAGACAACAGGTGAACAGTATCAATCGGGACAGCATGCAAACAACCTTGCCATTGGAGGGACAGCAACCCAGAGATCTTCCCCTTGTTTACTTTGCACATGGCTCCAGAGTATAGATGGCAACCATCCAAATTGTCAGCAACTGTTCAAAGTTACAGTTTTGACGCGTGATGTCTTCTCATCACTATTAAATCAACTTCTACTAAACAGTGCGAACCACTTAGCCACGCACACCAGAGTTTGATTGGCAATACAATTTACCTGACATCAAGAACATGTACTGTCTGCCCACTTGTAAAAGACGCACGCTCCATGCCCGAAGAACTGTACTGCTCACTGGCCAAGCCACAGAGACTGCATCAAGGTCACCTAGTAATATGGCACACCACCAGATGGCACCACTAGTATGAACAGCAGACATGCAGCAGCTGGATCCTGAGCTGGCCAGTGACGTCACAAGCCCAGAGGATCCAATATCGCCACCCCCCCTCCAACTGACTAAGGGTGAGCCAGGAAGAGTATCAACACTGGGACACGTCCCTTGGAATGCCAGTGTGTCCTGCTCCTTCACCACACTCCTGGTGCCGATGGAACCATCAGCTCTGCCTGGTCTTCACCGTGCTTCTGGTGCCAGAATCCAAGGCTAGAGATACCTTTTTTCCCCTAAAAAGTTAAACACCAGTTTAAGTCATCAAATGCTTAAACACATTCCGATCCCTTCAGGATATCAGCGTAGCATTAGAGTTGAGTTATTTTCACAGAAGCTTTATTCTACCTAACCCATCAGCCTAGAAACAGGTCGCCTTTCACCTATCTAACGTAGCTAGCTTCCGTTAAGCTCTCGTTGATGGAAGGAAGTGCAATACCAACATGTTTATTATCGTACCGAAATAAACAAGTTTTAGTCGACTTAAGGATATTTTTCCCGTAGCACTAGAACCCTTCCTCTGTAGACATGTCCCGTCGAAGGACAGCAGGCGACACATACACCTACCTTGGACGGCCACCCTTTCCGTGCACCCTGGTGTACAGAACGGTAGAGCCTCGACACTAGGTATCCATCCCATTGGGGTTGGACTGTTGGTCTGTGGTTTGCTATTTCCACCATGCTTCTGGTGCCAAAAGGCGTACTGTACTTCCTCGGGTCCGAGGGGACAGATCCTTCAGGGGAACTCACCCACGTATTGGGACAGTCAGGTGGAGTACAACCTGACTCTCTGTGTCCACCACGCTTCTGGTGCCGGATGCTGAGATAGGGGACGGCTTCCGCCTGGCAGCTACGGTACGTGGAAGTAAACCTTAGAAGGACTAGCGTTACCTGCTCCACCCCCCCCAGTCTGATATTTGTGTGATTCTTTCCTCATGCCCTTCTCCCGTCAAAGTGGAATCCATAACAGGATAAAAAGAGCTGATATTATCTCTAAGTACCAACTGGGACTTAGCCGCCTCCCAGACAAACTGGCGAACCTCAGTACTCAGGAGAGACCCGCATCACCAGTACCCGAGCTCCTAAAATCGCCCATCAAACTCTACGGTGTAATTTACCCTGTTTCATAGCATACCTGAGTGTTCAACATAATTTGTACAGAATAGCTAACTTATGGTTTAGGGGTATCCCGATCACCAAACCTACTTTGAGTAGTCAGTACCCACAGACACCTGCCCACCAAGCTCCAGAGCCAGCGATAGCGCTCCTCCGTCCGAACCACCGCACGTCCAGCAGCCATCGCCAGTCACTCAGAGTCACCCTGTGAGAGTGGTCCCACCAAAAATGAACGATAGTACTAGCTGTCCCAGATTTCATGCCCTGCCAGAAAACCACACTGCTAGTCCTGTAAACTGGTCAGGTACCAGTTCCGTGCATCAACTAGAGATCCAATCTCACCCCAGGTGTGTCCGCCCTCACACCCACCAAAACACTTGGGGCCATGATGTACCTTTGTTGCACATAGGACGTCACGCATCACGTTATTAGTGACAAAATATTATTTTTAAATTATTATTTGTGGAATGGTCTTGTACATACACATAACTATTACATAGAACATTGTCACAATACAACAGACAAGAGGAGAAAAGACTCGCACACAAGCAGTCCAGGCTGGGGCGAACTGCAGCTTGAATTGTATAGCAGTGCGGTTGAAATCAGCGTATTTTTACGAAACCATTAATGTGTTACTATTATAATAACTTATGAAAAGAAAACCTGTTTCAGACATGGTACTAATAATAATTCTAAGACATCATGCACGTTCTAAATGCTAAAACTGCTTTTTTACAATACTGTCACTCATAATATACAAGTTTGAAATGTGTAAAACTATTACAGGGACCTGCAGTGAACTTGGCTATAGACTTCCCACCAATAAAACTATAGGGTAACCTTCAAAGTGCCACAGCTACAAGCAGCAAGCACGACGGAAACAATGCACACCAGTTTAGCGTCTTGCGCGTAGTGTTGATGGGAAACTAGGCACACGCATCAGTGCCGCCCTTATTGCTCCCGTGCTTCCCTGCCTCACACATGCTAAAAGCTCCAAGTAGGCAGTGGCCTTAAGAACACACAGTAACCATCCCTCCAAGACATCTTCCCCTTACCTGGTTGGTTACGAGAGGGAGGACGTAACACTAGTGGTTAGGCAACAATCACCCTCCTTGCCAGCTATGTAATGGGGCAAACAAGGCCACTGGCTGTGCATGGTATCAACAGAAGACAGACAGGCAAAACTAGTTTGGTGTCCCTCCAAGCGGGATGTTTACTTGCCATGGTCATCCATAGCACATGACAATTTACCTACAGTCGACTCTCAATTATCCGCAATAATAGAGGGGACAATTGCCGCGGATAACCCAAAATCGCGGATAATTTGCATACTTAGAGAAAAATACAGTTTTTCCAAAACTAGTTTCCTATGGTCGTAACTGAATCAGTGTGAAACCTAGCCTATCCTTGAAATAATACTGTACTTACCCACATATTTTAGGACTAGCATGATTTCCGTACGCTATTATTTATTAACAAACAACGAAATTTATTTAAAAATGTGTAATTTGTGCACCCCTGATTTATAACTTACAAAACAGTATTCAAAGTATGTAAAATATGTGGGTAATAACGGTAGTTCACTCACGAACATTACAAGAAATGGGCAGCTACAGTTAATACAAACAACGCAGCGGGATGCAAGTGGTGTTATTCGCCGAGAGATACTGGAATCCGAAATTGCGTAAGGGGGAAGGCAGGCTGACGTCACTCGGTTGCTAGGCAATAGGCCACCTCCCACCCTCCCTCCTGGAAAGGGGAAATAAAGACTTGCTAAGCGAACTGCATGTCACCCGCGTCACACACACCCCAAAACTGTCCAGTGTGTGCGGCATAATACTGCCTGCTGTTTCAGCGCGTGGAAAACAGTGTTTAATGTGGGAAACAAGTTTCACCTTCCATTCCCAGTTCTTCAAAAAAATACTGGACTTGTTTGGCACACAATAAGCCTGACACTGGCGTTCCGCTGCACGTTTCTGGTTAAACCACTCCAGCATAGCCTTATTTGGTTCCGCATACATCGATAGTTTCATCATTTTCCTATTCGCCAATCCACTTGTCGAGTCCGCACTGCTCGCAAACTCAATAAGTTTGGATTTATTGTTTTGTATGTCCTGAATTGTTGTTTCCCCCAATCCATACGTAAATGAAAGCTGTTTTATTGCACGCCCTCCAAGTTTATTAAAAATTTTCAACTTCTGCTGTAAATTTAAAACCACACGTTTACGTTTTGCAGACATTTTCCGGTTGAAAATTAGCAAAAACAAAACTAAACGTAACTACTGACTGGCGAGATAAAACTGACACTAACCGCGAGAATGCGATACGCGGGACAAATGCGGTGGTCGGGCTATACCTGGCAGGCGGCAGCTAGGCTAGCAAGTTGTGCTGTGTTGTCAGTTCATTGTCTTGCGACATAACTAAGCCCATCGCCCCATCGGGAAAACATTTTGATGAGCATTTGCATTGATAAATAAAAATATTTCTTTCCCAGTTATTTTCAGAGAGTACCTGTTACGAATTTCATTAGTTAAAATGGGCGTTTTATTAAATAACTTTGTTCTGACAGTGTCTGAGTTGATTTCCAAAATTTTTATTTTCTGAATATGCCATAGTTAAGCTGCAAAGTGGATAACCTGCTTGTGGATAATCGAGAGTAGACTGTATTTGTTAAAGTCGGACTTTTGAAGAGAGTAAAATTGGTTCACTTAAGTGCAATTTTTTAGAAAATTCATTTATTTAAATCTTTCAATAATTAACAATTGAAAGCCACATCCTCTGATATCCCCGTAAGATTCCACTTGTGCTTGCCGTGAGGTAAACAATTCACCAGCTGTGCATAAGCATTATTTGGCAGCAATGGGGTGTTGGATATGCCCATACAGGACATAAGTTTATTCAAAAAAATTTGGTATCTCCTGTAATAAATTAATTTCTTTAATAATAAATACTTTGATTTTCGTGTACAAAAGCAATCAAAATGAACTTCCCACTTGATAAAATGCTCTGCTCAATGTGTCAACATTTTTGATAACAAGGGAAGTCAAGTGTGTATATGTTCAGAAGATATCTGCCAATGGAAATAAATTCATATCACAATTAAAAGTCATGTCGTCTAAGCCAGAGATAACTACACCGACTTCACGTTGAAGGTAGAAAAGGGGCAGGGGGGAGCTCTTCAGTGTACAAATGCTTCGGTACAATTTTAACATAACTTTTGTGTATAGAGGGGTCACGAGTGGGTCAAAATAAATTCAAATTCCAATAATGACCCACTTTAAAATAATCACTCCTTTCCTAGCTACCATAAAATGTCATAGAATCAAGATGTGACTACTGTTAAAGTAAAACCAAATGGACAATAATGTATACTTGGCACACCAAGACAGGGTAGCTTTTTGCAAGCTTTGGTTTTTTTTTTTTAATTAATATTTTTATATAAAATTATGAAACTGCCTTCACGGAAATAAATCCACGATGAGGTACAGCAGTTTAATGATAATATGCCTGTTAGCATAAGTTCTATGATAAAATTTTTATCAGTATTTGTATTTTAAACTTTGGTACTTCTGGTAATTAATGTTTAAAGTTAAAAAAAAATTTTACTTAAGTACTTAAATCTACACATCTACTTAACTTGAAATAAACATATTGCATTATTGGCACTTTGCAGGTTGTAATAGAAATTACAATGTGCAAATACAACTAGACTGGGATACATATAGTACAAAAAACTTGTCAGTTTACACTTCTGTTCTTATTTATCCTTGTTCCAAAGGCAAAATTCATGTCCTGTAACTGATGCCAGTCAGCAATTTATGCAAAAAGCCACTTACTGTTTAAATGTTCCAAAATGAAAACAAAGGAAATATTTTTAGAAAATATCCACCTTAAATCATTACATTTTAGTATTGATACCATAAAGTTCCGCATATAATATACAATAAATTGATAAAATTTGACTAGTGATGGGACAATCTGACTTGATTTGAACAATTCTGAGAAGAATTAAACAGAATACACCACATTTCTTATTAACACGCACAGTTTCATTTGCTTCTACAGATTACTGTATTTGTACTGTTCTACCATATTTTGGCATGCATAGGCCGCATGCATGTGTCGGCCGCACCAGAAATTGATGAAAAATTAAGAATAATTAATATTTCACGTATAGGCCGCACTGAATGTTGGTATTCCTGTAAATATTGTTAAGTCACTATTCCATAGAAACATAATAAATTCTGACTTAAGTTTCCCCTACAAAACATTTGTGACAGAGTTTGTATTAATAATTGCATTTTTTCCCCTCCTCCATTCCCTTCTATTTCTTCCTTCAACTTCCTTTGATACTAATGTAGTATGTTGACAAATTTCTAAATATGTTTTGGGGGTAAAATATTTTTTGCCAATATCTCTTACACATATAAGCCACACCCCACTTTTGTAGTAATTTTTTTTTGGTAAAAATGTGCAGCCTATACATGCCGAAATACAGTAATTACATTCATACTTTAGCACACGAATTTTGTATGAGTGGTTTTTTTTTTTTCCATGTGAAATGTAAATTTTCGTTAGAGAAGTTTATAAAATAGCGGAATTTCTGCAGCAGATTTTTAAGTTGTGGAGGTTGGTTAAACTATGTTTTTAGTCAAGGCGTACTATGAGCTTTCGTTCTCAAGGGTAGCCATAGTTGTGCAAAGTAACCAATTGCTTCTAGTACCAATGCAGGGGACAATTTTACCATGATGAAGAATTAAGCAAACTAAGCCAGTGTTTAATTTTGAGTATGAAAATTTCAAGAGGCAGGAAAACTCTCAAAATAACATATATGATGAAACACCACACATGTCCGCAGAAAGTTACACGTAGTTAAAATCACAAAAGAAACGATTAAAAAATACTTATGTGTTTTAGGCTGTACAAAATCTGAAGAATATTTAAAACATATTCCATTCTGTAACATACTTGTTGGGCAGTATCAACAGGTTGAATAAGGTACAAAAATTTACAACCTTTGCCTAATACAGTTATATTGTTGTCAATAGAGATGTGCCATTCGATTTCTCGATTCTATTATATATATATATATATATATATATATATATATATATATATATATATATATATATATATATATATATATATATATATATGATGTGAATTACTGTATCAGCCATATTTATTATCAAGAAAATACAACTGCATTGTGCAAGAATAGCTTTACAGCATTTTCCAAACTTGTGAATGTAACTGTAATAAGA
This sequence comes from Dryococelus australis, assembly GCA_029891345.1. NCBI lineage: Eukaryota > Metazoa > Arthropoda > Insecta > Phasmatodea > Phasmatidae > Dryococelus > Dryococelus australis. The sequence goes on from CM056993.1 coordinate 22,949,529, forward strand.
GTCACATTACAGTGGATTTTCGATTATTTGTGTCTGTTATTTATGTTTTACAGTATTTTAAGTTTATTTACTTTGGTCCGATCAAAATTTTCATATAAACAATTCTAACTGCTGACCGCATTCAACGATTGCCAACAACAATTTGCTTTCCCAAAACATATGTTCAAAACAGACTGTACATTCACCAAATACTGTGCACATCAATTGTTTTTGAAAATTATATGAATGCAAAACAATACAGATAGTTAACAACTGGAACTATTGATAGAATTGTTTACTTCTCTCAGCATTTTTTCGGGTTATATCGACTATGCTTATTCTTCTCCTTATGTGTTTACTGCACTGGTAGGTTGGCAACAGTGAAATGCATCTCTTATTCTAATTCTTCTTACACGATTACTGTACTCATAGGTTGGCAATAATGAGAACAAATCAGAATCTCGCACACTATGTCCAATGATCAACTACCTTGTTATTGTAAACTGAATTTAGTATAAAATTACATGTAGGTAAAAGACCCGGTATTTTAACGGTGTGATTATTATTGGAAACAATCGGTTGCGGGTATTGTTAGTATTATAAACATGGGTTTCCAAAACCTCTTGGCAAGTAATGATTGGCAAAAATTCTCGCAATTATCTAAGTTATGGTAATTTGACCTATGGCTCAGCCATTGAAGCAACATTGGACAAAATAATTCGAATAAATAAAAATAAAATTTTTCTCTATTTCAAGAATTAATTTTTTAATGTAAACTTTAAAACGAATATTTAATTATGAAATTACTTGAATAGTTGTTCTTAAAGACATCTTTAGGATGTTGGTTTAAAGAAACACGAATTTTGACGTTATGTACACTCTTTCTCAACTCATCTGGACCCCAAGACTCAAGGCCCCTGCATTTTTATGAATCAGGCTAAAGTTACTGTAGAAAAAGAACAATTGCTAGATTTGTGAGAACATTTAAAAAGTTGTTCATGAAACTATTGGTATAGAATAACAAAAAAGTATCAAGTTTTTAGTAAGAATCGAGAATCTGAATCACAATTGGGAATCGTCCCATCCCAAGTTGTTAGTAATGAGAATCAAATCAAGTCCAGTACCAAAAATTGTCAAACGAATATTGAAATTGAACAGAAAATAAGTATCCGTACAAATGTGGAACTGTCCCATCACCAAGCCTAAACTCAAAAGTTCAAAACTGTTGACAAATAACTGCTGTATATAAACATTTATTGTGTTATTACATAAAACTTTTGCAACATGAATCAAACATTACAGGCATTACCTCTGTTCAAGGCTTTAACATAGTCAAAATACAGAAGTTGCAAGAATACATTTAACATACAGTACTTTCCACCACTAAAACAGCAAGAGAAATCCAATTTTTATCATCATAAAACTTTGTAACATTTTCAAGGAGAATTGTCTTAAATTTTAGATGATCATTAACATTTATACTATGATTTCCTTTCTCTCTCTCTCTCTCTCTCAAAAAAAAAACCACTTTAAGTGTAAAAGGTTGTAAGAAATAAGGTACCAATACTGTTGCAATGTAAAAATGCTAACAAAAATTGCCCGAATTCACTTTTGACACATTTGATATTGACATTGCCCTCACACTCTGCTCCACTCGGGGACAAGACTGATGATGTTCACCACTGCACCAACTGCATTACGTGCACCAGTGTGTGTGAGTGTAGTGGTCTGTTCACGCACAAATGAGTTAGGGGAACCGTTCAGTGTTCCAGAGACATGCCACCCACGAGTAAACAGCATGCTGTGTGTTTACTTCAGTGATTAAGTGTGATCCCCCAAAAGCAGAGCCTAATGCATGCCCGAGGAAGTGTTATCTCCTCTTTGCATCCCAAAAATAAAGTGTATTTTATTATTGAGTGTTCGCCCAAATGTGCTCACGTAGTAGTGAACTAAAGTACTCATAATTCTTTATTCTATTTTTGCAGTGTTTTGTCATGTGTCATTGTGTTCAAAAGGGATAACTACACTTAATATTTTATTAAAATATGCAGTCAAAAATGCTTGCAGTTCCAGCAGCTATCTTGCCAATCTAGCCACATAAAATTTTAACAGTTAACCTATTAAATTTGAGCTAATTTAATATCACTGTTTCAAAGGTCTCTTACATGTAATTTGTATTTAATTTTATAGTGTGTTTGTGTGTTCTGCATGCCTGCCCCGGCATTTACCAAGTATTCTGCTTTACGAAGGACACACAGCAACAGCGATCTAAGACTTTCCCAATGAATATTAACACTACAGAAATACGCAATTAATTTGACTAATTGTTTTTCTCTCCGAAACTACTTATGTATATTGTTCAATATATGTATTTTGTGAACATTTCCCTAGAGATGCTGGCAGGAAAATGTCAGTTATAGGCTGTTCACTGTGAAATTAGCACTTTTGAAAGCCTTGCATAAGATATGCTTGTATGCACATTGTGTATTATTCCACCTTATATAAAATTACATTGCCATGGGCCCAAATAATTTTTACAGTGCAGCTTCCATGCATCAGGTTCCTATAGATGACATGACATGCTGTAACAAGCGTACAGAAGATGACTGTGGGCTTAATGATAATGAAAGCATAGTCAAAATCTTTACATTAAGAAAATGTAGATGGAGGGGATGAGGTAGCAGGATAGTTATTAGCTGCATGCAATCAGAAGTGGTGCCCTCTTGGCGAATCACTGCTAAAGGAAGTCCCTCAACAAGTTCTTAACGTTAAAACACCTTCACTCTAAACTACAACTCTAAACTACAACTCTAAAATCCATACCAAATGTCACATTATTTACGATTCATCCTTTTCTTATAAAAAATAATAATAATAAAAGTGCACCTTGTCTATGCACATGTGTAATTTGAACCTTTTAAGAAATTTTCCTGGTTAATAAGTATTATTTTTTCAGTCCCTTCAGAAATTACTTAACAGTGTTTTACTGTATTTTGCAAAAGTGACTTCAGCACAGGAGAGCCAGGAAGACCTCTCTATAATTAAGGAATTCAGGAGACATGGGATAGCTGCAGAACAAAACCTATGAAAGAGGGGAGAGAAGGAGGAAGCCAGAACCACTACAGTACGGTTTACTTTGCCTTGCTATTTTTAACCCTAAGATTAAATCATTTACTGACATGTCTCTAGTATTTAAGATGAAAGAATAACAATTCATTTTGTTAGTAAATCCTGCAACTTTAAATGGAACCAGAGAGAACAAAATTTTTCATAAAAAATTGACACAGAAAAGAAATTGCTTATTTATACAAATAAATTGCTCATATAATAGTAAGGTGGCTAATATTTATTCCTACAATTTATACTACACTAAAATTTTAAAACAATATACAGACGACAGTTCGAGAATATAGAACTGAATATTTCCACAAACTACGGTAGTTATTCTTTAATGTACATATCTATTGCAACTAAAACAATGACATAATTTAAAAATACAATTATTTTTTAAAGGCCTACATTAAAAAAATTTAAATAAAGTTTTCTGTGTAAAATTCTTATGGACTTGCTTAGCATGCACTCCAGGGGCTATCAGTTCAATGCTGTCGAACCCAGACGTTTTGATCGCCGAACTCTTGCAGGTTCTACGAAAACATACAGATGAAATAGCAATATTAATTTAATGCAATGCAACACAATATTTCATGAAAACATGTCAAACTACGGCTTAACTCATTTACAAACATGTATGCAATTACAGTTATTTAAGTAATAAAACATATTTGGCTGTTATGTGTCAGCCCAGTACAAAACAGAAGCAATCAACCATTGGCTGTTAACAGTAACGTGAGCACTTTCGAGGCCCTAATTAATTTTTTCCCTATCTAAAACTATTTTTTAAAGTAAATATTAGAGTTGTTTCGATACCATGTACCTTACCAGATAAAACAACCTTTAAACACAAAAGAAAACATCTTTCTACAAATAATAATTCCTCATTAAAATGTTTTGCATAACATTTTCAGATGAAACCATTTGCTTTGAAATACAAGTGATGTTAGCTGCAACTATTTTGAGCGACACATACCGTATTTACTCATTTATAGTGAACATCATGATTTTTGAAAGAAGTTCCAGGGATTAAAAAAAATAAAAAATAAATAAAATAGCACCAAAAATTTGTGGCAACCTATTAGTAAGTATGGAACAAATTATTCTTTTTTACATTAATGTGTGATGATTGTTATGTTTGGGGGAACAAAAAAGTCTCCTCTTCTCTTCTCTTCTCTTCTCCAACCACCCCCCGAACATACATGGTTCGCTAGCCTCTGCCATGGAAAAAAAGAGGGATGGCAGAATTATCAACCGGCAACCATCTGGGTGTTATTACAAGGGGTTGGGGGGCTGTAAACATGTGGCAGCTCTGGTTTTGTGTGGCGTGACAGGATGCCATTAGTTGGGAGGAGGGGGGGAGGAAGGTTTCGACCTACACATAACTAAAGGGTCGCTGAGAGAGAGGAGTGATGCAAGAGCGAGAGATAAGACAACAGACAGTCCCGTCATTACCCTAAATATCGTGGACAATTTAAGGCTAATACTTCCCCTTCCTTTTTTTTCAGTGTATAGCCTGTACCGCAGAATTTTTTTTGCTTTATTTTGGGAAAAAAAGGGTGTGCTATTCACGATCAAATACTGTATCTCTTATTTTTCTTTTTCTTTTAATGTGCGGCGTATACAAACCGAAATGTGGTAATTTTTGTGCCTAAAGAAAGTAATAACCTGACTTCATTGTCTACAACCAATATGGACCGATACCATACCAGATACAGATACATTGGGAAAAGGTGAAGAATCTGCCGATACAGATACTTAGTATCTGCATCGGAACAACTCTTAGATATTGTCATGCAAGTGTATATACTTCACCGGAGACTCTAAAGTTAATGTTTTAAGTCTACAATAAAATATATTTATTGACTATTATTCCAAAATGAGAGCGCTTCAAAAAGCGCTCACTGTAATGTGAATAGCCAATAGGTATGGCCCCACTATTACGTAAACTAAGTGACTGGAATTCATAATTGAAATTTCACACAAAAAATATTTTCAATTCATTAAATATATTTCATAACAAAAAACATGCATGCATTATTACTAAAACACAAAACTGTTGCTTTCGTAATAATTTCACTCAAACTAAATGGAAATTGTTATTCATTCTTTTAATCAGTACATATTGAAGCGGAAAACATTCAAAAATATTTAATGACTAGCAGCCCACCATCGCTGCACTAGGTTTTATGGAATTATTATTAATATATATATATATATATATATATATATATATATATATATATAACTACAGATGACAACCTGTGACTACCTGCTGCCTGCTGCTACCCGTGATTACCAGTGACTATCTGTGACAACACGTGATTATCACAGACTACCCATGACTACACATGACTATAGGCTATACACGGTAGAGTGAACACTTTTGAAAGATCTCTCATTTGGAATAATAGTCAATAACAATAAATATATTTTATTTTAGCCTTAGAAGTTAACTTCCAAGTTTGGTGGAATCTGCATGCCGTGTTTATTACTTACATTGCAGTATTTACTTAACCCACGGAGCCACCTCGGCCCCATTTTGGATTGCTCTAGTCATTGCATTCCCACTTGGGATTTCTCTAACCACTAGGCCACTGTGGCTGCAATTGGGATTACCCTAGCCACTGAGACATGGCGTCCCCACTTGGGATCGCTCTACCCACTGGGCCTCTGTGGTACCACTTGATATATGCCTATGTCCATCTGGAAGAATGTAGCTTTCTAACAGAGAAAGAATTATAAGAATAGGCTCTGTATTTTTCTAGATTACCCAAGACATATAAACAAAAAAACACACATTACCTCTTTATAATATTAGTATAGAAAAGAATGAAAGAGCAACCTTACCAGAGCCCACTTGTCATATAAGATTTACACACATTGTCACGTCACATTAATTATTGTGCGATAAAACATGTACTTTATAGAGACTTATAAAAATGCCCAAGAACACTAAAAATTTGAGTACGTAAAATGTAAAATTTCTGACTAAATCCTATTCTGTTCAATATTACTCTAACACAAATCCAAAACCTAATTACAAAATATTAGTACTACGAAATGCTGTACGCAGTAAACTGCACGAAGTACAACAACCATACCCCGAGAGCTAAGGGTCGAAACGATCAGTCAAGTGGACTTTGGGGAGTCCTTAAAACACCCCGCGGTGCCCTTAACCACTACCATGTCAGACGCCGAAGTCAACGCCACCACTGGCACACTAAAGATAGAATGCACCTACTGCAATACTCTCATTATGCCTGCATAGGTTGGGCTGAAGAGATCCGAGCGACAGACTGTTTAGAGTAACGCTGTACCGCTTGCCGGCAACAGCGAACAAGTTTCTGTAACAAAATAACATGCCCCGGGCGAGGTATAAACCGCATAAGGTGCACAATGTGCAATGAACCTTATCACCACCTAAGCATAAGGTGGCCCGACGAACGAGTATCCATGCCCGGGATGGCCTACTAATGCGAGAGGGGCAAAAGGAAACCTCTCTCATTCCAGCAGATCTAAGCCTTCCCGGTTATATATTCAACCTGTAATGGCACCTGGCCATCCAGCTACCAGTAGCGATGATGATATACAAATAACTGACTTTGCAGGTCGCCAACACGAAGACCCAGTCGCTTTTATGCAGGAATGCAAAAAAGAGTTCAAAGAAACGGACCTGCCACTGAAACAATGGGTTGACCGGGTCCAACTGCATCTGAAGGGCCTCGCCCTCATATGGTGGGAAATATATGGAGAATTTTTAACGGACTGGAAACAGTTCAGTAACCGGATAGCGGCTGAATTCACGGGCGAGGAGGTGGTGGCTAGGCTAACGACACCGTTTTATAGCCAGAGAAAGGTACTCAATGAAGAAGCCAAACTCTTCATAAAAAGAAAATAATAAATGTTTCAATGTGTGTTTCCCGGCATCAACAAGGCTACCGCCGTTCGCTCCATCGGTCGAATGTTACTACCAAATCTCCGGAACGTACTCTTGACAGCAAGACCCAAGACATTGGATGAATTAGTTAATTGAGGGCGAGAAGCTGAGCAAAACTTCGCAGCACACGCAAGTCTCGAAAAACCAGTATCCACCAAAGCCCCAGAGGTACGAGCACACCCGGTTGCACCTCCTAAAGGCATACCTACCGCAACCCCTTGCACAGCATTTGTACCCAAATGTTGGTTGTCCAGAAAACCACTGGAACAAGGACTGCCCTCGGAAACCAGAAGGAGCTGCCCTTCCACCAACCAGAGTTGACAAAACGTTGTCAAACAACCCAAGTCGATCAGCTGGAAATCTAACCCCTGGAACCAAGCCGGGAAATGCAGACGCCGGGGTACGAAGTGGGCCACCACCCCGGATGTACAAAGGCCCATCCTCCAGGGATTAAGTGGGGAAGTACCAATTCCCATAGCCCCCCACAGAGGTGGAGGTAAATAATATTAGGGTACTTGCCCTACTTGACTCGGAAACCACTGGAAATTTTAACAGAAAGAATTTGTTAACATCAGACCAGCTCGCCGAACTAAGACCACAAAATAAAATAGTAAGAATGGCGCAACCTGAATCCGCCCTGGCTGTAACAGGCCGCATTACTCTAAACATAAACATTCTAAGTATTGCAACACAGACAGACATCATTGTGTCACCAACCATGTCCGAATCAATAATACTAGGGTGCCCATGGCTCATCCACAATCAATGCATTTTAGATCACTAACAACGAAGAGCCTAACTGAATTACTGTAAACTGGGATCAAAACCCAGACGACATTCCGCCAATGCCAATCGACCCGATGAGCATTAACCACAAACTCGACGAACCAGAATTTTCCCAATTAAAGGCCATACTGGATGAGCACGCCCAGGCATTCGGACAAGGACTGCTACAATAGATACGTTCCATACAGCATGAAATAATGCCAACCACTGATGTACCAGTCTACAACCGCCCATACAGAGTGTCAGCCCATTGCCGTGACATCATGGAGTAAGTCAACTATATGAAGGACCAGGGAATAGTAGAGTAATCGAATTCTCCATACAACTCACACGTGGTCCTTGTACCAAAAAAAGATGGGAAATAGCGATTTTGCGTAAACTACAAGTCGTTGAATGAAGTTACTTATCCGATCGTTCCTCCAGCTATAGACTTGTCTCATACACGAGACATTGGCAAAGCCAAAATATTCTGCACTCTCGAAATGGAGTCCGGCTATTGGCAAATTGCGGTCAACCTGGACAGTCGCAAATATACTGCCTTTAAACACCAGAGGACGAAACCCATCCAATTTTGAGTCCTTCATTTTGGCTTGAAAAACGCCCCAGCGAGTTCTGCTTCGATTATCTCGACGATGTAATAATATATTCAAACAGGTGGAAGGAACACCTAGGCCATCTTCAACAAGTATAGGAAAGGGTCGAATTACACAGAATGACTTGCAAGCTATCGAAAAGTTTCTTCCGTAAGTCTCCAATAGATTATCTGGGACAAGTCATATCACCCGAGGAAAACTTCCCCCAACAAAGTTCGATACGAGCGATAAAAAAAACGGAAGAACCTTCAAATAGACGACACAACTACTTCGAAGGTGCCTGGATCTGTGTAATTGGCTACGAGACTTCGTTCCAAATATTGCAACATATTTGTCACCACTACATCCACTCCTCGAGGAGGACTCACGTTGACGATGGGGTCCGGAACAATGACAAGCATTTTACAACTTGAAGAATAACTTCAAGAATATCCACCAGTTCCACTGACCACAAGAGGACAAACCCCTAATATTGCAAATGAACGTGTTTCAAAACAGCGTGGGCGCAGTACTGTACCAGCAAGACAAAGAATGACATCCACATGTCAGAACATATGTATCCATCTGCTTAAATGAAACAGAGCAGCGCTACCACCTTAATGAGCAAGAGTGTCTGGCCATTATCTGGGCCGTGAAGAAATACAGGTATTATCTCGAAGGTCAACACTTCATTCTACGGACCAATTCCAAGGTCCTCCAATGGCTACACGAGTCCCGGAATTCGAAGGCCAAGCTTGGCCGGTGGGACATGTTCCTTACCGAGTTCGACTTCGAGGTACATCATTGCCAAGGAGAGGAGAACGACTTGCCAGACGCTTTGTCGCGTTTCCCAACAACCGAGGAGAAAGCCAAGGAGGAAGAGGAGGAGAAAATGTCTCCCCCCCCCCCTTCCCCTCAGACAAAAGAAGTCTGGAGAAACAAATCAGTCTTCTTCAACTGCATATAACCCACCCAAAAATAATCTGAAGCCAGCAACACCCCGACACCTACTACGGGAACAGCATACATTCTCAAGAAATACCCACTACCTAAAACTGGGGTAGGAGAATTTAACCTCGAGGAAGCCTTCCTTCTGTGAGGTCACTCTCTCAGCAAAGCCAGCAACCAATTCAGCACTGGCCTTGCTGACAAGTGGGAGGGACGGTACCTTACAGTAGGCAAACAAGACATCTACTGGGCCGAAGATACTTGGGGACGAAGACGCTGAAGGAGATTCTCCTGGCCAGACCGAAGATGAAGACGAACCCCCACCCAAGAGGGATGCTCCCGATACTCAAATGGGACCCATGCCAAGTCCTCAGCCAACATCTCTCATCGTTAACAGGGCTCCCAGTTACATCTCCCCATGGAAGCCCAAGGAAGAACGACGCCGAGATGCATTTTACGTCAGAACAATGCCCTGGATGCCATGCAGCTATGCTGAGAAAATTGCAGCCAAACGCGATACAGGACCTTCTGGCTGCTCCGAAATGTCATGGCGGAGTCCACATGACCAAGAACCCTGAACTAAGCCGAATTAGCGAACGATCAGAGGCTCCTTTCGCAAGAGGGGTAGGAATTGTACCAGCGCCTATGTCACCACCAAGTACAACTCCAAAGCCAAAAGTCAAGGCCGTACCTGCTTCAACGAAGTCGACCTCTGGCTCCGACGAGGAAGAACCTGCCACGCAGGAAGTGCTCCGCCTGAAGTACCCGTCACGCAGGAACTCCCGCCACCCTGGATGTCGAGCTCGGACAAGAGTACCCTGTCCCAGGAACAAACTGTCACGCAGAAGACCCGCTCATTGGGACGTCGAGCTGCCGTCATCTTGCTATGCGAGAGGCTGCTTTCATAGAGAACGTCGATGGCACCCACTACCCTTCAACAGGCACATAACCCACAGTGGAGGTCACCATGAATCTCCCTTCCACTACCTCGCCCCAGGAGCTGGCCACCGAGACCGTTGATACCGCCCACGACCTGGTACCACGACGAGCTGTGCTGCCCGCAGTCGAGGTGGAGATCTTTCTCCCCTGCACTGTCCCCTCAGAGAAATATCCTGCTCTATGGGTAGCAACCTGTGCAGTCAGGGTGGAAGGCTTGACACTCCCCCGCACTGCCTCAATGTCCCTTGAACGAGTGCCCTCCCACTTTGTTGCGGCAGAAGCAGATGACACGACGTCCCAGGCTGCTCCAAGATGCCTGATGCCTCCACGTACCGCCAAGGCCGCCCACACGCCTGGCCGGTACCGGGAATTGCCATGGAGACCTACGAGGTATATGAGGCCATACTCTCTGCACACTGCCCTTCGTCCAAAGGGGAGGCCCGCTGAAGGTGAAACTGAAGATCGCCAGTAAGTGCACGAAGTTTGAAAATAATGTAGTAGCTGTAAACCGCTACTACGTGCACATGTCAAAAGGACTCGTTATAGACCAGTTACGTGCACCACAGTTAATTTAGCCGCAAACCAAAGACAGTGAGTGACGTAAGCAGAACAATCACATTTAGGCTAAATTAAAATTCAATAGTATCCAGTACAGATAAAATATAAAGAACCAATGAGGTAAATGAACCAGTAATTAGTCACTCAACTATATGCTAATTAATTTTTTTACAGCTGTTAAAAGCTGTACGTCAATAACTTTTTATAGACACTTTCCCCCTTACGGTTCAAGTGTTTCAGTGGCCAACAGTCCATAAAAGTAGGTAGCATTACGAATAGACGCTCACCACAGTGCCAGTGATTAAGTTGAAGACAGAGACTTCGACATTACAACAATATTTTAGCTTTCTGTATGTTTATAATGATCATCCATAAATCTGACGAGGCGTAGGCAAACCTATAAATGTCACAATACGATTTGAAAGTATATGTGACCGCTTTCATGAAGAACGCCATTGTGTAAGAATGTGTTTTCAGCACTTACAAAAGTGAACATTCCTTAGGAACTTACCTTGAACATTCCAACGAAGATACACAGTGTACAGAGGTTAGTTTTTTTTATGCTTTTCAGCATTAACTCTGAATTTATGCGTATGCACACAAATATCATAATAAGTTTTGGAAGGGTATATGTGAAGATCACCTACAAGAAAGAATGCAGTTTTGTAGGAGGGTATCTTTTTGCATATGCTTACAGTTGTATGTGTTTTTGTTTGCAATATCTTGTGCATCTACTCAGTAAACACACTGAGCATTAAAGCTCCCCAAATATGGTGCAAGATATTTTAACATCCATTTGAGTATTTCTGTGTATTGTATCCAGGGACCAACGTGCGCACAATTTGCAGCGTTAATCATGCACGTAGTGTACTCGCTTTGTTTTCGTTCAGCCGGTCAAACCAGGTATTGAAGGGCCTGTGGTTGGCCACCTCACAATCTGTCACACGTAACTATTTAGCTTGCTGACAGACACAAAGGTTCCCTGGAAAGATTTTCCTTTATCTTTCTTAACTCACTACAGAGATATCCAGAAATAGCAGTGGCGTTCCCTGCCTTTCGCGAGTAAGGCTTGAACATATTATAATTATTCTTACTTTAAACCTTTCGTTTTGACAAGCCATTGTTTCATATAATTTTTCTTTCAGGTTTTTATGTGCGATTTCCTTGTAATATCCACCAGTGCTATGCTGGTTTTTGTCACTGGCACGCATATGAATTGTAGGCTAGTAGAACACCCGACACATGTGGCTTTCTAACCCAATAATCTTTGTTCAGGGGGGGGGGGGGGAATACACACTCTTGTTGCATCAGCAAAGCCCACCAATAACCACGGCGAGAGGCAGAGAAGGACGCTAGCCTGTAAGAGGGAGAAACAATCAAGATCGCCACCCAGCCTACACCACTCCACGTCTCACACATTTCGCTTCACCGGCCGCCCACCCAGAAGCGCACAGAACACAAGCCGCTACAGCGGTCAAGAATCCCAACATTAAGGGTCCCGCCTATAAATTTTTTTTTCATGCTACTGGCTTAACACGTCTACCCAGACCTTCTATGCCTTCCAGAGAGGAGACCTACGCCTTTCTCCACCACCTTTTCCACAATGAGTCTTCATCGCAAAGGTGGAGGGGGGGGGGGGGGGGCAATTGAAGTATGCCGCTCATACATCTAATCTAATACAATTACGACTCATCGCCTAGAGTACCTCTTCCACCACTACAGACGTGAGCATCACGCTGCTTACCCTACAGGCAGCAGGAACTATGAGCGATTCCTTCTCACCTAGAGGATACACAACCCGCGCTCGGAGCCTACAAGCTGCACAGACCTCAGGCAAGGCCGAGCACCTCCGATGAGGCATGAAGCAGAATCACTGACCACAGTATCCCCACGCAAACAGGGGCAGGAGGACATTACGCCTCCCCCGCACCGGCAGTCGACAAGCTCCACTATATAAGTCCGGACGCTGCCGAGCACAAGCAGTCATTCTTGTTCCATTTCTTGCGTTATCCCACAGCACTGCTGCCAGTGTTGTGACCGCCTGAGATATTTGAAGCATTGAGTATGCCTCCTGTGGCTACTTCACCATCGACAATCAGTCAACCCAACAACCAGCAAACACGCTTACCAGCATGTTAAATTCACTTTGTCTCCTCAAGACATCTTCTTTGGACAATTTTGTAGTATTATATAGTTTCTCGTTAAGTTCTTTCTTTCCCATTCTCCATCAGAAGTCGGTCGCCTACACTGGCCAGTGTAGTAACTTTCAGCACTCAATTGCCTGGTAGGAGGTAGCACGCGTCACATGTTTATTGAGACTTCAATAAACATACTGTTGTATCCTACTTCTCAGATTTTCTCTATTAGAGTATATGTTTACCCGCTAGATACAGGTTGCTACGTACACATTTGAAGAGGACCGGGGAATTTATAACTACCGAATTAACTTCAGCCATGGACGCCCTTCAGGGGTCCATCATATTTTCACACACCCATTAGACAGCCATCTGTTGCTTCCCAAACTATCACAGCATTGCTTCCAGTGCTGGTGGGGAGGAACAGAGGAGCCACGACCACTAGCAACACCCAGAGAGGGACGACAATATCAAGTTATTGCCTTATCCCACAAAACTGCTTCCAGTGCCGGAATATACCATGGCTTGAAATCTGCCGTCCATTTTTATGTGGATGCACATCCAGCGGCAGCATTGGTGACCCAAACAGCTCCACGTCTCTCATCAGCCCGCAAAGCGTGGGGGATCAGTGGAGGCTTTACAGAGCCTGGTCAACAAGCCAAAACCTGACTTACGCTATAATTTGTGTTCAGTATTCGAGTCAAGGTGTACCCAGATCCTTGTGAGTGGAGATTTAATGCCTTTCGGCCAAAGGCTCGGCTGCATGCGTAGGGTGCGACACGCAGCGCTTCTTGCCACCAGACAGTTGAATGCACTTTATCAGCCTACACTGGAAAGGCAGGCAGAACGGAACAGCGCCACCCAACTCAGGCACGAGTCAGTATCAACTGCTCCGGTTGTGGTATTATTTGTTTCTCCGTGCATACGGATTCACCCGTCGTGCCATCCTGTGGTAAGAGGATTGTTGACCGGTACGGAAGTGAGATTAGGTTCGGATAACATCCACTTCTGGACAAACGAATCTCACCTGCGGAACCACAGCCATGGTGTGGGCTAGGATCGTTACGACTGGACCAAGTACACCACAAACACAGCAACCCAAGAAGTAGGAGTGAGTACTAGCCAACTCTCGACTCTCGTCACCTAGCTAACTCAATCACCCCAGTTTTGGTCTAGAGAACAGAATCCTTGACTGTCCGACTATTAACCCAACCGGTCATGCGTCAAACTTGTTAGAGCTTCTCTGTATACTATGATTATTATTTTATTATTTTTTGGTAGCAAAATATATTGGTTTTCTGGAGTTTTGACTTTAGATAACCCAACTTAATTGGCCATGAGAAAAATATCATCTGCTGAAATCTATTACCACAAATTCAAAAATTTGTACCTGGGGCTTGTTTACTGTGAGAGCAAATGATACCTTCACCGCTAACTGCAATAGTTTGAAATAAATAGGCAGATGCGCTGGGATCATAGGGATATATGGAATATGCACGAACTGTCCGGCAGCACGTCCAATTAATATTGTTGCTTCGATGATGTTCCGCAAATCTTTTATCAATAGTCTCGTGCCATTACACATATTAGGTACGTTTAAGTTTCATAGTAGCATTATTGGGATACCAATCTTTAATTTGAAGTATGTGGCAGCAGGCCAGAAGGATTTATGAATTATAAAATTCTTGAGGATAGTGCACTGTCCTCAACGTCGGTGACGGTATCAATTGATTTGTAATGTTTAACTTGACCGGGAACTTCTTGTTATATTTCTTCAACTGTATCGTGTCTGGGTGCTATTATTGCTCTTGAACAGAGCCAATGATAGTCTGTTTGCAAAAAATTTCCTAGATCGGGATATATTGCCTCTATAATATGTTCTAATTTATGAACTTTGTGACACAATCCAGCATCAAGTTTGATTTTAGCGCTACCACCATTTGCGTTTGCAAAAGGGAATTTTCCTTCTCCAAACTTAAGCAATTTTTATGGAAAACTGTTATCTTTGTTTTCAGTTAAATGGGCTCTCATGTAAGTGCACAAATTAAGTATTTGAACTGAACCCCAATAACAGAGATGATTTTACAATGTCTGCACGTGTTCCTTTTGCTATGACAGGAAGTGTTTGGCGAAAATGGCAACCAAAAACACAAGTGACACCACCCATGAATACATTAGAGTTTTTGAGATCTTGGAGCATCCGGTTTACTGCTTCAACATGAGCTCTATGGCTCATAGCAGTCATTCCACATAACTACTAATGAAGCTGGTAGCTGTCAGTGTAACTATCTTTTTAAATTGGCTATTTAACTAATTCAACATTGGTGTTATCTGAGGCAAACAATAAAAATAAAATGTAAAATAATTTAAAAAAATTATTTGTAATAGTGATGGACCGATACTGAAAAAACCAGATACTGATGCAGGTTCTGACATTTAGGATTTTAACGATCTGATAAGTGTAAACCAATATTTTCAAATATCATACTATACGCAGACATTTGTCACTAAAGTGTATGAGAGAAAACGGCTACCTGAAAAATTAAGTTTGCATTATGCTAAAAAAACATGCTGTTAAGTGGGATTTACTTTATGCCTGGAACATCAAAACAGCAGAAAAAAAGTGGAACATATTTACAAAATTATGGCTCGCTATAACCTATTACAAAACAAAGTTAAGGTTACAAGTAGGCACATGATGATCTTGGACGCAAAACAGTGAAAATAATTTTTTCTCTAGAAAAATTGTTAAACTTCTGCAATATTCCAACCTTTACCACTAATTATTACGAAATGTAAACATGAAAATAGTTTTTCAGGTGGTATTTCTACATAATGAACCCTAAAATTCTGTTGAAATTGCATCTTAAAGCAGAGCTCAAACTGATAATTTTGTCATTAAGTAATTTAGGAATTCTTTGGTTTCAGCTCAGATGCTATCGGCTTGTTATGCATTCATAACAACGCATTGTATGTAAATTCTGATAATTTATTAAAGTTGCAGTAATTATATTCCTGTTATGTAACAAAACAACAAGCATAGCAAACGGCCGCTTTATGTAGGCGCATCAGTCGGTCGTATGTGGCGACACATACACTGTCACCTTGCATGTTTGTCAGCAGGTGGTCGCATGTAACAAGAGCTGTTAACCCCCCCCCCCCCCAACTTTGCACAGTCACACTGCAGTTTCCTGCCTAGTTTATATATTTTTTTAACCCGACATTTATGAGAGACATGAAAGAATGAGAGGTACAAATATTTTGACCTGGAAGACACTTTGTTTGAGTGGTTTTGTGTTGAATAACATGACTTGGTACCGTCTGGTCAGGTATCTAGCGCTCGAAACAGCATCAGAGAAAGGGTGCAACTATCATTGCCCATAGGGATACTGTGTATAGTAGTTCCACGCAGGTAGTTGCCAAGCTGCCTTCTTTTATGTCCAGGCTTGGAATGCTACGGTCTTACTTCCATGGTCGGCTGACAAACAATAGCTTGGAGAAGGAAGGGAAATGCCGAAATGGGGGAAGAGGAAATTGGTTTGACAGCTGCCAAGTCTACGGGGGAAGAATAGAAAAGATAGAAAGAAAAGGGGGGGAAGGCGGCCTTGTGGGGGAATTATTTTCAGTATGTTTGTGAAATAGGGAAAACTTGTGGCGGAAGTTTTCTTGTTTTAGTAGCACCATTATGTGCAAAGTTTCTATGAAATAAATTTTATTTTAAAACTACTCCATTTCTTTTTGCATTATATATTTAGATTGGCATTTATGAAACTTTTCATGTCCGGAGATTTAAGTTATTTCAACATCAGTTTTTTGAAACTGGAAAAGGTAAAAACCGGTGTTTTTAATGTCGTAGAGGCTGTGTGTCTTTATTATTAGAACATAAAATTACAGTCGCCGCTGGAAGCCACAGAGGCAAGCTACGGAGGGAAAGACTGCACACCAGTGTTAGTAGCTTGTTCATAGAGCACCTTTCTGGAGGCCTTTCTTTTGAGAAAATAATTGCAAGAAGCACGTGGGTAAATACTGCATGTACTAATGTTTAAAATGTGCAATGCCACCACTGTTTTCTGAGGAAAATACCTGTTCCAACTAAAAAAACTAATAAAAAACCTTTTTAAAAATCGAAATTATGCGATTTGAAGTAAAAAGCTTCAGCTCCTGGCATTTCGAATCATCGAGGTTTTACTTAAATGTTTATAAGAATTTATACTTTAAAATGAATATAATGTAGTGCAAGCGCAGTTACATAAATATTATTGTCTGTTTACCATGCGTTAACAGATTTCAAATGTAGCTACCAGATGGACGCACTTCAATAGTCACCGTACCATACGTTACGAAACACAGTTGCCTGCTCACTAGCATGACAGCCCGCAGCACGTGGCCACAGTTGAGATTAGGCGAGTCTATTCGTCCAAGAGACACACACGTATTTTGCTGTGCGTTATCAGTAGCGAGTGACAGACGCAGTCAATGTCAGCAGTACAACATCAGTTGATGCACTAATCACAAGATTCACAAGTGAGACTGCTTCGCCACCAAGCATTTCGGCTTTCATGACCACATTATAGACTTTTGAAGAAAAGGGAAATGAAATCCCGGACATCTGACAAAATCCCGTGCAATTCCCGTAATTTACCAGGGCAGTGGAATTCCTGTACAATTCCAGTATTTCCTGGTTTTCCCGGTCAGTAAACACCCTGAATAATGATTTCACAATTTCAGGTACAGAATAAAAACTAACGAAAACATCCAAATTATTAACTTTATTCATTCTTGTACAATTTTTTCCACACCATATTGTCGCCACATTTTTTCATCCTTTGCAAACAGAACAAAATATTAAAAAATCCAATATGGCACCCACACAAACCAAACATTCTCCCTGAAACATTGCATTACAATAAGAAACCACAGTACTTTTTCCAGACTTCAGCGAAAAGTTATACCCACGGGATCACAGAACATAATAATCTTTGTAGTCTTCTGTTTGCGATTTCAAACTTTCGTATTCATGCAGTCGTTGCGATTTTCGCCAATATTGGCATTTATGCTGTTGGCCATTCCAACTTTTTAAAACGAAAGGTAGGTATACAACTGCTTATTGTTCGCATGCACACGTAATTGTTTTTGATTGCGAATTGAATCAGGTGTTACTTGTAAATTTGTGTATTCTTAAAAATCTAGAACAGCGTTATTTGCCTCGTATTTCGCAGTATCTTGCAAGAAGCATCACTACCCCCATGTAAACTGCGCACGACTTATAATTTTATACACAGTTTTACGATAGAAATTTCTAGGTAGGTGTGGTTCTTTAATGATCTCTTTCAATCATGCCGAAAATTGTATCCATTCACGACTGTCAGAGAGAATTTGCAACTGATGGATTCTACATATTTGATGTAAAAAAAACTTACGATGTACAAAGTTTGCAATATTCGTATTAGTTGGGAACGACGAGACACATGTATTAAATGTGAAAGATAGCAGTAAACATAAAACAAACAAGGACAATGCTACTGCTGGCAGCAGTAGTGGACCGAAGAGGCAAATTTCACATTTCAGTGCAAGATTCTCTTCAGAAGGATAAGACAATGAAAATGGATAAAGAAGAGTTTGTTTGCACCACAGTTTCAGTTTTTATGAAAGCAAATATTCCTCTGGAAAAACTAGAGGATCCCAACATAAAACAATGGCTCAGCAAATATATTCAACGTATGTACAAGTTCAAATAGACAGAAGTACAGGGTCCAATTTCTTTGAAAATGTTAAATTGTTATATTCTCTCTTTTTGGAGGTTAAGCTTGGTTTAAACTTGGCTTAGATTAAATTAGTATAATTACTAAATTTAAGGATGAGATCATTTTGCTTCAGGAGCTGGCGACCTACCTTCTCCAGACACAGCAAGAGTGAAATATGTGCCACAGATTCGTCAAGAACGGAAGCAATACATCAGCCAAATGGTTAAGAATCAGCTTGTGGCTGTACTGTGTAACGAAACTTTGGATAGGAATAGTCGCTCTGTTTTTGTTGTGCTACTAAGAATTTTACGTCCCAATCAAGAACAGAAATGTTTGTTGTGGGTGTTAAAATTCTCCAAAATGCAAATGCTACAGAGTGTTCTAAGAGTTATTTTGGATGTGCTGACTGAATATGGTGTGAAGTATGACAACGTTGCTGGCACTGTTACGGATTCAGCATGGTACATGACACTTTGTGCCCAAATGTGTGAAGTACTTTGTCCTGATCTCCTCCACATTCAGTGCTGGGCTTCCATAAGCTCAATTTAGTGGCTAACATTTGGCCCAAGAAAACACTCTTACTGCCAAAGTTTTTCTTGAGAATACGGGAAAACTTTTTTTACATTAGAAATGTATATACAAATACTGTGGATAACTCTCTCTTTACTAGTGCAAAGAAAATTCCAATCATCAAGAATATTTCTCCAAAACTGATTTTGGAAGAGTTTATTCTGCTTTCAAGAGGCAAATTTTATCTCTTACAAACAGTGCTACTATTGATTTTGAGTCCGTTTTACCAGGAATTAAGGAAGATCATCAAAAATGTTCAAAATCCTGTATTCAAATGTTGTGGGTATCGGTTTAAAATGTGGACAGTGAGAGGGGTTTCTCAACCTAAGGGAAGATTCTCACAGATTTGAGGACAAATCTGAAGGCCGAAAACACAGAACTGATGATGTCTATATGTACTTTGGTTCAGAGTAAATGCCTTGAACTGACGTTACTATTAGTTTAGCTAAATGCAGTTTTCAGTTACATTTCACATGCAATAAAAAAGATTAAGGTTAGATTCTACAAACAAGTGAAAACAACTTGCTATAGTTGCAGATTATTGTATATCGTAGTATTCTAACTTTCCAACTATATTAACAATTGTTTTATATGTATAGGTAGTAAAGTGTGTGGAATAGCAAGATGTTTTTGTTTTTATAGCGTAATGGAAATTAAGTATGCAATGTAGGAAGGCCCTGTGAGCTGCTGTCAGAGAACTACTTTAACGCCAGTGGAAACCACCACAGATAATGGTGACGCTCCTCAACCTTTTCAAACCACGGTACCTCTCTTTGGCCCGCCAATACAAATCTCCCCCGAAGAACATCCTGCTATCGAAGCCATACGAGAGGGAGGAGAGGCAATTCTAGGACTTGACTGGCCTTGGCGTTGATAAGATTTACCAGAACCCCAAAACCCAGAAACAAACCCAGTCTCTCTCCGCCTCATCAACCACTCAGCTGAGCCTCCGCCCACTTGTAGAGTGAGCATGGCAGCTGGGAATATCATCCACTTTCTTCAAAACAAGGTAACGAAACGTCAAAGGGTTATTTCTGTAACTCCTGATTTTGTACACGCATGTCAGCTTACTAGGCCAACTCTCTATAAAGGACGGGCCCCTGCCTAGTTCCACCCATGTTTTCCATGAAACTGGCTTAACTGTATTTGGTATCCCTAAAGGTAAACAGAACCAAAGTCTCCTACCAGGAGATCTACCAAGTCACGCTTACCCTGGGTGTTAACTCCCCTTGATCTTTGGATAGCCTCTAAAAAAGAAACACAAAAATAAGCTAACCCCAATGTGTTAAACCCCCGACCCATCTGGCATTTTTTTTTTTGTAATTTTGCACACTAGTATACGTTTCACCTAGAACATTGTATACTGTGTACCAAAGTGAGAAGGGCGAGCAAGTGTTAACTTTCATAATGTTCCTATTTTCCTGCATTTATTTGCTGTTTCACAAATGTATACGTGCAAGTGTAACAAATTTTTTTACCGCTTTAATAAGTTTTTACACAGCTTCAGCCAGTTTTTTGCACCGCTATTTGTAGTTTTTATTTACCATTTCTCAGGGTCCTATCTATCAGTAGTCGGAAGGCCTCAGCACTGGAAGTGGTGGAGCCTTCCAAGACTCTAAGACTGGCAGGAACAACTGGCGAGGTCCACAGCGCATGTACTTATATATTCAGGGTTGTGTGTGTCGTGGCGGCCGCGGCGGAGGGCCTGTGACGTCCCTCTACTGCGAGGCCAGAGTGGGGGTTGCACCCTCTGGTCACCTCTTGGCCTTCACTTATCTTCGGTGGCTCTCGGGCATGTTCCAAGGTGGCTGATGGCTTGTAGGCTCTCAGCACGGGGGAAGGGGAGTGACACACCACTTGCTTGCGCAACCCCTCGTATCCATGTGTCCGGCTGCCCTCCAGGATTGTGGCAGGCCGCGACTTCTGTGTACTTGTTGAATCTCACGCGTGTAGAAGTAGTATACTAGGTTTGCAATGAGGTGAGTCGTAATCGTAATTGGTATAAGCGGTACGCGTCACACATGACGCGTGACCGTCTTGGAATTAGAGGGGTAAAAGAGACACTAGGTCACCACTTTGCTTGCTAGGACCAGATATATACTTCAATCGACACAACAGCCGATAAATGATTCGAGCAGTTAGCTGTATTGTTATTTCGAAAGGAGCCTGGAAGGACTACTATGGATACGGTTGATTGATACATGAATTTATGATACGAGAGTAGACTGTACTTTTATCAGAAATAGAAAAACTAATTGATGAAACAATACTGAATTATTACCTTCCACAGGAGTCTCGAAACATGGAATGTCATCAGGAACATTTGCATTTTTCGGAGTGATGGAAAACCTAGAACCTGTAAGCATGAAATTTGTGTAATCAAAATCCTGGAAAGAAAGTCAACATGGTGTATAACATTAAAACATTTACAAGTACGGTACACCATTTTCAAGTTTGATAGCTACACATCGATATAAAATCCCAACTTGATTTAATCAACATTTCTCTGTATACCACATTTTGAACTTTAGAAGCTGTGTTTTAAATAAAATCTAAACACTCGAGGTCT
The DNA here is from genome assembly GCA_029891345.1 of Dryococelus australis. Taxonomy (NCBI): domain Eukaryota; kingdom Metazoa; phylum Arthropoda; class Insecta; order Phasmatodea; family Phasmatidae; genus Dryococelus; species Dryococelus australis. The sequence continues at coordinate 22,971,380 of CM056993.1, forward strand.
ATGGCCCTGGGATTCTCACCTTGAACCAAGACCGAGCAAGCCTACTGAAATGTTCCCTAGCTTCGAGCTCGAGCTAAAGCTCTTATTTTGCAACCAAAAAATAACTTTTCACATAGATATTATTAAAATTTTGAAGGTTTTCTACGTTCATATCTGCAGTTCAAAATAATAATTTCAACAGAACATGCCTATCTAATAAAATTACCTTTCGTTTGTGAGTAGATACCACACCTGTTTTCTGTAAAACGGTTTCCACAATTTCCTCAGTTTTGACGAGATAACTTCTGAATATTTTTCACTACTTGTTCTAAAATTTCATGAAAAATTTATGTTTTTAAAATGTTATACAATATCACAAATAATAAGTATATGTACAATTAATTTTCGTTCAGCAAAATACTTTACTTTATGTAAATTACGTTATATATTTTTATTCCTAAAGTTCACCAGTTAAATAAAAAAAATACTTATATGTACGTATGCAGTAAATACACGTGCATAATATAAGAAACAGTTGACAATGTATAAAATAAAAGCAATGCCATGCATCATCATACAATTCAAACACAGAATGGAAATCTACTTAAAAATGCAATATATAAAAAAACTATTCTGCAAATTATATATGTAAAAACATTTTGGAGTGTGTTAAGTTTTGTATCAGCCCAACAATCTGACTACAAAAGCTTACCTGTAATTATTAATTTATGAAAACTGATTACTGTACATACATTTATTTATGTCCCTCTGTATACCTAAATTGTAGAGTGAATGAATAAAAAAAAAAAAAAAAGTTTCCACTAAATAACTTGGTTGTTTTTATTCAAGTTTTCTGCCATAACAAGGTTTGTTGAAATAACTTATCGGTATAGAGTTTAGTTTTCTCTGCAGATGCTACTGAAATTACACATAAACTTTTATACTTGTATTGAACATTTCCACACAGCAATGTTAACATTATGAAAAATGTAAAATTCTACCGTTGTGTCATTTATTGCTATATCAAAAAATTTAACAAGTTTAAATCAAGACATCGCCCAATAAATTAAAAAAAACACCATTTAAAATTTTTAATGTCTCATTCAATACTATCACATATTGTTCTGATCAGCAATTGATTCAGGACACACTATTGCAATCTACAGTGCGAACCAACCACATTTTTACTACTTCACGTGCGAATATTACACAATTGTTCCATTTTTTTCTATAAAGTGCTTGCTAGTTCGCAATTTCTAATAAATAAAGGAAATTTGGTGAAAATTCAGTGATTTTGTGCCTTGCAAAAACCAAGTGACCACGTGAGTAGTCTTACTTTTCTTACAAACTGTCTCGTTGGACAATGGATCATAAGCAGATCCCCAACCCCGTTTTTGTGTGTTCACATACTCAGTTCGGAGGAATAATTTTAACAGTAATGTCTTATTTTCTAGCAAACATTTAATAAAATTTTATCATCAAGTACTATATCTTAGGCGGATCTACAGTCTAGATCTAGTCTAATTTTGCTGTTATACAGCATTGATATCTCCATTTCTGAGGAATCCTTTTACCAGTAAACACACAATGTATATTTTAAATATTTACATTTAATTAATAAACAAAGAGTTGCTTTCTTTTATTAACAGAAAAATAGTCTCATCGGCCATCCACTGAACGACCCGATATTGATAAAGTTCAAATTTTCCGAGCCTAAATAATATTTCGAGCCGAGCTTGACCCACAAGTAGGTATTCGCATTGAGCTTAATTTTCGAGTACTGTACTCACAGATATCTACTAAACAAGAATGAGTAAAGAAAATTTTTTTAAAACACGCATTACAAATTACAGTCTCGAGTTTAGCTAAAAATTACATGTTTTAAGGTGCAAATGCTGTTTTCTAATGGTTACGTACGGCGGCTTCTTCGAACGTAAGGAGTTACAGAGTATTCCAGTTTTGGTGAAGAACCTGTCACCTCTGCATCTGTAATAAAGAATCATGTACAGCATAAATTAAAGAAACATCTATCATCTAACCCAAGTTCCTTGTTAAAAAAATTAAAACTGCAATTTACAAAAAATTAATTACACTTTGTTGACTACTATTAAGATATAACCGGGACAACAAATAAATAATTAACATGCAGGCAAACAGTGAATGTAGACTTGAATTTTAGACCCGAAAAATATTGCACATAACCTCAAATTGCATGTTACGGTAAAGCAAAAGCCTAAACATGATTAAAACTAGGGATGGGATCCTCGATACTGTGACACTTCAATACTTTATGGTATTGAGTATCGCATGAGAATATCCAAAGGTATCGAATTATAACATCCATTTTCTAATGCCATAATTATGTATCAAATTATAACATCCATTTTCTAATGCCATAATTATGAATCAAATTTTAACATCCATTTTCTAATGCCATAATTATGGCACACGCATACAATAACTTTCTAAGTGTGTACGATACTTTTGAAATGTGTACCATAACTAAATTTAAGACCCAATTTCTTGTGCCATAAATATGCTAGAGAATGCCATAACTTTTGGAATATGTACAATACTTTTGAAAAGCATACCATAATTTGATACGAGTTCTTTGGGCATTCCACAGCACCCATAAATTTGAATTCATTCAGCTGCATGTACCTTGCTGTGTTTTTAGGCAACCGATACATAACACAATTATGAATTTTCACATAATTTACTTTTATGGTACATAAGTGAGGTACAATAACAACGGGTCGAGAGTTGCGAGCGAGCGCCGATGGGTACGAGTTACCAATTTGAGCAGTTATTGTACACCCAATACATAACACAATTATATGCTGCACCCAAATTTCTTAATTATTTTTTATCTCATTAATAACTTTTATGGTATATATTTCAACAACAATAAGTTAAAAGGAGGTAGAGTGTTGGTAGTAAGCGCCGATAGGCACGAGTGAGCAAATTGAGTAGTTATTGTACATCCCACACATACCATAATTATTTGATGCTAATGCATCATTAAATATTCACAAAAATAAATTGTACCATAATTATCTGATACACCCGTCATGGCCTAGCCCGCAGATTCCGTGGGCTATGATGATAAGGCATTATTAAATATTCACAAAACAGATACGGTACCATAATTATCTGATACATCTGTCAAGGCCTAGCTCACGTATTCAGCAGGATAGGCCACGGCGGGTGCAGCAGATAATTAGAATATTTATTTAACGTTACAGTAATTTTCTTGAAGTCGCAAAATAAAATAAAAATATGAAATCGCAAAATAAGTGTGTACTGGGCTATAATTTTCCTCAAAGTTTGAATATAGCTTTTACTGTGGAAACATGATTCTATAGAATCAAAGGAAACTGTGTTGGTTTTAAATGTGCCGCTCATACTACTAATAAAGTACGATTAAGACTCATCAGTCTTTACGTGAAGTATACCCTTACTTCAGCCTACGTAAGAGTTGTCTACATCAACCACCCACAAGAGATATGTGCAAGCAACACTTTGAACATGATCTCCCGGGCGGCTGACCATGTGGCCTCAGGTTACGCAACCAGTGGGCATGCAGCCTTTCCCCCATTCCTGCACTGAGAGTCTACAAGACGCCTGCCACCGGGCAAGGCTGAGCGCTATCGAAGATAAACGAAGAAGAATTGCCAACTACTGCTGGCCAAAGTTTTTCAATTCCCACGCCACGGCAGAAGGACGTCACGCGCCTTCCCTCACCCCGCTGTGGCAGCCTAGACTTCAGCCCTATATATGTCCATGCGCAACGGAACTCCAGAATTCATTCTTCATCCTCTCTAGCGACATCCCAGGCAGTGATCAGTGATGGTACCTCCGGATATCTTAAAAGCTTTAAGTACGCCCCCAGAGGCTACTGCCCCTCTCGACAACCAGTCAACCAGCAAACATGCTAATACTTATTAAATTCACTTAGTCTCTTCTGGACACCCGTTTACTTAGTAGAGTTTAACAGTAATTCACTTTGTATTCGTCTAGAACTACATTCTTTCCCTTGTAATCTGGAACCAGTTCCCCTACACCTGGATAACGCAGTTACCTTCAGCACTCCACTGTTTGGAAGGAGGTAGCACAGGTCACATGTTTATTGAGTTCTCAATAAACATCTATTGTTCTCTATCCTTAAGCTTATTCTTCTTTAGAGTACTTTTCTGTTTCACCAGCTACAAACAAGATACAACGTGCACTGCCGACAGGTACCGGGAGATTGCTAGTTAACCGAATTAGTCTGACTACGGACCCCCTTCAGGAGTCAGTGAGTCTAAAAACACACACATTAGATGGCCACCTGTTTCTTTCCAGTAACCCAAACACTAATTCAGTGCTGGAGGGGAGAAACAGCGGAGCTCCTATCACTAGTAACACTTTCATCTAGAGGGGCTACAAGCCTGGGCTATTTCCTCGCTTTGAGCACTAAGTTAGTGCTGAAGTGACCATAGCCTGAGACTTGCCACTCAACCTTACCTTAACACACAGCCAGTAAAGGCATTGGTGGTCCAAACAGTTCCCCATCTCTGATCAGCCCACCAAGCGTGGGGGATCAATGGATACTTTCACCGAGCTTGTGCCAGCAAGCAGCTGTTAGGTGGACACTGTAGATACTGTTCTTGTCAAGGTGCACTACGTAAATTGTTAACCCGCATTACTCTATGCCTTACAAGGTAAGGCATGGCCTCAAGCGTAGGGAACAATACCAAGCTTACATTGCTGCCAAACAGTGGTCTGCATTACCACCTCCTATGAACGAAAGGCAGGCGGAACGTGATCGCGCCGCCACACTCAGACGCGGCTGCTCCGGTCATAATTGTATACTTTTCACCGTTCTTCCTTACCAGCCAGGAGTACCACCTATGGGCTATTCACGGAAAAGTGAGCACTTTTTAAGGCCCTGTTAAATTTTTCCTTTCAATTAATTTATAACTTCCCGCCACTTTTTAATGTAAACATTGCAATATGACTAATAAACACAGTGTATACATGTCATCACTCTCAAACGTTAACGTCTAAGACTGCAATAAAATATATTTATTAGGGGTTAATGCCTTTTGGGAGGGTCTTAAAATGTGCTCACTTTACCGTTAACAGACTGTAGTGTTGAGAGGGTTAGTTTATCAGACCGAGGCTAGGTACAGCTGGTCCAATCCACACTTCTGGAGCAGAGAGTAGTCCGCCTGGAATTGCCGCTTCAGAGTGGGGCGAGCATGCCGCCACTGAGTGAGACTAACACAGCATCATCAGCACCACCCAGGACGATGGTGTAAGTCAGTAACCAACACCTCTCGCCAAACACCGTTAGACCTAATTAAAACCACGCTATTGGTCTAGTGTTAAAATCCTAGACAAACGTGCCATTCACACGTAACCGGATATGCGTCGGGTTTACAATTGGTTAAAGATGTTTGGGACAGGCCGTCCATTATTTGTTTCCAATGTAATGTGTGTTTTTACATAGTTTCAGTGTGCGTCAACGACACTAGTAGAATGAGCAATTTTCTTGGCCAAGTTGTTCTGTGTTCATGACAATTTTAATTTGGTATAGACAAATGTTTCGGTATCGATTATCACAAGGATGTTTTGGTATCAAGAAAATGTAGAATCAACCCATCGCTAATTAAAACACCTCATTCAAGTCAATTTATGATTAAATATTCACTTTAAAATAAAAACTCAAAAAACTTGAAATTGAGCAAAATGTTATAGTTGTATTTATTTTAATGTTTTTGTCCAGTGTTCCTTAGGTCATTTAAATTTGCTACAAAGTATTTATTTGAGAAAATGTTTGTCAGTCATTACTTGCAGAGCCATTTTCAAACCCTTAGGATACTAACCAAACCTGAAATCAATAGTTACTGATAATAGTCCCACCCGTTAAAATACAGCCACGTCTGTAACCTTATACCAAATTCCGTTTACATTAACAAGACAGTTCAATAGTGTCATATTGTGTTGCAGTTAACATGTACGAAGAAGATGAAGAAGAGAACACAAAAAACTGCTGCTAGATGTAAACAATACTATTGATAGCATCAGTTGTCAGTTATCCATGTTGTTTTACATTGATATAGTGTTCAAAAACGATTGATGCGCACAATCTTAGTGATTGTACTGTTTGTATTGAATAGCCATTGCAAGAAAACAAAACAATAGACAATCGTTAAATGCGATCAGCAATTAGCACTGTTTCTATGGGAATTATGAGTGGACCAAAATAAATACAAGAACAATACAGTAAAACATAAATAATGGGAATGAATAGTCAAAAATCTCCTGAACTGCGGGGGCTCCTATGAGACAGGTTAGCTTGTTTTGTCCGGCAGAGGTCACAATTCACCCCCCCCCCCCTTCCCCCAAATGTGAAAGAGCCACCGGCTGAGACCACATTCCTAGAGCAGCATAGTTCCACAGCACACAGAGGGATGGCGCTACTACTCAGCTACGCCCAGAACCGGAGTTCATTACCGCCCGCACCCCCAATGAGGGTGGGCCAGCAGATTATGTCTGTGCGCAGCCACGAAATGCCAGTTGATCTTTTGAGTTCTTCTCCAGCAGCTTGCTCCACCACCTGGTGTGCTGGGACTCTCTGCTGACTACCAACGTCTACTAGACCTTCCAGAAAGTCTTCACAGCAACCCCTGAAGAAGTCATCAACATGTCCTTGCTTCGACTACCATTTACCCTTCTGGTAACGGCAACTACACTGCCCTTCTCTGGTAGTGCCACCACACCCCACAACCCTTTTAATAGTGGCCCCTGCAAGTCCCTGTCCCTTCTGGATAACAGTATTTGAGTTAGGGTTGATGCGTGCCTGAGGCCTACTTCTGCAGCTCTTTTAACATTCTGCTTCCAACTTATTTGTATAAGAGTAGCATCAATTCCCTGTTTTGAAAATTACTTCTTAAAAGTAACGGTATTACACTGTATTGAGTTGAGAGTTGACACAGTTTTGTTGGCACATGACAGTGCGGTATTTAGGACTGGTAAGAGTGGAATGACGTGAAGATGTAGCAGCGACAGGATACAAGGCAGGGGAAATGAGAGTGCCTCAAGAAACCTCAGCCAACACAATGACTTATGACAGTGGATACCCTGTGCACAAAATGAAAATTAATATAATGCGGTAAAACTAAGCATAGAGTAAATACTTATGTATTCCTAAAGATTTAAAATTAATATTATTACCTTGGAAATGAACTGAAGACATATCTCTTGTTCTTTCATCTAGAAAAAGAAACAAATACTTTATCACACAATGCAAATAGCAAAAATTGTATACCTTTATTTTAATGCACTAACAGATGTAAAACCTGTAGAGGAAAAGAAAAAGAAAGGCAACCTTAATAAGAACGTACTGTAACCTCTATCAAAAATTATGATAAGAACCCACCAGGACACGAGCCATGTTCACCTAGGTGGGAGTAGTCTAACTACACCATCACGGGCCTTTATATACATCTATGACTGGGGGCACAGATATGTCGCGAATTGCGATATGATTAAATAAAACCGGGACCACTCTCAATTTGCAGCAAAATTTTACACAATTACGGCATTGAATCAAAATTCATATTTTGGAGAAATATATAAAACTTTTTATAATAGAACTTGATGAATGAAATTGGTTAAATTTGACACACTGCGTTAAATGTACAGAAATCAGAATGTTTGCTTGCAAAATTACACCGGTTTCAAACTTAGTCCAACTAAAGAAAAACATAATCACAAATTCTGATTACATCACTGTGAAAAAACCTGCATTTCTGAAAAAATTCAAATTTTTGGTGAAATAATTTAGGGCCTACTCGCTATTAATAGTACAATAACAATTACACTGGACACTACAGCTTTCATGATGATAAGTCAAAATGTGTAAATATTAACAAGGTTATGCTGCACATGTAAACATTAGCTAGCAAGGTCCTGACACTGCATTTCAACATAGCATCCTCTGTTGCCAACATATGCAGTAGTGTGTGAATTGACAACTCTATTTTAACAGTAATTCTGTACACGTTAAGTAATTTCATAGTTTCACCAACCTACACCAAAATACTGTAAAATTCTACAATTCGTCACCAAAATGTTTGAACTTCAGACTACCAAAGTTGGTTACTGCAAATACCATTCTGCAAACATGATGGTTTGGTAATTGCGGTATACTGTTTGTTCATACTGTGGAAACTGTGCACCAGGTTTTTAGCATTTTTACGCTACCGTAGTTGTAATTACAGAAACACTGAAAATTACTGTGAACACCAAAGTAACGTATTTTCATGCTGTTTTTCGTAGGTTTGGTGAGGGTCTTGTTTACATATTCCTTTGTTTTAAAATAAATTGAACCACTACTTCCCATCAAAAATGAACGATTCTTTTAAAATTGGGTGGAAGTTAATCCAACATTAGTTATGAACAAAATATTTAAAGTTTAATGCAAACATTAAGTTGCAAATGTTTTTAACAGCTTGTACCAATTTTCCGTGAAAATATACCTTTTAGCATCAATATGTATTTTTCAGTTTCTTCTTCTATTGTAAATAATTATGCAAGAATTAAAGTCACGCCAATACAATTTTTTGTCCATTATGTTAATTATCATGATAGTACCTATAACTTGAGATAGGAATTTTTTTGCGGACACAAATATTTTACAATTGTCTCGAAATTAATAGGAAAACACGTGAATTTCATAGCAAAATGTGTAATTTTGTTATTAAAAAATTACTAAAACTGTAATGAAACCACTTTTTATAGCTGCGAAAACTGGAACTTCTTTTTATTCACTATTTATGATCAATATTACAGTAATAGGTTTTGATTACATATTGACTCATCACCGCAAATCAACTGTGTTGTAACTACAAAACATCAAAAATATTCATGTCACTGTAAACAAATACATGTAATGAATGAAATCAAAGATTATCTAACCATGAAATTATTACATTACTAATACAGTTGCTAAAACCAAATTTAAACTACACAACATAATTAATTACATAAGGTAATCCTTCATGAAATATGACAATCATGCTAGCTCATTAGGAAAATTATGTAAACAATGAGTCAATACTAGGTAGCAGCCTACCAACGTTTAAAAATTTCCAAATACTATAAACATTCATATAATACACAGTTTTGATTCCCAAAACATGCTAAATACTGAAAATTTAAGTTCGCAAGTGGATTGCATATCAAAATGCTGAATGTGTGTAAATAAAACCACTCTTTCTATAACTGCTTATATGTATACTATAAGCAATTTTCAGGCATCATAATGCAAACTATACCAAACACACACTATTTGTAGACAGACATCTAGACAAGGACACTTGCAAAAATACATTCCCTAATCTATCATCTGGCTCATTCCGGCCAAAAATTTGCAATCCGATGTCAACGCACGGAATAAATTAATACCAGGGTATTTTTCAACCAAGGCTGGTAGCTGCAATATAATTCAAAACCCAGCTGTTGGTCTTCAATTGATAACCTATAGCCCACACCACGAAATGTATTGTGCAGTGCTGTACATTTGTAACGTACAAACAAAAAATCATCCCGTTAGAAAAAAATAATATGATTCAACTACCTTAAAATGCATTTCCAAAACAGACGTCTTCAGATATTCTTACATAAATAAATGATTAATAGTCAACATCGCTATAAAAAAATTCTAAACATGTTAAAACAACTGCCGGCAATGAAACCACGACTCTTCAAAATTCCGCAGTGACAAGCAATCAATTGAGAGTAACTCTGGAAAAGATTGTTCAAAAGTATCATACACCGAAGCTATCAAGAGAAGATCCGTTTCATTGCATGTAAACGCAGTGATAGGTTTGCGGTTTCAAATCTATTTTGAAGAGGTTTAAAGAAAACATTAATAGGGAACTGCATAAATCACTCTGAAATTAATTATGTAAATAGGGAAACACATAAATTGTGCGTTGCGAATTATAGTTAACATGACTAAAAATTTCCAGTCTATTTCTCAAAATTCCCTGACTTTTCCTAGATATTTCCTTGACACAAAATTCAGCGACTATTTCAGGTTTTCTCTGTTTTCCAGATTGCTAGACACCCTAACTGTTCCTGTTCCCTCCTGAGATGAGACACTCACCCATGTGCAGAAACTGTCAACGGCGACGCCTGACTCTTGGGGCTCATTTCGATTCGACACAGAGTGCTGAGACAGAGAGACAGTTTGAGTCGGGAGATGCTGTACGTGGCAGAACACACTGTAGGACAACACGGAGTGGTATCAGAGAGGTTAGACAGGTGCTAACAGCCCCTTGCGCTTACAGGAGTTTACTCCCCTCCTCATCGCCATCAACGCACAGCTCTCTCCCAAGGATCAAGCCCAGGCATTACGCCATCTACAGATTCTAGTCACGCCCGAGATTCCTAAGGACGTCTTCACGGATCCCATCCGTTTAAGCGAAGACACGCACCCCTTGCTAACAGCATACATCAGCAGACAGGAAACAGTCCTTGGGACTCACCAACGCCTACTACGGGGGAATTAAGCCAGTGGGGACCGTACAGGCGACACACAAAAACCTAAGGCTACTACCCGTAAATCTGCCTAGTTCACACTCCCACCAGCCAGAGTTGACTCAGGTGAAACAGCCGCCTCACGTTACGTGTCACCCAGGTATACCGCTTTGAGCCAATCCTCTTAAAACGCAAGGTCACACTCAGCGCCGGACTTTGTGCCCTGTCGAAAAGCCACCAAGCCAGTCCTCTGCACTGGATGCACACCAGTCCATGTAGAAACTGAAATAACATGGAACCCCCACCATAGGGTGCACCTGACCTAGCACCCGAACAAAAACTCTCTCTTGCTGTAGTGACGTTCTCTACTACCCAAAGGATGTCACACATCAAACAAATAAAAATTTTTCTCCACTTTGGGGTGGGATTTGCATGAGACACACCTTGACTCGAAAAGGGTTTAAATGTGTATAAAATGTGGGATTGTTATACTGTAAATTACAGTAAACCATCCTGTTATGAATATTTATAATCATTTAGCTTTTGTTGGCATTCAAGCATATAAGCAATAGGCACAAACAATAAGTGGTACCCTATCACAATTTTAGTTTTAACTGTAATTGTGCTGGAATGGTATCAGCATAGTTTGCATCTTCCAAATTTTCCATTGAAATTTTGTGGAAATGAAGTTTCACATTCTTTCTTGTTATTTCCCTCAGAAAATGGTTTAAAATTTAGATCTGTTTGTAATACTACATTAAACCAAACTGTATTAAAATTTTGAAGTGAATCAATAGATTACTGAATTTTATTAATATTGTAGGAAAAATTCACTTACGTTGCAAGTTTTTTAAATTTCCTTGCATACAACCTGTGTCGCAATACAGATCACATGACTTCATACATATTTTTACTCACCAGACTTCACCAACAGCTCTGTTGCTAATTTTTTCTTCAAAGCACTTTTTGGAGTGGCTGTGGTAGTGTTGATTGACACAGAAAGTGATTCCTGCAAAACAATATTTTGAGCACATTAGCTTTAAATAACTATAAAACTAATACATTGGGTTGTAATTTAAGTACAAAGGTTGGCAAACTGCTAAGTTAGATTTGTTTTTTTTTTTTTTTTTTTTTTTGTATCAAATGCCAAGAAATAGATAACACTGGAAATCAATTTCAGTGGAGTACCGTATCCCATTTTTTGGTCATCTCAATCCCCATTTTTCATATCAATTTTATACAAAAGGGTTGCCATCTTAATTCCAATGGAAAATTCCTGACATTTCCCCAATCTCCATGCAAAAATAATCTTTTCTCACCAACATTTTGCCAATTTTTTTTCTGTAAGGACTGATGCTTTTGCACTACAAAACACATTTTTACACCTTACTACTCTTATCTTACGAAGTTGCTCCCTACATGAATTGCAAATACAAATGCTTAAGTATTTAGTCCACAATCATCAAAATAATTTTATACATTTCTGGTAGTGGTGCATGATTGATAATATAACTGCCAAATATAGCATGCACATCACAGAATTCCCTGACATTTAGCGAACGTGTTAGAAATTCCCTGTCTTTTCCCTGACAATTATCAAATTCCCTGTTTTCCAGATAAGTAGCAACCATGATATAATTTCCTGATTCTCGTGACACATGACGTCTTGTCTATTAATACTAAACGACTGCTACTCATCAACGCAACTGCATTCCTAACAGTTGGTCCATGAGTCACGCCGCCGCAGCCTGGGCCAAAACAGACGCCCCAGTAATAATTTATTATTTCGCCCGATGAGCCACCGAGACCATGCAAGAGGTTCGGGGTGAGTACAGCAGTGTGCCATGAGATGCCGCCACATGCAAGATGCCTAGATCCCATTGCTCTCTACTACGCCGCATGCACAAAGGATCTAGGCCCTGGGTTTGCACCTGCTGTGCCCCCTCTCCAGACGCCTATGCCAGTAGAAAAAGGGATGGCAGAGGAGTATTTTACAAGATGCATCCCAGCCTCCGGAGCGTCAGTTCTGTAGAACATCATTTCCGCTACAGTTCTCTCTATCACCTTCTTGAGCCCTCATCGCTCCAGCTCTTGATGCCAAGGCATCCTTACTTCATCACTCACCTCGTGGGGCCTAAGATCCTCTCCAGCACCTAACCGAAGGAAGAACCAGCGGCCGTCGACAGTTACAACACTTAGACGCATTCGATCCCTTACGGATAAACCAACCTGAGAGTAGAGCTCGCCCCGAGGTTATACATGCACCAAATAACTGCCTATCTTGCTAGCTTTGCACAGGGTATCTTCCCCTTTATTACGATAGAGTGTTTACCTTCCGCATAGCCCGTGGGAAATTAGGACATAGCACCTCTGCCATCTGTATTTCCTCTGGATAAATAAACACAGATATTACCAGTTCCCTTGACTTTCACAACGGGTTTTTGCTTTTCCGAACGCACACTAACAACACAAAAGCACATCCGTGGTAGGCCACCCATTCTCTACCCCGGCAGTGAACGGTACAGCCGCAAAACTAGGATACTGTCCTCTGGAAGTTGGCTAGTCAACTCGAAGTCGCCCCCTACCTCATCGCTCCCTTTGTCGTGCCGAGGAGACCAGTGACCACTGCACCATCACCTTACCATTATTGGAAGGCCACCCGTTCCTTGCACCACGTGGGAGGAATGGAAGAGCCACAACACTAGGCACGTTCCCGATGGGATACACTTGCCGGTCAGGTGCTCAACTCTCATCGCTCCCTAGAGGTGCATCCTGGTGAAGGGAAATCTACCCCTACGGGACAACACAGTGTGCAGTTCCCGCAACCATCACCCCGTAGCCCACACTGTCTCTACCTGGTAGTCGTCAAGGGTGAGGCGGTGTTGGCTTAAGTATTTTGCACCTACACGTGAACACTAAAATGTCAACTGCCAACCTCCTGCAGCTTCGAGTTTAGTGCCCAATGCCTTACACCCACAGGGGGAGTGGAGAGACAGGCCAAGAAGGCAGGAGCCATTGCCAAACTTCCCCAGGGGCTATGTATACTGCTCAGCAGGTTCGGGTTGCTTAGTCCACATGAGCAAGCTGCACTACTGAGACGCCTCATCGTACCAACACCCACAATCACACCCGTGGACTTGTTCGATTCACCCACCAGGGTCACGGAAGGATACAATACTATAGTACGAGAGGGACTACAGTAAAATCTCATTATATGCAACATGGTTTTATCTGTTTATCATGAGAACATAATATTTTAGTAAACTCTCAGAAACTACAGTATAGGATTACAATAAATTTTTTTAAACTTGCAAATGCCTACTTCCAAAAATTTAATAGCAAATGACCTACCACAAATAAACTAGGTGCAAGACAATCAACAACATACACTGTTTAATTGGAAAAACATGCTAAGAAAGAAAAATGTACATTATCACCAAGTCTAAGTCTCCTGCGGTTAGAACAAAGTGATGATGACTGTTCATACAGTTTCCTTATTTTTTCCCGATCCTTTAGAATTGTAGAAAGCATAGATACTGCTAAACCAAACTGCTTGTGTTTTTTCTTCTCATCACTTTGATCACCCATAATAATAACGCAACCAAATATTAACTGTGCGTGGAATACTGTATTGAAATCCAAGCCACAAATACTACACTTTCAAAACAAACAATAAATCACCGGTGAAGGAAAAACACCACAGACAGAATAATGTGAGCACAATATGGTCGAAACCATAGCCGAATAAAAGGGCCTGATTCAGTGCCATCTACCGTACATACACCAAACTTTGAAAAACTGAAGTAGATTATCTGACGACATGTTGAATTTAAAGTTAAATCGAAGATGGCGCTGTATGTTTCCTTCAAAAACGAATACTTTACTATATGTGGCCGTGAGATAAAGCCGCCAGTCATCTCACACAAATTTTTTTGCCATGAGTGATGTAAACAAGCATAATAAAAATACATTGCGTCTAAAATAGGTAATGGAATTTACTATGACGAGTCAGATAGAGAAAGTAAGTCAACATTTTGACAAAAAGCCTGCATCCCGCCGTATAAAGGTTGTCGAGCCAGACTTTGTACCTAGCCGCCGACCCAATAGGCCCGTATTGTACACCGGGCGAGCCTCCGTATCCAGATCAGAATAAGCCACCTTCAGATGTGACTCGCCTAGTGTCAAGCAAGTAACACAGGGCAGGGACAGTCACGGGTCACTTGCGTGATGTAAATTTTATATCACTTCCCAATTATTGTATAATGTGACAACTTCACTACCAAATTCTGGTGCAATGTAGTGATGGATGACGCATTTTAAACAATGACAATTAGACGACTTCAGCTCATCAGCATAGCCCGCAGCGCATCTGATTTATACAGAGTTTGCATTACTGTTGATCATATGTGGCGTCAGAATATTGTACTGTCTACCCTGCAAGAATGGATGTTCCAGCCAGTGTAAATTTTATTATTCACCAGCCCCATGAAACTACGCTCAAGAAATAGAGTACTACTAATCACCGCTAGATGGCAGTACTAGCATGTTTTGTCATTTGTCTGTCTCATTCTTCCAGCCGGCCGGCGACGTCACACCAGAGAGCAATGCTTTTTGCTACCTCCTGCTCAGGTGACCATCCCTCGCTACCTAGACACCAGCCAACGAGTGCTGCGGCAGCCTATAATTACGGAGTCAAAATTCTACTCTAGAGCAGTCTTCGGTCATCCACTGCACTAGCTCTCAGAGCCGACCAGCCTGACCTAACAGTCTTCACTATGCTAGTGCCCGCAGTACTCGCCACCGTCATTCCTTGCTATACCTACCTCCCCTTCACCCCACCTTTGTGCCAGAAGGAAAACCTTTCTTAAGCTCCATTGTTGGACTTATCCAGTCACATTGCTTACTTTTTACATGCCACTCATCATCTATCCACACTAGACACAAGCAGTCAGTTTAGTTTTCAAGTTGTTCTTACAGCGCTATTTTTCCTCAAACCCCCGCTAACCTAGAAACGGGTCACCTCTACCCGGAGTGCGTAGCTTAGCTTCTAGTCCAGCTCTTGACAAATGTGGGAGGAAGTACATCGCCACGTGTTTACTTCCCGTAAAACGGAACAAACATTGGGTGAAACCTATCCTTGAGTTCCACGTTCCTGTAGACGTTGCATCTTTTCCCAGTTGACCTCGCCCTTGAGTGAAACGTAGGTGATCCTGGGATCTAGTACACATCTTGCTTACCCACAAGCACTCACCTGGTCAACCTTTCTACATACTTTGTACGTAGAATAGCGGAGCCTACACAGATACACAGTTTTTGGATTCGCTCGTTGATCTGGTGCTCATGCTTCCATCACACCTTTGTGCTGGAGGGGACGTTCCCTAGACTGGGAAGACGCGGACAAAACCAACATCCCTGTGTAAATATGCAGAATATGCAGGCCTAATTTTTTCTACTCACCGCACCTTAGCGCCAAGCACTGAGATTGGGTATCCGCTCGTCGGCAGCCTATCACATGTCTCTAAACAGTAAAAAACCTCAAACCTCGATGTTCATCTCATAGACACGAGAGTGTGTGTGACTCCAGATGCCTTTCTCCAGACATAGTGGTCTGAAGGAGAAGGTTAAACAGGTACTCGTTTCACCTCAGCGTTTGCAAGAGCTGCCCCCGCCCTTGTTGCCGCGTTAAGGCAGTTCAAGCCCTCAGAAGCATGCTCATTCCAGTCACACCAGAAGTACCACGAGACTTATTCCAACCACCAACACACCTGAGTAACTAAGTTCACCCGTGGCTCGTTGAATTCATCAGCCAACTGGAATAGCAACCAACAGCACCCATAATCTACCTTACGCCTGTTGCTCTGTACCCACCGACATGAACCACATATCACAACCAGTCAACTCAAAACTCACGATCAATCTCATGTACAGTCAGCCAGAACCTCACCCTAGCACTAGCAATCTTCGTCACCCAGGTCTACTGCTTAAGACTCAGAGCCTGAAATGAATGATTGTTCTGGCAGAACCAAACTTCATGACCTGCCGAAAAGCTATCAGTCCAGTACTCTACACAGGGAAAGCACTGGCCCCTTGTAGAGAATAATTGAATAACGACACCTCCAGATTGGTGCGCCTGACTTAGCACCCAAACAAAAGCTCTCCCACTTGCACTTGACATATGCTTAGTCGAGAGGGCATCACGCGTCAGTAGTATAAATTTATTCATGTACTGTTTCTTGTGTAACGTAATGTTATTTCATCTGCCTATTCTTATTTAATGTAATTTTATTAATTTTCTTATTCTCGTAAAATGTGCAGTTGCTATGTATGTACTTCTACATAACCACTTTGGAAGAGCAATAAATATCAAAGAAACAGCTGTATTAATATTTTTGTTATGATACATCAATAGATTTGTTGAGATATATTTTGTGTATATTAATTCAAATATCACTATTTTTAACAAATTATGTCTACAAATTTTTTATATCTGGGAAGAAAAAAAACAGCGAAGTAAATGTGTAACTAGAATATGAATGTAATAATATTTTTCTTTGCGATTTACAACAGGGTGATAACTAATACAATGTGATCACACAAATGTGTGTTTCAATCTCTATGACTATGACTATGAAAATTAAGAACTAAACGAGTAAGAAGAATTTGATTGTGGTGAGATACCTGTAGAATATCTATGCAAGCCTATGGTTGACATGAATTTAAAATCAACTAAAAATGAACATGTATATGTTTTCCGCAAAATTTCGACATGATAATATAAAAATATTTACTCTACCTCTCTATCTTTAGTTGTGGTAGCTGACGTAGCAGTGTTCCACGTCACAGTTTTCCTCCGTGATTCTCGCACTAGAACCTGCTGATGCAGACTGGCACTTCTTCGCCTTGGAGTGATCCGTGCTGAAAGAAACCAGTAATGTTGCCAAGTAAAATTCCAGAAATAATTGATTCTCAGCACAACATTTCAAAAGACTTCTTATGGTGTCCAATGTCAAGGTTCAGGCATAAGCTGACAATTGGGATGTACGTGTGCATGTAGCATGTAAATATAATCATAGCTTGGCTGCCAAAATAATACGTAGCAATAGGAGTGGGGTAGAGGAGTTTTTCTTATTGGTGCTTAAGAGGAGTATGTAGCTGCACGTTCAAGGTCAAGAAGCGACGGAGCGTTACAAGTGACACCAAGAGGCACCCCTCTCACCTCGTCGCTACTATGTGCAAGGCATAAAGTGTTTCCCTTGTGATGCTGTGCTGTGCAAATTAGATCTACGACAGTGGGACTTCATTACACAAAATGAAATCCCACAAATTAAATTATGCCCGTATAGTTATTATTTTTCTCTCACCGCTTATGGAAACTGCATCGGTAAGTTTTAAAATGTAGTAATTATTTTACCATTTTCACGAAAAATATTTTCTCCATGAATACACTTAAAATCCTGGAATCATTGGGTCAAAACCTGTAAAATCTTTGGAATTAAAAAATTGCAAATTACAGAAACAAAAAGTGGATATGAAATGTACTTGTTTTGGTTTTGAATGTACAAACCATGGTAATTATTTTCTCTATTCACACTTGCACTTTCATTTATACAAGTGTATCTGCGATAATTTTTGTTTCCTCACTACTGTGATATTAATGGCAAGTGCAAAACAGTGTCACCAAATTCAGATTGCATGCGTAAAAAAGAAAATTGCTGGAAAGGTTTCTTTCAATAATACCCTTGGCCTTTGCATGTGATCATACAGCAAAGAACAGAAATACGTATGTAGATAATGCCAGCAAATAATGAAGCAAAATATTTTGGACATACACTATGGAAGCAATGTGTTGTATGTCCGACCGAGCAGTCTCTTATATACACACACACACAAATACATATACATACACATATATATAGACACACAGTAAAGTCCCATTATAGTGAGATCTCACGGTTCCAGGTTCAATCCTCACTATAAGTGTGACCTTGCTGTCCTCGAATGAGACTGATTTTGATCTCCAGTAGGGCCTACTACTCAAAAACCACCCTAAAATTGCTTTTAAATTGTGTTTGAACCACCATAACGTAAATATAGCCTGTTATATGAAAACTGCGTGAAAATAAGCGGAAAATACAACAGCGCCATGTAGTATAGCCGCTCTGCCTGCAATCAATTGCTCGGCCTATGCAGCATAGCCCTGCAATCAGTTTCCCGTTATCACTTACTCGGCCGCCAAGCACTGCCCTGCAAGTGATAACTCACCCGTCACAGCTCCACATGACCGCCTCAAACCAAATACCCGTATTTGCTGGCATAATTCTCGCACCTATTTTACAGGATTTTAATGCCAAAAATTAGGGTGTATGAATTATGCAAGGAATCGCCAAGACACATGCATGTCAACATTAAAATGGGGTCTACTGTAAGTAATCCCTCGCCAAATGCAGGGGGGATACGTTTTTTAAAAACACAGCACTTCATTTATTGATAATAATTATGAAGATACATATTTAAAATTAAATCACTCGTATACTGGGGCTAGCAGAGAAAACATTGCAGTGTGCACATAGCTGCGCGAGCGGCTAGATTCTTTGCAGTGTAGCCGGGCTCGGCTGCTTGCCACTGTCGCTCGGCCCTAGATCCTCAGGTGGGGCACCTGTCGGTCGGTCGGTAGCGCCACGATTATGACCGGGCGGCGGCCGCCCGCCACTATGGTCATTACAGGTACGGTTCACTTAGTAACAGCGGCCTGGTATTGGGAAAACATGACATGCACGTTAAACTCAGAAACAATGAATTTATGGCCCGCTTCTCTATTGCAGTGTTACTCTGCATATGCAATTACCTGAAGTTTAAATGCAGCAGTTTGACTGGCATAATTACCCATTATGCATTAGTACTAAACAAAAATTAATATAAATGTTAACTAATCCCTTCACATTAAAAAAACGACCTCCATACAAATAAACACAGTGACTGTGTTTAATGTTTGCAGCGTGGGTGCGGCATCCAGAAATAGATAAGGGGATCAGCGACCTTGAAATGTCAGCAACCTGGAGCGTTCGAACATAGAGCGTGCCGTGGGCCCCTTAGCATTACATGTCTCGTTGAGAGAAATATGCTGCGTGAATTGTGCCCGTGCGAGAAGAATTATACCGCAAATACAGTAGTTACTGGAAAATTATACGCTTTCAACTAACAAAACAAGCATGGTGCAAGACTTACTCAAAACCAGAAAAAATTCAAGAAAACACTATCAAAATGGATTAAAATTAAGTTCATTATAGCACAGCGATAAAATGTAGTAATAGTTGTGACCCTATCTATAATTAGTATGCCACAGTATGGGGGGGATACGAAAATCTGTTAATATGTAGCGGTATTCGATTCCAGCTATAGCTTGGACTATTATATTTAAATGAAATTAGTTTTCATTTAACAATAACGTTCGACCCACATACGCCAAGTTGTTTGAAACTGAACATAGTTGACAACACAATGACCATGAACGACTACGAAAAAGTAGAACTGGTTCATGAAAACGGTGTCAAGGTAGAAAGGGCAGGATTCTATTTATAGAACAATGCGCTTGGGAAGGGCTGCAAAAGGTACTTTCGGAAACGAGGTGTCTGATGAGAGAGTAGAGTTACGAAATACAGATAACAAAGGTGTGCTTCACACAGCTCCGAGTCCCGCCACAAGCCTGCTTCACACGTTCTCGCTGCACAGTTTCAACTTGTAAAATTACAATTTTTCATGGAATATTTTTGTGATTTTTTGACGGTTCCTCAAAAAGACTTTGTTATACCCGTGTCCTCACAGTTGCCGTGCTCGCTACAGCGGGATTCTACTGTGTGTGTGTTTGTGTGTGTATATACACACACACATCTTCTACAGTGTTAAAAATCTGTAAAAACTGATAAAAATCCATTAAAACGGCAGACCTTAATATGATGAAAGCACATAAGAAAATACGAACACAGATAATTGTTTTTAAATCTTTTCTGGTCTAAAGTCTTATTTCCAGAACATTTAATTACGAGATACACGTATTGGCACAAATAACAATTTCACAGAAAATGTTTCAGTGCATAGTCCTCTTAACAGTGAGGTCTCGAGTACCGGTGATGGGTGAAAGGAGGTTACTATGGAGCAGTGGGGAAATGCAACAGCAGAGGAGAGAAAGGGGATGAAAGTGCCCCAATAAACACCACCAGAGACAATGATAATGTTCACCATGTATCCCAAATATGAAAATTGGGGCAGTCCCGCCAGGAACAAACTCAATTCACCTTAGTACCATAGTAAAAAGAACCCATTTATGAGGATCCAAAATTTCTACGTTATAGAGGTGCAAGCATTATGCCATATTTATTTCCCGCAGGAAAACCACTTCATGACATAAGATTTGGTAACTCATCCATACAGATTATACTATCAAAGATGTTTTAAGTAGAACTATACTGTAATCCGAATTTTACCATATTTCGGCATGTATAGGTCGCATATATATATAGACTACAAAAAGTGGGATGTGGCTTATAAACGAGATATCTGCAAACTTTTTTTTACCCCCAAAACGTGTTTAGAAATCAGTCAACATGCAGTACAATTTAATGTTTTAACTTAAGTTTCGAAGGAAGGGAAGAAGTAGAGGAAAGATAAAGGAAGAAAAGAAAAAAAAACTTTTTAACCCACGCAATTATTTGTTCACTCACGTTAATAAACAAAATAACCTTCATCCCGTACGTGCAAATTGTAAACATTTTGGAGCTCTGCCATAGATGCCGTGCATGAGAAAATAATTTCTCTACTGTACAAGAGAAAGATATCTTATGTAGTTCGCATGCCCGCCATCATGCTACAAGTACATATTGATAAGACGCTATTTTGTGTAACATGTTGCAGTGGTTTTGCTTTCTCAAGTCACATTACCATCTTTCGAATAGTAATAGTGCAATGTAGATATATTTGTAAACATTGCAACTTAATACAAATTTTCTGTCACAAATGTTTTGTGTAGAGGTGAGAATTAAGTCGGGAATTTTTTATGTTTGTATGTAATCGTGATATAATATTTACAGGAATACAAAAATTCAGTGCGGCCTATACTTGAAATATTAACTATCCTTAATTTTTCATCGAACACTTCTGGTGCAGCCTATACATGCCAAAATACAGTAATTTAAACATTTGCAGGACAGAAAACTCCTACATCAAGCTTAAACAACACTAGCAGTACAGAAGCTGTACCTTACTGTGGTTACAATAAATCAAAAAGTGACTTACACGGCGTGGCGGGCACTGGTTCCGTCACATTCTCAGATAAAAGTATGTCTTCATTTGTGTTCGGCTTTGCAGAGGATTCTTGCTTTTGTCTCTTCCTTGCCGCTGTGGAAAAACATTGGGTTACAAGGTTGATCAAAAACAAAAAATAGTATACAGAAAACACTTTGTGAAAATTTGAAGAACTAATTTTGATACAAAGAACTCTAATCCCATCATTGCAAAAATGAATGTATAGATAAAATGTTAAAAGATTAAAACATATAAATTTTAATTTGATATATTTTGAAGCTTTCAAATCACTAACAGCTGAAAGAATGACATAAAAAAAATTAATTTTTTATTTTTCATAACACAACTAATTGGTATGTTGATGTGTGATGCAATCCTGCGCTGGTGGAAAGTGTAGAATACCAAACAACTTGGAGAACTGCAGAAAGGAACAAAGTTAATTTTGGTCATTTTTTCTTTCATATCAAAATCCCAATACTTAACCATAGACACGTCGTTCAGTGTTGAAAGCAACAAAGTCAGGTATCTCCTTCTGTGAGAAACGGTAAGGCAATTGAACATGTGTTTGAGAGAAACGTATTAAGTCACACTCCACCTCAGCCATGACATTTGAAACTCATCAGACATTGCCAGTCTGTGACAACCTTGTCTCCTTTTAGAGAGGAAGAAAATACCAATATACTTGCGAAGTTCCTCAAATTTCCTAATACAAAATTCTCAAGACTTACACTTGCAAAGGTTAACTGTCAAGAAAGATGTAAAGTAGAGACGTCCAAGAAAACCGGACGGTAAGGAAAGAGCAGCATCTTTCGTCTAGAACGTTCAAGTAGGCAGTAATAGAGTGATGAAGGTTGGTAGGAAAACATTCCTTAGTCTTCACTCTATTACACAGAAGCACGTGTTCGGATTGACAAAGCTCTTTCTTGATGGACTGATACCAAAAGACAGACGTGGAATGAATCCAGCCTCAAATGCAATGTCCAGTCAGACATGACAGTTTATGCATAATTAAAGTAACCCATTATAGAGGTAAGGAGGTTAAGTATCAGACTACTGGACTCAATATTTAGACAATGCATGAAATGTTGCTTGTAAAACACCCTAGTTCAAGTGTTCGGTATGGAATATGCAGGCAATATTTTCACGACAACTTCAGTTACGAATATGGTAGACCTCAAGACTAATATATGCAGTAAATGCGAGAAGTTAACTGCAAAAATTAGAAGTCCTCACATATGTGATGGTGCTAAACGAGCTGCACAGGATAATCTAGACATCCGCAAACGCAGAAGTAAAAAATTCTACAATGCTATGAAAGGCATGACTGACAAGTGCCACACAGAAGCACATGTGCGATGTATCACATTCAATTACATGCAAAACCTGCCTCTGCCATGCATTCCCATACAAGCAGGCATACTATTCTATACATATATCAGAAGAAACGGACCAACAAAGTTTCTTCTTTCTTGTATGACTACTGCATGAACCATATGTCCAAAGACATAACTGAACTACACGTATTTTCAGATGAGCCCCAGGTCAAAACGAGAACCACACATTAATTAGGACATGTATGGGTCTCACTACAGCTTCAGCTCTAAAAACAATATTGCACAGATTTCCTGAAAGAGGCCATCCTTTCCTCCCTTGTGACTATTAGTTTGGGATTTACAAGCGGGCAATAAAACGTAATGACCGTATCTACAGGCCAAAGCAGTATGTTCAGATCATGGCAAACAGTAAGAAAAATGTCACTGTAAAAATAATTGATACCAACGAAATTTTGGATTTCGACAGTTGGTGGCCACAGTTTTATAAGAAGACGATGTAGCATTGCAGGTTATGTATTTTTTAACAGTTTTTGTAATTATCTTAAAATCTGATTTTGGTAGAATTCTCAGTTTATTTAGTTAGTGAGTGTAATATTAAAAATTATTCTTTGGTGCCACATGGAGCAGAAACTGATTATCAGTTTTAATGCAGGACTGTATTTCGAGCTGTTATTTGTAGTGCATTGGTGTTTTCAAGTTCCCAGAGTTGGAACCAAATAGAGTCAGTTTTAAGATAACAGTTTTTTCAACTTCTTTCATAGTTTTAAAATCGTAAGCAGTATTTGTCTTGGAAGTCGACGAAGCTAGCTGCGATGCACTAGGGCTCGGAAATAACAGGAGGTTTTGTAAAGGGCTACAGTATTTGGAAGTAAGGAGAAAGGATTTGAGGCCGGGAGAAGGCGTAGGAGTTGGGAAGGGGATAGTCACGTGCATAGCTGAGTACGAAGAGCCCTGGGGTCTGTCGCAAATGAACAACTTTTGAAGAAGTAACCTTGAGGCGGAACAAACTTATTCCAAACCTGCAAATGCCTGTGGCCGGACCTTCTATTTTTGAATGACATTTAACTTAAGGTACTTTCGGACAACAAACTCTCTACTACAAAATTCTTTCCACGTATGTGGGAGGCTGCTAGGGCGTCAAGGGGGAAGGGGGTTCCTCCCCTTGCCTTCGGATTATCTTTCTTGCGATGCAACTATTTTAGAAGAGGACGTTAATTAATTACTACTGTGATGCTATTGCTGTTCAAAGTTCGTCGATTGAGTAACCTGTTCGTGTTAGTGTTGCACACTTGGTTTTGGAAAGTTCAATAAACCTGAGAAATATTCCAAACTGGAAATCAGCTCTTTTTTATTTTTTTTCAACATGGCGCCTGAGTTTTATGTATCGACCGTCGGACTGTAACTGTAGCAGGGCTATTAACTAACCTTTGCCACGTAACAATGTGGTGCTGGTCAGTGCAGGCATCTTCCAACAATGTTCTTCAAAAGAAAAAGCAAAACTTTACTCCATCTATTTTTAAGTAATTCCGTTATTCATCAACTGGACCAGGTGTTGTTAGAGCTTCACTTCACGTTGCTGGGTTGCTGCAGTACACATTCGTCTTGAGGAAGCCATCTTAAGACAAGATTTGTAATGAATCCAGGAAAATCATATACAGATGGTATAGTCCCCATCAACAAGAAGATTCACACCGTTCAAGAGTTTTTTTTTGTTAAGTATGTGGACCACAGAGCAGAGGACCAGGAGCTTTATCAAGACATACTTTTGTGACAAACTTGCAGAGAATGTACTGCTGAATACAACATTCTATAAAGTGGTTCAACTTCTTCGCAAAACCTAACTATTGCCACAATAGGGCCATATGCTTGAAGGATGATGCACTGCTATCATTTTCAGGAGTCAAAATATTGTTGTAAATGTCCAAGGGTATGTGTATTTTGTATTAGCCAATGTGTAAAAAAAGTGCAAATATTTCACTGAAATTATAATTATTGTATGTTTGAAATTACGTCTCTCTTTATGCCAGATCACTTCATGTATACATTCTCTCTACAAAAACTGGAAACAACTCTAACTGCGTTTGTTCATTTCAATTAATAGTTGTTTGTCAAGGAAACAGGTTTTATGTCAAAATGTTTCAAATAAATATACTAAATAAGCATTGTCATACATTTATTAAATGTATGATGACCATCTTATTTTACTTTACATTTCACAAAGAAATACACAAAAAATATTCATGTACATGCAATTTATGCATCAGCAACAAAACTGTTTTTGCCTTTCCTGAAAAGTGGTAAAAATTGACTAAGTTCCTTTCTGCAATCACAGATTAACTGCAATGTAATCAGACATTTAATTTAAACATTTACGGGACAGAAAACTCCTACATCAAGCTTAAACAACACTAGCAGTACAGAAGCTGTACCTTACTGTGGTTACAATAAATCAAAAAGTGACTTACACGGCGTGGCGGGCACTGGTTCCGTCACATTCTCAGATAAAATTATGTCTTCATTTGTGCCTGGGTTTGCAGAGGATTCTTGCTTTTGTCTCTTCCTTGCCGCTGTGGAAACAACAATAACAATATTAATTTTCGCCCAATGAGCCACCGGGACCTTGCAAGTGGCCCCAGGGGCGAGTACAGCAGTATGCAGCGGGATGCCGTCACAAGTAAGCTGCCTAGATCCGATCCCACTGCTCTCCACTACACCACTTGCACCAAGTAGCATTTTTGTACTATGATAAACACAAACACATTCTATGTTTGTGGTATTAAGTCTTAGTTGAATAAGTAACTTGTTATCTTCTTCAAATTAATTTATCTGCCTGATTCTTTTACTCACCATAAGAGGTCTTATGACAAGGTCCATTCAAGAAGATTCCTACAGAGCACTCCATTATAACCAATGTCGTAAAATTAACTTAAATTTAAAGACATACGTCATGGCATGAATAAAATCAATTACTGACTACATACCACTTGAAAACAACAAACACTAAACACTGAATGCATAAGCCTACATCTACACTGGTCTACTTCCAGACTAATTTTTTGCATCTTTGGTCAGCTACAGAAAATAAACCGTTTAAAAAAAACACACAGGGGTTTTAGTGGTGTGTTAAGGGCCACAATGGCAATGTTCTGCCAAATTTTCAGAATTTTTGCACTTGCCTTTTTTTTATAGCTTCTGAAAGAATGGATTATTAAAAAAAACACCAACTTTAAGACATTTTTTTAACCCAGAAGGGATTGAGTACAATCTTTTGACAATATATCATTGCAAAGTACTCCATGTAGACTTACATGCCTCACGGTTTCATTGTGTTATTTTAATTTGGGAAGAAAGTACGAGGCATTAGAAGAAAAAAAAGTCAGTTTCAAAGTCAACTTTCATGTCGCTGTAGAAGACACATAAAATCACATTCTGATTATTTTTAGTGACATTCTTAATAGCCTTAAGTCTCCTCTTTGCAATGACATCTCACATGACTGTAGCTTTTATAGTTAAGATACTAAACAAAAAGTAAAGGCTCGAAAATGTCTATCTTGGTACGTGGTGGTGGCCATATTGGCCTGTAAAAGCAATATGGTGGCAGATAAAAATCTATAACTTCGGGTTTGCACTGTTGGAATATGTACTTTTCATGTACAAAATCTTAAATTTTTTCAAAATGGGTCAGCAACGAACCTTGGGCAATTTTCTATGGAATGACCCGCATGTCAGCTCAGTAAGTTGCACAATGCAGTGACAGTTCTTTTAATACACAAAACTGGACACTCTTTAATGCTTGCAAACTTCTAGGCCTCAAACATGCAAAATACCGCAGAACCTTACTAAACCGACCCTTCACAGTTTCATGCATATGATAATGACCCACATAACTGTAACCTTTCGTATGTTATTTATTATGTTTAAGAAGAACGAAACCATAAGATATGCAATAAATACGGCCACCATGCTTCTCACCCACCATGTTGAATTTCCACTTCCCGATCGAGACATGACTTTCAACAACGTATAGCTGTCGAGTACTCTCGATTGTTTTCTCACGAGAATCGAGAAGTCATCTTTAACTTAGAATACCAAAACCTGGAAATATGGCGTAAATCGTTATTTCACGATCAGGAGCTCCGTTTTGACAAACTTACAATAAACGCCCTGGTATAAAAGTTGAAGATTTTTCAACTAAACATTAGTTTACATTAATAAACAGACATCCCCCCCCCCCAATAAAATGCCACAAGAGGGTAAGTGCAACTATCCGCAACAATTACAAAAATTGTAACAGTGGACACGGCATATGTACTTTTTTTTATGGCATATTTGCAAATGAAACCGAAACTGCATTGTTTATACCACATGCGAACACAACTTTCTGAAACCCAGGTTGCGACAGTATAAAGACACTGAAGGTTGGGCCTGTCTCATGTCTGAGGAGCCCTACGGGATGAACCCAGAAAAAGGGTGGATTCTGGAGGGAGGGGAGAAGTTGAGACAGACATTAATAAATAATGCTATTCAAATTTATTTCTTCGCTTGTCTTTAATGATAGTTCATCATCACAACCATGACCTCTGATTTTCCTTGTCACGAGTTAGGTTGCACTCAGGCTTGGTGCTTACCCATTATTAGATAACAAAAAGTGTCGAATAGGCCCTTACAGGATATCAGTTTATTCAAAAGATGAGTGTTTATTGAAATTAATTAACATGAATTCTCCAATTTCCCCACAGGAAGATATGAAAATGAAATATATGCTTGGTAATACAGTCTCTCTCTCTCTCTCTTTCTCTCTCACGTAACTTGGCAAGATTGAGTTTGACGAAAGTAGCACCACTGTTTACTTTTAATTTATGTATCCTTTCACCGTCATGTGGTGCATCAAGTGGCGGCTGTATATCTTACCAACACACTTAGCTAATACAACTGTAATTGTAATGCTAAACAAATTTTAAAGTAGTTATAGACTGAAATCTGTCTAAAAAATTCATAAGCTATGAAAATAAAAAAGAAACCTTCCTAAAAATTAAATACTTGATAACTCTTATTTAATTTATTAGAGACAGCGAATTTGGGTTAACATTTTCAAGACAGTAATTTTACTTACCACACTTTGGACATTACAGCTAATATGTTAAGACTGGAAATAAAAATATACTTTCCATTTCATTGGCCAACAAACAACTCTCCAACGACTTTTGCAAAAAAGATATTCTGCTATTACTGATACTAAACAGCTCCAGTTGGAAATATGTGGCGTGGGAATAACTTAATAATTGCTTAAAACTACCCACACACATTCCAAATTTTTCCTTTTATTAATACATTACAATTAAACACGAAAAGAACAAAATTAATTTGTTATTTTACACAAAAAAGATTTTTTTCTTCTGGCTAGTAGTGTTTGGGAGCTCGCTGACAGATGGTGTGGCAGGGTGTGGTGAGCCGAACATGTTCCTCAAAAGGTAGCAGCATGTTTGCCTGCCTCTTTAACCCATCTGTTTAAAAGTTCACTTTTCTCTTATTACTGGCCCGAAATGACATGAGTTTGAAATATATTTCGTCAAATTATTTGAAAAATATTTCAACAATACCCTGTGATGTTTCTGTAGGCTTTCAGAATTAATATCACACCAGTATGGATGGCGTGTTAAGTAGGAATACGACGTAATCCCAATGTTTGAAGTTGCATTTCATTTGAATACGAACAATTTCAATTTGTATTTCATTTTGTGCACTTCTACATCACTACTTTAGCACAAAGTTTAATTTGTAATACTAACAGCTGTTTTGTGACCACATAAAATAAAATGTATTAATTAATCTAGGAACTCTTTCTTATTTGTGTATTTCCTGCTTGTCTGATATGCATCTGCAATGGAGTCAGAATAGCCAAGGTAATAAAAAATTTTCACTCGTTCGTGCATCAGTTGATACAGTATTTTGTAAACGACATGTTTGTTCGATTTGTATATGCCAAGTTGCCACTCACTGACTGTCACGATCCTGCCAAGTTATATGAGACAGACAGTACAAGTCGTTCAATGTTCAAACAATTTTTGGTGAAAAAGGGAGGTGAAGTAAACGTTTCTAAGCACACCATTTTACTCGCAAAGATGCTGTCCATTGAGTTCAATTAATATTTTGTTATAAAATCATGTTGATTTTACGCCATTTACAAGTGAACACCAACTTTAGGGGGGGGGGGGGGGGCATAATCACAAAAGAAAACATCTTTGCAAATAATAATTCCTCGTTAAAATATATTGCGCAACATTAAAATATATTGTGCAACATTTCCAGGGGAAACCATTTGCTTTGAAATAATAGTGATGATTTTTATCACCACCAGCAAGCGTACATGGCTTTTTTTTTTTTTGCTACGCGACAGTTTCCCTTCTCGAAGGCATGTAAGGGGAGGAAGAATGGCGCATGACTGAGAGAGACTGATAAAGGAAGGAGAGCGTGAGAGAGAGAGAGGATGCAAGGCGACCACACTGGTTGCTAGGTAACCGCTTCCCCTCTCATCATGAATGTAAGGGGAGGTAGCCAGACTCGCACCGGCACCGCACAGGAGATATGTTGGGAAGACCACGTGCCACAGAGTAGTGATAATTGACAGCATACATTACATATTTCACATCCAATTACTAGACATTTGCATAAACAACTAGCATCAAAATGATTGTTGTGGGAAATCATAGGTGACGGGATTGAAATGTATTTTGATTGATGCAATACCAGATAAACTATACAAGCAGTAGCTTTATCATTATTTATATGAGAGTTTTGCTGGGGATACAGTTTATCGGTACAAGAGTTCACAGTATTTTAAGATATAAACTGGCCTGGCTTGTACACTTCTCTCCAAGAAAAACTCAATGGACAGCAAACAAAAAAAAAAAAAAGGCAATAAATTAATATTTCTTCTGATTTCCCTTAAATTTTCTACTTCCATTACCTACATTTCTCATGGTACCTCAAAACCCAATTGTATAGAGAAACAGCTTTTTGAAATGGGGTCGATACAGAGAGAGAGAGAGAGAGAGAGAGAGAGAGAGAGAGAGGAAGAGAGAGAGAGAGAGAGAGAGAGAGAGGAGAGAGAGAGGAGAGAGGAAGAGAGAGAGAGAGAGAGGGGAGAGAGAGAGAGAGAGAGAGAGAGAGAGAGAGAGAGGAGAGAGAGAGAGAGAGGAGAGAGAGAGAGAGAGAGAGAGAGAGAGAGAGGAGAGGGGGAGAGAGAGAGAGAGAGAGAGAGAGGGGAGAGAGAGAGAGAGAGAAGAGGAGAGAGAGAGAGGAGAGAGAGAGGAGAGAGAGAGAGAGAAGAGGAGAGAGGAGAGAGAGAGAGGAGAGAGAGAGAGAGGAGAGAGGAGAGAGAGAGAGAGAGAGAGAGAGAGAGAGAGAGGAGAGAGGAGAGAGAGAGAGAGAGAGAGAGAGGAGAGAGAGAAAAACTGGTAGCAGTGCACATCAGTAGATATTGCCTCTGGCAACCACTTCAATGTATAAGCTTGCATAAGCAACTGAAGTTCTCTCTGACCTGCATGCCACCCACTCCATGGAGGGGGCTTCTATTTTAATACATAAATATGTCAAAGAAACTTTTTATAAATGTGATATCAAATTATGCCACAAGATGTCAAAAATTTCAGCCCTAAAAATTTCCAATTTTAAAAAATTTTATGTGCTGTACTGTTTGATAAATCTAGGGAGATTAACTGGGTGTATACAGGGTCTCTAAAATCGTTATCTGTTATGTTGCAAAAAATACAACACTAGCATCTTATTATCGTTAAAACTAGTTTCATGTTATAACAATGTTCACTAACAGGAACAGTGCAAAATGAAATGTGTCTACAACAGTACGTATCAATCTAAACTTACTAACACAATCTTGCAAATTATAAATCACCCATCTTTAGGTTCACTTTTTGAATTTACAAGATTTTATGATGAAATATTCATTAATACCTTGTGCAAAGTAAGAACCATAAAGAAAGCAAACTAAAATCAACAGCACTCACCAGCTATCATAGCACGCATAGAAGATTTTGCTTCAACTTTAGGTTTGGCAACATTTTTTTTGCTTCTTTTCTTCGTGTTTTTATTTTTGGAATTTGCCTCATTTTTCTGTTCACTATTGAGATAAAGTTCCTCCAAAGCATAAAACCTTTTGCGCACGTCAATAACCTGAAAAAATAAAATTTAAAAGTTGAAACATAAATCTGAAACAAAAACCTACCTGACAAATAACAGCAAACACATAAAATAAATCACATAAGTATGATGGGGTAACGTATACAAAAATCTAGCATCGCCACAACCGCTAACCCCTCCTATGAAGAAATGTTAAGCAATATATGATATAAATCGCCCTCGAAGCCAGTGTTGGCTCGACCTAGCTGATGCATCCTATTGGTCTGCAACTCACTCGCACCACAGAAAGACACTTACCTCCTCAGCCTTTGCCGGCAGGAGGGAAAACGAGTAGCCAATTATGGCTGCCTTCGGCCATTTTCGCCACTTCTCCACCACCTCTCTCTCCGTGACCTGTCTGCTGGGTCTGTGCTCTGGGTATACATAGAGCCCGCAGTCCATAGTTCAAGGCTGTCACACACGACTCAGTTGTAGAACATTACTCTGCCCGGCTTCTTCAGCCACCAATGACACTCAACACCACTGTAGGCCCGACCATGCACCGTGGCCTTAAACTTTGTTTCCTGCGAAATGATTGTCGTACGTCAGTCTAGATCGTCACGCTGCACCTTCCACGCTTCTCAGCTACCTAGATTCGTAATTTCAAGGAGTCTAGTTACCTCACTGGTTGGATTCCTAACATCGGCCCTTCAAGACCTAGTCAGGGTACAGGCTGGTTTATGTGTGTTTACTGTTCAGGAAATAAATAAACATAATCCTGACTTGGTTGAGTTATAACTTGTAGCTACTTCCCAACCTGCTCCTGCTATTTCTTGTTTATTACACCTTCAGGGAAAACAGTCACTACATGATTCTTGGATCCATGGTGACATCACGCCTCCCTGAGTAACATGAGAGCAGTATTTCTCTTGCCTATTGTCCCCTCCTGTAAGTGCTTGGATCTTGCCAGAGAAATCCCACCTGCAAAGTTACTTGGATCTATAGCAATGTTCTGCCTTCCTGAGTAACACAGGTAGTCACATGAGCCTGCAGGTGTCTCACGGCTGGGGCCTATTCCACGGGGTTGAGTTTGGCGATGGATGCAACGAGAGCTGGGGATAGCTCGTGCAGGTGCCTAGAGGCAAGTAATGTCCGTTTTACACGCTCCATCAGATCATGCAGTTTGGAGTAGGTCATCAGAACACATAAACACCCTCCTCTTCCGTGAGAAGGAAGGCAGGCTCCTTGTATATCAGATTACATGTCTGACCATGTGAAGGTCGTAGACTGCATAGACGCCCTATTCCAGCATCTAGCGCAGTACGCACCGGAAGTCGGACAGCTCTGTCTTAGGTCACACACGTGGGTGTTGCCCTAGCTGAGTCCTCCCAACTCAGGGGACGGCTCTCTTTCCTGGCACGGAGATGCAATAGAAAGACAAACGAACACCAAGCCGACAAACTGGTCCAGGGTCAGTGTACCCATGTGGGCTACTCCATTCTATATACACTGTAAACAGAAAGGATGGTCTCTCGAGGTGCTTGTGGGTAAAACTGGGTGTTTTGGCTCATATAAGTAATCTTCCCGAGATCACCTGTGTTCCCTTCCTGTGATGAGTCAACTGGGAGCAAGGTACTAAGTCTACAGGAATGCGGTACCCAAGGATTGAACTGACTCACATTTGGCTGGCGTCTTGAGAATGAGGGGTGATCCCTGAGCAAGGGCTAGTGAAGGCATGACTGGGTAACGTAACGTCACCGGCCAGCTGGAGAATGAGAAGCAAAGACAAACGAAAATCCTACTAATAGTGCTATCTAGCTGTGGATAAAAGAACTCGTTGCCTATATGCATTGGTTACGGTGGGCCAGTGAATAAAACCATCTACACTATCTAGAATGTCCATCTTACACGACAGATAAAACAATCTCATCACAAGTCGGGACGAACAGTAATGCTAACTTCAAAACTCACAAGCAAAGCTATGCGTAGGACAGAGCTGAAGTAGTCTCATCACCATTGCTAGAAAGCACCATGCATCACCCCAATACTCTGATTCCTTTGCATTACAAGAAACTTGAGAACTGAGTGTCTGACTATCTCAAATAAGTACAAAGTGGCATCTGAAGTTTAATTTACTGGATAACATTGTTAAAAATAATGTCCTACTGTTACAGGTCTAAATTTCGAGGAATTCAGCCTCCCGGAAATGCATCAGAGTACAGTGAAAACTCTATCCATCGAGAACGGATGGACCAAAGTCAGTGTCCACAGAGATTTTCTGTGGCCCCGAAAAAATTACTACGTAAACATTGCTAAAACAGTTAGTTTTTGCCGAACTTAAGATTTAATGTTTACTGCATCGATTGAACAAATCCTTCTGTAGCATCACAAAATATCACATGCTCCGATCATTAAAAAACAAAGTATTAACAAAAACATACAAGTATCAGCTATAGTCACCATGGCATACAAAGTCGGTATACAGTACATTATGTACACACGTACTAGTAATACTAATAGATAACACAAATAAAATACATTTTCAACACACATTGTTTTCACTTACGTCTCACTGCTCTACGTTCAGTCCTATTTATGTAATTAATCACTTCCGAAATAACCTGTTGCAGATTTTGTCACAATGTCGCACTTAACTAGTACTTCATTACAAAAAATAATAAATAATAAAAATAGACGTCTCAGACTACACATTGATGCGTACACAGTTAGATTGACAGGCCCGTTGGTCTAAGATTTTTTTGCTAGACCAAAAGCGGAGTGATTGGCTCGGGTTACAAGGCGGGAGGCGAGGAGTATTGGTTACAACTTACTCATGCTGTCGTCTTGGGTGTTGTGGTTGATCCAGGTTTCATCCAGTAGCGGAGAGCTCGATTCACTCCGAAGCAGCGATCTCAGTTGTAAGCTCAAGAAGTTCGGATTTGTCACTTCATTTAGCGATTTGTAGTTTACGCAAAATCACAATTTCCCGTCTTTCTTAGGCACGAGGACCACGTGTGAGTTATATGAAGAATTTGATGACTCCACGATTCTTGGTCATTCATGTCGTTGACCTGCTTCATAATGAGGTCACGACGGCAGACTGACACTCGATATAGTCTATTGTAAACCGGTACGTCGGTGGTTGGCCATATTTCGTGCTGTATAGAATGTGTTTGTCGTAACAGTCCTCGTTGTCCAAATGCTCCGATGTGTTCATCTAATACGGCTTTTAATTGGTAGTATTCTGGTTCTTCAAGTTCGTGGTTAATGCACATCGGATCAATGGGAATTGGCGGGATGTCGTCTTGGGTTTTGATCCCAGTTTACTGTGATCTGGTTGGTTTCTCCCAGATAGGTTCTATGTTGTCCATGATCTAGAATACATTGATTGCAGATGAGCCACGGACTCCCTAGTATTACTGATTCGGACCGGGTTGAAGACACAATAAAATCAGTCGGTGTAGAAATACCTTCTCTTTTTGCTGTCAAGGTAATTCTTCCAGTTACGACTAGGGTGGAGTTGGGTTGCGCCATTCGCACTGTTCTGGTTTGCAGTCTTATTCCGGCGAGTTGGTTTGCTGTTAACAAATTACTCCAGATAAAATTGTTTGTGGCCGCAGAGTCTAGTAAGGCAAGCACCCTGTCATTTACCTCCACTTCTATGTGAGGGGCTATGGGAACTGGTACTTCCTAACTTAATCCCTGCAGGATGGGCCCTTGTAAACCTGGAGTGGTGGCTCACTGCGCACCCTGTTGTCTGCATTTCCAGACTTGCTAACGGGAGTCTGCTTTTTAGTCAATCTTGCTGGAATAGTTGACATGTGTTTCGTCAACTCGTTTAGGAAGAATGGCAGCCCCCTCTGGTTTCCGAGGGCAGTTATTCCAGTGGTTATCTGGGCAGAACCAGCATTTGGGTACGAATGCCATGCGGGTGGTTGGAGCTGGCGCGCGTTTAAGGGATGCGCTCGATGGTGTTAGCACCTCGGGAACTTTGGCTTTTTTGAGACTAGCCTGCACTGCAAAGTTTTATTCTGCTACTCAGGCTTAGTTAACCAGTTGGTCCAAGGTGGTAGGTCCAGCGGTAAGGAGGACGTTCCTGAGACTAGGTAATAGCATCCGACTGATGGAGTGAACGGCTATAGCTTCATCAACACCAGGGAACACGCACCTAAACTTCTGTTCCTTCCTCCGTATGAAGATTTCCACTTATTGTAGGGCACCTGAGTCTGGCTATAAAATTGAGTCATCAGTATGGCCAACACATCCTCGCCCAGCCGTACCCTGTTTCAGTATCATTTAACAAACCTCTTACCGCAGGGCAGCATGAACGATGGATGCGCAAGCAAGGCGACAAATATATTATAAGTACCGGAGCAGGCACGACTGCTTAATGTCTAAGTTGGGCGGCGCGGTCCCGCTCCGCCTGCCTTTCCTTGGCAGGATGAGGTAATGCACTCAACTGTATGGCGGCAAGGAACGCTGCGATTCGTAAGCTACGCTTTTTGCAATGGCTCACCTGGTAGGGCATAGAGTCGCTGCTTACAATATACGGGGTGCACCCTAACAAAGAACAACCTTACAGTGTATGTCCGGTTTTGGCTTGCTGACACAGGCTCGGTAATAGTCTCCACTAATCCCCCACGCTATGTGGCCTGATCAGACGGGGAGCTGTGTGGGTTACCAATGCCTCCACTGGATGTGCATTCATACACAAACGAGCGGCAGGACTCAAGTTACAGTTACCCGAGCACTAACAGTGCTCTGGTGTAAATAAGTAACCTGGGTTTGTCGCCCCTCCTTGAATGACGGCGTTGCTAGTGGTTGTAGCTCCTCTGTTCCTCTCCGCCAGCACTAGACAGTGCTCTGACAGTTGGAGAGCAACAGATGGCCATCTAATAGGTGTGTGAGAAAACTGACGGGCTCCTGAAGGGCGCTGTAGTAAAAGCTAATTCGATTATATAAAAATGTCCCGATTCCTGTCAGTGGTGCCCGTCGTAAACTGTTCTAGCGGGTAAACAGTAAGAATCTCTATGAAAGAAAAAGCTGAAGTATAGGAAACAAACTATGTTTATTCAGGAGTCAATAAACATGTGATGCATGGTACCTCCTACCAAGCAGAAGAGTGCTGAAGGAAATTACACTGGCCAGGTGTAGGCGACCTGGTTCCAGGTTTTAAAGGGGAAAGTTAAATCTAGACTGTAAAATATATTTACTACTACTCTGTTCTAATAAAGGTGTCTAAAGGAGACAGTGAATTTAATACGTGTCTGTGAGCGTGTACGCTGGTTGTCGGGTTGACTGATCGTTGAAGGTGAAGTAGCCACTGGGGGTGTACTCGAAGCTTAGAAGTTCTCTAGAGGTCCCAGCACTAGGCAGTGCTCAGGGAAGCACGAGAGATGAAACAAGAATGACTGCCCGAGCCCAGCAGCGTCCGGACTTATATAGGCGAAACTTGTAGGCTGCCAGCGCAGGCTGTGGAGAGGGTGAGCACCCTGCCCTGGTTGGCGTGGGAGTCGAAAAACTCTGGTCAACAGTAGTCAGCGTTTCTGCTTTGTGCCTCATCATTAGCACTCGGCCTTGCCTGAGGCAGCTTGTAGGCTCTCAGCGCGGGGAGGGAGGGTGGTGTGCCTGCCGGGTTGCGCAACCTTTAGGTGACGAGAATTCATGCAAAACATTCTCTGTACGTATTTCTTATGTCTGTAGCAGTGGAAGTAGGAACCTCAGCGATGAGTCCTAATTAGGGATGTCAAAGTAGATTCCTCAATACCTAGGTTATTACAGGTATCGAAGAATCGAGAATCAAACTGTTAATTGTTGAAAATCCTCGTCCATTTTCACATAATTTTTTGAGGTTATGTTGCACAGCAACAGGTCTTTGGTTTTCGAAATAGGCTGAACCTGTAAAGAACTCGCATGCATTGACCAGAATTAACCATTCAATGATGGTTCGACTATGAAAGAATTAAGATAATACAGTATAACCTCGGATTATCCACGATAATGCAGGGGAAGAGATAGTCGGATAATCAAAACTGGCCGTTAAACGAGTCGTTTTTATCTTGATGGCTGCCATGTGGCAGACAGCTATTATCAGTGTTTGGCTGACTGACTTCACTCCGACGACACTAAGTGCTGTGAGGTGCGGCTTTAATGGGATAACTGCACTAGTTTTCTTTTTTGCACACTTTCTGTCATGATTCAGTGCTAATTGTTCACTGTTGCAAGAATGCTACAAACGGACATGGAAATCTACAGCACAATATATAAACCTGTAAATGTCCGCATAGAAGAAACACTATAAAAAACTGGCAGTCACAGATGAAAGACCACCACTCTACACACGGATACAGTTGGAGATAGCACTTTGTTGCTCTTGTTGCCGGGCAAGGGAAATCTGAGGTATGCAACCAGCTGTGGTGCGTAGATTAGAACTCTGGCTAGCGGCAAGCTCCTACAGTTCCAGGTCGCTGACAAAGAACATACATTGGCTTTTAGTGTGTTGCGTGACAGTTATTAGTAGTGGGAGCAAAAGGATCCTGGACCAGGATCCTTAATAATACCAAGATTCCTGGTATTATTTTTAGAATTTTTTATTTTGTTTACCTATTATTTAATGGTATATCAGATAAAGAACAGGTATATTTTTCGTACCATACATATTTCCTGTTTGACATTTTCGTTTTGATGCATTTAAAATTGAAAGCAATTTTTTTTGTGTTTACCTTTACCAAAAATATCAGTCTCTTTTTTTCTAAAAGTAGGTAGTGTTAAAGTTTTCAATGCACAGAGGATTTTATTTACAGATGTGAAGAAAATGTCAAACAACGTGTGGAATTATTTTTCAGTTGAGGTAAAGGATGAAAATTACTCATTTTGCAGTTTGTGTTTGGCAAAAACTTCACGAGGTGGGGTTAGTCACATAACTAGTAACATCAGAAAACACTTATGTAAACACGACAAGTACAAGAAAATTGCCAATAATTAATATTCAGAAGATCTTTTGGGAAAATATCCATGTAGCAGCAAGTCATCCAGTGGAGTTGCAACTTAAAGGTCTGGCAGAAGCATTTTCATTTAGCAATGCTAAATGAAAGGTTACTTGTATTTCAGCTTCATTAGTGAATAGCATCATTATTTGTGTACATATTGGTTAGCTTCATAAGTTGACCTAAAATATAGCATTGAGAAGTTGAGAACTTTTGATTAACTTTTTTGTATAATACTGTGTCTATATTCATCTCAAATAAATCATATATTCATCAAAAATACTGATATGAACTTGTTAGGCCTAATTACATTAGTGTGAATGTTACATAAATATAGGAAATTAACTTCACTTAGCAGACCAGAAATTCTTTCCTGCAATTGTCTTCATATTTGTGTCTGTCTAATTTGACCTACAAAACAAAATTCCAAAAGGATACACTGACTGTGGCACATGTTGATAATCATTATATGTTAATTAATGGTATCGGAATTGAGGTGGAATCGAGCGAAAAGTTTTGCAGTTGGAATCAAGAATAGGAACCGATAAAAATTTATATTTTGACATCCCTAGCCGTAATCGAAGTTGATTAGTAGTAAGAGTGAATGTGTCAACATCATGTATTTAGAGAGCACGAAAAAAAAAAAAAAGTCGAAATACAGTACATATTTGTATGAAATATGTACTGTAGACATTTGTAAGACATTCAACAAGCAATTGCAATATTTGTGGTGGCAGCCATGTTGGTAACAACCAGCAGAGCAACCACAAGAAACAGCAGTGCCATATTTTTGAGATATTGATTCACAATGCGACCGTGCCTTTTTTCATGGAAATTACGAATGCATAAATGTAACAATAAATATAAATGGAAAGTTAACAAAAAAAGGCAGCACAAAATTAAGGAAACCATATTACAGTACTTTATCAATCAAAATATTCAAAACATTTTTATTTCTTAGCTGTTACCTATGACTGTTGTTAGTTACTCTATGGATAATACTTCAGCTACGTCGGCAGCTATGTCTGTGCACATAATTTAAAAGAGGTGCTTAAATGCGGTTTTTATTAAGTTTGAGTGCTACAGACCCAGAAAAATTTTTCTTTAATATTCCCATTTGAAACGTTTTATTTTAGTTAAACTTTATAAATAAATACCTAACAAGGGCTATCAATGTGTTCAAAATAAAGTTTAATGAGGTTGGTTTTTTCTGATTAATACAGTATATCTAGTCCACATCTATATAATTTTAATTTCAGTCCCCTGAAATCCGATGGATAGTTTACACTGTATTGGGAGGGTCCGTCACAATGCTTCCTTATTACCAAAGGATTCCTTTTATGACATTGATATTAAAATGCTTCTACTCACCTGCATGAACATCACATCCCAGAAACCTTGCAGGTCATCAACTGTGACGAGCTTCTCTCCAGTCTCCTTCTCACAGTCCCTGATCAGTGTCTCAAACTGGGCCATCTTCTTGGTTATCAGTAACTTGCTCTGCCCCACTGCAGAGTCAATGAGGTCACGACATTCCCCAAAATTACTGTCATTCAGCTTTTGCACCGCACTCCAATAGTCGCACAGACCATGCAACATTCCCAGTTCCATATTTAACTTTAACCTACAACACCAAAGAAACAATTTCTGCCATTAATAAGCAGTAGCAGTCGGTCAGATATGTAGGGTGAAGATCATACTACATCAGGGCACAACTGGGTGATACAATTGATGATAAAACCACCACTCCGGTTTCAAACTCACCTGAAATAATTCACACCATGCACACCTTTGTCCTCATCCAGTTCACTTAACATGTTCGATAAATCCTGCAAGTAACGAGTGGGAGTTGAACTGAAAACTCCTGGACTGTTGAAGTCTGAAAAATATGCGCAAATCGAAACTGTAATAAACTCAATTGGCGATAAGCGTTAAGAATTGAGGTAGCCAGAAACTCTATTCTCATTTTCATAATGCAAAGGAATCAGTGATACCAAGAAATTAAATTTAAAATACCTAACTGAAAGAAAAATATTAATACACATTGCCAATGACTTGGTACATGTCCAACCAACAATGGGAGAAAGAAAAAACTAGTGTAGTACAAACCTTTCCTCCTGAAATCACTTCTGTTTTTCCCTCGAGTGACTGTAATGTACGGACTATGCATTGCTGGAAAGTCTACATCATTTGAATCAATGGCCTGCTGCCTTTTTTTCTGGGTTTCATCTTCTGGAACCTCCTCAACAACCTCTGCAAGTTTCAGTTCATTTAACATATTGTCAGGCTCCAATTTTGGTGATGCAGCAATTCTACTGCATTCAGTTATGTTTTCCTGTGACAAATCAACCTCTCCAGTCTTCGCTTTCTCTTCTCTGCTTTCATTGGGTAGAGGTGACTTGCTTCTCTGATCAGTTACAGATGACAAATCTTGAGCACAAGAACTGTTTAACTCCAACACTTTCTTTTCCAGATCTCCAACACCATGGAGATAATTATTTTCCTGGGGGGGGAAAAAAAAATTATGAAAAACAAAACATAGATCATACAGCACCAATTGTACAAGAAACAAATAAGCTGAGCATTTCAACCAATTATTCCTATACAGAACTGTTTCAACATGAGTAAATAGAATATGACAAGCCAGCCATATTTTTGAAACAAGATATGTTATACACACACTATGCCTCCAATCTAACCCATATACAGCAGGGTATGTTTAACAGACACTTTACATAATTTCAAGAATACAGTGACGCGTCACAGTCTCGAGAACAGACTGAAGCTACGTCACGGTTAGAGCTAGATTTTAATGTGCAGGCCCGCCACACACGGGGTTACAGGGACTGATTCAGACTTACTTGCCAGCAGGGGCCCGACCAGTGTTATAGATCGAGTCACCTGGTAACTAGGAACGAAACTGAGTATCAGCTGGGCCACAAGTTAAGTGGTGTGACTCGTGGTCGCCGTGTTACCTGAGCTGGTGCTCAGTCAGCTGGACTGCGGAGTCTGTCTTATAGGCAGGTGACTGCTACTGGAGGCGCTGACGGGACTGATCCAAAGATGCCCAAGTGGACACGGAACCAGGTGCTCGCTATGCCCAGCAGAACCTCTTTCCTGCAGCGAATGGCCACAACTACCGGATGCGGCATCCTGGCCATCTTCTTGGGGGTTGAAAAGAGAGAAGGGGAGAGAGCTGGGAGGTGAGGTCTCTCCAGCTGTCGGGTGGCGTGAGCTCGGTCTCAAGGGTTATCGTGGCTGAATGCCTTATCAAATGGGGTGCACCTCCAGGTAGCTTGT
The DNA here is from genome assembly GCA_029891345.1 of Dryococelus australis. Lineage (NCBI taxonomy): Eukaryota > Metazoa > Arthropoda > Insecta > Phasmatodea > Phasmatidae > Dryococelus > Dryococelus australis. Next base: position 23,012,946 of record CM056993.1, read on the forward strand.
AAGTGGCTGTAGCCTTTCTCTCCTGCAGATCCTTACCACTCCTTTTAATGTAAGGCATGGCGGGGTGCAAACGACCAGCCTCGCAAGAGGGGAGCAGGCGACAATTGGTCCCTAGTCAGGAGTGTTCTGCTGCAGCAGCGGCCGGACAGAGGCAGAACTATACCTTTACCCCCTATACCTTTACCCCCTCCAGCAACTCAATGGTGCAGTGCATTGAGTGTAAACTGGTCTGACTGTCTAACCTCCTTATGGATTGTTTTCCTAGTGGTTGTGGCTCTGCCTTTCAGTACACCGGGGTGCACTGAACAGGTGGCCGTCGAGCATGCGCGTTGTTCCGAAGTACAAGTCCCTGAGGGGGAGCCCGCAGACCTACACTGGATGTAAAAACAGGTGGTCAAAAGTCAGAACCCTGTCTCATCCACTCTGGTGGGCGTGGTGTTTATGTGAAGTTTCACAGTCACCTAAGAAAAGGAAAGTCAAAGTAGGTGAGAACTCGTGTTTTATTTCAAAGAGGAATGGACACTGCGGCCCATGCTACTTCCTAACTACCTTGAGCTGACCGTAAGTGGAAACTAGGCAGATTTCAGGTGATGGGGAGCTGGTTTGACTAGGCAGCTGTTAACTTTCCCCATCTATGCTGTGCCGTGTCCTGAAGGGACTTGGGTGGCCCACTTCCTGAAGGGTTGAGGGGTGGCCGTTACCAGGGGTAATCTGCAAGGATGGGTTGACGACTTTTCAAGTTCTGCAGTGTTCTACAACTCACAGCCTGATGATGGCTTAGCCAGCAAAACATTGTGATCGCGCAACCACATGAAAAATGTGTCGTCCTACTTGTGTGTGCCTATCAACGAGTACTACGAGTACTACTCTGAGTGCTCGAATTCCTATCTTTTATATAATTTTGGTAGCCTAGTGGCCGGCCGCTAGGCCTACTTGCAACCTTAACAAACATTTAATAATAAGTAATTATATTGATGAAAACTTAACACATTTAATAATTTAGTATTGCAGTGAAACGTTTCATACATTGATACTGCTTAACTTCTATACCCACAGAAATTTCTCAATGGAACACAAATTAGCAGTATTTGATAACTTTTAGCTTTGAACCTAAAAATGTAGTCAATAAACCAGAGTAGATACCGTTACGAAACAAGTTAAGGTAAATATATTTCATTTACAATCACTGTGAACAAGAAAATGCCCACGGCAAGCTAGGTTAGGACTGACTGAGTGCAACCTGTGTATTGGAATTAGGTTATGTTATCAATTGGACAAACTGTAAACAATATAATTTATACTGGCTAAGATTATTAGTTGATAGTAAAACATACTTATGAACGGAGTGATATGTTCTTGTTTGTATAATTTATCATTTCAGTTAGGGGCCATGCCCGTGAAAGAATGCTGTCTGTCAACATTACTACAAACTAATGGCCTAGATACAACTGCTATAAGCACACCACCAATATGGTAAATTAGAGTCAATTTCAAGGGCACTGTAATTCAGTGTTAGATATTTACATTACTGAACAACGATACACACACACCAAAGTTCTTTTGTTCAATTTGAACTTCGCAAATAACAAAGTTTCAGGAAGGTTTCGAAGTGACAATAGGAAAAACTGTAACGAAACTGATTTCGTTATTTTAAAAACGTTTCGGTTTAATTGAAAATACTTGTTTTCATTAGAACGGGTGAAGAATGATGCCAACAATGTCTGCAGCACCAAGATAAATACGCTAACGGCACCAACTGTTTAGCCATACCATTGTGCTTGTCGTCCTACTGATGCACTATAAAAAATAGGGATGGATCGAGTTGATTCTTCGATCCTTAAGAATAGGCAATTCTTAGTACCGGGACCGAAATCTATTATTTTCTGTAAGAGAAATGGAATCGATGGTCATAATAAATAATAATAATAAAACAGGGGGGAAAAAAAAAAAAAAAGGATCCAAACGCCCTCAACATTAAAAAAAATTTAAATAAAATTGCGTCAAATTTAACGTGGGAATGCCAGTTCCGCAGCAACACTTAACGCTATGGAGCGTTGCTGCGGAACTGGCATTCCCATGTTAAATTTGATGTGAATATTTTGCAAGTTCTTATTAGTGGGAGCATTTGGATTATGGTCATACTTTTTATTTGTGCCAATGTTAGGGTAAGGGTTTCGGTTAGTATATAAGCAGGTGTCCTAATGTTATGTAATGAATATTTTTTATGATGCAAGAAACTGACAAGAAATGTACTTAAACCTATTTTGTATTATTTTCCTTACATTTGTAATAAAATTTGAGACAAGTTGGTACAAAACACATAACAGATGAAAGCAAATTTATTGTGTCATGTTACATTAAAATTGTTTTAAATATTTATTTAGAAAGCATAGATGTTTGTTTTTGATAGGCCTACTAAGTTAATTAACCTTATTAAAACCTTGTTAACTAACCTTATTAAAAAAATTATATAAATGAAAACAAGAATCGGAATAAAGAATCGACCAAAGAAACGGTATCGGCATCGGAATCGAAAAAAACTAGACTTGACCCATCACTAGGGGCAAGATTTTGCGGCGATATTTTAATGCAAATTTTGTTTTTAAAAATACCTGATTTTGGTGTTATTGATTTTATTATGAAAGTCTTAGAAATTAAAATATCATAACTAAAATTGTGCATTATTAGAGCAGACACTGTACTGTGTTATTTTAATACAAATTTTACTATTAAAAGTCATCGATAATTTATTCTTATATGCATATTTCCATTAAAATTTTATGTTTATACAATTGCTGAAACAAAAGAAAACAATTTATTTGAACAAAGGTAACACAGATCATTATCACATTATTAAAAAATAACTTTGTAAAGGTTTTGTTTCTTCGTAATTTGTATGTTACAGTTCCTAAACAGTGGATTTTTTGTTACAATCTTACACGAATAGCTTGTATATTTTTATAGAAAAAAAAAACCATTCAATATTGGAAATAAAATTATTTTTTATATTTGTTTTTAAAATTTTGCTATTGTAACTAAATTATCATTTCTCATTCACTTGGTATTCAATATTTACTGTTGTTATTCACTCAGTCTTAATGACAACAGCTTGAAATTAATTTTTTTCTTCCCGCCATCTGAAAACTTAAATTATTCTTATGAACATGCAGTTTATACATTTTTGGATATAGATTTTTGGTCATGGTTTCACAGATAAAATTTTATATTTGGGCTAAATTTAATTTATTTTGTGCTTTAACTGAAATTTTGGTGTTAGGCGGTGCATAACTTGCATTTCGGTATTTGGCAGTGTTTTAACTTGCATTTCAGTGTTATTTGGTTTTATCGCTATTCACGTATAATCTTGTCTCTATCCACCACTAATAAAAACACAAACAAGAAGAAACAAAGACAAAAATCACACGAGAAATAAATCTCGCAAAATATCGTCATTTGAAAACTGGACTGGAATGGAACACAAGCTGTAACAGATACGCCAAAATAAAAATAAAAACATTCTAGTTTTCGCTCTAGTATTTACAAGCTCGCATTTGCAGTGTTGCCAATTTAGCAACTTTGATGGTAGAAGTAACAATATTTTAATTAACCTTAGCTATGCAATATTGTGACTTTTCTAGTGATTACATATAGAGTAGCGACTTTTTAAACTCCCACTAGCAGGAAAAAAAACCATTTCTCCATTGGTAATATAGGAACCTGGTGAATTTTCCAGTGTACCGAGTGATCTTTCATAAATATGTATTGGCAACACAGTACCTCAGTATTTACAGTAAAACCCTCTTAAAAAGTTTTCTTTTAATGAGTTTTCCTGCTTACAAAGCTTTAGAAAGTTAGCACTTGGTCTATTACAAATACACAATTTCTCCCTTTTAAGAAGTTTTCCTGCTTAATAAGCACACATTTTCAGTAAACGTCTTAACAGGGTTTCACTGTATTTTGTGTCCTAATAGTGACGTAAATAATGTATATTTCCTGAAGTTTAAAAGAGAAAATCGATGAGCAATTTTTTTCCCATGAATATCTCGTGTAGTTACAAGAAACCCTTTGTCATGGCATTAATCGCAGACACGTGAAGTAATTCCAAGTACAATTTCCGTACAATTCCCGGTTTTCCCATTGTTCCCCGATTGCTAGACACACTGACCATTTTATAAAAATCTCCAATAATAAAATTAAAGTCTCAATATTTATTTATACAATTCACAACCAAAAATGGAAAGAACAGATTACACACATAAAATTTGTGAGCTAAATTAAAAATTAAATAGAAACACATTTACGTACCGTATTTTGTCATGTATAGGCCACATGCGTGCTTAGGCCGCGTCTGAAGTTTTTGATGAAAAATTAGGGTTAATTAATATTTCAAGTACATGCCGCACTTAATTTTTGTATTCCTGTATAGTTCAAGTCACGATTCCGTACAAACATATTAAATTCTGACTTAATTTATCCCCTACAAAACATTTGTGACAGAAAAGTTTAACAGCGCCATTTTATTTTTAAAAGATTCATTCCATTTAGATACCCTCCCTTCCTTTCATAGTTAAAACATTAAAATAAATGTCCCGTATGTTGAAAAATTTCTAAACATGTTGGGGGGGGGGGGGGGGGGGATAATAATAATTTGTACGCTAATATCTATACACTGCGCCCAGTTTTTGTAGTCATTTTTTTTGTAAAAATGTACGGCCTATACACGCTGAAACACGTATATGTAAACAATGACAGTTTTATTCACTCATGAGTACAAAAAACTCTGGAATTGAATGCATGGACGTAAAAAACTGAACAATTTTTATTCACAGATTTTAGCCAAAATCGGTAGAATCAAAGAAACAATAATTGATCAGTCCCATTACTAGGGTGAATACTTTCATTATTACTAACAAAAAAATTATTTAAAGCTTACAAGTGATACACCAGGAACTGCCATGGCTGATTTTCCAACATCCTCAACCTGTAGCCTTGCTCGGTTCACTCTGCCAGAATCTACTTTGGCCAGAACCTTCCTGCTACTGCTGAAACATACAAAACATTTTAGAAAAAATAAAATATGAGATGTCTTCAGTAAATACGGTGCAGGTAGAGTAATCCCATTATAATTAAAGCTTTTTGGGATTACATTGGAATCACTCCATAACAACAATTGATGATGGCGAGACAAATAACTATAGTGAATTACCGCTAAAACAAATTTATTGCGCAACTTAATTTCATGCATTGTTAACATACACTCACTTCTTGGGCATTCTATATCTTTTTTACTTCATGGACACCCAGCACTCAATCAAACTTACAGTTCCACCATCAAATACAATGGAGAAAATTTGACAATGGCATTTTACATGTGACTATCCTTCATGTAAAGATTTTAAGACTAAAATAAGTGGTGACTATTGGTAATTGACGGGAAAAAAAGTTTTATCTCACCACTCATTTTACTGCGATAGTCTGAAAACAAACAATACACATTACAGCTCTTTGAACGACTTGAATGATAAGCCTAAAAATCTGATCTGCGATGTGTAGTTGTAGCACTTTGATTTCCTAGTACTACAGCAGACTTGGTTTGTCCCCCTTTGAAACGTAAACAACTTGGATGCCCGACAGCCTTAGACAGCAGATGAACCCACCAACTGTTTTTCTCTTCCTGTGGCGATATCTGTTATCTCTCTCTTTTGCAGTGCACCCTTCTTTGTTGTCTGCTGCTACCTCCCCTTTATTAGCAGCTCAAGTGATAAGTGTTGCCGGCTGGAGGAACTATTAGACTCAGCGCCAAACCAGTGTGCTGAGACAGCAGAACACTTCTAGATAAGGAACTGCATGTCACTTACTTGTATCTTGTGAGTCAAGGATTAGAACCTGATGTCCTTTACCAAGCGAGGCAAGAAGGACCTCAAGGAAAGGAAGGCTAACTCAACCTACCAAATTACCTGGAGCTGCACCCAGACCAGTGAGGTACTTGACCAAGAAACACCCCGGGAACAAGGTTCCAGAGATACAGCACCTCATGTTAGCCACCATCAGATGTGGAGAGAAGGTGTCCCCTGGAATGGCCTTCCAGTGATTCTCCATTCGCCGCTACTGCAGCCCGTCGAGAGCCGCTGCCAGCAGCAACAGCCACAGTTCCGGCCAGAGCAGCCCATGGGGACAGCAGAGTTCCACCAGTATCTGCACCACCGCCAGTAAACCCACAGTTCCAACCAGCTGGCCAAGCGCTGGAGTAAGCAAGCACCCAGTCCCAAAGCCAGTAACAGACTTACGGCCTACACTGTACACAGGTTGTGCACCAGCACACAAGTAAAACCATGACCAGTCGCCCTCAGCAAGTACTCCCAGCCTCCACTAACAAAGTCACTATTTCGAAATGTAGCAACACACTGCCCTGACCCAGATAGCATAAAACGTCAGTATCATCACTTGAGTTGCTCATGGTTATCATTTTAGTCACGTGATTTTTTTGTTTGGGGTTGCCTGGTATGGTGTAATGTGTACAGGTTAGTATTTTTTTCATATTTGTCTGTGTTTTTCCCGTGCATTGCCAAGTGTTTTTGTGTTGAGATGGGTTGGTTGTTTTTTCTGTATCTGCTGTGCAATTGTTTCACCCACCTACTTTTTTTATAAATTTCCTTAGTGCTTAGTTGTTTTTAAGCAGTTTTAAACGTCTTGACATAATACACAATGATACTGTCACAGTGACAATGTGAATTAGAATTAATAGACATAACTAAGTGTACTATCGTCAGATTATCCTTTCATCCTTATTGTTAAATATCTTTAAATGTTTTCATAGAAATATGTAGGGATTAAAATTAATAAATAACAAAGTTTCATACGTGTGTGATTGAAACTGTTATAAAAACAACAGATTCATATCCTAATAATATATGCATTTCTTTCTATAAAATTTTTTGGCGAAGTGAAAATATTTCTATGATGCAACAGCACAATTTTACTGACAATATCTACTAATTTTATTTACCATAAATGTGGGGCCTTAGACTTACGTGTAGGGACAGTAATTTCTTGCAGTCACAAATTTTACGTGAATTCGCACAAAATTCATGGCAAAACGTGAAATTTTTTTAAAATTACTAAAACTGTAATGAAATTGCATTTCACAGCCACAAAAACTGGAACTTTATATTTAATCACTACCTAGATCAAAATTACAGTAATATGTTTAGTTTATATATTGACTCACCACTGCAAATCAACTGTGCTGTAATTACAAAACATTGAAAAGATTCACGCCACTGTAAACAAACAAGGAATAAAACTGATGCATGAAGTATTTCCTACAATGATATTACGACTTTGTCTCATCAGTGAGCGCTGTCTGATTCCAACGAGTTTTATTTGTTACCGCACATCACAGGACCCAAGATTGGCAATGTTATTCCTATTGATAAACTGTGTTTTTGTATCAATTATTATTTCCTTGCAAAAATTCCTAACTCCCAGAGAAAAATACAGTTAACGGTTTTAAGACAAAAACACTAGTTCCCTTTACCAACAGACAACATTGAAAACAATTTTAGTTTACTTATGATTTTGTACTCTGCCTGACACCTGGAACAACAAACGCTCGCAATGTACTGGCAACGGCAGACTGACTCATGAAAAGAATAATGTAAACAATTTATACACAACTATAAAAGCACTGGAGAAAAAAAAAACCACACGCCACCAACACCTTGTACGAAGATAATTTTTTTTCCCTCTAAACTATCGAAACCTTTAACAACAGATTTTCTTGCTAGGCCCGCGCTGACAAAACTTTTGTTTCTTCAAAATGTGTAATTTTTTACCGCATATGTTTACAGAGAAAGCGCATGATAAAAATACAGTTAACTGGACGAATACAAGTTTAAAATACGTGATAAATTGATAGACAAATATATTCCATGTAAATTAATGCACACGAACACATTTTTCACTGCCGCGCTGCTCACTTTGTAAAAAATAAAGAATTGTTGGTTAAAACGTGATGATGCTATGAATGTAAAAATGGCGTAAATTCCATACATAACATGGTGCTTGGTGGACATGAACACGACAACTGTGTGTTTTCTTAATGAACAAATAAACTTTTGCAGGGCTGTGCAGTAGAATGTTCACTCATAGTGATGCATCATCTTTTGCGCTCATGTTATCTATGGTAGTAAATACACCTGATGGACAGTAATCATGTTTTCATTTATGGTGATAAATCGAAGAAATCTACTAGCCAAGTTATGCATGCATTCGTATTCGAATATCCAAAAACACATCAAATACATGTCAAGAAGCAACTACGTGACATAAAACAATAATAATTAACGAAAATACCACAGGATTTTGTACAATTCGTTAATTACAGCTGAAATTCTAAAAAATCACAATTTTTAATTTTTTTTTAATGTGAAAATTCGTGTTATTTTTCGCTTTATCGCGTCAGAGGCAGGGTTGAATTGTTGTTAACGTTGTGTTGTTTAAACTTCTAAATAATGGATAATTCTACAATTAACATTTTAAACCTTATTACGTATAAAGAATTAGAATTACGAGAATACACTAGAGCTTAAGAATTTGGGACCAGCAATACCACAGTTAAATATAACAAAACAACAATGCCAAGGTGGTAAAAGCAGTGGTTCGTATATGCGAAAATTCAACGTTAAGTTTGTAGAATTTCACAGACTGGCCGTGCAGTGTGAAGTTAGAAATGTGTTGTTTTGTTTAATTTTTTTGATAGTGAAACCTTAGGACATTTGGGAGAAAAGTTAAAATACAGGACACCAGTTTACAACATAAAAAATACTATAAAATTTTCAGTGATTGGAAAGGAATATTCATTACTAGTTAGATAGCACATACTGGTTAAAGAATGGATTTTGTTTACAAATATATTAAGATATGCCACTTTCATCCTGTAATTTAAATTTGACATGCATTTTGTATGTACTGTATATAAATTAGTATTGGTTTCTAAAAATATTTGTTTTAGTATATTTAAGTTATCATCACCCTTAGTATAGTAGAATTATTATCATCATCTTATCTCTCGTCATTTCGTGTAATGTACCACACCACGTAGGTACTGGTCGGAAGTCATATAACCTACACAAACTCAAACAAACAAATACCAGTGTAAGTGATTAGATCTGAACCAGTGGCCACAGTGTGTTCACCATTACAAAACGAGCCATGAAATATTTTTCTTCAAACAAGCACTTCTAATTTTTGTATTTAACTACATAAGCTACACTTACACAAGCCTGTCGTACGCAATTTACTTATCACTGCGCTTATTTTAAAAATGCTATATCTAATGATCTGAGTTAGGATTGCCACAGCCCTCCCAGTTTCAAAAGTCACCAGCTGCCACTGCATGGGATGGCCAGAGGAGCTATTACCCGACCAGGAATGGTCTATCAGCATGAAGTCCGTCTGCAGGCTGCCAACTACAGACCACACAACCCAGTGCTAGCCTACCACTCCAGCACTGCTAGATGCACGGGAGAGCCTCAATTACTGGAGTTTTGCGGGACGTCCTCACGAGGACCTGACAGCGTTAACGGCCGAATGTGAGGGAGAATTTCACATGCATGAAGTACCCGAAAAACGATGGGTCCCACGAGCACAATTTTACGAGCAATGCCATTGAATGGTGCAAAAATATAAAGAATTCATTTCAGAGGGAAGCCAACACAGTAGCTGACTCGCGCAACAATTCACTGAGGAGGCTGCACGGTCACTCCTCACTACAGAATTTTACAGCCACGCCTAGACACCAGAAGAGGCTGTACAGATTTTTGCCCGCCGCAAGGTACAGACATACCTTCACATCTTCCCAGATGGAGATTAGAAAAGTTATGTGCGGCAAGTAGCTCGCCTGTTGTTACCCAAACTAAGAAACATTCTACACATCCCTAAGCCACTCACAGTGGATGACCTTGTAAACCAGTGCGAGAACCACAGTGATAGTTCAGAACTCGAGCTATCCTCGACCGCTCGAATCCGAACAAGAAAACGTAGTCAGACAAGCCATCTGGACGACGACCAAAGAAGCCACCACCCACACCACGCCGACTGAAGTGTTGGTATTTAACAGCATACCACTCCAACAAGGACTGCCCACAGCAGCACGGCAAGAAAGCGCAACACATACGCCATTTACCACCCAACCTAATACCAGCAACAAAAGCATTCCACAGATGGAAAATTCTGCCACCGGCGGGCCAAAAGAGGCAACCCCGTATGACGAGAAGGGTAAACTTTTCATCTATTAGACAAAGAGGCTGATTCACCCGAAGCCCCAAACATTGAAGTTAGAGTCAAAGGGCAAAATGTAATATCACTGCTTGATTCGACTGTATGTGAAAACTTTGCTCGAAGACACATCCTCATGAAAGAACAAAGGGCATCACTATGTCCACGAACCCAAACATTTGAGAATGGCTATGCCGGAATGCACGCTCACTGTTGACGGTCGTACAACACTCATTTTTGAGCTTCACAAAATGAGACTCAAGAAGAGTTTGTCCTGTCACCTGACATTCAGGTTCACATGGTTTGAAATTTTTATGTCAGCTTGCATTTGGTGTCGGATTACAACCAATTATACACTGTATTTTGAGACGTTATTTTCTTTATTAAACGAGTTCAGGTGAAATGTTTTTTAATGCATTACTTACAATAATACTTTTTACAAAATTCCCACTTTTATTGTGTTGATGCGTGTCGCTCTTCTGTATTATATATAAAAAGACTAATTCATCTGACTCAAGTATTGAGAGAGAGAGAGAGAGAGAGAGAGAGAGAGAGAGAGAGAGAGGGGGGGAGGGAGGGAGGGAGGGAGGGAGAGAGAGAGTGTGTGTGTGAGAGAGTGTGAGTGAGTGTGAGTGTGAGTGTGTGTGTGTGTGTGTGTGTAATGTGTAACAGAAAATCTTAGTAAAATTATGCAAAACTTACGAGAAAATATTATATATGTACATTGTACTCACCCTTTCAAAATTGACTCCAATTTAGTGACCTACTGACTGAAAACCAAATGAGGTCGCAATGAATCTGATATACCTTTGCAAATAGCATTCAGTAGTTAACAAAATATCTCTATTCAAGTATGCAGTACACTTTGACATGTTCAAGAGGAAAAAAAATTTGTCCGTCCAGTGTCGCTGAACTATTGCACCACTCAAAATTCGGGGAACTACTGTGTAACGAAGTCTTAGTACAAGTATGTAAAATGTAAGAAATATATAGACAAGTTTGCATACTCTACTGTAGTAAAGTTATACACTAGGTTTTTAAGTGTACTTATTTAAGTGTAACAAAAATCTTAACACAGTAATCAAATTTAAAAAAATTAAGAAAAGTATGCATACTCAAAATATACACTAGTTTTTCAAGTTAACTTGTAAAAGTGTAACATAAAACATTAGCACAAGAGAGCAAATTTTTTTTTTTTAGTGTAGCACTCGATTTTTAAGTGTACTTGCAGAAGTATAACAAATTTTAGCACAAGTATGCGAAAAAGGGAAAACAGTTCCGGAAATACCATATTTGACTAGGCAAGGTGGTACACACTAGGTTTTTAAGTGTACTGGTGGATTACCTAAGTTTAAAAAAAAAAAATTCGGAAGCATGCATTCATGACTAGTGACATAGGTTTTGAAGTTTACTTATGGATCACCATGTTAAAAAAAAATTTGGGAAGTATGCTTACTTGACTAGTGAAGGTAGTAGTGTATATTACCTTCACTAGGTTTTTGAAAGTGCTCAGGATCACTATGTTTTCCAAAAAAAAAAATTTGGGAAGTATGCCTACTTGACTAGTGAAGGTAGAATACACTAGGTTTTGAAGTGCACTTGTGGATCACTACATTTCAAGTGTACTTCGGAAATGAATCAGAGATTTGAATCTAACTTTACTGGAGTAATACTGTAAGGGTTTGAAAACAGCTCAGCAAGGAATGATAGGCAAAAATTGTCACAAATATTGTGGCAATTTATAACCAAGAGATTGAGCATGGCTCGACCGATGAAGGAACACTGGATGAAAACATCAAAATAAATAACAATTAAAAGTTGCTCAATTTTAAGAACTGAAGTTTTTAAATCAGCGTGAACATTTACGAAATTTCGAAATGTATAGGCAGCACATTTTTGGGGGGATTAAATAAATAAATAAATTAATTAAAAAAAAAGTGGGGTGCGACCTAATTTTGAGATATTGTATTAAAAAAATTAAAAACCCCTACAAAACTGTATTAAGCGATATTTATAACCAAATACAATGTAAACTTGAACCATCTAAATCAGTTTGACTGACAGTCAATGCCCACAGAGCATTTTCTGTGGCCCTGAGACAAAATCCCGATGTAAACAATGCTCTAAAAAATTGGTTTTTTGCCGAACTCAAAATTCAATTTTTACCGCATCGATCAATCAAAAATTTCAGCAGCATCACCGAAAATTACATGCTCCGATCATTTAACAATGAATTATTAACAAAATAGTATAAGAATGAACTATACTCGCCAATGCATACAAAGTCGGAATACAGTACACTATGTATGGTTGATTCAAGATAAATTCAGCCTTTTCTGAAGCCCGGCTAATATCTACTTTTGGTTACTGATTACGTATTCTTCCGCTACACGTAAACATAAACACTGCCACGTGACTCCTACTTTTATAACTGTCAAATGAGTTGGTTGCTGTTTACAGCTGTTCAAAGAATGCTGTCATATTTCCTACGAATGTTCATAATTTAGGCCTATAACAATATTTAAGTTGGCTTTATAACTATGTTACACACGATATAGCACATTACACATTAATATTTTGCCACGACGGTGTTTGTTACAATGTGACAGAAACAACAGTAGTAATTAACCTGTTGTTATTAATATGTGTTGGGTTATTTTGTTAAAAGGACAACTTCATTTGGAATAAAAATTAAAATGAAGGGACAACCGTTCCAATGAAACGACACAGTAAATTCAAGCATGCAATTGTGTCACATATTTATTGTACGTAGCATCGACAAATGTAAAAGATAGTGGTGAACATGCAAACATAGAGCCCTACCATAACATTTATTCTGGTAATATTGCCATGCATTGGTACTTACTGGTTTTTAGATTTATTTTATTATCCATTTAAATTTATCTGGTCGCGCTTAGATTTTATTAGGATTGTAGCTAACATTCAAATCACAGAAATGTAAGCTCGTTACACAACTGTGTTTCAAACACCTAGCGCAAAGGTACAATGTTGTGACAGATGTGAAATTAAATAATTAACGTCGCCATAACATCAGTCCATGGTTTAAAACAGTTTGCACATCCAATATTTTAAATTCACACACACCTGGTCTGCGTAACAATTACAACGCAGCAACCATAGACAGAAATGGCGGCCATGTCCTTTCACACGCAGCAATCACAACACTCGTTACCGTATATTTAACTCTGCTAGGAAAAACATATTTATCACAACATTGTAACTTGCCTAGGAAGTTAAAAAAACACGAGTATGAACTTGACCCTTCGTTCAGAAACACGCAGTGTCATTGACATGTCCCCACATCTGCCAGTCGTAAGGCACTATAAAAACTGGGTATAATCGCCCGCCATATTGGGACAAGCACATGGAAGTAGGCAGTAGACGGTTAGGCTAGGGGAAAAACGGATAAAATTCTAAATTCACGTTTCCACACCACTTCTGCTAACCTGCTAGATTTGTAAGCATCGTGCAATTGCATCTAAATAACATATAATTGGTATTTAAACTATACAATACTGTTTCAGTTGTAAATTCCAAATTAAAAAATCATTATTTCAGCTGTAATTAGTATGAGAAAGAGAGAGGGGGAGAGGGAAAGAGGGTGAGAGAGGAAGAGGGGGGAGAGAGAAGGGGGGGGGGGGGGGGGCTCCGCTTTGCGTATTGAACCTTTCTTCCGGACAGAAATATAAACACAGTGTCACTACAGCCTACGCACTGTAATTTGCGCTGATATTTTTAACAATGAAATGTGTTTCCTTCAGTGCTACCTAACAATTCAAAAATATCAATAGGCAATGTTTAATTTTCAAACAGTATACATAAAAACGATTATAAAAAATATTGTAACTGTGAACTATTTCCTACTAGCCGTTGCCAACATATCGCTGCTCTCACGGTTTTAAATTCGTATTTAATACAAAATAAATATAAATTAGATCTACAAGTTACAGAATATACTAAGTAAATTATTGATCTATTCAAGAATACAATACTTCAACGTTAATCACAGGGTTATATAATTGTGGAATACAAGTGATTGAACAAAACAGATTGACATGTTACACCTAGCGTGATTTTTCATAGGTTCGATTCCAAAAGGCTGAAGAAAGCGTCAATGGACTACACACATGAACCAGTAATACTAATAGATAACACAAATAAAATATTTTTTAAACACACATTTTTGCTTACGGCTCACTGCCCTGCATGTAGTTATATTTACGTAGTTTACCACTTCCGAAATAACCTCTTGTTAATTTAGTCGCAAACTCGTTCTTTGTAGCAAATGCTAATAAATAATAATAGATGTCTTAGACTACACATTGTGTATTTACAGAATACGAAATACAAAACATACAACTCAAAAAATGTGGGAATACATTACGTATTTAATGTACATGTACTGTAGAAATTCATTAATGTTTAGCAAACAATATTGCAATATTTTCGGCGGCAGCCATGTTAATAACGATGAACTAGGAGCAGCAGCCATATTTCCGAGATATTGATTCGCAATGTGACATTGCCAACACCACTTGCAAATTTTCACTTGAATATTTTTTCATGAAAATTACGAATGGATTATCTATAAAAATGTAACTCTAATAAATATTCCAGGGAAGTTAGAAAATGGCAATGCAAAATTAAGGTAACCCCTATTCACTGCATTTTAACACTACAATATTCAAGACGTCCATGAGAAAATAGTTTCGCTGCTGTACAAGAGTAATGGCCGTATTAATAGTAGTTTCTTAGATCTAGTCTTGAGATGAGTTTCTAGTCTTGAGACACGTGCAAATTAATAGTTAGTTCTTGAGTCGTACTCAAATGAAATTAGTTTCAAGTTTCTGTTCTCAAGTGATATTAGATCGTAAGATACTTTTTTTTTTTTTATATAGCCTCGCAAAGGTAAGCAAAATTTGCTGTTGATGCGCGTTTGTCTGCAGCTACATTCGAGTGTTTGGGGTTAGTTACATTTTCTACTGTTTCTTGTGCGGAAACTCATTTTAAAAAAATACTAAAAATTACACAGGGCTAAATAAACATGAACAATTCTACTTGTAAAGTTCAAATACAATAGAAAATAAGGATGGGTTGAATACAAAAAAAAAATTCTGTTTCAATTCCATTACTGGTTCAACTTATTATTATTCTGTTCTATATTTCGGTGCCGGTTCTACTGAAATCGAAGAAATTTAGTAATGTAAGAAAGAAAAGTAATCATCATACTGCCAATATATCATTTAATCAGTAAAATCAATTAGGCCCCTATAGTCTCCAAACTTTCTTTATGCTAAAAATAAACAATTCATCACTGAACACAAAACAAGACAATGACAACTAAAAACAGAATTAATATGATATGAAAAAGTTTCATGCTTTAGTGAAAATACAATTGTAACGGGTACATTGGTCCTTTAATACTCAATAATGACTGTACAACTTTGAAAAGTAATTGCATATATTCCAAGTCCACACAATTCTTTTTCAATTTGCAGATGAATTCATTTATTAAAATCTAGGTTTGTTTGAAACTGTAGATGTGCTTGAAAAAGTTGTGAACTTGAGCCAACAGATTTGTTTATGTCTATGTTACACGGCGTATATTTGGCTTATTCAAAGTTCAACTTTTTTTGGATGCTGTGTTTTTACATGCTTTAACAGGTTCGATGTGGATCTTGACGAACCTCTGTATAAGCCATGCTTACAATAATTACAATATGTGTATTTATTGTCGGTACAATCAACCATAAAGTGTTCCCACACGCAAGACATTGTTGTTACTACTGGCCACAACTCAGTCTACCATTTTGTTTCCCATTTTACATTTATGTAATTAAATTTGCATACTACTGGAATGTTTACGTTAAAATAGGACATAAAGTGAATAGAGACATGACACAAACAAAATAAGTTAATTTTAGAAAATTACCACAATCAGTTTTATCAGAAGGAAACGGAGATCAAAATACTGAACATGCTTTGTAAAAGGCTACAACTGTGTTTTCCATATATCGATTCTTTGTTTGTTTCAACTTCCTGACTACTAGTTGCTACAATGTATTGAAAAAGAGTTGTAAACAAATGTATTTACAACAGAATCGTAATTTTTCACATTTTTGGCAGGTTATTTAATTTTTATTTTGTGTGCCGCAAATAACATGCGTGTCTATATATACGGCATGCTGCTTAGTGGTCTTCCAAATATGTATCTTATATCAGAACCGAGTGCTTTTTTGGTAAACAGAAATCGGTGCCAGTTCTTATACAAGACCCGCCATGCCCGATATTCAAATATTCAAAACGATCCATCCCTAATAAAAAAGTAATGTTTTATAACAACAAGTAGGGTGAAATATAGCCATACTTTCACATAATAGTCTTCAGAGATGATATATATATATAAACAAACAAACAAACAAACAAACAAACAATCAACAACAACACATAGATTAAAAATCTATCACTAAGTAGCGGTAAATATTATAATAAGACACGTAAAACAATACTAAACAAACATTGCTATCCGTTACAGACTGTTCACGTTAAAGTGAGTATTTTCGAAGCCGTAGTTCCTTTTTCCTTTCAGCCATTTTTCCTTTACCCTCCTTTTTTAAATGAATATTGCCATATAAGTAGTAAACAAAGTGTGTGTATTAAACCGCACTTGGATGTTAACATCCAAGGCTAAAATATAATATATTTAATGACTATTATTCCAAATGAGAGGGCTTTCAAAAGTGCTCACTTTACTGTGAACAGTGTATATTTCGGATACACAGCAGTAGAATTAATTTTGTACAAAATAAAAATAATTTATTGATGTTATGCAGTGTGATATTTTTTAAATAAATGTAAATTGTACGCAATTATAGCTATTATATTAATCGCAATAATATATTTTATATTTTCAAGCAAAATAATATTGATTCTTAATTATGTACGTTGCACATTACGAAGCAAATCCTATTTTCGAAATCAAATACATTACATATAACCAAACAGTGCACAAATTCGAGTCTCATCTCAAGTGACCTGCAATATTACGACCCTTGTCTATTTTCTTAACATGCACTTACATTGTTATTCTTTTAAAAAATATATATGGTTACAACACTTACTTTAAACACATCCATTACTTTTGCACTGGGGACAATATCCAAAATTTAAATCGCAAATTTTTCAAAAAACGACACACTGGTTTCATATTTATTTAGGTATTTTCTACTTGTCCTGTTAATCCCATATGGAGTAAAACTATATAAAATAATAACTTTTCTATTTAAATGTACACATAAGACCAACTACAACGTATACTGTGTAGAAATTGTGCTTCAAGACCACTCTCGACATCAATTACCTGAAACGAGATTTATTTATTTTCCTGTCTCTCTTGATACTAGTTTTGGTGACTATTAATAATAGCTGAATATTAAATAGCTAACATGAGTTTTAAGTGAAACCACTCTCAGCCGAGAGCTACATTAAAACTATTCTCAAGAGCTGATACACTATTATTAATACGGCCCTAAGATAATATCTTATGCAGTTCGCACACCCACAGCATTGCTGCAAGTGCAGATTGATAGACACCATTTTATATAACATGTTGCCATAGTTTTGCTTTCTCAAGTCACGTTACCATCTGTGGAATAGTAATCACACAATTTAAATAATAGGCATTGTAACAAAATACAAATTTTCTGTCAAAAAAGTTTTGTAGGGGAGAAATTAAGTCTCAATTTATTATGTTTGTATGCATAGTGATTTAACAATATTTTCAGGAATACAAAAATCTGGTGCTGCCTTTACTTGAAATATTAATTATCCCTAATTTTTCAGCCAAAATTTCTGGTGCGGCCTGTACAAGCACGCTGTCTATATACACCTAAATACGGTAATCTCAAATTGACTTTAAGATGTTTTAAATTACATATTACAGTATTTACCTGAAAGGAAGACACGGTTTTTTGACAGAAAAGGAAAAGAAAAAGTGAGGGGTCATCTACAATTTGGGAATTGTCTTCAATTCAAAACTTAGGCGATTCTGACAAATGCTTTTCATGCTTAAGTAATGTCCCCTATGGTTGTACATATTTTTATAGTGCTGAGACTGCACCTGTCAACTTTGACAAGGGTCCCCTTATCTGATGTCAACCAGACCATAATGAGGAAGCGCTTCGCTGGGAAGCAAAATAGCTCAAGTCACGAATAGGTATATAACACCCACTTTACAGTGTAAGAAAAATGCTGCTACCATACAGGCAGGTTACACACACATTTAATTGTAATTAGCATTTTTTTTAAAACTACACAAATATATTGTATTATTCATTAAATAGTATTTCTTCTTGAAGGGTTTGTCATAAATTAATGCAAAAATACTGCAATCTAATTTTTTTCCAGCTCTTCATAGGGGTAGTCATGAATTCAGGTTTAAATATTTTTCCCTCAAAAATATTTTTTTAGGAAGGGGTTGTCTTCCTTTCAGGTATCGTCTGTTCATGGTAAAGTGAGCACTTTTTAAGGACCTTCCAACACGCATTAACCACTAATAAATATATATTATTTCAGCCTCTGGAATTAAAATTTGAAGGCAGTGAAGTATACACTGTGTTTATTGGTCACATTGCAATGTTTATATTAAAAAGCAGCAGAAAGATGGAAATAGGATGAAAAGAAAAATTTAGAAGGGCCTTAAAAAGTGCTTACTTTACCATGAACAACCTATAAATACGGTACGGCTATTGGTTTCAACAAACATGAATTTTGAGACTATGTACGATGTTCCTCAAGTCTAAAATCCAAGTCCGCATCCATTTTTTTCCCGCGTGCTTCATTTTTTTTTGTTGGTCCACTGAAAAATTAATTTTTGAAAATCCACTGTACACACTTCCGAGAATTATTTTCTTTCAAATGCCCTTTTTCCAAGTTGTTTAACAAAATTACATGGTCATAATGAACTATCAGAACCCTTTATAACATGAACAAGTTACGTTATGCCAAAGAGAATCACCCCAAAAGCTTACAAACAATTCATTACAATACAAATTATGGCTTCTAAGCAGTTTTATTTGAAACCAGAAATACTCACCTCATCTGATTTGGTTTTCTTGTTGACTGAGGAGTTGCAAAACTCGTCATCTTCTTGTCTTTCTTTATCTAAAAATAAACGATAAACTGATCTCAATACAGACTTTATATACAGTGAGTGCAGCAAGAAATGCAAATTATATTATATCCACGGTTCAAAAAATTAAAGAAAAATACTTGAAATATTATCTTTTGAAATTCAAAAGTACTTTTAAATTACTGCTCGCTGCACAATGCTTGCTCGACTTACATATTCATATCCATGGCGTTTCTGGCTAAACGTGCACATGCCATTGCCACTTACAGCGAAGTTAAACAAGGTCGATCTATTGATTCTTAGCGCGCATGTTAACATTCTCAAGTTTTTACATTAAGTGTTTATGTTGAACTTCGGGCAAGAAATGAACTTTTTTGTGGTTTGTTTTCCATTTTAAATGTATGAGAATGTTTGCCGGGTTGTATCAAATTATTTTTAGCAAATATATTATTCTGCAAATAAACACATTCTTTGGAAGCAAAAACTGGTAAAATATTACTGACTTATATTTGGGACAAAATGGTACTTTGGTTTTTCCCATACATGTTTATGATCTGTACTAACAAGTACAGTATTTGAGAATGTAGGAAATTATTACACCGCCAAAAAATAGTCTGTAGTAAAGATGGTACATAAAAATATTATAAAATTTACGTGGGTGTCTTGAACAATCACGGTTTTCGTATATTTGCAGGAGTCACGGAACCATAAACCACAGATAAGGTGGGCCGGGCCGACTGTGTATCAAAACTATAGCACCATTGTTTCAAGCAAAGTGAAAATACAGAAATGTATATCAGTAACGTCCATACAAACATTTAGTTATCAACATTCCATGTTTATCCCCTTTAATAAAATCATAAAAGGACCAAATTTTTAGTTTGTAATGAGGTTTCGTATGGACACCCTTTTTTTTATATAAAAAAAAAAAAAAAAAAAAAAAAAATTTAGCACACTGAATCTGTGATTTGGCATACTATAGAATTAGAAATTCTTACCAATGGACTTTTTATTATATCATAATACAAAATATCATTAAATTTCATATTTCAAAATAATAGTACGGGAAGAAAATGAAATTGTTGAAAAGTGGACACTAATGTAAGGAAGCAAAGGTAAAAAGAGGGTATTGTACGATTGTATGGCATGATTAAAAATAAGAGGAAAGTGATTCAGGAGGAAGTCGTAATGGTAGTGATGGGCCGAGACTTGAAAAATCCAGTTGAATTAATAAATATTTTCTAGTCATTTGTGTTGATTTTTTTTCAAGGAAACATTGAGCTACTGAACAAACAAACTGTGCTTTTAGATTATAAACAAACAAATATTTGCACCTAACAATAATCTTTTGTGTCTTACGAATATATAATTTTATGTTGCTAAATTGCTAAAGTTGTGCCTGAATGAAATAAAATAACTGCTACATTGCATTAACACTCAATATTTGAGATTTTATAATAAAAATAAATTGACACATGACAGGTTATAAACTGTATACACGGTCAAAGTGGTTTTGATAGCATTAGACCATACATTTACTACTAGCAACTCTCGCTGGATGAGTCGGTTGGCGGCTGGGAACAAAGTTTCACAACGGCAACTGGCTTATTCGGGATGCAGGCTGACTTAGTACCTGTCTTAACAGGGATTGCTTCATCAGTAGTAGTGGAGCTGATGCTGGCTGGCTGGATCTGGCAAAGCTGCTGGAGGCTTGTTGGACGTTGGTACTGTGCCGACCAACACAGTACCATTGATTCCACTCTGCTGACTCTTTGCTCCAGAACCGCGGATTGGCTGCTTCAGTACCTTGCCCCAGTACCCTGTATCAGACCTTGTACTACTGGATGATATTCCCTAGCGATGTGAGTGTGCGCAGGGAAGTAAATATATTCAAAGGCCTCTCCAGGAGATAGGTGAGTGATGCTCCGTCCTGCTCGGCTTGCCTATTAAGGGTAATACACACTCTCGCTTGGCGGAGGTATAAGCTGCCTTTTGCTCCTTCCTCTTTGAGCCTTGCCTTCTACCAAAAGGCATAGAGGTTGGATTGACACTTCAAGAAATTCACTGATCATTGTGAACACGAGACAGATCCCTATCTTAATGTATTTCCAATAGCAGTTGATGGCACGAGTTCGGTGCTCTAATTAGTCCCCCACCATGGTGAGCGGACCTAGAGCGATGAAACGTGTGGGCCGTCTTCCTACTACTATTAGGTGTAGGTCACAACAGAGATAGGCAATCAGTCTCGAGCAAATATCCCGGCTGGCACCACAAGCACTGTGGTAGGATACAACTCAAGGAGACTATCTCGCCCCTGCCGGATGAGTTACTAGTGGTCAGGGCTATACTGTTATATCCCGAGCGGTCTAGAACGGGTGGCCGTCAAATGGTGTATGTCTTAGACATACGGATTCCTGAAAGGACTCCACAGTCCTACTCTATGGTTCATACTAGTATCAAACCCAGTTTCTGTTTACAAGGTACAGTAGATATGTTCCTAGTGGTCAAGGGAAATACCTCTAGAACAAATACTCGTCGGGAAAGGAACAAACTGTATTTATTATACATAATAAATACAAGTGACGCATGCTACCTCCTAACCAAGCAGACAATGAATATGGAAGTAATCTACGCTAGACAGGTGTAGGTGACCTGTTCCTAATTTACTGAAGATATCTAGTGGTGTTGACGGCTATAACAACTCGGTCACAGCTACTCTATACAAGAGGGGTTTAGAAGAGATAATAGAAATAGGGGTTGTACCACTTTAAGAGCATTGAGTGCAGTTGCCTCTACCAGCAAGTTGAGACGGCTGCTGATCCAGGAGGAGCAGCAGTGGAAGGTGTGGTGAAGAAGAAGAAAAGTTTCTGGTGGTGGTCGCCAACAATGAAGCCTCTGGTAACTGCAGGTGGCTGCAGCAAGAGCTTCTGGTAAAGGCTGGAGGGGCCTCTGGTATCATCAATGGTAGCAGCCTCTGGTGGCTGCCGAACACTGTTGAGCAGTAGAAGACCCAGCACACAAAGTGTTAGAGCAAGATACAAGAGAGGAATAACTCCCGAACCCAGTCGTGCACTGACTTTTATACTCCGCAGGACAGGTGCAGCGTCGGGCTGTGGTGGGAGGTGTGACATTACCTCACGATGTCCCTCTCGTGCAAGAGGCCGGAGTGGGGATAGTTACCCTCTGCCCGGTGCTCTGTTTCGTGCATAATCGGCGGCGCTCAGTTTAGACCCGAGGTGATTGACGACTTGTAGACTCTCGAAGGAGGGGGCCATGCTTGCTTGCGCAACCTTATTTTCCACATGATTCGAACCGCCATCCAAGGTTGTAGCATTCCAAGACACTTTTGTAACATGTTGCCAGGTTTGACTCTCCCTCGGGTGAGGTATAAATACTTTAGGCAGATAAGTCATAGTCATCGTAATATTATACAGGAAAGTGGTATGCGTCAAAATACTATTTAAGAGAATTTATGATTAAATTATTGCCTTATTTAAATATAAAACCTTTATGAAAATGTATTTATAATGCACGCACATTCAGTTTAGGCAATGATGGAAGTGGACTAATCTATTGACAGAAGTTGATAGCACAACCCTATACATGCTCTGAAATTGGCATGATGACAAAGGCAAATGGAAATGAATGGACACGGGACACCATACAAAACATAGGTATACCCATGTTTAGGAGCTTTATTGTTAGTGACCTCAAGAAGGTCTAAGTACCGGTATTGTATATACTCAAATTAAACAGTTTCACCCTATTTTTAAATCAGGATCTCAGAAATGGGTTAGCATTAAATTTGCAACTTGAGCCATATTGTTTCCCGGCAAAACACTTTCTCTTGCTGCCTGTATGAAACTGGGCGACAGATAACAACTGACCAGAAACTGTTAAATAGACAGGTACAGTCAATGCACGACACAGATACATACAATCATATGGTATATTTAAACATAAACAGCTTCTATCTCATGGCACATCACACCTTACGCATGACGCATGTGGTACTGATGCCCCACGTTGGGGCCCACGAAAATTCTTGATGCACGACACTTGCACTGATGTCTAAGATGTGCGCCACGAAAACCCCTGGATGCACGATTGTCTAAATAAGAGGACATGTGAACTATACCGGATTTACACGTGTATAGCGCACACTCATGTATAGCATGCACCATGATTTTCCAAGCTCCACAGAATTTTTTTTTTAAACAAAATTGCACCAAAAATTTGTGGCATCCTATTACTGAGTATGGAACACATTATTCTGTTTTACAATAATGTGTGGTGATTGTGATATGATTGGAAAACACGTTAATTAAATAACTTAGGTGCAAAAAGCCAAAATAAAAAAAAATCTGGACCGCCTTGCTCCTACTACTCAACGTTTCCAGTTTCGTTTTCCTTTTTTCTCCTTTCTCCTTTTAGCAGTGCATGGCTCTTTTTTTTGCTGTGCTAGACTGTCACACTACCTTCTCCCCCCAACCCTTTTCAAGGAACACAGCTTGCTAGCCTCTGCCATGGAAACAAAGAGGGATGGCGGAATTATCTACCAGCAACATCTGGGTATTATTACAAGGGGATGGGGGCCATAGTAAACATGTGGCAGCTCTGTTTTTGTGGCTTGACAGGATGCAATTAGTTGGGGTGGGGGTGTTCGATCGATCGAGACACACACACACTTTTCTCAACCCTCCTGCCCCTCTGACAATATATGGCTTCCACTTCCCCTTCCTTTTTTTTTCTTCCAGTGTATAGCCTCCACCCCAGAATTTTTTCCCTCTATTTTGGTAAAAAAAGGACACGCTATGCACTAGTAAATAGAGTAAATAAGGTAGTTATGCAACTGCCCTTGGTTGACAGGAGGATGCTGTGGTCAATTATAGTTTTATTTGTGCCGCCAGTAACACGAGAATAAGAAAAGTAGTGACCTTTAGCGTTTGGCCGGAGCACAGCTGGTACACAGAACAGGCTGCGTGGCCTGTCCACTAGGTACAAAATCTAACACTGGTTTTACAGTGTATCGTCGAGGTGTATACTCTGCCACAGTTTTACCTTTCTGGAAGGTGGCCCGTGGAGGCAGCTGACCCAGTTGCAGTGGCCATGGGTGGCTGTGGCAGGTGGAGGCTGCGGATACTGCTAACTGGTGCTGCTGTAGAGATGATGCTGGGTTAAGCCCGGGATAGGCTGTTGTCAGCTGTCCGGTGACCCCTGAACCAAAGGCTAATGATGCCCAGAGGAATATCCTCCCCTCTGCCGATGGCTTCAACTATAGGATGTGGGGAACTGGTGGTCTTGATGAGCAGCAGAAAGATGGAACTGAGAGGTGAGGCCTCTCCAGTGGGCAGGCAGCGAGAGCTTTGCCCCGCGGCGATGTGATGCAAAGTGCAATCTCAGGAGTTGGGTTATAACTCATGTTATTTCTAGAGGCTTCTAGAGATTTAATTTCATTTCACTGTGTTTAATGTAAAGTATTTTAATTGTACTAGTATTTCTTCTTCTTGTATAATGAAAAAGCAACCTTAAAGTTGGAAATTCTTGGATGAAGGGAGCCGGGAGGGAAATATGTATATTGATAGAAATTCAAAGTTACAAAAGGATTGTAAAAAGAAACAAATTGTTAATTTGGGGGCGGGGGTGTGGTACAAAATGGAAACTCCCACAGGGCGGCACTTTAGCTAGCGCAGACCCTAGTGGGTGTTATATACCTATTCGTGACTTGAACCATTTTGCTTCCCAGCAAAGCACTTACTCTTTATGGCTCTGTGACATCAGATAAGGGGACCCTTGTCAAAGTTGACAGGTACAGTCTCAGCACTACAAAAATACATACAACCATAGAACACATGGTATTTAAGAAAGGAAAGCCTTTGTCAAAATCACCTAGGTTTTGATTGAAGACGATTTCCGAATTGTAGACAACCCCTCATTTTTTCTATTCCTTTGCTGTCAACAATCTCGTCTTCCTTTCAGGTAAATATGGTAAGTACTCAGAAGTTATGTAAGAGATGCACTGAAAAACAAAAGCGTGACAAGGGAGATAATAGCCAAGAGTAAAGATGTCCTATGGAAGTATGAGCTGAGTGAAAATAGGGGAAGAAAGATCTGATTGGTTTGTAAAGAGAAACAGACTGAAACAAGGAAGTGCAACTCACCATTACCTTTTATAGTGATTATGGATGAGTTGATGAAGAGATTGACGCTGTCGAGTGAGACACGAGATGAACGAAGACACATGTTACTTACTGATGAGGGCACCAGCTGTGTTTGCCTGTCACCGCACTGTTGAGACTCAGGGTTCTCAGGGATGCTGTGGGTTCTGTGAGTCCCTCTCACCCGAGCGTACTTACGATACACTTTGCAATACTAAACATCATTACTAAACTTTTAGAAAACAATGGCAAGAGGTAGATGTCATTACAAAAAGAGAAACACTTTTTGAACTATACTACTTCCTTTTATTATTACCACTTGTACAAAGAAAAACGTGAAACAATTCTATTAGTCAATTACTCTTGGTCGTGTCTAGCCAACTCCGGTTGGGCGCTCCCCAGCTCAATTACTCTAGCGCACTTCCTAAGTAGATGACTTCTCTGTGGTGTTTGAAAACACAATCTTCACACGGGAAGGGGGTCAACAACCGCTAGGGTGGACAGACGATTTTCCCTGAAGATAGGGCGCAGAGAATAATGCAAACTTGCCAACTTTTAAAGTTTCCAATCAGTAAAATGGATAAAAACTATTAAAACACACGTAAACTGCCTGCTGCAATTTCACATACACTAAAATTCTTAACATTCACGGGTAATTTCAAGTAATAAAATTTCCACAATTTCCCAATGAAAATTTAATGTAATCTAACATTTATTCAGTGTTTCAGGCCAGAAACTATTATTTCCCTTAGAGAAGACTTATACATCATCAAAATGTATTTGCTTAGTATGACATCCAAAGCAAAATACACTTATTCCTTGCCTTTGGTGAAATATAAATTAATTGAAGATATCTTCCATGCCGTACTTATTTTCACATTTATAGTATTAATACGCTTACCATAACAGTATTAAAAATTCACTTTGTAACATACAAAATCCCTATTCTGCAATGATTTAAATTTAAAAATAACATTTAAAACTTGTATATCAAAAATGTGCATACAATCACATTTAAAATTTCGAACTAAGAACGCATACAAATTTTATTTCGAAAAACAAGCATTCCTTTTTTTTCTGGACTAAGTCAGATAGAGTAAACGTGGGAATTGTTTATCGCATAATGAAAAACAATAGTAATTTTACTACCACCTGAAGTAAGATAAATTTATTATTCTGTTTGTAATTTTCTGTTGGTCATTTTCACAGATTGTACACACACAAAACATGTAAAATAAACATGAAATACCGGTTGTAAACAGAAATGACACGTAAAAAATCAAAATATGTACTTGCATTCAGAATACAGAACATAAGATAACTAAATATAGAGAGTTACGACATTTCACCGGCTTTCCTAAACTAGTAATCTCACTGCAGAACGAAAATACTGTTTCTTCCATAGACTATAGATGGGGTAGACCGATCTCGCTGGCTGTGCACAACCAAACTCCATGTCCCAACAGTGAACTGCTTTTCTGCCTACATGCCTATCAACAATGGCGTGGATTAGGTCTGAGGTTACAACACAGTTAAGTAAACAAGTGCTTTTGAGATGTTTTTATACTTCCTCTAATCAATTTCTAATGCTTTTTGATTACATTCAAACTGGTACAAGTATTTTACTAATATAATAGTGCTTATCATTTTAAAAAATGTTAGGAAGAAAAAGCCAAAGGAGATCAAGATTTTAAAGTACTTAGGAAGCGTGAAATGACAGATATGCGAGTATGCAAAGCAAGCAGAAGGATTCACGAGGCAGGCAAGATGTTTAATTTGGAGCAAGAAAATCCCACAGAGAATCAGAAGGTAATCCATAAAGCATGTTGTAGGCTATTCATGGTAGAGTGAGTACTTTGTAAGCCTTCTAATTTGAATAATACTCAATAAATATATTTTCATTTTAGCCTTAAATATTAATTTTCGAGTGCTGTGGAAAACACACACTGTGTCTAATACTTACATGGCAATATTTATTTAAAAAGATGGTTAAAAATAAAAAAATAAAAACTGGTTGAAAGAAAAAGTAACCAGGGCTTCAAAAGTGCTGACTTTATCGTGAACAGCCTATACACACACATACTTACATACGAGTCAGAAAAATGATAAATGAAAAGAAAGGAGAGTGGAGTGGAGAGATTTGGGCCGCTATTAACATTGAGCTCTTGAGAGTCAATGAGGGTGAAGTGAGGTGAGTATGGAGCAGCATCAGAATGCAAGAGCAGGCGAAATGGGAGATCCCCAAGAAAACCCGCTGACCAGCGGCATCATCCGACACAATTCCTACAGTCGAAAAACCAGGAGCGGCCCTGCCAGTAATCAAACCAACTTCATGTACGTGGGAGACAAGAAGTTTGAACACTACAACTCCGCTGCCCCAATGGGAGGAACAGAAATGAAACAAGTGCAGGTAAGTGAAATTAAATTTCTGAGAAGCAAATTACGGGTATCAAAAATTGACAGAATATGAAATGAAAGGATTAGATATATATTGAAAGAATATACATTAAATTACTGAAAACTGCTAGCAAAAAAGAATGTACTAATAAGACTTACAAGAGATATTGCAGGAGATGTCCGCTGAGCTCCTATGGTCGGTTTCCCTACATTTTCAACTTGTGGCTGTAGCATTCGCTTGACCCTGCCAGAATCAACAATAGGAAGAATCTTCTTTTGGCTACTGCTGTAACATTCAGAGGAATGCATTAACATAGAATGTACTGCAGGAAACCAAATAATATAGTACAACACAACTCTCAAGAAACCTACCAACGACAACTGTCACCCGAATTAATAGCAGTCATAATTTATGATTCAACATGAGAAAAATCATTTATTAACAACATTTGCACGACTTCCACAATATACACAAGTTCACCATACATTATAGGTTGAAACATGTTAATGGAAAACAGAGTAAATAAAATTAATTCTAATCCAGCTTGGCAATCATGCTCTTTTGAGAAATTCTCGCAACTTCCCACACAACACAAGACTCTAAGATGACTCCATTTTCTGAGCCCACTGACACAGAGAATCTGTTACCACAACATATAATAAGATCCGCTGTAACTTGAAAATGTTAAACAATTGTGATGCTAACAATGCTCAACCAAGAGAACTATCGTATACATCTACAAGTAAAGTGATTTCCAGTAAAGGCTTGTAAAAAAACACAGCTATTTATCAAAAACACTCACCTCAACTGATATGGTTTTCTCGATGGTTGGGGAGTAGCACAAATCAACACCTTGTCTTCTTTCTTCACCTAAAAATGCAAAATAGCCACTAAAATATAGAATAGAGAACAAACAGGCTAAGCGCACATAAATGCAGCTGGAACTGTGTATGTGTACTCTGCTTTCAAAAACAAAGACACAAAAATGCTGGACAAAATACAACGTATCAAAAATAAGCAATATTCACTATTGTATTTTGTGTGATAAATGTGTTATCCCTTAAATCTTTACGCTCTTAAGTCACACCAGGTCCATCATTTTATAATGCACAGAAAAATGTCTGCTTTAAACCACACAGAAAAATTATGATACCAAATTAATTAAAAAGCAGAGTAATAAAATTCGAGCAACTGGAAATCTAGTTTAAACCAACTGGAATAAGAAATAAAGAACAGCCCTAGTTCAACAAAAGATTGTAAAGGGTTAACACCAATAACTTTATATAGGCTGTTCACTGTAAAGTGAGCACTTTTTACGGCTCTTCTAAATTTTTCCTTTCATCCAATCTCCATTTTCCTGTTACTTTTTAATATAAACATTGCAATGTGACCAATAATACGGTGTAAACGTTTCACCACCCTCAAAATTTAATGCTAGAGGCTGCAATAAGATATATTTATAAGTGGTTAAAGCCTGTCGGGAGGGCCTAAAAAGTGCTCACTTTACCGTGAACAATCTATAGTAATGTGCACATAATCCAGGGATGTACATTTGAGACATAAAGTACTTTGATTCTAGGGGATGTTGCTTCATAGCACCTTCAGCTGTATCGTTGGTTTTAAGTAATGAGACCTAGAGGGAGCCACGCTGAAGGACATAAGTGGTATGGACGCCAGAAACAAACAGTTCTCAAGAATCACGAAAGGAGGTATGAGAGAGGCTGGGGTGCAATGGAGTCGCCAAATGGGTGCTAAAGACCGTTCACGATAAAGTGAGCACTTTTGATTGAAATCAATCTTAGAAAAAAGTCACTGCTCCCACCTGCATATATTTCAACGGGCGCACTGTGTGACATGCGACCGGTAAAGTTGGTAACTTTGGTGGGAAAGTAGTTCCATATCTTATCGTCATATTAAAAGTGTTAGAGAACCATTTGTAGTCACCTAAATTATTTACTTTGCTTTCTGGTTTTTATACGCAGGGAAATTTGAAAAATGAGCAGATTTGAAAAAAAAAATTACTTTTATAATAATTTCAGTTTTACTTGATCAACGCATGAATAAAGTGATAAGGCCAATGGAAGTGTTAATTTTACATTATGCGGAAGAATACACAACTCGCATACAAGTAATCTTAAGGAAAGCTTTCAAAAGTGCTCATTTTACCGTGAACAGCCTATATGTAATTTTTTATTCCATGTTCTCTTATACCTCTGGTTACTCCCCATTTTCACTGAGTTACATCTACATATATCTGGAGCAGATCAAAGCCTGTGTATGTTTGACTAAGTCAAACTTCAAAGGCATTAATCAGACTGGTACTGAGAGCCTTGGAGGAACTCAAACCTGTAGTCTTTACTAACTCACCCCAAATTATGTCTATAGGGAGTTTGAGGCACTGTCAGCGCTAGTGCATAAAGACAACCTTGAAAGATGCATAAAAGTCAGCAAAGCAACAACCTCTGAACACGCAATCAAGGTAACTTGGCTGTGCAGTACCTCATATACAAACCAAGCAATAAATGATTATCTGACTTGACCACCTTTATTCTTTGCGAAGCGGAGGAATTGTCTGTTGCAGGACCCCTTGCCATTTAGAATAAAGTTTTATCTACATTGTGGCGGATGCCAGGGGGCCGCACACACAAGTTAAGGTAACATGGTATATAGATTTTGTGCGAGCCTCCTGTTGCCAAAACAGACGCAGATTGACCCACTGCTGGAAACTATAAAAGGGTGAGAGCGCTGCCTCCCCCTCCCCTGTCGGCACGCGAGACTGAAGAAGATGACGTGATTCTGTGAGGGTGACCGGACGAAGGCATCCACATTCCAAGGCCTAGAGGAGCTCTAAGGCTGTACTTGTACCTTCAATTATATGTAAGCATAAGTCCAGCTAGGCAGTTAGGAGTCATCCCAGCTCTCGAGGTCCCGTAATATCATTGAGTAAAGAAATGTTAAATACTGGCAAGGCTAGAGCTGTATCTCATACTTGATATTAATTAACTTGATTGCGTGGTTAACATTCCAGTAAGAGGTGATGATAATTGTTCAGTGTAATAGTAGCTGTATTGTTTTATAACCAATCGTTAATAAATGCTTAATAAATGTATTTTATAGAAAGAGTCCATAACTTATTAGAGTACCTCCAAAGCTTACGCAACCCCAGTAGCGTGTCTCCCCATCCTACAGTGACAGTAGAGTAAAGAATAAGAAGGGAGATATACTACAACATACTGTTTACAGTGACACAAACTTAATTTCTGCTATATCAAATATGAAAATTAAGTGGTTGAAAACACAATTCCATCATAATTACACCTCATTTTTCACACGATACTATAGTGACTCAAATGATGCCAACAATGACTTTCATACATAATTAAGCTACAAATAACGTACAATTGATGTTTAAAGAAAAGTCTATTGTGATTTCCTTGCTTGCAGCAATGACTGTGCTTATATGTCATAATTCCTAATACAGTACTGTTAAATAGAGCTGAGTCGATACTGATACCTGATATTGGACACTGACTCCCACGTCCAAGGTCGAGAAGTGAGGGAGCAATACGGGCGACACTATCACTGTGAGGAAGATTGTCCAACAATAAATTGATCCACAGTTGTGTGCCAATTATTCCTATGTGAAGCTGACCAATCTCACAGTGAAATATTTGATATTTTAATGACCAATGACTACGTCTACACATGAATATTAAAATTTCTGTAAGAGAATAGTAGGCTATGTAATGACCACACATTAGTGTGCCAAGGATTTCTGTATACAGCATGTATTCATATTATGTCACCATGTTGGAAAAACAAGAAAAATTCTATGAATATAAATTTAAATTCACACATATTACATACATATATTATATAACCATATTAGTAACTTGGATATCCGAGTCAACCTCTAGAACTAAATGATGTATTATTTTCTCTCTATCAGAAGACTATGACATTATATCACAAAGTTAACACTATAGAGAATTGAAAATTACAGACTCTTTAACAACCAAGAATATTTAATTTACTGGAAATCTATCCATAACACATGCACAAACAATTAAAAGAAG
Source organism: Dryococelus australis (assembly GCA_029891345.1). Classification (NCBI taxonomy): domain Eukaryota; kingdom Metazoa; phylum Arthropoda; class Insecta; order Phasmatodea; family Phasmatidae; genus Dryococelus; species Dryococelus australis. The sequence goes on from CM056993.1 coordinate 23,045,007, forward strand.
TATTTAATCTAAGTACTACTTTCACACATGAACAAATGAAAAAATAATAAATCAATAATTTCATAAAATAAAATGGTAGTCCTATTTCAGGAAATGAATATAATATTTATATTTGCCCACACCTGTAGTTTGGCGATTAGCTTTGATCATTCCCATCATGAAGATTCACAAATTTTTTAGAACCTTTCAATATATTCTGGAAGAGTTAATTTCAACAGCAGAACAGATAGTAAATGTAACTATTATTAGGCTAATATCACATGTTATTAAACGGTGAGTTCAGTGACAGTATTGTTATGAATATCTGAATAGCACTTTTTGAGAAATACGAGATGATCATAGGTGTATGCATGTGTTTGGCTGTAGCTGTGGAGGGGTAGGTTGCTTCATTTGCTGGAATGTCTAGTGGAATATTCCTACACAGGTGCTAGTGAGTTCTGGTGAAGCTAAAATATATATTGGGCACCACTGAGGAAAAATGTGATATGCTTCTGATTTACGGTGAATATAAACAAATGCGACAGTAGCGGTAGCATTGTACATTATATGCGGAGAGGTATTCGTTACCACAATGTTCATCGTGAATGACACTGTTGAAGATTTTGCACAAAAATATTGGTAAGTGGGAACTTGAATACTCTGGTGACAGACCAGCAACAGGGGGAAACGCAGACAATCTACACTTTATCAGCAGTTGACCAAAATCTACACGTGAGAACAACGAAACTTGCAAGTAATTAGGGAATAAACCAGGCATGTGTTGTTTGCATTCTGTAGTGCACCTCACACTTAGATTGCAGTGGGTAGCTAATAAAACAATTTTTAATTTATACACTACTATACAATTTAACAATTTTTGTTACCTATTTTTATATGTATCAACGTACTCTGCCAACACAGCTTAACTTCTTGGCTGTTGATAATTGCTAGCTATCTGGAAACAGCATGCATCATGCACTCTTTACTGCAATCTAAGAGTGAGACAGACTATACAATGGTACAAATTTGATCTGTACCATGTATCACTTCATTAGCAACTATATGAGCGTGTTTATGAGGGGTGGAATTTTGTCGTGCTATTTATCTGAAAATGCAGGACAATAGACAATTTCTCCAGCGAGTTCTTATCCCCAGACAAAGCCATGTTTAGCAACCATGGCAACTTGAACTTGAATATACTGTAACTGAGAACCTGCGCTGGCTGAGGGAGGTCGAACACCAGAGACAGTGGAGGGTGAATGTGTGGTGTGGGTTGACTGGCGAGTTTGTGATCAGTCCCAACTTCATTAAACTGTACATTAAATGATAACAAATGCAGTATGCAGAATAAACCAGTACATTGATGGACACACATATCTATACACACACACATTTCTGAATACATCCACCTAATTTACAGTCACCTGTAACTATCACTGTCATAAAACTTGTAATACAAGTATACATTATTTCATGTATTACAATGTCATGCAAATAAACTGACTATAAGTGAGCTACGACTTTGCAATACATAAGCTTGTTCCGTCGCGCATTGCAATTATTTGTAAGTGGCTCAGTGGGGAAACAAATTTAACCCTGATCTACGGCATGCAAACAATTATAATGACTTATTTGCATCACTGAAACACACTATATATGACAGTCATCACACTAATGGAGATAAAAGGACTCTCAACATGCAGTAATTGCATTAGTTGTCGATGGTATCAAGTACGCATATCAAACCTTGCAGCATACTAAGATATCAAAGAGTGTGAAGCTTATCAACAGTTGGAGGAATGTGAAACATTTACATATACTGTTAGCACCACGACTGCTGATGAGTGATTTTACGGGAAGCAGAGTGCGGTCAACGGGGGGAGAGGTAGCTGCGGGCGCAACCTAATGACACGTTAAAAACATTTATCTGCATACAATCAGTAGTATGTTTGCTTAAGTATGCAGAATATTTTTGTAACAATTTGTACACATGGGCCGTCACTAACGTTAGCTGCAAGCACATGTGGCGCTCACAGTAGTTGGACTGTATTAGGGCAGCTGGGCAGTTCAGCAAATAGCATTTCCTGTGGTCCTTGCCATTAGCGCTGTGCAACCCATTTTCTATCATTTACTTTGCAGCACTATAATCTGCATCCAAATACCACGCTCACCATGCAACACACACTACAATTACAGACAGCGTACCTTGGCCACAAGATTACCAACTGAGCATGTATGGGACCAGCTGGGATGCCCCCCTTCTGCAGCGCCGGCAATCTACCCAAGACACTTAAACTTCATGGGCACTTTGAGGAAGAATGACTAAGGAATGTACCGCAGGACAGTATTCAGGTTCTGTATATAACTCCATGCCATGTCGACTAGAGGCCAACATTGCCTCCAAGCACACTCCACACTAAAGCTTTTGCTATATGCCATGCGCTATGTTCCTATGTGTTAAGAGAATCTATTCCAATGTTTATCATTGCTTAAGAACAATGTATTTAGTCCTAAGCTAATGATCCTGTGATATTTTGGTGTCCCCTTGAAAGATTTCAGTCTTTCTGTCCAACAGTGCATGTCCGTTCAAAACACGAACTGCCCACAAGATGTATTCTGACAGAGTTATTAGAAGAACACTACTGTACATGTGAACATAGTTGTGTACAGTAATTACAAAATTTAATTCAGCAAACCTGTTTTGAAGCAAAACCCAACATTTCAACACTACTAATAATAACCAATTTACATAAAATTAGATTACAAAATATTTTTTTAATGAACTATACAACAATTTAATGACACACTTCTGTGCAAAACTGAAGTATACCTTGAGTTTTGATTCGCAACATGCTACAGACTTGCAGTTCTCCTTGTTGCAAAAGCACGTGGGTGGCGAATATACTTTGTGTTTGACAACACTAACTTTGAAGACTGGCTTCTCAATTTTTTTTAAAAGCTTTAGTTTATTTTCTTTTTCCACCTTCCACTTCTTTAGCGCTGCCAGACGATTTTCATTTCTGGATACTAAAAAAAAAAAAAAAAAACAGAGCAGTAAACATAAAATAAAAATTTCGAACATTCAGAAGTTATGCGTTAAAAACTCAAAATAAGGAAAATAAAATCTACATCTACAAGTTAACAACACAACAATTTATTCACAGACACAAAAATAAATTTCAAGTTAGTTTACGGCCCCGTGCAATAACTGTGAACGGTATTTTAAAACTAAAAATGAATCTCAAATGATTTGACACACACACACACAGATATATATGTATATATATTACACAACTTGGAATACTGAAACATGTTAGAGCAAATTGTTTAACTAGAAATGTGATCACAAAGTCATACAACACTTACTGGCAAAGCAAAACTGTAACATTATAGACATAATAAATACAAAATTTGTACTACAGTATCACAATTATGAGACTTTTTTAAAGACACTAATAATACTAGTTACATGGGTGGTTAACACCATTCATTCATTGCCAGCACCTGTAACATGTGTAGCTTCAAAACACACTGGCTGCACCCATCTGATACAACAAAAATGTTACTACTCATTTTAACATGCTTATCACTTCAAAAATAATTGTCTGTAGTACTGCAAACCAAGTCTCATGTTTACAGTATTAGAAAAAGTTATGTCGCAAAATAATGAACAAGCTTTGTAAAACTGTCGCTGCTTCACTACAGTTATTAAGTCTTAGCTGGTAACTGTTGACGTGAAACGCAAGATTGTTTCTTGCGAACAATTACAAAGGCGACAACATCAACTGTAACCAAGAAATACTGACCTCATACAATTCTCTTGTCATTCCAAAAAACATGATACAAAACTGTATTTCCAGAGTATGGCACAAGTTCCATAAATCCAAAATGGCAGGTGGAAATATTCCTTACAGTAAAGTAGTACCAAGACTTGGCACATTATTGTGGGTGTAATGTTTTAATTTATTGCAAACCAATTTAGTCCTTCATAAACTTCAAAGTATGAATTGCCATACTAGTGACACATTCAACAATTTATGTTTTCGCTTAAAGACTGACTTGTAAATATTAAGCCCATAGACAATGTAAATTTTACATATCCTGAAAGATACAAAGATTAGGAGAAAAATAGATGTTAAGATGACTCCCTAGTTGTGGGAGTCCATTATTAGTAGTTGTGTTTCTTCTAATTATGGTATATTTCTTTGCAAATCTATTTTCAGAACTGAAATTATAGTTAGTATTTTGTTTCTCTTTCATAAATTTTGTTAGTGACACAAATGTGGTTGATGAAAAGTGTTTGGTAAATCTCTTTAAATAGCCCTCTGTTTACCAATATTTATTCTTCCGTAAAACAGTCTTTTAAACTATAACGGCAATGCTTTGTCTTTTCTCATTAGATTGCAGTATTAAGACCCTATAGTCACAGCTTAAAATTCTAAAGGGAAACAGAACATGAGGATGAAGGAAACTATAGGCCATCAGTGATGATGAAAGAAATGGGGTGGAGCTCATTGAGGGACAGGAGGAAAGTTGAATGGCTAGTCAGGATGTACAGGGTGATGATTGAAGAGGGAGGATGGGGAGGGTTACACTGCAAGCTAAGTAAGGGGGTGTTTAGAGGAAGAGGAAACAACAGTGAGAAGCTTCAGAGGGTGTGGAGGAGAATGGAGCGGGGTAGGCAGTCCATGCTTGTGAGGTCTGTGAGGGAGTGGAATGTGTTGAGGGAGGAATTGGTATCTGTGAGAGGAGTTGGTAGTTCAGGGAGTGGAAAAGGAGTTGGTTGGGTGAAGGAGAGGTGAGAGAGCTCGCCACCGGGCGGTAGCCTAATTGCGAGTGTATGTATGTATGTATGTATGAAACATCAGTCGAGGATTGCAGTTTGCTTGTAATTGTTACACGTTACTCTCAAAAATATAAAATTTCCCATTCTGTTCTCACCCTTCCACAGTGCGGAGGGAAATTTTTTTTCTTCTGTGCTTTTCTACAAGTAGTTAAATATATTAGGTAACCAGTATCTGCAACTCTCCAGCAAATGGTGATACTCTACTACTAGTGCTAGCAGTTTTGAGTGATGTCCAGTCCCAGAGTGAATGAGTGTGTGAAGAGATTTCGACGGCTCTTAGCATTGAGCTTTTGAGAGTCAACGAGGGTGAAGCGAGGCAAGTATTGAAGCAGCACCATGATGCAAGGGCGGGGGAAACTGGAGATCCCTGAGAAAACCCGCCATACCAGCAGCATCGTCCAGCACGATTCCCATGTGCAAAAATCCAGGAGTGGCCTCATTGGGAAATCAAACCAAGTTCGTCTTGGTGGGAGGCAAGTAGTCTAGCCAATACACCACCACAGCCCCTGCCAGCACCCGAAGATATGTTCTTTTATAGGCCTAACAATACTGCAAGTTACAGAAATTTTGATGCCTACCTGAGAAATATATTTGTAGTAAAGTAAGGTTGTTATTATTATTATATTTTCATGTTCATATAAATAATCTCATTAGCAATGTCAGCTGCATTGTAGGTTTAATCAAATATATTACTCACTCAGCCACATCTCCTGATTCGTTGTTATGCTTATATTACTCTTCAGTTCGATCAAAATTAGAATATCGCTCTGTAGTTTGGAATCACATCACAAGTACTGATGCAAATAGGTTAGATAATGTACAAAAATAGTTACTTAAACTTGTACATTATAGATTTCCACAAACTTTAAATTTTTAATACAATGATGAACTTGATAGATTTGGTACTCAGACACTACTACTACTACGCTGTGATATTCAGGATGCTCTATTTCTAATAAATGTATTTTTAGCCTTTGTATCTATCTTTACAATGCTTAATAAAATTGGTATAAAAATTCCAATGTATAGTTGAAGAATCAGTCATACTCTCTCTTTGTTATATTACAAGAAAGATCTAGTAAAGGAATGTGTCACTAATTATAATAAAAACTTTCATAATTTTGATCCTTTTTTAGGGGGAAAAACCAGTCACTTTTGTCCAGCTTTACAAACATTATAAAAATCAATAATTCAATGTAATTTACTTGTTGCTCTAATTATTATTCTTGTCTTGTTTGTAGCATGGCCTGTGTTGTAGTAATTTGTGTTTCATGTTTGTAACTGTCATTGTAATTTTACTGTCCTTTGTCTTGTTTATATGTGCAATCCAGTAGTAATTACTTTCATGAACTGTTGGTTTGCACAATAAGACTTTAAATAAATAATAATTAGTATTATGGGCTTATGTATTCTGTTTTTCACCTGCAATAATTATGCAGTGAAAAACTTTACAAAATAATTATTCCAATTCCCGAAAATTCCATCCATCTTCCCTGTACTTAAAAAATTTGTCAGTTATCTCTATCCAAACAGAATCATTGTAATTCGTCGCTGAACACCACCCATTGCCAATTCACAAGCTGCCCATTCCCAGCAGGTCACACATGCTCTGCAATGCTCAGGATGAAGTGGTAGACATGTCCCTGATGATCTGCAACAACACCTATGGAGTGTTTACAGTCTGTTGCACGATGAAACGATTATCCCAGCTGGTGGTCCACTGGGGTCGACCAGAGCCTTCTAGACAGTCACGTGTACCCTCCTGTTCCCACAAGTAGCAAGCAATGCACAGAAACAGCCAACCTGCTTCTCGGAGGTCGATGCAGCCTCTCTCAAATTCACCCAACCGTCAGGGCATGCTGTGTGTTCACTGAACTCTGTTCTGTGGCTCACACTGCTACAAAAGATTTAAGCTATGAATGATGGAGCAACATGTCTGCCCCCCTTAGTGGCATATTCACCCACGCAAACCACATTAATGCAAGTGGGACACATGTCGGGCTATGACGATACTGTGTGGCAACCTTCATTGTACTCACGTGATTCGTTCATGGTAATTAATTTCTTTTTGCAAATGAAATAGTGTATTTTATTTTCGGGTTAAATTGGACTTTTACAAATATTTTATTTATACACTGTAATATTACATCTGTACTAATTAATATGCATTAAAACCAGGGAGAAAATAGGTGTGTTGGTAATCCTAGGAAGTAATTTCTCATACAAAACTTTAGTCAATTCAATGTACTCAGACACGATACGTTGTCCTTTTGGTGTAATTTTCTAGACTGAAACTCAGTTTGCATGATGTGGACGAATATCCAGAAAGCAGAATTTTTGCTGGACTTCAGAAAAGTTAGAGTGGAGAGATTTGGGCAGCTCTTAACATTAACGTCGAGAGCAGATGAGGGTGAAGTCAAGTGAGTGTGGAGCAGCACCGAAATGCAAGGATGGAGGAAAACGGGAAATCGCCGAGAAAACCCGCTGACCAGCAGCATTATCAGGCAAGATTCCCACATGCGAAAATCAGGGAGCGACCCCGCCGGAAATTGAACTTGGTTGGCTAGGTGGGAGGTGAGTAGTCTAAGAGGACCCTCAGAGGACCCCGAGGACACCCCAGTGCTGCAGGTAGCGGCGTTGGCCCACAAACTGTCTAAAAAGGAGGGGAGGGGGTGTTTGACGTGTGCTCGTCCCTACTCTAGGCAGTTTGTCAGGCCGACCACTCAGATAGCACTGCAGACAATGTCCACACTCTATCTGTGCAATAGTGTAAGTGAGAGTGTGATGTGTGCAGAGTGCAAGGGCAGGCTGGGGCAGGTAGTGTGGCATTCCGCACGCCCTCTGCCCGGCCTAGTGGCAAATGACTCCGTGAGCGGAGTGATATGTGTTTGTAAAATAGTGCCAAAAGTAACTGTAGGAAATTTGAGCTCGTGTAAAGCGAAACTGGGCCATGTGTGTAATAAAGGCAGTATCTCTTAATCATCCTTTCCTATGCTTGGCATGACTTTGAAGTGATTTGTTTGTTTCATCCCCATATGTACGTGTCCACGTCATTTCATATCATCCTCATGCAAGGTGAGTTGGTAAATTGTTAAGGGTTTGTATTTTATCATGCGCTGGCCCGCTCTTGTGCCAGGGTGGGAAGGCAGTCAGCGAGTAGCGCCCAGAGTGGTTGGTTGCGTGTGATCGTGTTGCATGTTTTCCCGCGCCCGGATGACCTGCAATGTTGGAACTTATCTTTTCACTAAAATAGGTTAAAGCAAGTACAATGTGTTAAGGCGTTTCTTGGAGAAACATGTAATTAGTGCCAATTAAAATGCAAATTGGAACTGATACGTATACGTTCAATTTGGTAGCAGCAAGGCATTTCAGGGTACAGGTCGTTATAATCCTGCAAATGTTTCTGTGTTAATTTTCAGGGTAATTTTCGTATTTAATGTGTGCTGTAACATTTAAGTGTCAGTTGTATGGGCGTGTGGATAGTCCAAATAATCCACACCGTAGGGAGTATTCAATCAGCAAATAATTCAAACCAACTACAGTACTGATCATGAGGCGTATGAGCCGCCCGAAGAGTCCCTCATTTAGCAAACCGCAATGTTAATGAGGTAAACAGTAATACAGATGAACTTCAACCGCTACGACGGGTGACTTGTGTCCAGGTGATCAGCCCATAGCACCCTGAGGTCACCAAGAGTCTCCAAGCATCATCATAATTGACGCCACCCTGAGCAATGTCTGGCGCTTACCAGGTAAAACTCTCCAACAAAAATTCCTAACCTCAAATTTCACCACCTACATTCCATAACCTAACACCATTTCGCCTCATCACTAACCGTTGAATGGGATCAGCATTTCTAACAATTTTAAATGCTAACATTCCTATCATTAAGGTAAACTTTAATTTAAAGTATGCATTTTCTTGATACAGTGAACAGTGAATTTTATTTTCCCTTAATAAAATACAGTTATTTAAATGCTTGTGTACTAGTGATTATCGTAAATGTTGAAGTTGTTTAATTTTCATTTATTTGAATTTCTGTGATCCAAAGGTTTTCTCATGCAAATCGTATGAGAGCTGTGAAATCTTTTGCCTTGCATGCTGGTACTTGTGAGTGCTATTGGATTATCATTCTCAAAGTTACCATGTCTCTATGGCTGATGTGTAAACAGAGGGTTGACATGCTAATCTATTTCAGTATTTTCCTTTTCAAAGCATTTTGATAATTACGACAACTTTTCATTTTTTTTCTCTCATGCCTCACATGCCAATGAGCAATTCCCTAACTAGCGTGGCATCGTGTTTCCCCTACCTTACCTCCGCTCACTGGCGGACATCGGCGTAATTTTATTATGCCTCGTTTAGCCAGCAATCCTCAAACACTACACCCACATGAACACAACAAAATATTTAAAAATTTTCTCTGCAAGAAGTCAGAAAAAGTAACCCTTAAGAAATTGAACAGAATTACACGATATTCAGACACTGTTTGATTGCAGCGTTTGCCTGTATAACCTTGGCGCATCGGCAACAATACACCCTGTGAATGACGTTTTATAAATTAAGGATTGGTTTCAAGATATTTTCACATTTAATACGATTAAGGAATCCGATATAAATATATTGGGACTTCCTCAAGAGACGAAGGCAGATGGTGAAAGTGGGGGAGGCAACATCGGAGGAAGAGGTTACGTCAGGGGTACCACAGGGAAGTGTGCTGGGGCCTTTGTTATTTACCATAATGGTAAATGACATGGGTTTGGGGATTAGAGGAAAAATCAGATTGTTTGCAGATGATTGTGTTGTATATGCTGAGGTAGAAGAGGGGGGCGGAAATTGACAGGTGGACATTGATAAGATATGGTTGTGGACCAGAAAAAATAAAATGAAGATAAATGTAAGAAAAACTAAGGTAGTGAGGTTCACAAGGAAGAAGATGATAAGCAAGGACATGTACAGATGGGGGGGGGGGGGGGGGGGAAGCAAGAGAGAGAAGCAGCAGCAGAATATAAGTATCTAGGGATTGTACTGCAGGGAGACCTCAGGTGGAAAAAAACAGGTAGAGAGGGTGGTAGCAAAGGGAAGGGCTCTGGGTATGCTGGGAAGGGTGCTGCAGGGAATCAGCTGTGAGGTGAAGGAGAAGGCGTATGGCACAATGGTACGGCCAATGTTAGAATATGCTGAAGCAGTATGGGACCCGTATGTGGAGGTGGAGGTGCGAGAACTGGAAAAGGTGCAGAGAAAGGCAGCAAGATGGGTGGAGGGTAGGTGGAGAAGGCAGGTGCAAGTTGGTGAGGAAGAAGGGAACTATAGGCCATAAGTGATAATGAAATAAATGGGGTGGAGCTCATTGAAGGACCGGAGGAAAGTTGAAAAACTAGTCAGGGTGTACAGGGTAGTGAATGAAGAGGGAGGATGGGGAGGGTTACACTGCAAGCTAAGTAAAGGGGTGTTTAGAGGAAGATGAAACAACAGTGAGAAGCTTCAGAAAGTGCGGAGGAGAACGGAGCAAGGTAGGCAGTCCATGCTCGTGAGGTCTGTAAGGGAGTGAAATGTGTTGAGGGACGAATTGGTATCTGCGAGGAGTTGATAAGTTCAGGAAATGAGTGGAAAAGGAGTTGGTTGTGTGAAGGAGAGGTGAGAGAGCTGGCCACCGGGCGGTAGCCTAATTGCAAGTGTATGTATGTGTCTATGTACGTAAGAGAGGGGGAAAAAAAAACTGTATATTATAGTGCATGAACACAGCAATCTTCATAGCCTTCCCATCACATTTCGAGGCATAAACTAAAAATTTCGTGAAGCCCCAGTAAAATTCGTATTAAGTGTGATTAGTTGTGACCACAGTATTTGGAAGTATTATTTTCCCGATTTTCGGAAGTCACTTTTATTTATAATTACCCTGATTTCAAGAACCGGTATCCTGTAATACATTATTTTGAATCGATTAAATAATATCTAGCATCTTACCTTCTTTCAAAACAGCAATTTCTTTATTAGGAACACACAGTTCCAAAGGTGAACTCTCCTCTACAATTTGTCTTCCAGTTTGAAAAGCATTTCTCCTACGGTCTTTTCGGTCCTCGTTTAATTTGTCCGCGCGAAGTATGCGCTTCCCGTCATTATCTCCAAAACAAAAGCTCCGTTTCTTATAGGAGCTTCTAAAATTATTGCCTCGCAACATTATTCTTGAATTAACAATAATTTCAAACTGTCCGTAACACACAAGTTTAAAAGACACAAAAAAAAGTTGAGACTTCACGTTATTTTCTCTTCACATAACATTACCGTCTGATAAAGTAGAAAACAACCACGTCAAAACAACGTAAAACTCAAATTCGTAGGACAATTCACCGCACCGCCAATTCACATTCCATAAACAAAGCAACGGTACGTAACAAATGAATAACAAAATAATTCAAATCAGTCATTTCGACCAGAAAGACCAACAGTCAATAGAAAAAATGAATTATTCTCACGAACATAAACAAAGCAAATAATTTACAAAAGACCATAAGCATCTTACATTTTCCTTTCTTTAATCTCAAAAATTACGTTCTTGCTTAGAGGATTGGTTTCTTTGCACAAATTTCTACAGTGCTTTCTGACGTGACTGATGTTTATGAGTGAAAGTGAGCTAGGAATGTTGGAAAAATATCGATATATTGAAATGGCGATTTTTTTTTCTTTCGGAAACGATATATCGATTTCTATCACAGATAATTGGCGATTTTTTTTTAACACATATAGAATCAAAAAAGCAATACCCTAAAAAAAAAAAGGTACCAAGGTTCACATCGAACACTCATCATAAACATATTTCTGTGCATTAAAGGTCCTTACACAATTGAAAACTATAAAATTTGACTTTACATTTGCTTTCCGATATGTTGTTTCTTATGGAGCTTGACACAATGGAACTGACAAGTAAGGTCAAGCTCTCTTGACTTTACGATTTGGAACAGGTGAAATTAAAAGTAAAAATCAATAATCCATTTTGCCAAGAATATAAAAGAGGTTACGTGGAAAGTACGTTATTTTATTTAGGGGGATCTTAATCTCGATGTATTAAACAAACCCTGAAATAAATTAAATAAATGGTAAAAAATATATAATGTGAAGAGAAAATAAATAAATTGATATATTTAAATAAAGTAAACAAATAAGATTTCGTTGAGAAAAAAATCTGTTAATGCAAATTTTACCCCTATTTGTTTTAAAAAAAAAAAAAACGTAAAATGCATTCCTGTATAATATAATTATTTACATAACAATATACGCATTTTTAGAAAGTTCGTATTACCGATATTCAATTGTGTGAACTCTGACTCTACAATATTGTATTGAGTATTGGTGGGTTCGTTAGAGGAAAGGAAACGAAAAGTCAAATGCTACAGTATTCTATTGTGTAAGAAGCTTTAGATTTAATTTATTGGGCAACAATCAATCGCCATCTTGGATTATATTAATTATCTAAATAAAATTTATTTTAACTTTCATATTATGTTAGATTAATTTTTGATACTGGGGCTTTGTTAGTGTGTACAATATATATTGGTAGAGTTAGAAAAATATTATAGCTGTTTCTCTGCAACTCCATTCGTCATGTGTACAACTGAATTAAGAAACTATTAAAAGGTTCTTTCTCTTGATATCCTAGTCAAATAAATGAAAGTCTATAACCAAAAAATCTTTTAAAAATTTACTGAAACTTATATTTTAATGAAACACAGTCTATATTTTATGCGATGAATTAAAAAAGTATTTGAACAAGAGTGAAACAAAATGGATCCTATGTTATCATTTAATTGGTGCTCTTCATTACCAAAAATAATTTGTAACCCCATTAATGAAGATTTGTGTTGTGTGTCTATAGTCCAGTAATTTGTTAATTTGTTTTTCTTCTTTCTGTTAAATTAATTTATTCTGGATGAATTGCATCTCTGCATTTCTAGTTTCTTTGTTTATAAATCTTTAAACCATCACATCAATGTGAAAGTTTTTCAAAAAACTGGACTAAAAAAAAAGCTTCATGCAATTGATGTGGGAAGACATATACAAACTTTGTTTTATTTTATTGCATCTGTAAGATCTTTTTTCAATACATAGCTGTACAAAGATACTACACAAGTCAAATTACAGTATACAAAGTCTATACACTGGACATAGTAAACACACACCCACACACACATATATATGTCAGACTACACATTCACACATCACATCTTATCCTCATAATTTGACCAATCCTCCTCCAACATGCTGTGGGGAATCGTCATTTTTCCGAAACAGAAGGAAAAATAAACAGGAAAACAGGAACAATAAATGCATACAGAGACATGATATGCAATAATTTATAAATTTTCGTAGTTTACATATTCATCTACACTATAAAATTTTAGTTTAGAAGAAATTCTTTCAGCAGTTTTTTAAAGAGTTTTTGGTTAGAGAAGCAAACTTCTTGAAGGTGTTGTAGTAACTTGTTGAAATGTTGGCTACGAAGGTAGGATGGCACTTTCTGAGCAACTGAAACCATGTTTAAGTGTTTTTTTTATTCTAATGCCATGCTTATGAAAAGTCCCATTTTCTGAAATAAATTACTGTTTTTGGACACGAATATAAGTACTGAAAACATGTACCCACATGCAAATGTTAAAAATCTCTGAGCTCTTAAAAATAGTCCTACATGAGTCTGACTTTCTTTTGCTATTGATTATTCATACAGCTCTCTTTTGGTTGTGAAACACTTTTTTTACTGCCAGTGGAATTTCCCTAAAAAGTTATACCATAATACCATAACACATGATGGAATGAAAATATGCGAATATACAATTTATGATGTATTTTTCTTCAAGACCTCTGCAACACTCTGCAGAGCGAAACATGTTGAACTTAGTTTAGGTAAAATATACCCAATGTTAGATTTCCAGTTAAGTAAGTTGTCTACTTTTAAGCCAAGAAACTATATCTATGCAGTTTCATTAATTTTGTCTCTGTTACTGCTAACATATGAATTAATGTTTTCTCTGTTCTTTGTGAGGAAATTCTAAAGATATATTTCTATCTAGGTTGATATTTAATTTATTTGCAGTAAACCATGCATTTAGCTCTGTCAATATTGTGTCAGTTTTTGTGTAAGGTCATTTACTGAGTATCCTGAGACTAAGATGCTAGATCATCTGCAAATAAAATTGAAGTAATTTCTAATGTTAAGACACATGGAAGGGCATTTATAAAAACCAAGAAGAGTAGGGTACCTAATATTGATCCTTGTGGTACCCAATGCTCAATTTTTCCTGATTCAGAGTAGAGTGAAGTAATTTTTCCTTTGATACGCAATTGTGGAAATACGACGAATTTTGCAACATATTTGAAAATTAAACATCTGCACTGATATTTTAATATATCGATATATTTTTCCGATATATCAAAACTCGAGTATGATATATTGAAAAAATAACGTTTTGATATTTATCGATATATTTTTCGATATTACCCTAGAGTGAGCACACCAAAAAAATTGTAGCAATGTTGAACACTTGCGATTTGAGACACGGCCTCTTCGGCGTGTTCTCATTTACAGCACTTGACACAAATATGGTAGAAGGGCAATATGGGAAACTGAGGCGTTTTAACATTGTCAACAAGCGAGACACACTTCAACAGCGCTCATAGTGACTTGTGCTAATGAATACACGGGAAATTCAGATTTACATGGCTCGACATGCCTGATAAGTGCAGTTGTCGTCTGGTAGTACTAAAACGTGTTGTTTTGACGAATGTAATATAATCGTTGCTTATTCATATTACTATGCTGTATTTAAAAATGCACTTAAAGCATAAATATTGTCACTTCAAACAAGGACAATCAGTTGTAACAGAATCATGTTACTGGGCACAGACTTAGATGTTGCAAGTTGCAAAGGACAATTGTTAACCAATTATAAGTAAGAGATTCGAATGCTAAACGGTATATCATTTGTCAGATACATAACCGACTGCATTTAATCAATAAATTCTTGAGAATGGAGCTGTCACCAAGCTTATTCTTCTGCAAAAAAATCGGGAAACGTAACCAAAAATATATTTGGATAGCAAAATCTCCACAGCTAATCTGTGTCTTATTAACGAAAGATTAATTTAAAATAAATCTATTACAGTTAGTGATTTGACACTGTGGCTTATATGAGCTCTATAAGCAGCAATTCCTTTTAGATATTTAAGATTATCCTAGTAACAAAGTAAGATGCCCAAATATTAACTTACTGCTCTTTGAGTTTTTGTCATTAAATTAGCAAAAAAAAATCAATTTTATTCCTAACAGATATGGTTATTATTCTTACTTCTTTTTTCGTAGAAGGTATATTTTGGTTGGAAATACATTTTCAAGAGAGAAACATTCTGGGGAAATAGATTTTTACGTGATAAAAATGTATACTCAATTATTGTTTAGTTTTAATTTTCTGAATTTACCACCAAGATAAATAAACACATATCCAGTACGTTGCACTTTTTTCAAAGTGCGTATTCGTTTCTACAGAATCTCGTCAGAAGGAGGTGACCCATCCGTCGAAAGTTAAACTTTGGCGGATAAAAAAACTTTCATAAACAAAGCTAATTTCTAAATTTTTATAACCTTAGATCATCATGAACAAGTCACTTCTAATAACCAACCTGAATTTTACCACAGATTTTCATATGCTTCATGTAAAGAAGACTAGAAAACAAATTGCAGAATTCAAAAGCTGCTGAACAGAAAATAACTTATCTTGGTCATGAATTTGATGTACTTTCTGTTCAAATTCATGGCACTTGTTATTGTATTGCAATTTGGAAGTACTTTCTCCAATACTGTGATCACTGCAAACAAACTGTGTAAATAGACTAACAGGTCAAAATAAATGTGTGCATATCAGTATAAGTGACTTATCTGCATTGCAGAACGTGGCAAAATAATTCACTGAAAAACTCTTCATTTAAGTTAACACTATAGGTGTATGCAGAAAGTTAAAATACTGAGTACTTCAGGGAGTAAATATGAGGAGTTGGAATAAAAAAATCCTTTATTTATTTGCAAATAATTTATAATAAATGTCACTGAAATGTAACGATCACTCTCAGGAGTAAAATATTACAGTTTGAAAGTTTCATACACAGTTGTGTAAAAAAATGCGTGTATGGGAGGAGGGGGGAATGTTACTACTACTTTTGTTTGGTTTTGACGGTAAACCTTACTCGACAGCTGGTTCACACTCTGCAATATATACACTGTCTTGCCATCTGTAGACAACCTGATGACATCTCCACTGCTGCAATTAAAGTGTCTGGTATGTAGTGTCAGTATATAGTGTTTAGCACACAGAATGATTTTTATGCCCTGGCTGGAGAAGAATTATTCTTGCACACCGAAAGCTGTACTCAACAACTCTCCACTCATTCAAATTAAAATTTCATTTAAAACTCAGTATATATAAAAATTAAAATATTTGCACATAAACAGTAATGATATGCAGACCTTAGGGTATTTAAAGGGTAAGCGACTAGCTAGAAAGGAAACTATTCGTTTTCATTTTGTTGTTTCTTTAAGAAATTATCTAAAATATTTGGTAGTTGGTGCAAAGGCAACCCAAATAACATACAAATTAATATTCAAAGGCATATTTTCCCAAGTGTGAATAGTAACATTCCAAAGTATGAAAATACACTGAAAAAGTATATAAACAATACGGATATGTATATAAATAAAATAAATATGCTGAAAACTTGGCAATTGATAAAAATGGGAGCTTTTAAAAAAATTAGAAAAATGGTGTAATTCCACTGTACTGATTACACAGGACACAAATTTACTAGTGGCATCAACATTTGACCCATAGAAACCCCCAAAAAAATTGTGGGTACGACTATGAGGATAAGGGAAATTGTGGGGTAAAATAGGTGAAAATATGTAAATAATGTAATATTTATTTATGAAAATACAATAAATTGCAACAAAGAAAACTCAACCACACATTAACTAAATAGACAATATTACCAATACAAGATACAAATATGATAGTGGGGAGGGCTATGTAAATCAGGGAAATCGTAATGTACGGTGTCTAATGTTCAGTTAAATTCTTTTGCAATTAAACATGTTTTCATGCGACAATATTACAGTAATATTGCAAATAGTACATAAATATGTAGATTGCAAAACACACATACATTATTTTTCAGTGCAAATATGCTATACATGACAATTATTTATGGGGAAACTCCCCATTTCGCTGATGTGTTACCACCTAAAATAAATTGCCAGCGTGCTTTGAATCATTGTTTTGGGCATTTCTTACCTTGCTGATGCTGGAACTCTGGCTCGGTGCATAATGTTTGGCTATACAAACTTTACAAACACTTAAAAGGCCCCAACCAGTTTATTATGCAAACACTTTTAATGTAATCCTTGTACGAGCAATCACCAACATACATACCTATGTGATCAACATTTATGAAGCCATCGGTCATTTATATCCCTAGCTCAACTTTCTAAACTAAATACACACTTTAACAAGAGACTTCAGCTCGTTTAATAGACGAATGTTTAATTTGTAAACATTATTTACTTTTATTTTTCGCAGGTGTCACTCCAATAAAAATAAACCTGCATCTTTCAGGCTAAAGTAAATCAAACTTCTCAAGGCCCTTCAGTGTACAAGATTAGAAATAGCAGCTATGACACTCAAGTGACTTCGTTCTTGGTCTTGTGGAAGGGAATTTGGGTTGCTAAAATCTTCTTTTCTGAAGAGGCTGGGACACACTATTCTCGTGTAGGTATAAACTTCCAGTCCCTTTTTTCTTCATTACATCCTGGTTTGCTCTTAAATTTCTGCATCCATTGCTTGCACCTAGGAAGCAACAAAACAGTATTTAATTTGCAATAAAAACAAGAATGGAAAATGTTATCCACTTCAGCCCGTCTACTTACCGACTTGCATCCTTTGAAAATCTTAAAAAGGACTTACTGTATTTCGCAACGTTGTAATTATTGCAGCCAAAAACTACACAAATCTTTCCTGCCATCATAAATAACCACTCAAGCGGAAAAAATGTAATTATAACTCATCCAAAATACTTAAATTTACCCGTTCAATGCACAGCTTATTATCGTACGAACAGCACAAACCCCTTGGAGAGCTGGCATCGGTGTCTGGCGATTTTTTCGGCTACTTTCCCATATTGTCATTCTAGTATATTTGTTTGAGATACAAATTTGAATCTGCTATAATGTAGCAGGTTGACACTTTACGTCCTACCTCTATATGAGGGTTACTCTATATATTCTTATAAGCCTGTTATGTTACTCTATGCGTTACTGAAAGAGTTGGGAATTCGTAAAATCCCTACCAGTTGATCGTTTTTAGAGACTTTTTGATCTTTCTTTCAAAAAAGTTGGGTACATTGTGGTATGGTTTTGTGTTTGTTTTGTTTGAATTTTAGTTTTAGCAGTGCTTTTAAAAAGGGGGTACTGTTACTGCTGTAAAAAATGTAAACACTTTATTATAAGGAATTGTTGAACTTAAATTATGGAAGAAGAGGATATTTACGCCTTGTCACGGTAAATTATGCAATTCTACATTCAATTTTTTTTTTTGCTAATGCAGCAGAAAAACTGTTGGATAAAGAATGTGATATTTCTGTAGAATCCAACACCGACGTTTTACATTGAAGTTATGAAGACATTAACATTACATCGTTGAAATTAGCGCCCAGTATTTGAGCCTAATTGATTGAAGCGGTTTCACCACATGTGCACTCTCCAGGGTTTGCCCAATGTATAGAGAACTGGAGTGGAGTTCAGTTTGGTTCGAATCACGGATTCACTTCAAAGCCTAATGATTACCAACCTTTGGAAAAAAAAACTGTAATTAATGTAATGAAAGCAGAGTATGCATACTACTCAATTTTATTTTTATTTTTCCCGCTTTAGTTAAGATTATATGCTAGACATTGTGGCATAATGTTCTGTACTTCATGTTTGAGCTTATGGTAAATACAGGATATTTATTTCCTTGTGTAATTTAATGTTATTATATATGTCTTTTCTTGGGCCTTTCCAGATTTTGTCATTAGGTGGTCTCATTTTATTTATTTATTATATTGTGCTGACATATTTTGACACGAAAATGGTAGGAGCCTATATCTTTGAGTTAACAGTGTTATGAAGCCTGAGCAGAGAGGAATCATTACTGAGTAGTAGTCTTTAAATTTCAATTTATCCATGAGAAAATTAACAGGATACTCTTGAGTTGTCATGGTGATTGTTATGTATGCACGAAAGGCTTAAATTTTAAGAACTTCCTGCGCTTACGTTCAATCATGGTGGCTGATGGACACTGATGACGGAGAGCTGTGAACTAACACGTGAGGGGGCGTATCAGTGGCCGCAACCCTTGATGTATCGCTGTCCAGATGGAGTTCCTGTACCGGATATGGAGCGGGATATTATATTTCTGCTGGACCATGTCTATTTTGAGGATTTACCAAGATGGAGACTTTGCTCTGTGTTATCGCATCATAATGTAAGCCGTCTTTATGCCTTTAGAATTGCCTCGTCGGCATACTATCAGCATCCACCGTATAAAACTTGAAATCTACGAAGATTTAAGAAATTGTTTGGGACTTTTGAAGTGAAAATGTTAGCAGAATTTTTGAAACTATGAATAATCTTAATTTTGTACCTTTACCAATTTTGAGTAACGCATTATGTTAATATGTTTTCTGCCCAGAGGCCTCTAACTACGTATATAGACTGAAAGATGTCTCAAAGCTCTTTTTCAACAGTCAGCTGTGGATATATAACCATTGAATATATATATATATATATATATATATATATATATATTTTTTTTAAAGACCTCTACTTAAACAACTTAAACTATAACTTCTATACCCTTATGTTTCTTGTTAATTGATAAGCTGACAGCAGAGTCTTGTATAATTTATTTTCTTCCTTTATTTTATTTATGTTGATATGTGTTGATGAAGGATACTATTAAATCAGTATTTAAACTTATTATTTTTAAGTTGTTTTCCTTGTAGGTTTTTGGAATCGCATGCCTTGATAAGAAAATGTTTTCATACATTTTACATGCTTATGCATGGAGTTGTCACCTGTCTGTTATTTCTAGTGTTTTCACAATGCTAAATGAAGTGTACTCGAATTCACCAATGGTCTAGTCAAATGAAACGCATATTTCTTAAAGAGTGTGACATAAGTATTTTCAGTCTAATGGAACTGATAATCCCATTCCTTTGATTGTTCAGAAAAAAATGATTCAAGATACAAAGGAAGTCACGCCATACATTTCTTGTGTGCAATTGTGAGTCAATGCACCTAACTTGCTCGCTGGAATTTTCAGAATTCACTGCAGTACATTTATTGTTTTGGAGAATTCACGTATAAAATATATTCTGTCTATGTTTCTATGGCTCATCAGTGGTTAAGAAGAGTGTAGCAAATTAACATGTGTTAATTCACACACACATTCACTTAAACTGTTTAGTTAGACACGTAAAATATTCCTACTAATTATTATTATTATTATTATGAAAAAAAAATTTTCTCTCTGCTAGTATTTTGATTCTATTACAACATACACAAGTGCACTTAAATACCTTGTGTTTACTAACATTAAAAAATAGTATTTTTAAATTTTGCACACTTGGCTGCAGTTATGAAATGGTAGACCAAGTGACACAATGGCTTTTATTGAGTTATTACTGCTCCCCAGTGGCAAAAAGTGCTAACTGTATTATGAAAAATTGGGAAGCCAAACTTTCCAAGCACCATTCAGTGTAACCCTGTTGTACTATTTTGCATTAAGACAAATTTGCAAAATAAAATGCGATCAAAGACTAAGCAACAAGGGTGTCGTTATTTGTGTCTTAATCATTAGTCAGTCAGTTTGCTTGACACCTTAGACTGGTAAACATTGCTGATTTAAATTTTTACCCGCATGTGCAATCTAAAATAACCACTTTTACCCACAAGTCTGCAAAAAAAAAATTGGCGAACAAAGAATAAAAAATGTCTTAAAAATTCTAAATAAATATCGGTTTAATATGAATTTTGTGTACGTAGGAGACGTGTGCATAAGACAGTGAAAAGAAAGTAAAATGAAGAAAAGAGTAATTTATAGTGACATTCATCTATGTGAGACCAACATAATATTTAAAATCAACACATGCACCAGCTCAACTTTATCCATAGATAACATTAAGCAAGTACTTCAACTTTGGATGTGTGTGTGTATGCATGTATGCATGTTGCGGGCGGATGGATGGATGCACACATGGGACGTATAGTTTGGTGCTGAAATAAAATACAGCATTTTTTGCAATGCACTAATTGTAATGTGTTGAACTTAGAAAACTAGGAAACTTAAATGGGTCAACTAATGGTCAATTTATGTTTTTCCCCGATTTCAAAACTTACTATGCCTCTGAGAAGAATGCCCTCCTATTACCCGAAACTGATAAATACCCACATTTTTACCCACAAGTAGATATGTAAAATACCCGTAATTCAGGTAATTACTCGCATGTTGGCGACACTGCTTTTAAACATCATTGTTTGATGGTGTAATAATAATATTGCATGATATATCATCAAGAGGATAGAACATGATGGCAAACATTGAACATTATAAAAAGGTAACAACTTTGAATTTTTTCAAAATGAACAATCTAGCCTATTGTCACCAATACACTATTGTAATCTCGTATTGAAAATATTTACATGTATTGTTATGTAGAATTGGTACATAGCAATATTGCTCAAATGAAATTTTAATAGTACTGAAGAGATTAAGCTCTGTCCAAAATAAGTATGCTTTATATCAGAGTGGTCCAACTATTTTTCAGTCGCGGACCAGAAATTTATTCTTAAGATACACCTCGGGCCAGCATAACAGTTCAAGAGTTAACCATATTATTATTAGAATC
Source organism: Dryococelus australis (assembly GCA_029891345.1). Classification (NCBI taxonomy): domain Eukaryota; kingdom Metazoa; phylum Arthropoda; class Insecta; order Phasmatodea; family Phasmatidae; genus Dryococelus; species Dryococelus australis. The sequence continues at coordinate 23,066,816 of CM056993.1, forward strand.
GTATCTACAACTATCTCATTTCTACACTTTTAAAATATTTACTCGCATCAAAATTTCAACATCAGCAAACCATTTTAAACATTGTACATTACTCTGTCTTCTGTATCAACATTTAGTAAAAAAAAAAAAAATCAACATTTCAAAATTAACAAACCATAGATTACCTTTCTGTTCATTAGAAAATTTTGCGTCAGTGGGAGCACTGGGCAGTGTGCTCATTGACGAGGGCAACAATGTCTGCTTCCATCTCTGTTGTCACGATGCGGAGGTTGGACTTCAAAGCTTCCTGGGATAACCTATTCCTCTGTTTTGACTTCGACATTTTCATTGTCGAGAAAGCACATTCACAAATATATGTACTTCCAAACATAGAGGTAATTTTTAAAGCAAAGTTGTGAAGCTTGGGGTACTTGTCAGGCATTACGAAGTTCCATAATTGCCCATATGTCAAATTTTGTCCTGAAGAAAGTAGAATGTCACTCTGAAGTTTGCACAGTTCCATTTGTAATTCAGGATCTTGATCTTCAATTGTTACTGACATAGGATCGGCGAAAAGCTGGAATATAGTCTTCATACTGTCAAAGTCGGAAAATCGTTTTTTGAATTCCTCCCTCAGCTCTATAACATACTGTCCATGTTGTTTAAAATCAGCAGAGTTGAATTCGTTTTTGATTTTACTGCATGATTTGAATAATATTAAGTCTGATTTTAGATCTTCTTCAAAAATTCTTAATTTTTTCCTGAGAGCTTCAATGTGGCTCATGAGCTGACAAATATATTGTTTGTTACCTTGAAGCTTTAAATTGAGGATGTTTAGATGTTCTGTAATGTGTGTTAGGAAAGCTAAAGTGCAAAGCCATTCTTCATTTTAAAGTTTTTCAAGGTAGTCATACTCGGTTTTTTCAGCAGTTTCTAAGTACTCGGTAATTTCTTTTCTGATAGCAAAAAATGCTGTAAGAGTTTTATCTGCACTTAGCCAGCAAATTTCAGAGTGCAGAGGAATATCATAAAGTTCAGCAGATAGCTCCTTAAGAAATTCCACTAATTTCCTGTGACTTTGAGCTCTGTTACCACCTCTAATTAAATTAACTATTCTTGTTAAATCCTTCATCACATCGTTCATTTTAACAAATTTACTGCGAGAACTTCTTGATAAATAATGCAATGCAATACAGCACATCATCATTTTTTCTCAGCAACCCCACTAAGCCATTGTTTTTACCAGATGTACATGCACTATGCACAGACATTTGGAAAATCCACCATACTTCTCTACAACCGACACAAGAGCACTAGATATCTGAGCCTTTTGCACTGGTAGGAAGTGGCACTAAATAAAGTAGTTCTTCTTTAATGGAGAACTGTTCATCAACTGTCTTTACAAAAATCAACAGCTGACAAACGTCTGTTATGCCTGTGCTTTCATCCAACGCAACAGAAAAATATTTACTTTCCGCAATTTCTTTACTCCTGTGCATCAAGTTGTTTACTTATTCCTGCAGTCCTTCTCGAAACTTCTCGCACTACTTAATTATTTCGCCAGATCTAAATTATATTTGATTTTTAGCCATTATCGCGCACACATTGTAAGATGCCTGCACACGTGTTGCTTTAAAGAAGGTGCTTCTTTGCCTCTGCATCTTAGATTTGAGTTCATTGATTAAATGTTTACGTGCCTCACCAATTACACTCCTGTATTTTACTTTATGTGTTGTTTCATAATGACGCCGAATGTTGTATTCTTTCATTACCGACATCACTTGCGCGCACACGATACATTGCGGCTTCCCTCCGAAGTCCTTAAACAATTTTTTTTTTTTTTTTTCCCCCATTGTGTGAGTTGAATTTTTATGAGAGTAGTAATTATTGATTTGTATGTGATATGTAGCAAAATTATAGTGTCAATTTGATTTGCTTTACGATAAAGTATGAATTTTGTCTGTTCAACTATGGGACCGCTATAACATTGTGGATCATGTTGATTTTTACCCCCATACATAATCATTGGCGTGCAACGTGAAGGCACAGTATATCATTTTGGTCCTCCACACATTGTACGTAATTGTCCCATCTTCAATCTGTTGACACACAAATGTGGACCCAATTAGGTTGCAATTGGCAGATATTATCATTTGTCAAATTTTGGAAACCAAAAGTTGCAAAGATTTAGAATGATCAGAAATGATTTTTTTTTCTATAGTTTGTAATTTCTTTAATCATAAATATGAACAGTGAGAAAAGTAGGTATATTTTACTAAGTTCCATGCTCAAAAATGACAACATAGAAGTAACATCTAAAGTAAAACAGGAAGAAACTTTTATGTATTTACCACCACCACGTAAGAAATGAATTTTTCACGTAGCACGCAAAGAGAAAATAATTTCTCAGGCACTGGCACATAAAATACAGTCTGCGATAAATTTGTAGATGAACCTATTAGAAATCCTGAACCAAACTTGTCACAAGTATCGCATAGCCTATGGCTTTTAACATGTAATGACTAATTTCTTTGTTCCAAGAAATGTAGACCCAGACAATAAAAAAGATCAATACAGTAAAGGAAATGCAGACCCATACTGTAAAAGAGATACATGCCATAAAAAACAGTTTACAATCTGACATACAACAAATTTAATAATAATGTTCGAAAAACAAAACGATAGAATAGACCAGCTCATATCAACTGTCTGTGAGCTGCATGCACAGATTGAGGGAATTAAAAGAAGTCAGGAATGCCAGTCCTTTGTTGTAGATCGTGTACAGGATAGAGTCAACTTCCTAGACTCCGTGATAGACACACACACACACACATAAAGTGAACGAAAACGTTGACAACATTACCCAATAAGTAACACATGAAATGAAAATTATCAGCACTGAAATGGAACACAATAATTTGAATGTACGCAAAGAACTTGAAAGCCAGTCTATTTCTTTAGAAAACCAATTAGCTTTGGTCATAACTCGCATCACAAACTGCAAAGCAAACACTGTTCCGAATTGTACTAATATACAAATTCAGAACTTACGCAAAATGTCGACCATCAGTTGACATCGTTCGAGCATCATTTACACTAAAAGATAAATCATTCCTAAAAGGCAGTTGGTAAGTTTAAGAACAATGTGGACAATATCATCAACCGAATAAATCAGCAAATTTCTAGTGTCAACACGAAGGTTGAATGCATTATGAGATGCCAAATTAATGGACCCTGTCCAGAGGCCAGCATTATAGTAAACAATTCAAATTCATTTCGTGAAGATACATAAATCAATATTATCAATCATACCGTTCCAAAACACACTGAAACATCCAATATTTACCGTAATGCTGTTCATATAGCTGCTAACCAAACATTAGTTACTACCCCAGCCACTGCACCATCCAGCCAAACTGAGGCAGAAGAAATGCCAACATTCAACGGTAATAGCTAATAGTCAGGAAAATCCAGTGACGTATATCCACCAATTGGAAGGATACACTCAACTTTTTTGGTTAAACACCAATTACATTTTGAAATGTCTTTAATTTAAGTCTTAAATCCACCGCTTATTTTTGGTGGAAATTTAATAGAGAAAATGTAAAAAATGTTGAATTCAAAAGCAGATTTTTAGATCAATATTGGAATGCGAAAATTCAGGGCAATTTAAGGGCCCAAATCCACCTAGAAAAGTTTGACCCTAGGAAAGGTAATTCCCTAGCAGCTCATTTTAGTAGCATGTTTGAGTGTACACGTCATAAGTCAGCTCCTATGAACATTTCAGAATTTGCAGCATTCATAACGCAGTTATCTATTAATTACCAGCTACAGTGGGCTGACATACCTTTCTCTAGAATTGTTGAGTTCAAACAGCAATTGATCAGACTAGATTAACTAGTAAGACTGCGGACGACCTAAAACATATAAGTAGATAGGGGTAATCGAGATTGGAAACCTCCTCTGTACAACCTGCCGCAAAACAAAAATAACTCTCTGAATCCCATATATAGAAAAGACTACCAAAATACCTACGTCAATAGTGCTAGCGTGTAAATACGAAACAACCAGTATGGCCGTTAGGCATTGTGTGAAGATCAAAATTTTCGACAAGGACGACCGGTATACCGAGGCCTGCTCAACAACAACCAGAAAAGATATAATCCTCATTACCGAAATTGAGGAAAGAACAGAGTAAATGTTTACTATAAAAACAACAGTAGTTACTTACGCAAATGACATAGTAAATCAGAAGATAACCGCAATATTGAATCAGAGCAGCATAAAAATTTCTACCAAGGTGAAATGAGTTGCCAGGAAAACTCACCAAAGGCAGTACAGACAGTTTTCCATTATATTCCAGTGCCAAGCAGTTTTCCTAACCTGTCACAATCTCCTCCATCTTTACCACCCGGATTTTGAGAATCATACAAATTATAGTAAATTTAACCCTTTTGCTGCTAATTTTGTACCTGTCGATAACCAATCTAGTCATGCCCAACCAGGCCAGGGCAACTCAGTACCAAGACTTACCGTTGTACTATAGGGGATTAGCGATGAAGGTCTCAAGGGCGCTAACCCCACCTTCAAATGAGAGGGGAACCGAACATGTTAGGGAATAGTCAAAAGCCCATTCAGCGGCTTCAGAAACATGTACCGAATTAACAGAGTATAGCGTAACAAGTGTAAATGAGGATTTTAAACCTGTTAAATCCATAAATGTTATAGTTCTTAATGAATCAAGAAGAGAATTTCTGTTAGATGCAGATGAGTTAACCATGCCCATGTTAAAACTTTATCCTGAAATTAAATAAAAAATTTGTGGCAGGGAAGTAGACACGCTCCTTGACAGTGGAGCAGAAATAAGTTGCATTTTGGGTTTTTACATTTTTAAAACTAGATTTTTTAATGCCTTGTCTAAGTAGGTACAAATTTATATTACAGTTAAGTATACCTGTTTGTATAAACAGCAGGTAACAATGATCAGCAATTATGTGCACGTGTGGTGCAGTTTTTTTAATTTTAAATTTGCGACTTGAAGGTAATGTTTTTTCTGCTATCATAACCACCACAATAGTTTTTTTTTTTAATAGATTCTGTAGTACTCAAACGAGAGTTGCCTCTTGTTTCTTGCTATCTAATATTCTTTAATATTCACCTTATTCTTTATGTAGCAAATTGTCATATTTCACATACCGCATAAGGCAGTAATTTTTCACTTCTCTATTAATATTTTGTGCATTGCGCATATTTTGGTGGAGGTTAGCATTATTGATAAGTCATGTGCCATTCTTACCCTGGACAGTGCGGGGTGGGGGTAAGTAGGGGAGGAACGACAGAGCTGAGATACAGCAAACTTCATTCTATTTGTGCAAATAATAGTTTTGTTTTCCACCGTTTTTCTTTAATAATAATGTATTTTTATTTTTAGCTGGCATGGTGAGCCTAATTTTCAAGAAGACTGCTTTCAGAACACCGCAACGGATCGCATATTGGCCAACTGTTTCACGGAATCTTTCAGAATTCAAACTTATTTAATACAAAGGCTAGGCCACGAATGCCTCAATTTAATATTCCACAGCCAGAACCTGAGGTTTGTATTGTAATATTTGTGTGTCCATAATTAGTACAATTTTTAATACAAATTGAGTAGGCTACATATTTTGTAATGGAGGCCTACTGTGTGTTCTATAATTTAAAATTGTCTTTATTTCTACAGTACGTGATGCATGTGCAGAAATGTTACATTAAATTTAATATTTTCAAAATATTGTAGATAATTGAAAAAAAATTTAAGTATTGTAGTTTTGCCTGCAGTATTACTAGTTGTACTAACTTATTTCTAGTTCCTCACACTTACTCAGAGCAAAATATAGCAATAAGCTGTTTGGTGTTTCAATAGTTTGATGCTCATGGTGGCAACTTGTGAAAATGGACGAGTGCGTGTTCTTTAATAGTATCGCTTTTAGTGTGACGTATTTTCTTTCACATAAACACTTAATTTTATTTCTGTAATATGTCTGAAATGATATGTTAATTATTACATTATAACTGGACACTAATAAATACGTTTCTTTGAAGGAGTAATGCTATCCATGGAAGTGATTTCATTTTTTAAAAATATGTTATACAATTACTTAAGTATCTCACAGATGCTGTGTGATTTAGAATACAGACACTTCTCAGTGTAAGTCATGAAATATTGAGAAATTATGTCATTAAGTGTTGGTTAGGAAATATACGTCCTGCGGACCTGTGTAAGATAGGGGTAGTCTTATTATACATGCCTAAAAATGTTTGATTGGGTGTTGAAATTTATCAAAGATCATGGGTTAGTGAATCTTGAAAATTTTGAGTAAATTGTAAATTTTATCATTAATTTTTTTTTTTTTTCGTTTTTCTTTCTTCCAGTGAGAGAATGTTCTGTGAACAAACATGGAAAAAGATGATTCAGAGTTGAAATGAGTTTGAAAATGGCTGTGGATCATTTTGCAACAACCCATTGAAATTAAGAAAAAAAAATTATATTAAAATGCTGTACATTTGTGTTGACATATGAACCTTTGCTGAGCGACTCTTGTCTTCCTTGAACCACAGTTTGCGGCACTGCGGAGCCTGTCTCTGTATGGAAACACCATCTAATGCAGCCTCACGTCCATTACCATTTGCACGACCATATGTAAAAATAATATCTGCCAGTTTATGAAGTGAATATCCTGCCATGATTCAACAAATTTAACTGTAATGTAGTAGGTGTACACAACACAAATGACAGACCAACCACTTATTTATGTAAACATATGGGAAAAGTAAACAAATGAAATGTAAACAAATGAGAAGTTAAATACAAAGAGGTTGTAAATTATGAGAAATGTACAGAAATGTGCTATGAAAACCAAAGGGAAATGTAACCAAGAGACTGGCAACACTGTGTTATCTGGGATAAATTTTCTATCTCAAAAACAAAGCATTTCTGGACATGTTCTTACTTGCTTTTTTTTCCCCTACGTACCCACAAAGTTTGTCACAAAGTATTTTTTGGTACATCATGTATTTTCACAAAAAGACATTTATGTTATACTTTTCTTGTTTACTTGATTATGATGGGGAAAAAATTGACAGAAGGAAAAATATAAATTTCTGAATAAATCTACCAAAATACTTTTAGGTTGAGAAATGGGTTTACCATTCATTGATTTTGTATCTGAAGGCAAGATGCAAACAAGCTCATGTTTCTAATTACTGGCATTTGGAATGAATCAACATAAAAGTTCACAGCCCGAATCAACTATGACTTGGAATCTTAATTAATACAGCGCACAAGAATAGTTTTCTGCTTGACAATGTTCAGCACAACTTCAGATTAATATATATACAGCATGTATAATTCATCATTACAAAATAAGATAACTTTACACGACATAATATTAGGTAATTTATTTAAAATAAAACCAACACATGTTGAATTTTTATCTGTCTATATCCAGTTTTTATGTATGAAAACTTGCTACAGGGGAACAAATCACAGCCATCATCAAACTCTTATTCTTATTAAAAAAAAGCTGAGTTAATCTCCCTGAATATGTATTAAATTTATTTTTATAAGTGGCTGTTATAATTGTTTTGTACACAATTCTCTTAAAAAAAAAGGCATGGCTAAGGATGTCCCACCAATGTGAATTTTCTTTTTGGATGTAGTATAGAGAAAACACTGCTAAACTGTTTTCAAATGGGTAAGTAATATGTGGAAACATTATTACACTGTCCATGTAGTTGAATTGGTGACCCTTGTTTTATTTTTCCACGGGGAACTGTTTGGCGGACTAAATTTTTAAAGACATGTAAGCTTCAATTCATAAAAATTACTAAAAGATTAAATTTTTTTGCCTGTATTGCAAATTAAAGCATTTCTTCAGTGACATTTTCTTAGGATCATCATTTCCCTTGGAATCACTCTCTGTTCCACCGCGGCACTATCATATTATGCATTGTGCATGTTGCCTACCAGTCAATGACTCTAATTCTTCGTTATATAACTTGATTTCTAAAAAAAAATCTTGAAAATGATAATGTGTAAGTTAGTGATATTAAGACAACCTGTTCTGTCATTTTCAAAATGCAGTTAACAACCACCCTTCTTTACGAACCTAACTATGCTCCTGCAGTACAAAAATCAGTGCGAAAAAAAGATTAAAACCCCTATATTTTCTAAGAAGTAATGTTGTGGCAATAAGTTTTGCAGTGTTTTTTTGTATCTTTGTTTGGTTACATATTTATATATATATATATATATATATATATGTGATGACAAAGTTTGGCCTTGTTTGGATAGTTTATTTCTACTGTGGTTTTATCAAGCTTGATTCAGTTTATAATTATCTAAAAAGTAGTTAATCTGTCACATCAGTTTTGTCTACCATACCATTTCATAACCTGAAATTCTTTCCAGGTCAAAATTAATGTTTACGTACCAGGTGGTAGAATATCATTTGAATCGTCTCCTGGATCACAGTTGTATGCTAAGGAGCAAAAAGAATACCTAAGATTGTATCTTGCATGTAAATATAATGGCAAGAACTCATTACAGAAACAAGAAGAGGCAATGTTTACTGTAAGTCAAAACTCACTTTTATTTGCTTACCTAGTAGTTATATATCATGTATGACTGAAGTCTGTTTTTGAAGTTATTATTAAAAAAAATTTACATGTATACTGGAACTGTCAAATAGCAAATATATAATGGTTTTAAGTGAAGTGTTTGATTGGATAAGTGGTTGCGGGAATGTTCCGGGTCTACTCTACAATCTTCTCTACTCCTATTATCAACTGAGATGTGCTTCGGGCCGACGCAATTTCCTTTCGCAATGTTAACAAGGCGATTGAGATTGGGTGTGAAATGAAGCGTCTTGAGTGATCATGCTAGGGTTTTAGTTGCCACGACGAGTGTACCCGGTGAGTGGTGGATCAATGGGTTGCTAGTTTATTTAATTCATTGTAGTGGTTTTCTCGTTTAAAGTTTGAGCGTAGATAGGAATTAACGTATTTTTCCAAATTTGGTTTTGGCCTGCCCGTTTGAAAATGGTTTTGAGTATCTTGAGAGTTTTTGTGTTGTGTAAGCTGTTGCTTTATTTAACAACTATGTGTTTGCTGCCCAGTTTAATACTTTTGCCATTCGAGTCGCATATCCACGACCCACCGAACATGGGCCTTAAATTAAGGCGTTGGATAAATTTTTTACTTGGCCTCAAATTGGTTCGGTCACCACGTATTTGTGTGGAATTTTGTAGTCTTCACACATATTTGACCAGGTTGAGGCTTTAAGGGACTGGCCGAGCTACTCTCTCTACGTATTATACGATTCACTAAGGCGTTGAGTAAATAATATAACATGCTGGAGTACATTATTTGGGTCAATGTTGACATCCCTTCTAGATATTCACTTGTATTTTAAAGAGGTATTGATTTCCACTTTGTGTAATAGTTTTTCATGTAGTTTAAATTTTATTCATTTGCAAACACTTGGTTTGTTTGTGAACAATTGTTAATACTAAATGTGAACAGTTTACGTAGAGATTTGGAGGCTTGTGTCTTGTAATTTGTAAACGCTTTGGTTATCTGGTTACAACTCCGGATTGTGGAAACAGGTAGCCAATTCTGAACCCAGCGTGATCATAAGCTAACGCTTATTATGGTGTTCGACGTAATTAAGTTTTATATTGTATATTTTCCTGCGTAATTTTGAAGTATAGCTGATTACCTCTCGTAGTGCAGGTTACCAAAACTTTAATTTTTTCTTGACTTGTTAAGAATTCTTGCGTCATTTGACGTGTTCCAACGTCGTAGATTTTATTGCTCAAGCCTTTGGTTTTGTGAAAGGCTCTTCTTAATATGTAATGAAATTATTGGTTTTGATTCCAATTGGGAGTAGATAGTAGATAGTGCGGTTGCAACATTCTTGGTTGTAAGATTGTCAATGCCAAATACGACATGTGTGTGTCTTTCACCAGAGTTTGATAACAGGATTAGTAAAAGTGTAACCAACATTCTACCACACTTGTAATTGCTGCTACCATTTAGTAATCCATGCTTATACACGTATACTTTAAAATGTTTTATATGTCCCTTAGGTTTGCAACTAATTTGTGCTAGCCTAACGGAGGTTTGATTTTATAAGCTATTTGTGTGAGTACTTAGTTGCCGTTTGTGTTAAAATAATTTTAAGAATAGTTTTGTACTTCCTATGTGAGGAAGCATGTATGTACCTGAAATAGAGGTTGTAATAGCTTAAACAGTAATTAATACGCACATATTTTGAGGGATGATAGGATATGGGTTGGTTGACCAAAGAGTTCGTAGGTCAGTTTTAGTACTCACAATTTATGGAAGTTTGTGTTTGTGCATCTGGAATGTGTAATCAACCCAAAGGACAAATGTATGTCATTTTTAATTGTTACATTCGCAACCAAATTGTTATGAATCATTGTGTTATGATTTAAAGCTATAATTGATCAAATGATATTTAGTAAGTTTGTATTTTGAGAGAACGATAATATCAGTCTGCAAACCTAAGCCGCTGGATTTACCTTTAGCTGTGTGTATTAATTATGAATGCATGTATGTCTGAAATGTGTAAGGAATCCAATTAAGAAATGTACGTAATTTTTAATGGTTACGTTTGCAACCAAATTGTTTATGGTTTATTATACGTGATGTCTTTCCATGCTTTTTAAACTCGCGTGTTAATAAATGTGGCACTGTATCTAAAGGCTGAAAATATATCCAAAATTGTTGAAATAGTGTGTTGTGCAACATTATTATTGAATATTCGTCACAAAACCAGAAAATTGTTAACTATTTTATTTAATTATGACCTCCACCCCTTAAGGCCATATTACATGATACCAGATTCCTTAATAGCTTGTTTAAGGTCCGTCATAAATGCAGTCATACATGCTAGTGTAGAATCCTTCATGGTATTTTCCATCTTTATTATACATCAGCGAGGTTAAAACTTTCAAATAGATGTAAAATTTGACAAAGACGAATAATTTTGGTAATTACTTTGAATTGCTGTTTAAAACTGTCCTAAATAATTAAGAACAATACCTACGCTATGAAAAACTTAATTTGAGTGGTTATGTATACACTCTGTATTACATACTGTGTTTGAACTGATAGTTCAGCGGTAAAGTCACGATGCATAACTTTTTAGCCATGAGTTCGAAACTCTGTCGAACACTTACCCACGCCTCCATAAAATATTACATGTGGATAATAATTTTGTACATAAAGAAAAAAACTGAATTTTGCAAACGGTTAGTAATTTTCATCAAAATTAAAAATAACACCCTTGTACTTTAGTGACTTCACGTCATTTTCAAGAAAATGAAAGAAACTACAAAACTACACCAGTAAGCAATGCATTGATATAAAGGCCAACATTAATATAGTAATATTAAAATGTGTTACCTAGTTTCTTAATAGGCCTACACAAGTTACTGAATGGTATAGGCCATTCACGGTAAAGTGAGCACTTTTTGAAGCTGTTTCATCAGACATAATAACCAATAAATATACTTCATTGTGGCCTCAGACTTTTGGTTTAATGTATGGTGAATGTATACACTATCTTTGTTACTAACATGGCAGGGTTTACATTAACAAGTGGTGGAAGGATTTGAATTGGTTGAAAGAAAAAAGTAACTTAGGGCTTCGAAAGTGCTCACTTTACCATGAACGGCCTATAGCAGTTCTATGAATGGGGTTCATATTTACTATGAACTACATGCTGCGCACCCACCGAAGGTGTCAAATGCTAGTACGCAAACTGCTGTATTGTGATATGAATCATCCATGGTAGCTCCTATAGCGGCTGATATACTGGCATATGCACCAGGCCTTGCACAAGCTTGGACAAGACCAAGTACGACAGCAGATATTGTGTAGTATCTGCATTAGAGAACCTGGCTGACAGACATTGGAAATATGTAACAATATTTATGTATAGCCTACCATGTGGATTCTTTGAGCATTAATAGTGTTTTGCCTATTTTTTCTGCCTACCATGTGATACTATGACATTTTAATACTCACAATACTCCTTTACTTATTGGTGTGTATAACTTGAAATACCACATTTAAAAATAAACTTTGATTTTGTATGAGAAAAATGGACACAGCAATGTTGATGTACCTGTGACATCATGGTACATGTAGTTCTTTGTTGTTTACGTGCAGATGCCTTAGCGGGTTACATGTGCAGTTGAAAGTTTTATTATATTTTATTGTTTCATATTATTTTAATGTTATTGCTGCATTACCGAACATCAGCAAGTGTTGTACAGTTTCACTATGCAAAAATACCGTGAAATGTACTTTTATAAGACGCCTGCAAATATTCTATGTGCAAAAATAAAGCATGAAGCATGTCTAAACGTAATAAGAGCCTCATAACATTAGGCAGTTTGCGACTAAACTACACCTTCTGTGTGTGTGAAGATGATTTCAGCATTAAGTAAATGTGTTATTTTCTGGCCGTAATTGCATGGACCTAATTTGTACAAAGGTGATGTTTATTTAAATTTTTTAACTCCTGTACTGTCAATGAAAAATTGGTGTTAACTTTAATAAAAAATTATAAAGTGGTATACGCTATAACACAGGTATTTTTTTTGCATTTTGTCATTAAAATATGAAAAGTTATATAAATACTAATAATGTTATCTTTGAAAATTGCTTCATAATTTTGGTGCTACTTGCTTCTGTTTATGCCTGTTACATAGGCGTATGTATAAAACATTTCTTGAATAATGAAACCCATATTATACTAATGAAAACCGTAAGAACTTAATCTTATTCTTTGTTTTTAAGATTAATTCCAAAACACTGGGATAGAAAAATAACATAACTAAGTAATATCTGTACGGAAATAAAAAGGTCATTAAATGTGCCTAAAAAAAGATTTAATGTTTTAACGTTTTGTGAGAATTGGGAGGTGTGTTTCAGGAAAATATTTAATTTTATTATAATGATGAGTCTAAAATAATTCTTTTTTGTGAGTAAAATACTTGAATAAAGTATTTACTTACAAGTTTAAATTCACTGTCTAATACTGTATGTACTCAAAGTGGAGCAAAATCAGCTTAAAACTATCAGTAAATTTTGCAAGAAACATGCAATTTGAAAAACAATTTCATCCCTATTTTAAAGTTTCTCTGTAGTCCATGGCAACCAGTCAACAATACATTTGCATGGTGATGTTAAGATGGTGAATTTATTTAAACAGAAATTTATGGAGTCACAAATTACAAAAATGGAAAGAATTTATTTTTTTCTAACAATTTTTAAAAACTACCAAAACTTTTACTGCGTTGACTAGGTATGTACATGTTTCATGGAAGAACAAGAATTTTTTTAGTATAAATAGTTTAATTTGACAGGTACAGCAACTTTTTGTTTTTTTGTATAACCCAATATCATTATAGGCTAATTGAGATTGGCTATTAATTACCCAAAAATTGTTGAACAACAATTTTTTTATATTCAATATTATATTATACATAATTCTACATGTTGAATAATTAACTAAAGTATATTTAATTTTTTGGTAGTCAATGCTCTAGACATGTTTACTCCAATTTAAATTTTTCTAATGTGTTTATTGTTCAAAAGAAAGTAATTGGAAGGTAGTTTTTTGATACATAAAAGTCTGAAATATTTAAGCATGTTAACACATTTGAACCAGTTACTTAAAATTTGATTTTGGATCATTACAGATAGAAAACACAGAACAATTTGTGTTTATAGGCTGTGTTCCAAATAACCAGCATCTGCACTCACACTTCCACTCTCACTTCCTCCCACAATTCCCTGAATACTCTTAATTTGGAATGGATCCACACTCGCACTCACTCTCTAAATATACTAGTGTTATTAATAGTGTGTTGTTTATTTGAAAGATGCACAAATGTGTTTTCATTCACCTGAAGTAACTAAATACTTATTTCGTAGTCATTGTAGGCAATAGAAATCCCAAATAAACAAACTGTTCAGAGAGCATGCATAGAGTATGCATCCAACTCTCTCTCACAACACGCACTCGCTCGTGCGAGCTCGTACTCTTGTCATATAAAACAGCACTCTCTGACGTCACTTCCGAATGAGAGTGCGCCAGTGTAAATATCCTGACAATTTGGAACATGGCGCAAATATGTATAGACTTTTGAGTTTTTCCAACTGGCAATGTTCCTCCTAAAGAAATGTGCAAATAACTAAAAATTTTCAAATTGTAGGTTTTGTTTTTTAAGTGTGCATGATGATCTTAGTCTAGAATTATGTAATAATAAAGTTTTGTAAAGTTTATGTAATTTATAACGTATCTGTTTACATATCTTTTTTAAAGTTACTTCATCAAAAAGTAATTGAAGAAAATGTACAGTATGAAGAATTTGTTCAAGACATGTGGTCAAAGACAGAACATACGTTTTCTTTGCAGGACAGCATTAGAAGATACACCTCCGAGGCATGGCAGGTATGGAATGTAACAAATATCTGTTTATGCTCCATTAGTTTGTCTCACTGGCAATAAGTCCTTTTATTGTGCTGAATTATCTTTTGCCCTAAAGCTGTATTATATTTCACCTTAAAGTATGTAAAGTGTATATAATTTCAGTTTATATGCATTTATGATCAAATCAAGTTAGATTGGTAAATATGTGTTAATTTTAAAGTTGTAAATACATTCTTAGCATTGCATAGTGTAGTGGCTTATGTCTGTAGTTAATGGATATAATACCATGCCATTAACTTTTGAAGAATTTTCGATCTCATTTTGTAACATGCTTAGGAAAGAGATGATTGAAGAACTTCTATGTACTATGATCATTTTGAGTCCACGTACACAAAATGATGCTCAGTAATGTGTTTCAACTTGCCCGAATTAATTTTAAGTTTATTCTTTTTGCACCAAGGCTGTATTTTTCCATGTGGTGGAGTGGAGTATAGTGAAGGGCTATGGGCAACTCTTGCATTGAGGTCTTGAGAGGTGATGAGGGTGAGGTGCGGTGAGTTTGGACCCACCTGTGAATAAAAGAGCAGCGGAAACAGTAGCTCCCCAAGAAAACCAGCCAACCAGTGGCGTTGTCCGGCACAATTCCCACATGCGAAAATTCGGGAGCGACCCTGCTGGGAATCGAACCCGGTTCACCTAGGTGGTAGGCGAGTAGTCTGACCACTACACAACCGCGGTCCCCTTGCTATTTGGTGTTCCACCCATTTCTTAGTGCATGTGTGTGCAGTACTTTATTCTGGTTAGGTTCTATCCAGTGCATAATTTGCAAGTGTAAACAGTTTGTGCCTTGGTTCAGAGTTAGGCTGTGCAAGTGTTCACTAGCTTATAGTCCATTCACTGTTACTTCAGCCTTCTCTGAAGCCCTGCTGAAGTTCGATATTCCTCCGCCTCGTGTAAACTAAGCTTAACTAATCCTGGAAAATTACACCAGGGGGACAACGCACCACATTTGTGCACACTAAGTGTGACGGTATTTTATATAAGGACCATTTCTCACTAAGCATTACCAACATACCTATTTTTGCCCTGTTTTTCATTCAGATTATTTATAAATGAAGCATTAGATAAAATATATCATTTCGGTTTAACAGAAAAACCAATAACGTTTATGAACACTAGTATAAAACACTTGTGATACAGGGGGTATTTAGGAAATAACTAAACACGTCATACTTGGGGAGATTTTTCAAATTTGTCGTTTAAAAATAACGAAGAAACTGTGAATGGACTATAGTTGGCGGGCAGCGCACAAGCAGTGCCTTATTGCGTATGTGTAATAATAGTAATATTTCTAGTCAAAGTAACTGTTGAGCTTGGAACGGGTGATTTAATTTATGGGTATACAGTAAACTCTCTATTCTAAGACATTTCATGGTTCTCATAAAAAGGATTGTTATTTCGAAGAGGTTTTATTAGAAAAACATTTTCACATTTTTTTCATGGTTCCCAAAAAGGGTTGTTATTTTGATAGGGTCGCTATTACAGAGGTCTTAGAAACGAGAGTTGACTTTACTAATAATAAGTAGTACAATAAATTGTTTGTGCCGTTGCTCAAATTCTTGGAATGTTACTATCCCCTCAGCAGCCACCACCTGCCAACTAAGATGGCAGACACTGTAGCATTTAACAAACAGCACTGCAACAGCTGTTGCACTTTGTTTAAGGCAGCAAAATTATTAACTAATCTAAATTCAAAGTAGGTAACACTATAAAACAATGTCTAGAATCAAAAGCAGATACACAATTTAAAAAAATGAGGTGTGGCTGTGTTGGGGACACAGCGGTTTGTTTTACGTGAATAAGTCTACATTGAAGCGTTTGGACGCCTTTATGTTTTTTTATGTTCCCGGCACCACTTCACTCGATCATATGGGGTTTTATGGGTACTACTGAATTGCTTTTGAGATGCTCTTTCAAACCGTATACAATTTCTGTATTTTGACTTGACTTTTTGACAATTATAGGCCGAAAATGTGTAAAATTTTCATAATTTTACATTAAACTCGTACAATTTCACCATAACCACGCCACACAAATGTTTTTATACACACAATCAATTGATCTTGATGAGAGCTGTCTATTAAATCTTAAACGAGCACCATAGCTTCTCCTAGTTAAAAGTTATACTACGCGGAAGTTATGATATGCTGCGAAACTAACTCAAAATAGCAGCGCACTCATTTCCGCCACGCACAATGCTTCGCAGTCCTCACTCAATGTAACATATTGTTTAATCCTTTGGCAATTGAGTTGTGTAATTGAATTTGAATGTCGACGATAGATTTGGAACTGCAATGCCAAACTGTATACCACGATTTTATCTTCAGATTTTCTGGATTACCTCCCATTATGGTCGCAAATTAAAAAACTTATTCTCGTCAAAATTCTTGGCTCAGTGGAGATGTAAGACTCTTCTTTTGGATTTCCTGCTTGGTAAATTTGTAATTCAAAATGAAAGTTCATTCTCGTTAGGAAGTTGTGAATATTTTGTTTACTTTTGGCTTATGGTAACACACAGTTTAAAATGAATTTTAAGTTAAAAGATTATTATATATTGGTTGAAAATATACTTTTATGAGATGGGCTTAGCTCATAGGTTGAAATGAGTATATGTTGAGAATGACCCTGGTTTGATGCTTCATTGATGCAGCCACTGTGTTTGCTTGTAACACTAAAAAATTTCAGAATGGGTGTAAAGAAGGGCATGAGATTTATTTTAAATTATGTTTTATAGTCCATTCACGATTTCTTCGGATTATTTGAAACAAACCTTTGAAAAATCGTCCTAGGCGTAACCTGTCAATTTTTTGTTTCAATAACTTGTATTCAACAAATATATAAATCTGTGATTAACTTTAAAGTACTGTATTCATGAAAATTGAAACTTTAACTTAATATCTTTTATAATGTTTAATATTTATTTCGTATTAAATATAAAAAAAATGAGAGCACAGATGTTTTGGCAACGGCTAGTAAGAAATAGTTCACAAATAGATATTGTTTTAACACAGTTTTTGGTATACTATTTGTAAATTAAACGTTGTCTATTGAAATATTTAAATATTACGTACCCCTGACGGAAACATATTTCATTGTTACAGTTTAAAATAATGTTTTTTCGACTAAGGAAGAAACGGTCAGCAGAGCGGAACTTGTCCCCCCCCCCCTCTTTCCCCCGGTTCTCTCTCTATCTAGCTACTTATCTATCTATTTCTCTATTTATCTCGCTTTCTATATCTCTCTACGAGAGTAGTTTTTGGGGCCTTTGCTTCCACAATGATGTTAACAGTGCATTGAGGCATTTTTAACTGCATAGAAATATCTCTTGATGGAATGCCTGAATGTATGGGCGCCTACAGTCATGCCCCACTTTAAAAAAAACACATAATTTTTTCTCTCTCTTGTGCTCACTCTCGAACTCTCTCTCTATCGCACTCGTGTACTTTTTCTCTCTTTCATGCTCCCTCGTGCTCTCTGTTGCACCCTCTCACGCACACTCTCTCTCTCTCTCTCTCTTGCTCACACTCACTCACTCTCTTGTTTCTCTTGTGCTCTTTCTAGCACTGTTTCTCTCTCTGGTGACTAATTGTGACCGTAAACACATTGTCATGTCCACCCTTTTTGAAGGTCATTAGACTAGGTCATGAGAGCTATAAATGATAAAACAGGAATAGGTAAAAATAAATCAATAAAAGACGATTACAAGAATAATATATTTTTCCTCTGATTAAAGTGAGTGAGGGCCAAGGGAAGTCTGAGAGGAATAATAAGGAAAGGGATTTACCCAACCTTGAACTCGCGTCCATTTGCTGACCAGGGAGACAGGAAATGTCCAGGCCCCTGATAGCACACTGACTGATATCCCTCAGTTTGGAACTCTGTCCACACTTCTTGCCCCACTCCTGCCGTTTCGCCCCTTGATTGTGATTGGTTGCGACATGGCTGGTAGATAGAGTTTAGCTTCTGATTGTTAGTAATCTTTTGTCACTTTGAATAGTTAGCTGGATCCACATTTTGGTCCTACAATGGCAGATTGACAGCTTGTTTAGACTTTCAACAATTCAGCGCTGTTTTTGAAAATAGTTTCAAACAGTCTGCTGGTCTCTTCTCTGGCATGCTTGTGTGGCTTTCACGTTGCGCCAGGTTGCATAACAAAGAGACCAGAGTGTAACAACATGTATGGTACTGAATCATTTGTGCCTTTGCTTTATTGTGTACTTCAGGGCAAGTCCACTGCCAGCAAAGTGGTGGTTGGTGACTCATGGCCACACAATCTATAGATGTGAAGAGTTTCAAATTAATTTTAACTTGCAAACTTTGCTGGACAAAAAATATTTTAAAACATAACACCCAATATATCGGTACTATGATACTTGTTCTATTTATTGAAATTATTGTATGTGTTAATTTTCTATACTTATCATTATAACGCAGGTACTGTAGGTGTGGTTGCTTAAAATAACTCAGTTACAATTGAATTACTGAAGCATGTACAATAGAAGAATAATTTGTTTTGGTGTAGCTAGTTTTATGGGCCAGCTACGACTTCAGTTTCTCCGATTATAATACTGTAAGATTAGTTGTTGTTTTAACATTGGGTTCTTTGGTTAGCAACCCAATTAATGTTCAATTAAGTTTATTTGCAATGGCTGCATGTTATTGAGTGGTCTAAGTTAACTAAAATTGTAAAGAAAAAAAAAATGTATTTACTTATATGAATGTTGTTTATTTTTAAAGTTTCGCCTTGCGGAAGTCTGTGGGTATCCAGAATTGTTTAAGGTGATTGCTACCCTGCCTCTTGTTTCATCTTTGGATGCCTCACTTGTGAAGATGAAATTGGAAAGAACAGTCCTGGAAGTGGTAAGTCAAGGAGATAGCATGTGAGCATATTGCTTCTGTTATGAGTTAGTAACGTGGTGAGAGGAAGTTTAACGGTAATTGTGTCTGGCTGCCCCCACCAGAGGGACAGGCTTGTAATTCTTGCTTGCAGGAATCGTGGACGTGGGGGGGTGGAGCTGCAATGAGATGAAGATGAGGAGGGGAAATGGGATTACAATATACCTTTTTGGAATTTAAATTGTCCACATTGGGTTATGTGAAGACTGTTAGGAAAATGTAATAGGTTTTCCATATTTTTTTGAGTAAGGAATTGATAGTAAATTTCAGTAATGTTCTCATGATGTCGTTATTAAGACTGTGAAGTTTGTGTACCTGTAGTGATGTGTTTTGTGTAAGTCCCAATATCCCATTGTGTCCTATTTGCCATGTACCAGAATATTTTACATAGTTTTGTGTAGTGTAAGAAGTTCATATATACCTATTAGCATCATCATATCACTTCTAAGATACTGTGGGAATAGACCACTGGTTTACTAATCAGATTTTTAAAAGGAGACAGCAAACACAAGAACTCACAGGGCAGTACTCATGATAAACTGTGTGTGCGTGCGTGTGCACCCATGAGTAATGCCCTGTGAGTACGTGTGTTTTCTGTCTACGTTTTAAAATTAAATTTTACTTGTAATTATTGTATAGTTCTCTCCATCCTCCCCACCCCTAGAGAGAATAATGGTGTTTGTGATTATACAGTTCTATAGGCTGTTCAAGGTAAAGTGAACACTTTTGATGTCATAGTTACTTTTTGCTTTCAACCATTTTTATCCTTTAACTATCTTTTTTAATGAATACTACCTTGTAAATAATAAAAAAAATTGTGTGTATATTCCACTGCATGTGGAAGTAAACGTCTAAGGCTAAAATAAAATGTATTTATTGACTAATATTTGAAATTTAAGGGCTTACAAAAGTGCTCACTTTACCATGAATTACCTATAGTAGTGACACACAAGGTCTTAAGTTCATTGTGGGAGTCTTTTTCAACATATGTTGGGCCTACAAGAGAGCTGTAAAGCAACAAGTTAGCTTCAGAGGTGGACAAAATGTGTGAATCAGTTTCGTGGGAAATATTTTAAGCCTGAGGATATATTTAGTGCTGGGTCGATGCAGATACCTGCCATTCTTATTCAAGAACTAAACTTACACTACACTAAACTACAGTCTGTATTGCGGATCACCGAAGAATAGTGATTAATTTGGTTGGAATGGCTGGGGATCATTGTGTACTGTTGGAGATGTCACGTTGTTGCACGGAAGTGTTGCAATCTGCGGAAATTGATAAGCACCACTGCATGTTAAATTCGGCCCGAGTAGGTTCTAAGTTGTTGGTATCCGGGAATTTTCTGAATTTCGGTTTTTGTGTATTATTAATATATTGTAAGGTAAGTTTCTGTATTAAATTATAAGTTTCATTTGGATTTGCGGGCTTTAAGTATTTAGGGATTTAATGATTTTGATGTTTTTTTTTTTTTCTAGAATTGTTATTAAAAATGTATTTGAAGTGAATTCGTTCATTAGGGCTTTACTCTATGAAGATATATTGTAATATTAATTGTTTAAGTTGCCCTGAGTTAAGATTTAAAAAATATTATTAAAGTATTTTTTGAGTGCTGCTTTTATTCTCCATTTTTGAATCATTTATGTTTAATTAATTTACCAATTGTTTTGTATGTTTACTTAAAGCATCAAATAGTACATAGTATGACATTGACTTTAACACAGATTTCCATCAGCTTTCCAAAATACTTTTGTTTATGAACATGAGTGAACAAATTATTGCATGAGTGAAAATCTTTTAATTTATTCTTATTTTTTTACTTCCTTAGATACAAAGTTAAAACATTAAAATGTACTGTATGTTGACAAATTTCCCAACATGTTTTGGGGGTAGAATTTTTTTATGCCAATGTCTCGTTTCTAAATGACCTAAATTGCAAAGTGTGCATGTACAACTATTTACTGTAAATTGTAATGTATTACAGTGATATTTTCATCAACATCGTAAAGGATTTGTTATAAATAATGTGCTTTTATATTTTTGGGGAAATTTTGGCCTAAATTTCTACGTCCTAGGGAAATTTTCCCATGCTAGGAATTTTGTCCACCTCTGGTTGGCTTGAGGACTGTGGATATGTTCCAAGCGGATACACATAGCAGGATGGTACTCCAGTCCCGATGTGCTCCTCGTATGTGTGGAGTAACCCATAATATTAACTACGATCTAGCATGTGGCAGAAGGTACACAGCATCCATAAAAACTAGTCAGAAAATTGCTTCCCAGGACTGGCGGATCACTTTCAGAATTCAGTAATACTAGTGGAATGATACCTTTCCTAATTTACATGTTTCCTGTTTGGCAGGATCGTGAGGATTCTGTAGCTGAATTGTGATAGGATGTCCTGTATGCATCCTGGTATCCTTGGAGCATTAATGGGCCTAAACCCTTCAAGTAATTGGCTAAACATGGGCAAGGAGTTAGTCGTGTCTTGTTACAAGGGGTTATCATAGTGATAATATCTTCTTTACCGTGATATTTGCAGATACAGCAGCACCCTGTTGCAATGTTCCTTTATGTAACAATTATCTCATGGTCACATCATTTTTCCATTAAGTTCAATGCTTTCATTTCTTGCTTATAACAGTTATTTTTATCATCTCCATTTAACATTGACAGATGTCTCAGGAGCGGGGAGAAGGAAGGTTAGAGTTAACGGTGCCAGGTTTTCAGAGATGGTTGGAGAATTATAAAGGGCGCCAGAGCAAGAGAGACTTGTAGGGTGCAGGCCATTCACCCACGTGGCTCCTTTTGTGATCACCCCCTGACGAGGTGATGTAGTAATGAAATATTTCCATTTTGCTTTACCTGAACGAGAGTGATGACCTCATATGCCACTAATCATTGAGTGAATTGTTGAATGGCAATTACACACGCCAAAAACACAGTATGTTAATATGCCACTTTTAGGCTGCAGTCACGCAGTGGGTAGAGAACCCATAAATTATTATATGACTGTGAAGTGGGTCACAGTGAAATAAAGCACATACCTGAATTTGCATTTGTTTTACTCACCAAAACAAACCTCCTGAGAGGTACTTATATGAGCGTAATGCTGAGGCACATTACCAACCTAAATGGAATAAAGTGATCCACTCCTTAGCGCTCCACATCAGGGGACAAGAAAAACAGCCCAGTTCTTTCCAGCAAAAGGAAAACCCCAGCTGCTGGCCCCCAACATAAGCACCAAGGTGCTCCAGATGAGGATGTGAAACAAAGTATCTCCACTCCCACGTACAATCCTTCAGTGTGCAAATAAATAGCAGTGGAGAAAGGAAGCCCAGCCCAAAATTATTATTTTAACATCTAACTCCACTCTCTCTCTCTCTCCTCGTTCTCCAATCAGGTACATTGTTGTAAGGGTGCTTTACCTCTTTTCGAAAACAACACATTGGAACACACTCAGCAGTAAATAGGGTTAAAAGACATTATGTAATTTTTATGAATTTACTGGGTATCATCTATGTTCCTTAAAAAAAATTAATAAAAACTTTGATATTCATTTTGGTTTTATTTATTACCCTTTTTTCTCATCACACACAATGAGAACCTACAACCCCAACAATAAAAATAAACACTTCAAACAGCAATATTAAAAATGAGTATTATTATTTGGTTACCCCTTTTGTTTATACACACACGCACACACACAACACACACACACACACACAGATATATATATATATATAATTTTTTATTTTAATTATCTTAGACGTTTTACCATCAATTGTTAAAAGAGATAACAGTTAGGTTGAACCCATGCTTCTACATTATGACGTTAAACCTCACATACACTATAATTTTTTATAATTAAAATTAATCTAGTTCCCAATAAGTTGATTTCATGATTACAATGGTAAACAAATTCAGTGAAACTATTAAATGTTTTTAAAACATCTTGAGAGACATTGAGGTACAGTCTCCTTCAGCGTTCATGCAACAAGCAAGTTATATCATTTTTACATTCCAAAAATTTTAAAAGATCTGACCGAAATGGTAGGAAGACGGTGGTTGGGCAGCGACACATAACTCATAGCTTAATTCATAGCATAGGCCATGGTCCCATCGCTTGAAAGCAAGAACAGCCCGAGGTCACATCACATCAATACTTCTAATTCATGTAGCGGGGGAACCGCACTGAACAAAATTAAAAAAAGAAACAACATTAAATGAACACCGATTAAGCAACAAACACATTTACCAGAACAACTTACATAGGTGTATGAAGGTATGGAGTACTCCAGGGAGATAAACAACAACAGATGGCAGGTAGGGCCTGTAGTATCCTAACACTGTCAAAACACTAAGTAGTAACTTTGGGATAGAATGTTTTTAGATGGTACATGTGTGCACGCGTAACACAATCTCCAGTTTCAAGTTAGTTTACTTACTTGCCAAATTTGTGTGGTTAATTAATACCTTTGAGAAAAGCTACTGCGTTGACTACAATTCGTGCCCTTCAGGCACATATTTTGCAACATTTTGGCATTCCTACTTCTATAGTTTCTGATAATGGTTCTCAATTCACAGCAAAACAGTTCAAACGATGTGTTTCTCTTTTTGCATCAAACATATAACCCTGTCCCCGTATAATCCTCCTCCCTCGCATGTTCCTGTAGGTGGATACCTAGGAACTTACAAGACTATCTAGGCAATCAGGAAACATTTTATTTGGAAAGGAATGAATGTAGAAATTTCAGATAGGGTGAAAATGTGTACCCTATGTGGTATGGGCAAACCAGCCCAAAACACTCGTTTAGGATTTCTACCTTCAGAAGCGGCTGAGATACCAATGCAGAAATTGAATCTGTGCCATTACCGGACTTGCACTTTGCTTTTTGTTGGTTTAGTAAGGCCAACAATTTTACTACCATAGATTAAAATGCTGCTTACCACCAGATACCCTTGAGTAAGGTAAGTACAAAACACTCACCAAAGCAGTGAAGTATGGCTCTTATGCCAATGAAATGACAACTTTGTCATTCTTCTGTCAATGGCTTTACTAGTAGGATGACTTCTTAACAACACTAAGGGTTCCAGAACATTAGGTAAAACAATATATTTTCTGTTTTCACGAGACTTATAAAATAGACCACCAAATCATTGAGATAATTATATACAAATTTTAATCTTAAATCATGAAATATGTGTTCTAAGAGCCTCGTGGTGTACTTGGGCACCTGTTGCCAAACCAAAGGGGACACGTGTGAGCTGATACAAGTTTTACTGCACACAAAAACCGGTTATGTGTTAAGATTCTTTACTCAAAGGTATCTTGTGGTAAGCAGCATTTAAATGTATGGTGGTAAAAATTTTGGCACTACTAAACCAATGAAGGCAGAGTGCAAGTCTGGCATTGGCACACATTCAATTTCAATTTTATTATTTACCTTATGGTAATCAATAACCATGCGTTGTTTTCCATTAGCCTTAGGAACAAGAAAAGCTGGACAAGCATACAGTGATGTTGATTGTTCTATGACCCCTTTATTGATCAGGTCCTGGACCTGCAATCTATGTAGCTACGTTTTTGGAGGAGTCAAACGATAGGGATGACTTTTAACTGGTTCTTGGTCTAAAAACTTGACCTCATACTCCAGCATTTTGGTTAGTTCTAATTCAGTTGTTAACACACTGGGAAAACGATCATACAATTTCTGAATTTTATTTTGCTCTAAATCAGATAAATAACCAAAAGGGTTTTCTAAAACTTTTGTTTTGGAATCCATATTAATTTCAGAGGTGGTAGAAGGAACTTGGTTACTAGTAAAAGGAATTTTCTCTTTTGGGGCAAATAAAAAAATATGTCCCTCCTGAACATCTAGAATAAGACCTGTTTTTCTCATGAAATCTACTCCAATAATAAAATCGAAACTCAGCTCGTCAGCAACGAGACATTTTATCATTCAAGTAAACAGTGAAATTTTCACCTTTATTACAGTACAACAAGAAATGGACAATGGAGTTTTAGAAGCAGTTAAACATTTAAAATTGTCCTCTTCAATCAACCTAATAAGGTTCAATTCCTGTAAATGTTTAAAAAGTTCTTTGAAAATAATAGTTCTTGCAGAATCAGAGTCCACAAGTGCACTGATACAAACAGAACCTACATTTAATTCTGCGTGTGGAGTACTTACTTTACGAATACCGACAACATTAGGAAACTGGACACGACACAAGTCCAAAGCTCTAGAATACTCATGCTCACTGTGAGCTTCAGGTTGTCCAAACAACTATTGACAAAAGGTACAAATGTCAATCCTGGGAGAAATGTGAGTCGCAGTCGCTCACTTTTCCTCCTTGCTGGGCATGTTTTTTAACTGGAAACAATTTGCAATTACATGTCCAGTCATTTTTGGAATAATAACGGATAGGCAGGCTACAATTACCGCTAGAGGGGCCTGGTTTACTTGTGTCAACATATCTGTGTACTTTACCCACATTTTTAGTATCTTTTCCTTGATCAGTTGCCTGTTGGTTTAGTATGTCTTTTGTCACTGTGTACTGATTTATTTGGTTGCTGCCTATGAAGAGAGTTGCTTTTGAAAGAAAAATTTGGCTTTTTATTGCCTCTGATCCACATAGTGCATATTTTGTGAATGAATCTTATCTAGAAAAACTAAGCGGGTGCGTTCCTGGGGTGCAAGGCCCTCTAAAATGTTGTCAACCACTTCTTGTTCACTAAGTGACAACCTTAGTAGTATGGTAGCCTCTTTAATACTACTTACATAAACTGACAATGCCTCATAAGCACCTTGCAAACGATTGAAATGTTTCAACCTTAATTCAGTCAAAAGTCCGGTAGGAATAAAAAAATGCAAAATATCTTTATGGCATACGTCAAAAGTAAGGCGCTGTGCAATGGCATGTTGTGTGCGTTCACTTAATGGTCCTTGAGTGAAAGGGAAAATAACCTCCAGCAACTGAGGTTCTGGTACTGAATTACTTTGGTGTAGACAAACAGTGACTTTCAGGAAATCTAAAAATTTATTTATATCTAAACCATCAGTTAAAGGTAAATCCTTTAACATTGTTTCAAGGGGGTGGGGAATTTTGCCAAAAACAGTTGAGGGTGTTTGGAAAACACTTGGGGAAACACCAGGAGTTTATAGTGATACGGGGTACAAAAACATCTGTGGAAGTGGGTCCAAATGTATGTAATACTAAACCCTTTAATTATGGGAATAAAATTTCCCACCAATACTGTAATTTGTGGTTTACGCACACCCAAATAGAGGGTATTTGCAGGAGTATTTTAACATTTGTGTGAAACCTTTGCCAGCTGTTTCATTTTGTTAAAGAAAATGTGTTTCTGGATTTTTTTTAGGGAGAGGCTCCATGCATTTTTCCACCTCAGTTCCAGTCGAAACTGTGCTGCAGTGGGGAGTATAGCAACATGTGTAGTGATTATCCAGTTCCACAGTGTGTCAGGAAAATGTGCCCAGGTAAATCTAGTTGCAAATAAATTTGTCAAGCATTATTTATTTATTGTAAGCAATTATGTGGTGAGCATTTGCATGTATAATTTTGTGCCAGTAATGTGTAAATTGAGTTCAATTTAAAGCCATTGTATTTTGTTAATAGAAATTGAGTAAGGTGGTGCAGTGGTAAACCTTTGGAATCACATTTAGAAGGTTCAGGTTTAGAATCCCGGTCCTGTCATGCTGGTTTCAGTTTTCCATGGAAATGGATAAAAGATACAAGCAAGACTAAAGTTTGACAGACAGTGTGACCAACCTACACATTATGTAAAGAGTAAATGCTCTCGTTCCCAAATTATTGTCAGCTGATGATTTGCTGCGGGATATGTGTTGTTATGTAAGCAATTTCGATAATCAACATGGAAGGAAATAGTACTTTAAACTAAAGGTTGTAATTCAAAACTTAAATTATACTTGCAACATTTGTGGTTTAAAGTAATGTACAATTTTTTTTGGCTTGTATCAAATTGGATAAAAAAAACATGTTTAGCAAATATAGTAGAGCATACGGACAGTTATGGTGAGTGAAATGAGTGTCGTTGTGCATGTGATCTTTTTACATCACCTTGACGTGTGACGTGTTTTGGTTCTGATGCCGAGAGAGGTGCACCCTATATGTTGGGGTTTGTGTGTGCAGTTTTGTCCTGGTGGAGTATTGGGCCATGCTCGTTGTACAGGACAGGCCTGGTAGCTTTGTGGCAGGGCACAAAGTCTGGGTCTGACAGCGTGATCTTGCACTTGAGGTTTCCTGCCTGGATTAGTATACCTGAGCTGCAAACATGATAGTTGGTTGGACCAGCAGTAGGTGTGTTGTGTGCACATGGTGGAACAGATGATGTAGGTGGGCAACGCTGAGAGGCTGGCTGAGTAGCTGGAGCTATCACTGCTAGAATTAGGTAGCGATTGCCTCATTAGACCATTGGTCTGGCTGATGGAGGTAAGAGGCCAGCAAAGGATGTACTTATGTGCCCACTCGTACTGGTTCTGGAAACAAATCTTTCGGTATCACTGGTTCAATGGCGATGGGGTCCTGCAAGTGACGGATGGCTTGAGCTTGTTCCCTTGGTCCTAGTTGCGCAATGGAGGCGACGAGGGCAGGGGTAAGCTTGTGCAGCTGCCCGGAGGTGAGTAAGGTGTGTATGATGCGCTCCTTTAGCCCAGGGCACATGGAATAGGTCATTAAAAATATACAACACCCTTCATGTCGACAATGTAAGGTAGGTTCCTTGTGAGATTTACAGCGTGTCAGACCACGTGTGGGCTGTCGACTGGGCAGATACCTTATTCCAACATCTGGCGTGGATGCGCAGTACATGTTGCAAGTTAGGCCTCACCATCGAGGGTCACTGTGTGGGTGTTGTCTTGGCCGAGTCTTCCTAGTCTAGGGAACACCTCCTTTCCTGGCACGGAGATATGGTGGAAAGAAAGTGAGCACCTAACCAACAAGCTGGTCCGAGAGCAGTGTTCCCCCTATGGGCTCTACGGTGTAGATAGAATGAGTGGCAGTCTGAGATACGTATGGTTAGTAACAATGTGTTTTGCCTCAAATGAGTAATTTCCAGGGATCATCTGTATTGACCTTGCATCCACGATGTCAACTGGAATAGACACTAGTCCACAGGAAGTGTGATACTCAGGATTGCAACAAAACACACATTTTATTTCCGTATAAGGAAAGTAACCCTTGATAAAGTACTTCCGCCTAACATCAGCATGAGCGTCTGCTGGGCAACTAGCTACGTAAAGCTGGCAGAGGTGACTGGTTCTGACTAACGACAGGGATAGGGTAGGGTAGTGTTGGGAGAACAACTGAAAAACTAGCTTAATGCAGTATCTTATTGTTGTCCAGAGGGGGCCGCTGTGTCGAGCGTGTAGACAATGAAATGGCGTAACTGGCACAGTGCTGGGTTTACTAAGCAGAATGTGACAGGAGATCCCTCAGGTAGGGGGTAAAGGAACTGGAGTATCCCTCTGGCACCAAGGTGCGGTGAAGGAAGGAGGTTTTGCGACGATTATCTCGAGTAATCCTAGCGAAGGCTGAATGTTGTAGACTGATCAATGTCTGAGCAGCGGGTGCTAGACAATTGAAGCTGAGCAGTTTAATCCTTGGCTGGCGACTAGCGCGGTGGGAGTAAGAGAACTGGCCTGGAGTCGAGCGGCGACTTCCCCTTTATACTAAACTTGGGGCTGGTTGACTGATGTCTTGTAGGCGAGGGGTGGCCGCTGAGTGCGGGTTGGGAAAAAGCATAGCTCTCAGACGTGACATCACCGGCCAGCTGTAAGACGAAAAAGAACAAACGAAGAATCCTACTAGTGGTGGATAAAAGTACTCGCTGCTCTAAATGCATAATTACGGTGGAGCGGTGAATAAAACAATCTACTCAGTCTAGAACGTCTATCGTAAACTGTAAACAGTACAATGCCATCACATGACTGGATAAAAAAGGTTTTGCAAACTTCAAGGATGCAATGCAAAGCTATGTATAGGAATGAGCTGAAGTTGTCTAATCACCGTTTTTAGAAAAAGCATCATGCGTCAATTCGCACCCTCTCCGCTGTGAGGGAGGGAGATGAGAAACATATTCCCTTTGGCAGGATCAAGGCAATAAGTTTCTCTCTTGACTGGCTCCGTCTGAACAGGATGAGATTTGAGCTCATCCGTGAGGAGAGATGGAAGAAGATTCTCCCAGGGTGGACTTCGCTATCTATTCTCTATTATCCTCAACTCATGCAGGTGGCGGAAAGGTTCAGTCCTTGAGAGATATCACAAAAAGTCCTGTGAGGCATGGAATTGTCTTCACAGGGTGCCGGTATCCCCTGACTGACTTTTCTGCACAACAATGATACTAGCCCATTCCTGTGGAGAGATGGAATTAAAGTCTCCCCGTTGAGACAAGGTCAATTACCTTTCCTCTCTGTTAGTCACTTTTTTCATAATAAACAACCCCCATCCATTAGCAGAGATGAAATTAATTCTCTTTCGTGGGATAATCATATTCCTCTTGACTAGGGATTGGTCGAATAACAAAAAATGTAGGTTCCGGTACAGATTCTTCAATTTAAATATCGGTTCCAGTTATTCTGTTCTATTCGGGTGACATTTTAATAATTTCATATGTAAACGACTTAAAATAATCTGTTTGTCACACGTTAAACTTTATTCACGTATCACATTCAAATACACTCACAAAATACAAAAATACATGCACATTATCTGCTGCCCATTTGTTTACTTTTTTCTTTTGTATAATACCTTAGAATGTTGTATTTAGAAGACGTACACTTAGAACAGTTAGAATGATTCAAAGCTAAAAATCTGTACATAAAAGCCAGCCATTTTTTTTTTCCCTCAGTGCTGAGTAGTATCTCCTCTATATATATATATAAATTTTTTTATCTATGACATTGCCACCATGAGAATGTTTACATTTTGTCTCGTTTAATTGATAGAATATATTAAACCAAATATTGTATTTGATTAAACGCCTGTCCTTAAAAACTACTTTTGCGAATATTGGTACCAAATAAATTAATATTAATTTGCTTTCAATGGGAATAGTAATTCACTGTAAGGAAGTACAGCGGCCAAGAAAAAAATACTTTTTACAGGTGAGTTAACCTATATTTTTTTAATAGTAACTGCAATTTTTGTTTGTTTTCATAAGTTTCTCATTACAGTTATTTTTGTAATGACAGTTTTGCCATAACTAGATTAATTCATGTGTTTCACAATAAGTGTATTATCATCTCAAAATATTACTAAATTTATTGCGGTGTATACACGAGAACTGAGTAGTCATTAACCTAAAACCGGTTCTGAGTCAATCCTCGAGAACCGGTATAAATTGAAACCGAAGAACTGAACAGACTCTTCCCTACACCAAATCGACCCATCACCGAGTAGTCAACCTAAAACCAGTTTTGAGTCAAACCTCAAGAACCAGTATAAATTGAAACTGAAGGACCAAATCAACCCATCCCTACACCAAATCGACCCATCCCTACTCTCGACTAATGCTGCCTTAGTGGTGTGAGATAGAAGCAAATGTTTCTATTCCCTGTAAGACAATCAACCTTCCTCTCAGCGAGTCGCCTCGGAGGGATGATAGGGGTGGAAAAGGAAATTCCTTTCAGATAATGTAGGACTGTCCTCTCAACAGCAATTTCTTTTTCTCCCAGTTGTCCTTCTGTAGCGCTCACTACTCTGTGTGCCCTGTTCACTGTGATGCCTCCCTTGTGTCTAAACTTGACCTTGTTTTGAAGAAATTAGCTGATCTGGGATGGTCGTCGAAACTTGCAGGTGGCTGCTAAACTCTCCTTTAATCCAGTTTCTTACAAACTGTGTCGACAGCAGACATACTCTAGCTCTCTCAGACACACACGAACTAAATCCTATCTCACTCTTCGCTTCCGGGAAAATTGAAAAGGAATAGAATCCCGATGGTACCAGGCGACGCTTGTCGTCTTTTATTTCAACGCCTGTGTGTGTGTTTTTTTTTTTTTTTTTCCCCCAAGTGTGGGGAAGCCGAGCGATGTGCCGTGGACCTAGTTCGTTAAAGCGTTTATTCACAGACTATTTTAACGTTTTATTTTCCACAGTCAAAAACACAGCTAAGCTGAAGCAAGCAATGTAACTGCACGTGGAATAGTTACGGCTTGTGGGAGAAAACCTCTTTACAGATTAACCCACAAGTGTTACATGACTTATTTTTTGAGAGTTGGCTTTCTGGGATATTTGACTGGTGCTTGTTTTGACTCCTGTATCAACGGCACAGTCCATAGTAGAAACCCTTCCAAGCAGAAACTGCAAGTTCTGAAACTCAGGCATATCATTAGTCCGCCGTGCACACGAGCACTTGAGCTTACAAAAATGAGTGCGCAGTTCCACGTCCAACTTTCTCAACAAACTGTGACAAGAAAAAGATTTTCTTCAGTTACATTACAGCCTAATCCCTCAAGGGCTCGTGCATTTTCATTGAATGTGCTGACAAAATGCCTGATGGATTTGTGATTTCTGTTGTTGACAGAACGCACATTGAGGATTCCGTTTATATACAATGTTGTCAGCTTTCTCAAATTTTGGTACTGAGATGTAAGAAGTTCCTATTCCACAGGATAGTTCTCAGAAGAAATTGGGAGATTTTTTACTGATTGTAAAGCTTTTCCTGTGAGGCAACCCATTAAATATTGACACTTTTCTACATCAGACAGACAACTATTGTTGGGAATGGTGGCCTGATACAACTGCGAAAACATATGCCAGTCTTCCCACTGACCAGAAAAAATTGGTAAATTGATCTTGGGAAGCCTTACATGTGCAGATGGACTTGCAACAGGTGGAGTTGATCCACTCTGAACAGCATACCCATAAACGAAGCCACGATACCACGAGTGTCGTTGTGTTAAGAGGTCAAAATATTTTCGTCCAAGTGATCAGGAAGTGGATCCGACTGCAGTAAGTTGTCACGTATTGAATTTGCAGTACTATCAGTTGCCTCTAGTTGTACACCAAGAATGTTTACCTCATTCACAATTTCCACAGTAACAAGTGCAGCATTTGTTGATGCCTCTATACACTCGCTGTTGTGCTGTAATTTAGTTTCTTGAAGTTTCAGTAAAAATGCCTTGAAACCCATGTTTAAATATTACTACAATGAAGTAAGCGAAAAATACGGTACAGAGAAGACAAAGACCTAACCTATCGTGTCACAGCAAAAGTGAGGTTATGTACATCTGGTTAGGCGGAAAAAATCAGAAATACCCTGACTAATTCAAAAACACGCAAAGTAACAAACACAACTGACAAAGATAAAATGGGTAAATTACTCACCCACATGGCGAACTAATTTGTGGGTGAATGGATAACATTACAAAAAAGAAACTAAACACAGCACAATCAACATTGCATAACTTATCACCAATATGTAAAATCTCTTGTAAATGGTGAGATGAGGCCAGATATCTCGTTTCTTCACAGGATGTCTGAACAGCGGGTGATTTTCTACAGTAGCGTCGATACTTGAGGTACTTGATTGACGGGCATGGGAGACTGCAATTAGCATACGCAATCAAGTGAAGAAATAACAAACACGTAATCACTGATCTGTATCACATGACGCGATCCGGCTTAAGAGTACCAAAAGTGTTAACTCTCTGCAGCAAGTCATACACTAACTTTGCTGGACAACCAACAACAGAGAGATTGTCACTAGGAAAACTTACCCCAACACCATCTCGATTTCCACTGATCTCCAGGTGGTGGCGCACAATACTTCCAGGACCAAGGATTTACGCACCCAATCACGGAGTCCGCTGACACATGTTTATACAGAGAATATTGAACACCTGTGCTTCTGAGAAGCGCTGTACACCAAATGATTTTTATAGTATTTTTATTTCTGGAATCACATTCGAAAGTTTACCATTTTCGTACGTTGACGAAAGAATGAGACAGCGACACTGTTAATGTTAACAATTGCAGCATGGCGTCACTTTTGCGTTTAGCTGTGGTGAAACGCGAACTTACAGTGCTGGTATTGCAAGGCAATTGCATTTACAACAAAATATTTGCAATTACAGACTTTGATCTACTTCAACTTACTGTAAACAAATTCTGTTAACGTTTCAGGACCGCAGTAGCAATAAATTGCAAACACGTGCAAACAGTAGGAGGTACCAAACCTCGGCATTTGCAGAATTTACTACCAATTCAACCGCAAAAATATGCCTATTAAACTTATGGCTTCATACAAATCACATAGAATGACAGCTGAAAAAAAATTTGCATCATCAATGAAATAGTTTTCGTTCCCAATAAAGAATTTATGTTTATTGCAAAGAACTTCGAGATATTTTCTTATGACCAAAATTTATCTATAGTCCATTCCTGACTGGAAGAGACTTTCTCGGAGCCCTGCTAAATATCTACTTGCAGGCCCGTTTCGTATCCTTCCGTCAAATGTAAACAAACATTGCCATGTGACTGCCATGTAGCATCTGTCAAAATCAATGTTAACATGCCATTGTGTGTTGGTGTGTACATGTGTTTGTATACTATCGCTACACCTAAACATTAACATTGAAATATGACTTCTACTTTTATACCCGTAAAATGCATTTTTACTGTTTATAGCTTTTCAAAGAATTCTGTTATATTCCAAAAACCATTCCGTTCAAATATTCACAGTTTAGGCCTCTGACATTATTTAAGTCAGCTTCATGACATTTTAAAAATGCCTGAATTGATGATAGTTCTTAATGGTTATTTAATCTACATTGTTAACATATTTGTTTTCCACGACATAGCACATTACACATAATGCACATTAATATTTTGCCGTGGCTGTGTTTAACACTGTTATAACTGCAGGGTAAATAACTGTATTATTTAACTCTTGTTATTGATATGTGTTGAGTTATTTCTTTAAAAGGGCAGCCGCAGTTGGAATAAATATTAAAACGAAGAAACAACCAGTCCAACAAAAAGACATTAAGTTCAAGCACGCTACTTGTGTCACTTATTTTTTGTCATACAAGCTTAAAAGATAGGGGTGAACATGCACACAAATAAGTGTACCATAACTTTGATCCCGCTCATATTTATAAGTATTGCTACTTACTGTTTATTAGGTTTATTGAAACTTATCAGGCTGGGCTTAGTATTTTGTTGGGATTGTGGAAAATCACATAACACTACTGTGTTTCAAACACCTAGGGCAAAGGTACAGCGTTGTGATAAACAAACAGACGTGGTAGTAAATAATTAATTTCGTCATAAAAACAGTTCACAGTTAAAACGTATGAATAGTGCACATCAAATATTTGCAATCACGCACACACACAGGGCCAGTATAACATGTGTAACAGTATATTTATTACTGCTGTGGAAACACAGATTTATCACAACATCGTAACTTGCCTAGGTAGGTTTAAAAAAAACGTCTACAAACGTGATGTAATTTGTAGTATTTTTCGGAGTAAGATTAATTTACACTTCATTTAGCAAAAAGCAACATGTCATGGCTCGCCACGTCTGCCAACTTCAGATGATATCCATCTTGCCATCATATCTAAATATATTAAAATATGTATTCAGACATTAAAATCTCTTTTCAGTTGTAAATTACAAATTAAAAAATTATTATTCTGCTGTAATAAGTATGAAATATGCTACAATTGAAAACATGTATAATAATCTGGCTTACTAGCTATGCGAAACATTTGGAGTGTGAGAGACAAAGAAAGAGAGAAAGCGACAAGCTCCACCCAACCGACAATTGCTTCCTCAGTCGATAAAACAAACAGTGTCACTATTGCCTACGCACATTATTTTGCTGTTATTTTAAACTGTAGAATGAAATATGTTGCCATCGTGGCTATCTAAATATTTAATAGGCAACTTTTAATTTACAAATAGCATACTTAAAAACTAGGTTGAAATAATATCTTAACTGTGAACTATTTCCTACTGGCCGTTGCCAACACATCGCTGCTCTCGCTGTTTTCAATTCATATTTAATACATAATAAATATTACAACTTACAGAAGATGCTAAGTTACAGTTTCATTTATTCGCGAATACAGTACGTTAATTTCTATCGCAGTGTTATATATTTGTGGAATACAAGTTACTGACAAAAAAAGTTGACATGTTACGCCTGGGGTGTTATTTAAAAGGTTCGTTGTCAAAAGTCTCTTCCAGTCGTAAATGGACAATATTCTTCTAGACTGTAATACTGCATGCACATTATCATACTTTTGTCAATGTCTCTCTCATATAATCATTCTCCAGATACAAATAGTTTTGCTGTGTGTGTGTGTGTGTCTGTCTATATGTACGCACACACACACATATATAAGTGCATTGTTTAATTATTTATTGTAATGGTTGCATTACTTTTTGAGTTCAATATAAGCAGAATATAATTTTTTGTAAATGATGTACTGCTTTTGAAGAAGTCAGTGTTATTTGTGTTGGGAATGGTTTGTTGTGTGACGTGTGAAATTATATTTATTTCTGTTGTACATAACTGAAATGAAATGTTTACTGGTAGCTATTTGACTTTGAAACTATTTGCATATTGTTCAAAAATTTTACTATTCAATTTGAAAATATTCAAACATTAAAATCCACTGTTCGCACAACCCTAGTTTTTACCTCATTTACCCAAAATATAAGGCTGTAAAAATAATGAAAGTAAACCCTAGGAATTATTGTAATGTATTGAACTAGGTTAACTGTACAGGTTGAATTTGTTGTGTGTAATGAATTTAAATGTGTTCCAGTGAGTAAGGATTCAACAGCTGAGAAGCTTGCTCTTGCCCACAATGCAGATATTGTGATTTCATCAAGTGCTCTACAACACATTGTAGACAACTATCCAAATTATGACAAAGTGTGGGACATTCCTGTAGTGATTAAACAATTTGAGCAAAAAGAAGGTGAGTGCTGTATAGACCAGATTATTATTATTCTTCTTATACCGTCAGGGTCTTCTAGGGACCACGAGTCAATTTCAATGCTTCGTCCTTGGTTGTTGTTTCTTCTTCCTCTTGTACTCCTTCATCTTCTCACTATGTATCTTTTTCCTCTCCTCTGACCATTTCGAGCCCGTTTTCTTTTCCTTCCTGCCTTGGAATCCTTCCATTTTTATCACTTTGTTGACCAGATTATATATAGAGGTTATTTTTTTAAGTTATTTCTATTGTGTGTGTGTGGTGATCAGCACTGCTCATAATGTTGTATATTCTGTCATGAGTTTCTAGTCCTAGTTTATTGTGGTGTGTCAAAATATTACACAACTTCTGTTAAAATAAAGATTTCTATATTTTGGCTTAGTAGTGTTTATAGGCTCTTGTAGGCATTATTTATATTTGTTTGACACATGCCACACTGCGCAGCGCGCCTGAGTACTGTACTTGACGACTTTGCCCCATCAGTAAGTGCTGAGATCAATTCTGACAGGTCTAAAGCAGCAGAGAATTATTCCAATGGTTACAGTGGTGACTTCACGCGTTGGACAACTACAGACACGTAAATAATTAATGTGATTAGTTATGAAATTGTAATGCCCGCTCAGAAATTAGCATGCGGTTGGTACCCTATAAACAAAGATTGTTTTACCCGCCAAGTCACGGACACGGCAGAGCAGATAAAGAAGTTAACAGTGACACCGCTGGATGGCAGCACACCTGCGAGCAGTGACATCATAGCCACCGAACCTCGAGAGGAGGCGGTAAATATGTCATCAGCCTCCAGCGAGGATGATAAGAATTGCGTGGTGCAGTCCACTACCTGGCTGCTGCCTGGATGTTGTTATAAATTGGTGAATTGTAGGACACTGCAGTGGGGTTGGCCTGGGGCAATAAGCAATAGTTCAGAACTCAGATGCTTCCATCAGTCGGTATAGCTGCTGAGTTGAGGGCATTTTAACTGTGACATTTGGTTGCTAGTAAGCAAACCAACCAGCCAGTGAATAATAAAATCTTCGGGTGGAACCGCATGGAAAATGTGTCCTTTGTGTGTGCCTGTCGACAATTACCACACTGTGAATACTTGAATTCCTGTCCTTTTTATATATTTCTAGGTAACCTAGCAGCTTCCGTACAAATACATTAGGCAGCACTGAAACACCCTCACTGTGATCGCAGAACACTGAACGGGGTTTCCACAACCGGAAATATACGTGGCACTCACAATTAGCACTTGTTCCGTTTAGACTTAGGGTGCGTTCCCAATGTCCACATAGGCCAGCATCCTGGTGGTTGGAGTAGGAGGTGAAGGGAAAGCAGCTGAGCATGTTTCGGCCCCTGTGCCTAGGTATAGGTTGACCTGTTCCTAAGTATAGGTTGACCTGCGCCTAAGTATAGGTTGACAGTGATTGAGTGTGTTTTAGGCATGGTCCCACTGACAGGACGTTTTGTGCATATTTTGGCCCCCTGGGTAGCAAAACAAGGTGTAAGGGTAGGTAGGAATCTGAGCGTATTTCATCACCCAGGCGAGGATGGGTTAGTGACAGAGACACAGAGTGTATTACAGCCCCTGGTCGTTGGGAGGTTGAGTGGGTGTGGAGAGCATTTGGATGCTGGAGGTTCCACCTCCCAGAAGGTTCCCCAAAGCACTCTCTGCGTTGCCCTGCCTGCAACTGGCTTATATATCTGCCCGGCTGGGAGGGTAGCTGACATCACAAAATGGCGGCTGCCTGAATGGAGAGGTGGCGCGTGACCCCTCTTACGGCCAAAACAAAATGCCAGTGGACCCTGCTCCTATATCAGCAAATAAAATTCCAGTGCACAAAAATATTTCAGGTTAAAGAATTACAAATACATTAAAGAATTATAAAATTACAAGTGTCATCCCACTACCAGCTAGATGCCAGTAGCGACAGAGGAGAATGGTAGTGTAGGTGAATGGGCGAACTCCCAAAAGAGATGGTTATGGGGGAGGTAAGCTGCCACCACCCAATTTTTAGGTATTGGGAACCTAACACATTGATGTATGTGCGTAATTCTGGTTCCGATCCCCTAATGCAACCGGCGGCCTAAGGCCTTCGGAGGGAGTGGAGTTAGCAGAGGATACAAGGAAGTGTTTACGAGTCTTTTGCGGTTTATGTCAACAACACACTACCTCCTGTAACGCCTAATATTCCAATCCCCAGGGAGCACCAAATTAATACCGTAAAGATACATCTAAAGACTTAAAACACTCTAAAACTTCTGGGACGAAGGCTGCAGCATTTGCTTACTTTGCACACAATTACATCTCTACATCAGGTATTTTCCCATTTGGAAACACACTACAAACCATTTTCGCTTCAAATTAACTTAAAGTACCTCATTAACAACTTGAATTATACTTAACTAGTAAACTCTAATTTCACTCATTCAATCTACACCCTATCTTCTACTGTGGGGGTGGAAAGATATTAAATTTACGTTTTACTTACATCATAAAACTCTCCACACCTCGGACAGTATCCTTGGCGAACGATAAACTGTCCTGTTTGCTCAGTTACGTGATACATGTTAAAAAGGTTCTTTGAACTTTTCTTATACTTGGGGCATGGTTTCCTGGGTATACATCCCAAGAATTGTACAGAACTTGGCTCTAGTCAGAAGGACTCTGATTCCATGAGAACCAACTAATAGTAGACACTCGATAAAATAACTCAATTGACTTATAAGACTTTAAAAATTAGAAAACAGACATGTCACTTCTATGAATGGGCTTTTATTTATGAACTCATATTTTAAATTATTTTCCAACACATCTGTTTAAATGCTGTTAAACAGAGCTATAAAAAGTTACACCTTCCAGAATAAAAACATCTCGCTACACAGAATAGTCTCACTCACACTTTAAAATAGCATTTGTTTACTATATCACCAGTTGTACAATCGGCAGGAACATTCAAGGTCTTGATGACACAAGAAAATTATTACAAATCTACCGTTTCATGACTCTAACCTCTGCTGAACTCTCCTACATCAGGTCAGGGAAGGCCTGTTTTCACTAAAACTTCAACTACAACTGTCCTGAAAGCACATCCCAGTGACGTGGTCCGTCATACCCAAGAGTCCAGAAAGAAGTCCTTGAATCCTCCATGCGCCACCGCTAACATCCCAGCCACCACGCCCCTTAGTGTTCCTCCGCCCCGGCACTCTTTCCTCTCTGCCACACCGCACCCAACACGTGAGCTATTCAATAAGCAGGCCACCTGGACCCCACGAGGATACCAGCTTCACGAGGCTGCCCGTTCAGTTTACAGTTCACAGAAATATAAAATATTTTCACATTTACTACAAGACATAGATTTGGCCAACTTTGTGAATAATATAAAGAAATTTTAGTAAATAATACACAAAATATTTTAGAATAAAGTTACATAATTATAAATGGTTTAAGGCAGCATTCACAACAAACTATTGACTCAATTACTCAAAATAAAAATGGTAAGATATAACACACATCATTAAATTGGTGAAGGGGGCCATCCACTTTTTCTATACAACAGGCTTTTAAATTTATTACAGATATTTCGTATAACAATATGATTTATTCACACAATTGTTAGTGGAGCCAGGTCATCTCCTGACATGAGATATAATATTTTTGTTATTTATACACACAATTTTACTATGTGGAATGTTCTTTTCAATACAAGTAGCAACATATTTCTCTCTAGCAGTCTTAATTACGTGATATTTCTTGTAGGTGTAATCTTGGAAGCCAAATAGATATAGTTGATTTCATAATTACATTAAGGTTAAATATTATTATTGTGGCTTAAAACGCATAGCTTCATTTTAACCAAGACGTTAACGTAAATTAATGAAGCTTGTCTGCTTTACACACACACACACAGAACACGCTATGGTACAGCAACATTTTGATAGATCTAAGGCTATAATGCTGGCACGCCAAAAACATCGGGGGGAAAGGTCCTCAACTTCCACTGATTTTTCAAAGTTTTTGTCCTAAGCACCATTCACAGGTCTCATAATGGGCTATGGCATCTAAAATAGTTGAAAGAGTGACAAAATCTAAAAAAAAAAAGTGACCAATAGTGATTCCAACAGTGGCCGATAGTGGCCTTTTCCTCCACACATCCTAAAATTTGTAACATTATATATATATATATATATTTTTTTTTTTTCACGCACAATCCAACTACATAATAGGCTATATAACATATACACATCAAAGTGACAAAGAACAAATAAAATTACTCTGAAGCAATATTTGCGATTCATGAGAAACATATACACCTACTTTTTCCCTTCGTAACACTAGTAGTATTTATATCAATAATTTGAAAGCAAATAATGTAGAATATAATCAGTGACTGTTTTTAAAAAAAAAGGCAGAGAAATTGCCTGTAACTGATTGTCAAAATTGTACACTTAATTATGAGGAAATTTAGATTTCATTCTCTACTGTTAACACCTGCAAATAAAAAAAAGCATTGTACAAACACTTAGGCCATTGGCAGGCTTTTCATCTTACAAATAGTCTCATAGCCAGCAGGTTGGATTATAACACCTGAAAGATCTGTCTCACTTCTTCTATGCCTAAGCTCCAATCCTGATGGGGTTGGGCTTTTTTGTAGGCTATTATAATCACTGATTAAGACTGATGAGTGCTAGAATAGTACCTAATAGATTATTACTTACAATACAGAAATAATTCATGCTAAGTGCTATGACTTTCTACTTGTCCTTCTTCACAAGGATCTGGGTTATAAGGCGTGTTTTCTTTTTATCAATTTGAGTTTGAATCTTCTCAGTCTCTTCCTTCTCTTCTTCCAAGTCTCTCCGCACCTTCTTCAGTCCTTCAAGCATCCCTTGCGCTACATGTACTTTGGCTATATTGTTATGTTTGATGACAGTTTTAATCTGTTTAGTTGCTTGTGACAAAAGTTCTTCTTCAGCTTTCCTGTTCGCTATTTCCTCTTTCTTTTTCTTTTGAAGATTCTTTTCCATGTTTTATATTCCAGTTTTTTCTGCATCAAGTTTCTTCTTTGCTTGGTCATTAGCTAGTTTCTCATCCTCTTCTAGCTGTTTCTTTTTCTCTTTTCACACTTCTTCTTTCCATATCTTTTCTAAATATGTCTTATAATTATGACCAGCACATCTTGTTTGTTTGAGGAGCTCGAAAGTTGTGCGTACCAACTCTGGTTTGTTCCCGTATTTCGTCCTACATGACAAGAGGTCAATTTAGCATCTAGCATTCTTGAACTCGTTGTAGCACGGTCTTCTGCCAGTAAACGGCCAGATAAAGAATACCTCGCTCGACATCTGCACTGCCGTGACTTAAAGGCAAGCATGCACACTTGGGTATTTTGAGAAAAACTATCTCCAGTAGTGGTCGATACGTTGACCTTTCAGTTGTGAAATTTCTCCTTCAGCCTGCAACAATTTCCATTTATCAATAAGAACTTCGGTATCAACATTATTGGTAAGAGTTTTCCCAATTAGGTGATGTACATGCTGCTGTCACTTGAACTGTAATCAGGATGAAGGCAAATCAGATACTTCAAAATATCCTTAGAGATAGGAGTAACAGTGACAATATGTTTGCTTCTCTGTCAAGTTATTAATGATTTCACTAGCCTCCTGTCCACACTCAACTTGTAAAATTGGTACCAAGTTGCTGTTTTCTGCAATAATACTTGCATCAAGAATTTTCAGTGAAGAAACAGCATCCCTCTTAGCAAAACGAAGAAGAATTGTTTTAGCCAATTTCACTAATTTGTGGAGTGAATTACATGAACAAGAGGCTCATTCTTCTGTAGTGTGCCTGTGATATTTTTGAGAAACTTGGTTATAAATTGGTATTTGTGAGATGACATTTTCTTGGACTTCTTTTGAGTTATGAACTTCAAGAAGTATTCAGTCAGGGCATCCCATTGCTCCAGAACTCTTTTGCATGTGTCTGTCATCGTCAGCCACCTTGAAGTTACATGTTTCACAAACCTATGTTTTGGCAGCGACAGTTTTGATTGGATCTGGGAAAAGTCCTCCCATCTGGAGGGCCAATCTTTGAAATAATAGTATATTTTAATGGTCAGATCACTGATATCCCGTCCAAATTTTTCTAGGCCTTTCTGGAAAG
This sequence comes from Dryococelus australis, assembly GCA_029891345.1. Taxonomy (NCBI): domain Eukaryota; kingdom Metazoa; phylum Arthropoda; class Insecta; order Phasmatodea; family Phasmatidae; genus Dryococelus; species Dryococelus australis. The sequence continues at coordinate 23,109,409 of CM056993.1, forward strand.
CATTATAAACAGTATGAATTGTACATGACCCCAAGTCTTAATAGCTGCTTATTGCACATGGATTTTATATCTTCATTAATGAGGCGTTGAACATTTTTATTTACATTTGGGCCATCTGATCCAATCATGAGCAATGATTGTCTGGGTAGACAAGCATAGTTAATTTGCTAAGTGGATATGCTTGACAAAATCTGTGCCTGTTGCCTTGCCCAAAAAAAAAGTCTCCAAATGACTTGACTCTACCTGATTACTGGAATTCGACCAATATCGAACCATTAATTGGAGCTCTTTTTTCCCAGCATTGTTGGTGGTGTCAACATACTGGATCGTGTAGCAAGATGACTGCAGTACATCTTCAACAATCTTTTCTTTGAAATAAGGTCCAATATCATCTGTTATGAGGTACGTAATTTTTCCTGCAGACATAGAAAAATTCTCGGAAACTGTCCCCAGGAAACATTGCTCGAAATGTATCCGTAATTCCATCAGACGAAGAAGCTGAATAATCTGAGGTTAAAGATTTCAAGTCCAAATTATTTCTGCTCTTGTTGCGGAGTCCTTAACACTGTACACTGCTATTGTACCAGCTCCAGGGCAAGATGAAACTGGTTTCATACAGGAAAGAGATTATATGTCGCAAGAATTTCTCCCTGATTCTGTATTGAATGCACTGGAAGTACTAGAGCTGTTAGCAGTAAGGTGAAGTTGACGAGGTTCTAGCTTAATTCAAGCAATTTCCTTGTGCCTACTTGCTACAGCATTTTGAGACAAACTTTGGATTCCTTTGATTATACTAATCTTTGTTTCACAAACTATGCGAAATCCTTCAGTTGAAGAAATTTCTTCAACCAACTTAAATAAAGATGACATTTACCATCAGTTTTTAGAAGCCACTCCTTGAAATTGCATTTCCCTATTGTTAAAGTAAAAGCATAACAGTCGAGGTGCTGTACTGAAACTTATGTCTTGAAAGCCGACAGCAATTCTGAAAGAAAAGACTATTGTGAGATAAATTGTGATATTGTTAATATATATTTACAGGCCAGTCTGTTAGAGGCATGCACTTGGTTGGCACACTAAACATATGGACAAAATAAAAATATTGCATACACAAAGAAAATAGTACCTGCACCTAAAACAATAACACTTTTAGAATAGCATGAAATTTTATCCACATAAACAGACACACAGGACTTTCAATACTGGCGACAGTATTTCATACCCCACAGACCTGCGGAAAAAAAATGCTGCGACAACATGGGTTATAAACAGGCTGGAGCATATTCTGGATCCTCAGATATGCTTCGTAGGAACTCAACAGTAACGTAACATTTAAAATAAATCAAATTATTGAGACCTATAAGACCAAAGCTAATGATACGTAGGCCTGAATTCCATTAATTTTATTATTTAAACAAACAAAATTTAAAATCGAGAAAAAAAAGTGACTTTTTAGTTGATTGTTTGGGGTGGAAAAGGGAACTTGTAGTTACTTACTTTAAAAAAGTGACTTTTAGTTGAAAAAGTGACATGTTATGAGCCCTGCATTCAGCTTACTGCTTGTCATTGACGAAGGTCATTGTCTCAAAAGGATGGAAGCTGGCGCCCCCAGGAAAAATTATCCTCTGCCTGATATACTTATGCTTCAGGCCTGCACCATACATACACAATTCCAAATTCCCTGATATGCGAACCCAGCAATGTGTCAGACGGCGCTCCTCCATGTGACTTCCTCCACAAGTTATCTCTTTTGTTCCTTTGTGCCAAACAGTGCACAAAAATGCAACATCTCTGAACCAGCTTTGCCAACCAAACGTGCCTTACATAATCACTTTGTGTTTTCATGTTCTTGTATTTTCAAAGTTGCCTGTGAGTATTTGCATTGTGAAACACCCATTGTTTCATGTATACATGTTACCATACCATTTGAGCCTTCTGTCTCACGTCAGTTTTTGCTACCAGCAAAATTTCTGTTTTCCCTCATATTTCCACCCTCCTGTATGCCATTCCTGTGTAAAAATTACCGGGGCCAGGAAATTTTGATATCGCAGCATGAACATCTATAGTGCCAATCACCACCATTGTTACCAACAGCAAAGGGAAATCTGCCATCTTGGAACTGCAACTTCACAGTTCCCACCTCACCATGCTGGAGAGCAATACTGATCACCGCAGATGTAGTGACCTCATCTTCCCCTCCACCACTGAGAAGAGCATAGACAAGGGACGTGTGCAGCTGTCGTTGCCACTACCCTCATCTCCCTGCTGGTCTGGTAACCACCCTTACTGCGACGCGCCCACAGAATGTCTGCCGCGTGGTGAGAGGTCCGTGACCCTGGCAAAGCAAACAGATGACCAGCAAGATGACATCTCCGTGACTTCTGCGCTGTGTAAATGACCCCAGAAGTGAATGGTGCCTCAACACACTTGTGCTTGAAATGTTTACATTCGCTACCCAAACCTGGCACGTTCTTCCTGGACTATTTACAGAGGAACACCTGCGTGTGCCACGACACAATGAGAACCCATTGGCTCCACAAACAAATTGATAGCGTGAATGTGGAATTGTGCGGGGAAGTATTAGTGTATACCATTGCAGGCATGCCGAAGGACTTGTGTACATGGTGCACGAGACCCCAATGTGTCTGCAGCTTTGTCAACCCTGTCCACAAACCCATGGTATGCGAGTGCCCCATTTCTCGACAAAATTTTGCACCCACGCCAACAAACTTTCGGCAAAAAATCTCAGAAGATGCACAAATTTTCATTGGTGTACCATGACAAGTGCATCACCTCAGGAGCTTGCATCTTCTTGGTGCCCAGGTGTTAACTTTATTGTAGACTTAAAGTCAAGACCTTAAAAGCAGTGCTGGGTAATAGTAAAATAATTTTGGGGCTACGGTGGCTGAGAGGTTAGCCTGCTCGCCTCCCACCAATGCAAACTGGGTCAATCCCCGACCGGGTCACCAGATTTTCACAAGTGGGAATAGTGGCAGTTGGCGGGTTGAGTGCCGCCCAAATCTCTTCACTCACTCACTTCAAATAACTTTGTACGTGCAGAAACTAAATTAAATACTCTGATAAGAGGACTAAGATGATTTTTTTTTTTTTTTTTCTCCAGAAAGATAATGAATATATTCATTTTTCATAGTACATGTAAAATGTTTCATGACTCAAAATAGAATAACCTCTAATAATAAAATAACCATGGCTATCAATTTAAATTTTGCAACACTTACCTTGCAAAATCATTACAGCCCACCATTTTTAATGACATATAAAAGTAACCCAGACCTCCAAATGATTCAAAGCCAAAATATTGTACCTCTATTAATTAACTTGTCGTATAAACACAATATTTAGAGTGGTCTCTCATGATCACTTCACAAATTGAAGCTTATGTAATGTCTTGAATGACTTTAGCCATCTTCTTGCATTAGCCGAAATGTTTGAAATTATTCAAACATGTAATTGATACATTAAGTTGACTTCCTGTTTTCAAATTTAACTGGATGTTTAAACTGTACTGGAAAAAGAAAGGATTTACTTTCTGTCAAATCAATGACTTAGAACAGTTACCATTTTGTTATAATAAAACCAAGGATGAAGTGATCAGGCAGCACTTAGTTTTTATTTTCTCACTCAGGTAGCGGTCTTGCAGAAACATTTGCTGACAGAAATACAGTTTTGGATAATGGAAGAAATGTTTCTGTTCACTGGTCTAATAATGGTAACAACATTATTATTTGTACATAAATTATATTTTCACGTTCTGTTAATGTCTTGACAGTCAACAAGTGTGCACGTTTTTTGTGTATTTTCTACCTTGTTATTCAAACTAACTAAACTTAATAAATTACAGTGGAACCGTGTTATTGCAAGTTTGACCTATAGCATCACGTCCGCTATTGCGATAATTTTTAAATGCACCGTCGTTTGCCCTATCATTTTAAAGGTACTTAATTTCATTTATAATGCAAATCTTTTAATGAAGCCTTTCACTCTAGCGATAAGAACATTTGTAAACTCGTATTTTTAAAATGTTAAAACAATTGCATCGCAAGGGACATCCATGCATTTGCCATACCTGAGTCAGCCTTTTATTAGTCTGTGTCGCGTGGCGACACACAGGTCAGATGGAGGAGCAAGCGAAGAGGTGTGTACAGGTGTAGTAGTGAGGGATAATACGAATGGAAGTGGAGCTAGACAACTACAAAGAAAGGTGGGGTAGGATGTTGGATATTTGTCAAGAGGGGACAGAGGGGTATGTTAGGTACTGTTGAATGTAGGTCAGGGTGGTGTAGAGATGGTGGCATGGAGGGGGCGGCGAGATGCTATCCGCCTACCGCTCCTGTGTTGTGGAGGTAGTTCATCACTTCGCCATGTGCCAGGTGTGTCAAGGGAAAAGCATGATTACCTCTTAACAGTAGCTAGACAGCGCTACATTGTTTATGATAGTTCACACGTTTTTTGCATCTTATGCTGAGCGGATTTAAATTGTGACCTTAGCTTTATATGTTACAGTTTTTGTAAACCTTAGTTCTGTTAAAATTATTGAGTGTGCTCATAAAATAAAAACTCGTGACATTGCAACAAAGTACAAAATCATATGCGAGTGTGAGGACTGGAATGTTAGTAAAAGTGAAAGTGGCAGAAAATATAACCTTCTACCATCAACACTTTTTACTATCTTGAAAAACAAGCAGAAGATCAAGCACACTGTTCTTCAACAGAATACACCATTAGAAATTTAAAAAACTTGGAATTGTACAGCGTGTAGCTTTAGAGTCAGCATTGTTTGAATGGTTCAGTCAGCAGCGCTCTGCAGGCTTGCCAATCAGTGGGCCTATACTCAAGGCAAAAACATCAGAATTGGCACTACGAATGAACATTGATGACTTTAACTGTAGTAAGCGCTGACTACATTGTTTCGAGCAAAGAAGAGGATGGCACGGCATACTGTATCGTGTGATGCAAGAGCAGTTAATCAAGAATATGTAAGCAACTGGAAGCTAGTTTTAGAATAATTACTATAACGATACCAACTCCACAATGTATATAATGCAGGTGGTCTGCCATTTTCTACAACCTTTTACCTGATAAAACGTTTGCAGTTAAAGGTGATCGTCTAGGGCCAGGTGGTGAATGGAAGCCGGCAAAGGACAGAGAGTCAAAGGGGGAAGGGGTAACAGTAGAGGGCCGAGAGACAGGAGGAGAAAGAGGATTGTGAGAGGGAGAGAGACAGGAGTAGTGTAGAAGGGTGCAGAGGGAATTAGGGAGGGAAGTTCAGCTATCTCTGAGCTTTGTGTGTGTGAGAGAGAGAGACAAAGAGTGAAGTAGGCAAGAGTAATTGGTAGGCAGCCAACTCCTTCATGCCTCTTCCACAAACTTGGGGAGGGGAAGAAGAATGGAGGAAGAAGCAAGGTTGCACCATCTGGTTGTTAACACAATGCCACTGTCAGACCATCAGAAACCTCAATTTTTTTTGTATTACCATATTTACTTGTGTATAGCACGTACTAGTGTATAGTGGGCACCACGATTTGTGCAACAAGTTCCAGGGAAAATTTTTTTGAAAATAAAATTGTACCAAAAATTTGTAGCCCCTGTTAGTAAGTATGGAACAAATTATTCCTTTTTACATTAATGTGTGCTGATTGTGATATGTTTGGAAAATTTATTTACTTATATAACTTGGGTGCAAAAAGGCAAAATAAAAAAAATTCCAGAAACCATATGCTCCTACTACTCAACATTTCCAGTTTCGTTTTTTTTCTCTCTTTTTCTCTCTCCTTTTAGCAGTGACCTCTCGTTTTTTGCCAGGCTAGAATGTCACACTACCATTTTTTTTTTTAAAAAAAAGGTCCCTTCGACAAACATGGCTCCTGCCACAGAGACAAATAAGGGATGGCAATGGGCAACATCTTGGTGCTTGGTGTCGTTACAAGGGGGTGGGAGGGTGTAAGCAATGGCAGCTCTGGTTTGCAGCATGACAGTTCCCATTAGTTTGGGTGGTGTGGCGCGGTTTGGCGGGCAGGGGGGGGCTCTACCTACACATAACTGAAGGGTCGCTGAAAGAGAGAGAAGGGAGAGGAGTGATGTAACATCAAGAGATGAGACAGTCCCGCCACTTCCCTCAACATCACATCCCCGGACAATTTATGGCTACCACTATCCCTCTTTTTTTTGTGTATCACTGACCCCATAAAGTTTTTCCTTTATTTATTGAAAAAAGGGTTGGCTATACAAGAGTAAATACTCTAATTTGTCAAAGCACAGTGTAGTTTTACGGCTTGCATTCCTTAACCCAGGATGTACAAGGGCAAATACAATAACAAAAATTATGGGCACTAAATTTTGTATAGCGATAATTTATTTTGCCATTGTGAACTGTCCTTATAATACACACGGTTTTACTGTATATACTGAATGCTGGTAATTCAATGTTTCTGATATGTTTTATACATACTTTGTTACAGGTTCCGGAAACATGAAGAAAATACTATTTATTGATAAAGCTCTCCCACCCACAACTTTGACTGCTGAGCAGAGAAATTTTTGGTTCCACAAAATAGCAGTGAAGAAGCTGTTCTGCAGACAGGATAATGGTAGTACTAAGTTAGTGCACACAACTTATTTAAGTTAGTGAATTATAATGAATATGTTGATCAGTGACAACTATTATTACAAGCAAAAATATTTATTCCATCCACATTTAATATTGTAGAGTACAACCTCTGTCTGGCTCTTTCAGGGGACTTACAGAAATAACCATATGCATGTAAACAAACAGTGATGTGTACTTGAGAATCTACATAATACATTACCTAACCTCAAACTTGATGCAGAACATATCGTTCGGCCTATAGTTACTGAAAACAATTAGTCTAATAGTTATTTTTGGACAGGAAAGATTTATTAATACGTGTCTGAAAAATGAGCATGTATACATACTAATATGCCAAAGATGTTACAACACAAGAAATACCACATGAGTACTCTTTATCTGTGCTACTAAATTTTCTTATGAACTTATCCATGTGGCTTCTTAAAGTTATACACAGTGAAACTTCGCTATAATGCCAACAGATGATTGCAATATGATTTATTGTTATAGCAAATTATCATTATAGTGGAACCATGCTATAATGACAACTGACGAGAGCTAGATAAATTGTCGCTGATACATATAGCCAGAAATTTACTGCACAACATTATTTCATACAGTGTGTGTAGCATTTGGGAAAAACTGGAATCATACGGAAATTTTAGCACCCTGAAATAACCCAGGAATTGTGCAAGAACTTCTTCACATATCTGGTGTTAATACAACAGAAAGTGCTTCTTGTAGCTACAGGAGACATTGGTGGAAATACGATTGCTCATTGATTTTCTCTTTTAAAGCATTGTTTATATCAATATTAGGGCACAGAATAAATACTGAGGTATTAGTAGTGCGAGCTTGTAAATAATGGAACGAAAACAAGAATTGTAGAGACGGGTCGAACGTTCAAACTTCAAACTGAACCCATACTCTAAGGTTATGTTATGTTCAAAATTGATTGCCATGTAAAAGATTGGTTCTAGCGGTTCTAAAAATTTACACGAGTTCATGTTTGGTTTGAAAATTTGCCAGAAATGAACATAATTTACAAAGTTTGAAACTAACTTACTTCATGTCAAAGATGTTGAAAAATAACAAACGTGGGAAGCAAAATGATAAAAATTACCAAATAAGTAATTTTTTGTAACAGTGATTACAACATTGTATCTTGAACTCATGTGTAAAACCAGGTGCTTTCCTAACTTACAGCAGTTTTATAATTTATAGGCGGTTGTACACAAAATAAGTGATTTGCTTGAGTATTTGAAAAACATTTTCAATTAACGTATTTTCTTTTGCTACTTTGTGGTTTTCATGTACTTCTAAAAATTCAAAAATGCATTTCTCAGCGTTTAAATGAATTTTCGTATTAAACAAATCTATAAAACCAAAAGTTATAGTACGTTAATTTTGAACCCTTTTCCGAGTTATAAAAAATTTGGCCATTACATTTTAGAACTATTAGTTGTGGAACTGTGCAGGTTGAATATGTATGTGTTTATTGTTTATTTTACATGTCTAAGCAATTAGAGATGAAATTGTGAATGTTGTTGTACAGGTTTGAGTTATATGCTTGAACAAATAAAGGCTGAGCTCTGATGGTTGTGTGTTTGTCTATATGTATATATAATGTTTGTGTGTGTGTTTCATTTTTTATGTGTTTTAAGGTGTTTATTTTCTGTTATATACTTAAATAATTAAGGGATGAACTGTGAAGGCATAGTGTGTGGATAAGACTTTTTTTAAAAGTTCATTTCGAGTCCGGTTCGAGTTTGTTGAATTATATCATGGGTCTGTTTAAGTTTGATTAGTGGACAATATTAAAGGTTCGGTTCAATAAAAGTATTCTACGTGAAGTTCTAGTTCAGTTCGGTGCCAGAATCTGGGTTCGTCCCACATCTAAATAATTTTTATTTTTATGTTGGCGTACCTGTTACAGTTATTCTTTTGGCTAGTTCCATTCCAGTCCACTCTTTAAATGGTGGACTTTTGTAAGTGTATCTGCAATTAGAATGTTTGTTGTGAGATTTCTTACTCGTGCGGTGATTTTTTTGTTTTTGTTTCTTTTTGAGTTTTTTAAAATGCATCGGTATGGTTTCCAAAACAAGCACAATGGTTTGGCTAAACCCTTGGTGCCATTAGAGTGTTTATCTCTACAGAAATAGTTGGCATCGTTAATTGCACATTTTTATAAAACCAAATATTTTCAATCAAACAAGGATGTTTTCAAAATACACAATTAGTTTTGTTCCAGTTTTGCAACTAGCATCACTTTAAAACATTCCAAAACTTTGTTATTTGGGAGGTTCAGAAGTAAACAAAAGAACATAGCTGTACACTGTGATTAGGTGTGTGTATAATATTATCCGGGATTGTAAATTCTTACCACTGAATTACAGTGCATTTGAACTAAAGTATAAGTTATGTTAACAATGTGCTTACAGTAGTTATACCTGGGCCATTAGTTTCAAGCAATGTTGACAGACAGCATTCACTGACATGACCCCATAACTGAAATTATAAATTACACAAACTAGAATTTATCACTCAGTTCATAAGTGTTTCAATATCAATAACTAATCCTAACTATTAAAAATTATATTATATGTTAATGGTGGTGCATGACATCAGGTGGCTGACGGTGACATCACAGTTGGGCAAGATTTTGGTCGTGTCGGTTAGAGACATGCGTGAATTACTGACTGACCGAGCTCTGGCCAGTATTCAATACAGGGTGCGTAGCTTGGTGGCACAGCATGAAGTCAAACAAGAGTGTAACCGTCTGGCGTGTCGGGTGGCACACAGCCACAGGTTTACCTTGGTTGGAGATGGCTCGGAATGGATGCTGAGTTGAGTGGAGCTGGAACTCCAACCTGGTGCTGTGGCGAGCCTGGGGCGTGCTGCTGGTCCAGCGGCACTGGAAACTGGGATTAGCAATCCCTAGCGGTACGTACTGGTCCTGGCGGAAAGCTGTCACGATCGGGTGCGGTCGCCCGGCTGTCTTGTTCAGTGACTGAAATAGGGTGTGGGAGGAAGCTGGGAGGTGAACTTGTTCGCATGGGGTTGTGCTGCTAAGTGCAGTAAGGGCTGGGTTCAAGCTCTTGGATGTCTCTAGTTATGTGTAGAGCCGAGGCCGAGCCAACCCAGAGCCATACCCATTTACTCCAATCGGCGACATGGGGTGCGGTGGTTGGAGAGGTGAGTTTACTCTGAACATTCGACGATGACGTTGTTTGTATCCAAAGGTGGGCCAGACCGCAAGAACCAGATAAGCACTTCCTCCGGTGACTGTTCAGCACGGTGGACGGAGTGCAGTCTGGGCTGGCTGACTAGTTGCCTTGGATATTGTGTTGATAGCAGTTGTGGCTCTACCTTACTGCACACCAGGTGCACAGTACGGGTGATCATCGACTGGGTGTTTTTTTCATGTACGTGCGCCGGGTTAAGAGAACCTGTAGTTCTACATTAGATTCAGTAATGGTTTGGTAAAAGATTCTGCCTCCTGCTTCACCGTGGCGGGCTGACATTTACAGAGGATAAAATCAGTCACCTTTTTAGAAATGAGCACACAGATTTTTGAGAGAAAAAGGTATTTATTCCATGAGGTGAGGGGACCTGGGTCTGACCTGAACAAGGTAGATGTTACTAGGTAGCTATTACAACAACTGTTCCTAACTATCTCAATTCCGATTGCCAGAAGGGACCTTAGGGGCTACTACCAGAAGGGTAGTGGTGATTGCCACTAACCAGAAGGATATTGGCAGTACAAAGGATCGAAGACCTCTTCGGGGTTGCTGGTGAAGGTCTGGTAGAGCTTCTGGAAGGTCGCAAAGACGTTGGTAGCCAGCAAAGAGCCCCAGCACACAAGGTGGTGAAGTGAGCTGCTGGAGCTTGACGTTCCTTGGCAGTGCAGGGCATTACTGTATTTTGGTGTATTCATGCCGCATGCATGTATAGGTCGCACAATAAGTTTTTGATGAAAAATTAGGGATAATTAATATTTCAAGTATAGGCTGCACTGAATTTTTGTATTCCTGTAAATATAGTTAAGTTATTATTCCATACAAACGTAGTAAATTTCGACTTAATTTCTCCCCTACAAAACATTTCAATTTGTATCATGTTGCAAGGTTTATAAATATACATCAAGCATTTACTATTCCACAGATGTTAACTTTGTAATAGCAACACCATGGCAACATGTTATACAAAGTGGCGTCTTATCTATGTGCACTTATGCCACAGCAGGTGTGCAAACTTTATCTTTGTCTTGTACAGCAGAGAATTTATTTTCTCATGTATGGCATCTATGGGCTAGCTCCAACATGTTTACATTTCACACATGCGTAATGAAGGTTGTTTTGTTTATGAATGTGAGTGAACACATAATTAAAATAATTGCACAAGTGGAAGTATTTTTTTCTTTCTCCTCCCTGCCCGTTGACCGAGTAATATGCCTCACCATATCACTGGCTCTCTGGGGCAAAGTGGACTTACCAGAGCTCGGTGGGATGTTCTTGGAAGATGCAGAAGACGTGCTGCAGGTGGGGCATGTGGAGTCCTGGATCCCCTTGGTCTTGACGGAAGTGGAGCTGCTAAAGTTCTCAGCCAGATGTTAGCGGTTCCAGTCTGTTCCAACCCAGCTGCCGAAGTGTGGGTTTGCCCGCCTGAGCCTGGTGACCAGGGCCCGGACCACCGGATGTATTTTGTAGCCGGTCCTAATTGTGGATAACTCCCGATGGAAGATGCCAGTCTCCCCGCGTGACGAGCGGCTTGGACCTGCCCTAGAGGTGTCCCCATTCCCGACGCGATGAGATTTGCTGCACAGACCTGCTTGGCAGCATTGAACTCTCCCATCTTTTTCCGTTCCCTGAGCTCCATGCCGGCTGTTGAATGTCATAGACGTATAACACATTTGATTTCCTGGAAGCGGCAAGCAATAGACGTGTCCCTATCTTAGGCATGTATGGCCAACAGTGGGTTATGGTGCTCTCCCTGGCTCCTAACAGTGCAAGCACCAGGAGGTGAGGGTCGTAAACTGCCTTCCTGCCACTTCTGAGTATGGTCCACAAACGTAGGGCCTCCAATCCCAAGAAAATACCACTGCCAGCACCTTAGCTGGTGGTTTATTTCTTAGAGGTTAACTGGTGGTGGGATTTCTGCATCAGGGCTGTGTTCCCAGTTGACTGTTACCTGGTACTTGTCCCCGATATATACCTGCTCTTGGCCATGGTCCATCACACACTGCTGTTAACGTAGCCAGGGTTGCCCTTGGATCACTGCCTCCGTGATATCTGGAGACACCACAAATTCTGCAGGGTTCACACGACTGTAAATGCCCACAGTCAGGATGGTGTGACCCTCGACTTTGAGGGTCTAGTTGTGTTGTGTCATAGCACCCCTCGATGCCTTTCACCAAAAGGATTGGTAAATATCTGCAGGAGAGAAACGCCACGGCCACTTACAAAGCTACATGGGGCTGCAACCCAAGACATTCTGCCACGATAACCCCCTGGGCTGAGCTCAAGCCGTCCACAACAGGAGGTTGGGCTTCGCCCCTCTGCTTCCTCCTTTTCTCTCTTTACAGCCCCTAAGAGAAGACAATGCCAGGGACGCCACACCCAGTAGTTGCTGCGTTTTGCCATGGGGAAGAGGTTCTGCGGGAACTGCAGCACCAGCCCAGCTCGGACGTCCTTCGGCGGTTCCAACCGTAGCAGCATTTGGGGATCCACCAGCTCTCCACCAGCTGCTTGACCAACGCCACAGGTTGAGCACCAGCGCAGGTAAACAGGTGACCTCTAGTCACACTACCAGGCACATAGCCAAGCTCGGACTTGATTTCGTACCTAACCGCCAGATGACTTGTCTCATCCTGTACACTGCCAGCAAGTAATTTTCAACAAGCCAGTAATCACCCTGTGTGTGAGTGGCCTGCACACTAAAAGCTAGCTCCAGGCATGACATAGCTTCAGAATTTTCCCGAGAGCATCACGCATCGCAGTCCTGTATTTTCCTCTAAAACCTTAATCTTCTTGTTAGACCACCCCTACTTTTCAAATTTGTATGAAAAAATGTGTGAGTGGTACATGAGTAGATATGGTAATTAATTGTTTTGAAATATCAGGTAAATGTTTTTCAGCTGGTTAACTGATAGTTTTTGTTGTTCAATTAATATAATTTTAATTATCACTATCTTTATGTACTTTTGGTGTTGACATTATGTTTTTGTACACTGTGTTATTGTATATTGAATAAATAATAGTATTTAAATATTTGGTATTTTTCTATTGATTTTACAGGACTCCTGCTAAGAGACCAAGATATGTTGCCAAGAAACGTAATGCAAATCATGCAAATAATAGGGTACAATTGAGGCAGTCTGTCCGTAAAGGTGACAATTCGTTAGGTTTATCGGAAACGACAAATTGTGCTTCAGAAGATGATGATGTAGAAGAGAAAGAAGATACAACATTAAGTAATGATTTGGATGTGTTGACCTTAAACTCAGATGATGGCTTGTCTCAGTGTGGTGTGAAACGTAAGCCAGTGGACACACCCGTGAGTTCTGTTACTGAATCAGATTGTAATGATGAGAGTGGTGGTACTAGTTCAGATGATAATGGTAGGCTGATGATTGCATGTGATGAAGGTTCTGAAGAATGGGTGAAAGAAGGGGAAAATGTGCAAAGGACTAAAAAGAAAAGGAAATTGAATTCTAATGGCAGCAGCAACCCTTTGCCTACTAAAAATGATAAAAAAGATGAAACTGTGCTTGGTAAGCCAAGTGATGAAAACTGTTCTCATACCCATCAGGAAGATGAATCTGTGGAATCATTGTGTGCCCAGCAGAAAGATGAACCCATGTCAAGTAGCTTGATGAAACACTCATCACAGTACAGTGTTGTGTACAATATGTGGCAAATCTGTTTGCAGGAAGCTGAAAAGGAAGACTTAAAAGAAAGAATTCTAAAGAACAAAGTTGAGAATAAACATTTACGTGTTCTAGTTAGGTGTAAAGTGGATGGTGTGAAGGTAAGTTACTACTTTAAATGTTAAAATGATGTAGTTTATTGTTAAAATGATGTAGTTTATGCTTTGACATATCAGGGTAGTGTCGAACCTCGGACTACTGAAGACATGTCACTTAATTTATAAGTCTCGGCTGCTTGGCACTGACTACAGCTTTGCCTCAGACTTATTTCTGTGGTACTTGGCTCTGTTAGGCTCAGGAACTGGCATGATATTTCGAATAGTGCTGGCCCTAATCAGGAATTTTGCTTTCTTAGAGTTTTTGTAGGCAGGAAGAAAAGCAGTAAGTTTGGTGGTTTGGCTACAAATCGGTGTCATTCTCACTGGATTTTCCAATGCAGTTTGCTGGGTGCTCATCTTATGGTAGCAGTACTCATCAGTTCACCCTATGTCCTGCTGAGCAGGGACCGACAAAATAACATAATTCCAGTTCAAGTTTAAGTCTGGCCCGAACTGATATTTGTTGTCCAATTCTGTATTTCATTCCATTGAACTATTTCTCAAATTTTTTATTTCCTGACACACTGGCGGAGTAGGAAGGCCCTTGCTGTGGTCATACCCCGTTGATGCGTTTCCCATAGCCGTTGTCACACTGTTGGGGCACGTCATGGCATGTTCATATATGCCATGGCACCTGGCGCTAGACCTCTGCGTTGGCAGCGCTCGGCTTCTCGGCTGATGCGGTACTTAGTCCGTTGTTACCTGGCGCAGCTGTGGACTGCTCTCCCTGCGCGGAATCAGCTGCAGGAGCAGCTGGACGCCCGGGTGTTCAATCCTTGGTGAAGTACATAAATGCATTTCGTGGCACTGTCACTGTCTTTAGCACTACTTTTCTGGGCACGAGAGTCCCAAAAGTAATTGCTCCTGGGTTCTGAGTCGCGTGCGATACTCACGGCAGCCCTGCTAAAACGCTGGTAGCCACTGTAAACCATAGGGTGCAGAGCAGGCCTGTTTCCAGTATTGATCCCAGCACGTCTTAGGGAGACAGGTGTTGGTAGTGGTGTTTGGCCAAACTGATTTTTCGGCCAACGAAAGCCTCTAGGTTTTCTTGCAGCGTCTGCTCCTCTGTGAACAGCAAGAGTTGTTTGAGCATTGAGTAGGTGCTCGCATAACGGGCGGTGAATTTCACTGCGAACTGAGTCCATGTCATCTTGTATACTTTGGATGGTATTTGTTATCACACAAGTTACACGTGACAACAACACTTCCCCTTTCCCGGCACAGTCTGGCATTGCACTTAGTACTTGTGTTATGTCCCTGTGATCGCAGGAACTCGCTGGGTGCTATCAGCTGTACTGCTGCGGGCTGGTTGGTCTGGTTGTAACTGCAGTTCTGGCACTGGAAGACGTGTCGTACAGATAGCCATTCTCCTGCTGACAAACAGGCAAAGTGCGCTGCTAGCTAGCACAGTTCACATAGCATGGTGTCGTTGCTGTTGTCGTCGCGAGAAGGGCGTGAACAGATTGATAACCTGTATGTTGACATATCTGTCTAAGCAAATAGCACACTTCTCCCTTGAAGTATGCGGCAGATGTTAGCTTGAAGGTCGAATTTTGCGAACGGGTCCAGTGATACAGTTTTTCCACACATTGTACACACCTCATCTGCATCCCACATATTTGCTGAAAATTCCTGTCGCAGTTGTTTGCGGTTGTCACAGTTGCGGATGCATGCAAGCCCACGTGCACCAAATACACAGAAACAGGAAAATGATCTTAGAAGCCTTTCTTTCTTTAGGGAACTAGGTTAAAAAATTAAAGGCTACATATCTCACGGCATGCTGTACCTTTCAGCGTAAATACTGCAAATTTGTATTTTTTTTTTTATGTAATTATTTTTTAAATAGTTACTAGTGCTTGTGTATGAAAAACATAGTTATGGGGGGTGAAATTTGAGATGCACGACACACGAGCTATTCCGGCAACGAGATTATGAAACACTCGCATACAGTTGTCTATGGTGGTTTGCTTAATGCTTTGTTCGTAACTGCAATTGATTGTGTCAACAGACCAATGATCAGTGTGACACATGACGGCCTAGGGAGAGGGACGTCATGTCAAGAGTGGGGGGTTTTTTTTACTTCTCTGCCAGGTCAGTTGCACAGGTTGGGGGCGGACTCTACTGTGGAGATGTCTGCAATATGACCCATCTGCCTTGCACTGGCCCCTAATATAATGTAGGTCGTGTCAGGCACCTACTTGGAACAAAATCCATGAGCCTTCGAGCACGTGTGAGACACGGATTTCAGCTAGATTACCACTGATGTTGCTTCCTTTCGGCAGTCGCTGACCCTGGCTTGATGACTTCGGCTGGAGCAGGCAGTTGGGCAGGCTGGCTCGAATGATGCCTGCAGGTGACCGGGGTGCCGGCGATTCGCTGGTGTCCTCCGGGTTGAACGGGACCGCTCCCAAGGGGAGAGTGTACCCCTGGTGGAGTAGTTCGACGACAGGGTGAACAGTTCTGGAGACCCGTAATTGGGTGGTCAAATAGGTTGGCAGGAAGGATAGCGTAGTGAGGCTCCACTAATTGTTGGACGGTTGTTTCTCCCATAGGGACTTGCAGCTGTGGGCTGATGTAGGTTGATTACTTAGGGGGTGGCGAGGTGCAAGGATCAGCTGTCCTCCAGGTGTCCTGCTCCCTCGTCGGTGAGCGAATGCCATGGACGGGAAGGGTGCTACTTTTCATCCTGTAGAGTGCGGCAGACAACGAATTTCTAGCTAAAGTGTATTCCAGAAGTACCTGTGTCAAACCTTGTTAGGCCTGGTACCCTTCTGGCAAGTTTATATGATCTGGAGGGAATGGGTTGGCTAACTTATTATGCCCATATTCTTCGTTGTGTGTGTTTCTAGTGGTTGGGGTTCTACCGTGCTTGCGCACCAGGTACCTTTACATACCGGGTCCACAGTATGGTTGGCTGTTGAACTTAGTTGTGTGTGTGTGGCGTACGTTCAGTTCGGGAGCGTACAAGAGCGTATAATTAAATAGTTTGTGAAAAATCTGGACCCTAATTGTGGCTTGTAGTCCTGAAAGGATCTGGGGCACCACGTGTGGTGTATGTGTCAGGTGTGGTGAGACTAGTTGCTGCAGTAGGGAAGGCGTCATTGGCTGAAGAAGTGGAAGAAGACTGGTAGGACTTGGAGAGAGTCCTCAGGAGGACTGTGGTTGTGTAGTATAGAGCCTGAGCACGACTCGTGCTGAGGTGAGCTACGTGAACAACTGTTGTTTTCGTTGAGTGCACTAGGTTATATTCCCCTTGGCTGGAGGGTTCCTGCGTGCCTCGTTAACTTTGGCAATCTATGGTCGCCACCCCTTCAGATTCAGTCCGGGCAGCACCACTGCTGCCATCTCTTGGTGGGGTGGCGGCAAGGAGGTTTAGGGTTGTTGTGGTCTGTATCTGCTGCTTTCTTAGGGGCAAATTCTTGCATGCCCATGACTGCTTCTCATTGAGTTTACAAATGGCGGGAGCAATGACATGACTTCCTAGCATTATGTGGGTGTTGGCTTTGGAGGCAGCCAGTCGGGGTTCGACTTCCTCAGGGGCACGTGACGCGCATGTTATGATGCGAAGTCAAAACTTATAATATGTAGGTAGCATCATGTATAAAGTATGACTTAATTTCAACAAAAACTAAGGCAGAAATGTGGTGTATGTATAATTGTATTTGTTTCTGTTGCAAAATTTCTTCACGTGATGGTAAAACAAAATTCATTATTGTTACATAAAATACTATTTAATGGAATTCATGATTATATTAAAGCCCTATTTAGATGTACAAACTTATGAAAATTCTGGTTTAATGCATAAACATTCTGTTTAAGCAGTAATGGAACAGGGCTAATCCCTGGATGCAAGATGATTGCACATCTTCACGTGTGCATCAGAACTGGCATGAGAACAAAGGCTAATGGAATTGAATGGATAGGACAGTTAACAAAACGTCAGTAGACACACGTTTCAGAATTGTTATGGTTAAAGACCTCGAGGAGTTCAAGTGCTGGTATTGTATACATTCAAATTCAACACCGCCTTTTTTTGATTGAAAAAAAATGAGATCTCGGATATAGGTGTACATTATATTCGTGACTTAAGCCATTTTGTTTCCCAGCAAAGAGCTTCCTCTTGCCGGCTGTGTGGCGCCCAAGTTTCACAAGTACAGTCTCTGCATTACAAAAATACATATAACCATGCAACATATTTAAACATGAAACCCGTTTTGATCTCATAGCACTTCATACTTTCATCAGAAATATGCATAAATTTGGTAAACTTGTCATTATTTTTCTCACGAAAATATTGTTTTTGAAACCTGTGTATTTAAACAAAAAAAAAAGAACTGCTATTAACAGAAACTGTGGACTGCTTCATGCTGCCAGACAAGCCTGAGAGCTACCCTCCCTCTCTGCTCCTGTAACTATTATCTTATTTTTCTATTAGCATCATGCTGCTGACATTACCATTCCTACCATAACAATTCACTCATTTGACAGGAGGGAAATGTAGAAGCTGTGACTCACTTAACCAGGCAAATGATTATTATTACTGGTAGAAACTATTCTCAAATTTTTTTTTGGTAAACTGTAACTATAAGATGGGGAGAAAGTATAAAGGGTGAGCGTTATACCTGTGTACATAAGGTCCACATTATAATTTTATGATGAAATCTAGAATTAACTCAGAAATTTTTTACTGATCTCAACTTGACTCAACTTTATGTTTATACAACTTGACGTGAAGCTATAAAAATTAAACTCAACCATCACTAGAGAAACATGAACAACTTCCAACAACAATTTAAAATCTGGACTTCTCGCAACCTGGACTGGCATTGTGCCAGCGAACCGGACTAATAGCCATGCTTCCAATTCACCTCCCATAGCAAATACTGTATTTTGGCGTGTGTAGGCCACACCAGAAGTTTTGATGAAAAATTAGGGGTAATTAATATATCAAGTATAGGCTGCACTGAATTTTTGGGTTCCTGTAAATATTGTTAAGTTACAACTCCGGACAAACATAGTAAATTATGACTTAATTTCTCACCTGCAAAAAATTTGTGTTATGTTGCAATGTTTACTAATATACATTGCGTGATTACTATTCCACAGAAGGTAACGTGACTTGAGAAAGCAAAACCACAGCAACATGATACACAAAATGGCATCTTATCAATGTGCACTTGTAGAGCCACGGGAGCATGCAAACTACGTAAGATATCTTTCTCTTGTACAGTAGAGAAATTATTTTCTCATGTATGACATCTATGGGCATGCTCCAGCATGTTTACATTTTACGCGTGCGGAATAAAGGTTATTTTGTGTATGAATGCGAGCGAATTTCTTTCTTTCTTCCCCCCTTTAAGAATTAAAACAATAAAATGTACTGAATGTTGATAAATTTATAAACATGTTTTGGGAGTAATTTTTTTTTTTGTTGTAAAAATGTGATATATACACACCAAAATACAGTATGTGCTTAGTTTCTATCAACACTGCATGACTGACACCATTGTGCCTGTGGTAGCCATGTACTTGTTGACAGGAGGGGAAAGCAGTCTATATTATGACAAACCCAACTGTTTTCAGTCCCATATTTTTCTCCTAAATCTTAATCTCCAGGAAGAACCATGCCCCGGATTTTCAAATTTGTTTCTGAGAAAAAAATGTGGAGGTGGTACATGAGTAAATACGGTACTCTTGTTATTGTTGATGTTAGCACAGTTAGGGATTTTCAAAGTTTGCTTTTGAAAATATTCATGTTAAGCTTAAGCCAGAAACATTGCTCCTCACATCACAACCACTAACTAGGTATTACCCTAAATCATTTGCTGCTGCTTTGCAGAATGCCGGAATAGAGTCGCAGAAACTGTGCATTGTGCCAAAGCTGGAACACAAACTTCAGTTTGGTGCAGAGAAGTTGTCAACTAGTGAAATGTTCAAATCTTGGGTGACACTTTTCTTCAGACCAGGGGTCAACTTAGCAAGAGGTAAGTGGTTGTGTTGTATTCCTCATCTGCATAATACTGCAGTAGAACCGTATTACAATTTTCCTGCATGTAACATTTCTTCGGCATATAATGCTACTATTTAATTATCCTGCTATTTCTCCATAAGGCTTAAAGGTTACATTTCCTTCCTATAACATTCTTCTTATTTTCATTTCCTGCATAATACCTTTTCAGTTCCTGGCAGCAAATCAAATGCAGTTTTTCTCCTAGGTAAAATTTCAGCAGCCTACAATCAGTTAAAAAATCAGTTTATATATATAGATTACATTAATATGCATGTGCAGGGATTTGAGAGGTAATTCTAAAAGTGACTGGCAGCTGCAAGGGACAAGACAAAAAAAAAATTGATAGGTTTTTGTAAATTACCTGTAATTACATTTTTGAAGAACTTGCATTTATATTTTACTAGCTTTTATCCGCAGCTTTGCTCACGTGGTCATAGGGATAAATTATGAATTTTTTGCCAGTAGACAGGCACCGATCATGAACACACAATTATTTTAGGACGCTATTGTAGACAATGATGTAGGCCTTTCCATTTGGTGCCAAGACGTTGAGATTTTGAGCATTGGATACACGCGAAAATGCAACCTAGAGCTTGCCATGAGATAAGCACGTTTATTTCCAAGTGCACTGTCCTCTACCTGTGTTTGCCCTTGTGCTTTGTTGATGGTAATAACAAAACTGAGCTTGAGAGGGAACTGCAGCCTTTTGAATTGGAAAGGGAGGTCTGCGGGGATTATAGGGGTTCGAGGAACGATAACATTTTCACCCTTTCCTGCTCGTGTCAGAATAGTGGCACCAATTATGTTCTGCCCAAGTTGTGTGACACTAAGCCTCATCCCGTTACATAATTGCGGAGCATCAAAATTTTGCATAAGCATGACCGTAACGCCTAATTTTAGTTGGAGCTTATGTGAGGAGCACCTGGCAACTAGAGAATTCAGGAACTCTACAGGATATAAGTGTACTGTTCTGTATCCATGACTGTGTCTACTGACAAATACGCCATTATTTCTCCTTGTACCTCTTTCAAAATGTTAGAATTAATTCTGTTAACAATATCATTTTTTGGTGGAAGAATCACTCTTTAACATAGTCATTAGTCATTTATATTACTGTCTAGATCTGGGTAAACGCTAGCAATCAGTTCCGTATCACTCTGCACCAAATTACAAAAATCCCCTGTTAGTGACACACAGCCATCAGCATGTTTCCAACTGCCCATCACCAATTTTTAATAGTTTATCTGCATAATGTCCCATATCAACATCATTGTATATGTGCACTCTCATATTTGTTGTCAAGCTGAATTTATTGACATTTGCCCATAAGCTTGACGACTTGAGACAGGCTTTGATTTCATCTGCAGGTGTGCCCCTCTGTATCACCGGTAGAGTTTGGCGGAAGACACTAGCCAATAATCAACCATTCCTCCCATAATGTCTGTATTGTTTTGCAAATCATGGAGAGTTTGGTTTAGTGTTGCTATAGCTTTTTTGTGTGACATTGTGCTTTTGTCCCACAATAATAGTTTGTGCTTACACAGTATCATAGCCCGAGCGCTATTTTTACTGAAATTACAGATGGGGACTCTTCCTGAGCAATATTCAGTGGCAATTTTGACACGGAATGCGCGGTGCGGCCTCCACTCAGTAGTGTTGCGGCTATGCTGGAGGAAGCCACTGCTACAGCAATTTTTCTATCTTTTCTGATACGCGCCAGCAATAAATTTAACAAAAATGTTTTTCCTGTTCCTCGAGGGGCATCTAGAAGGAAGAGTGCGCCATTTTCTGACTCAATTATCTGCAGTAACACTTGGTTGAAGATGTGTCTTTGTTCTGGTATTAAACGGGGCACCAATTCGGTCACTTGCTTATGCAACGTTGGGACATCATAGTTTAATTCTCGAACAATTTCGTCAATTAAGTAATTTGCGTCTGATCTTGAAGGGCTAATCATTCCAAAATCGCTTAACTTTTTACCCACCATTGCAATTATTTTGTATTCAATTTTTGCAAGGTCTTTGTTATAAATGTGTTCATTGAATGTTATGACCACGTTTGTCTGCTGTAGCCCTCGCAAAATGTCATCCGACATGTACTCTTTGTACTTATTCCACAATTTTTGGGGATTTGAAAGTTCGTAAGATGATATGAGGGTTGCTGTGCTTGCTCTTTGTCTTCTCAGTTCTGCATCTTCCAAAGACTCTTGCGATCGAGCAAGTCTTTTCACTACTCTTGAAAGACTTGATTTATGTTTGCGAGGCATAATAGACTAACAAACAAAACTAACAGTTCAAAAAGTAAACAAAAAAATATACAAAATCAACTAATCCAATCTAAAGAGAAATGTAGAGCCTTATGTATTTGTCTACTTTCTAGATTAGGTCAGTGTACTGTTACATCTGTGTACTTTACATTTCCCTGAAGAAATGAGATGTTTTCACGGGATAAAAAGTAGCCTATATCACTCTCCGACCCTCCAACTATCTCTGTGGAAAAAATCATGTCGATCCGTTGCTCTGTTTTGACGTAAAAGGACAAACAAACATACTTTTGCATTTATATATTAGTAAGGATGCTCGCAATTTGTTTTATTTTTCTCAGTACATACAGATATATGTATCACCAAATTTTGCTAAGGGAATGTATACTATAAAATTATTTAAATAACTACTGACTGGCTATTTATATAGAATGATAATTGAGTTGGGATATGTGTATGGGAACCCTGTATGAGGACTTATGCCTTTAATAAACACAATATTTACCTGAATATAGGACTATGGTTTATTTCTGGTGTCATTCCCAAAATATTGAAGGTTATCATATTTTTGTGCACTAAGTAAGAATTCTGGTGTAAATATTTTTCACTTGATTAGTAGCAGGTAATTATAAATGTTTTATCACTAGCGTATGTTACAGTTCAATAAAAGCATCGCAAACATTTTTAAGAAAGTCGTTAACAAATTGTGCTTTATAATTAGAAAAATTTCCTATGTAAAAAGGATTTGTGTAATATACTGAAAAAATTTTTACACATATGGAACATTTTCCAACTTACTTGTACTGTTACAATTAAATGAACATAATCAAAGTATAATTGAGCACAGCACTAATTATTATATAGACTGTAATTTAACACAGGGCTGCCAACAGTCCTGTGACTATAAATACAGCAGTTTCACATAGATTAAGAAGAACCACTGCTCTCAGTATCTGCATTGAATTCATCACTAGCACTGGCACAGCTCATGTCGGAGTCCTTCACTTCTAGTTCATTGTCCTGGTCTGGTCTTCTTACACATGGGTGACATTTCTGATATTTCTTTCTCAGGTTACATTATTTGTGTATGTTTGCTTACAGAATATCCATTCTCCTTTTATATTTCCACTTATCTCGTAACATACAGCCAAATAGTAGTTGTCTTTCAGGCGTCCTGAAAGTCTCGCAGCAGCAGTCAAAGTACACACTACACAGCAATAAAACAGTGGTCTTTGTTAACAAAAGGCTGACTAAAGTCAGCACTACCAACTGATAGAAATAAAAAATATATTTTAAACAGTACAAATACCTAGGAAATGAAATATTGTGCAATTTGTAGGGTATGAATGAGTTATGAGAGTCTTAATTAAGTGTCTACATTTAAATACAAAATAAAATTTTTCTGGAAAAATAAGTGGCTGTAATTTTAAGTGGAAAGTGTTTTTACATCTTCAAAAAATATACAAATGGACAAATAAAGTGTGACTTCCTTAGTTTTAAACACATTTGAGGTTTAGTATACAATTATATAACAGCAGATAATTTTGTCTGCTAGTGGAATCTAATCCAGCTTGCTTAAGGCCATTGCCACCCTGGAGCTGTTTTTGCACATTTTAGGCACAAAAGCAAGCAAGCAATAAGGATGACACTAAAACGTGTGCTTGGTATCCTGTTGCTCTGAACTATGTGCATTGTGCTGCGTCTACATATGGACATTTCAGTAGTGACCCTATAATTTTATTGGTGGAAAGTGTGTGAAGCTAGGTTCAGTTCAGCGGCTGAGTATTTTTTGTATATATCTGATGCATATATTGTGAGATAGAGCACTTTGGAAAAGCTGTTTTTAGCAATGTTGAGGTACTCCAAAATGTTGTTTGTGCACAATGTCCGTAAAATGTTATTAGTCTCTTGTCTGAAGTGGTTTTTTTTTTTTTTTTTTTCTCCTTTTGTATGTCAAGAATGGGAACATGTTACTGGTTTTGTAAAAAAAAAAAAAACACATATCTAACACTCTGCAATGCATTTCAAGCAACAGGTAGGCGACACCCTTAAACAGGAATAACTACTCCCGCTAGTGCAGCCTGCTAACTTGGCAATCAACACGTACATGGAAACTTTCTCTGTAAAGGGCCAGTAACATAACCTTGAGCAAGAGGAGCATGTAAATGTTAAAGAATCATTCATGCATGAGTGTTTTACACAATTGTAATGGGTCGCAGAGGACAGTTGGCCACACATTCCAATCCTAGCTTACAAATGGCTCGCAACACCTGGTGTGTGCACCTAACACACAACTTTAGAGAATTTATGCCGACTTCACTTTGGGGCCAGTTTTGTTTTTACTGCATTGTAATGACTACAGTCATCTGATGTCATCTTAGATCAAGCTGTGAGGATGTAGCCATGTTTACAAAGATCTTGAGTAACCACACATGGCTTGCTGGATTGTAATGCGCCAGCAGTACTTGTTGCGTGAAGAAACTAGTGTGTACAATGCACTGTCACATCCGTACATAAAATTGTGTTTCCAGCTAAATACAGTACTGTATTTACCCAAATATAGGGCAGCCTCAAAAATTAGACGACCCAAGCATTTTCACTTTGGTATCCAAAGAATAATTTATCTTTCCACAAATTATTTGAACATGTAGTTTAGTAGGTGTTAAAACCTAAGGAAATCACACTTTCTTTATTCATTGCTATATTTTTCTAATTATAAAACACTATCTGGTAATGTTATTTTTTAAGTTTGCAAGTAGGCCACTAGGCTACCTAAAACATATAAAAGGACAGGAACTATATATATGGTACATGTACTATATTTTAATGGACACACTGAATTGGAAGCATTTTGTAAAGTTTGTAATGATGGAGAGAAATTAGTTCTATGTCTTAAGATTAAATAAAAAAATGTTAGGCAATAATTTTTTTTTCTTCCAATGAACAGTCTATAATTTATCATGTCAAACTGAAAGTGTGTTCTTTTTTCTTCAAGTGCGTGTAGATGCCAAGACTTCAGAAGTGCTCATGTTTGAGGAGACCAATTTGAAGGAACTATTGGATTATGCAAGTTTTTCGAAGGTCCCAGTCCAATCCATGGCACTAGGAACATTATATAATGTTCTAACTGCACTGGACAGCTATGGGCCTGGAACATATCTTATGTCACATCGTCGTGATAGTTTTTTCAACTTCCTGAAGGCTGATGATGAGTAAGTTTATGCATATTAATCGGAAAACCGTTGCTGTAATGATAAACCTTATTGAGTTTGCTGTTCTGTGCCCGCAGTATTTTTAAGTTGACCTGTTTACGATTTACAGTCCATTTCAAGAGTGAATCAGCAGCAGTTATGTATAAAATCAGTCATTGCTCCGGTTTCTGTTTTCCAGGTTTTGATAATCACGTTTGCTCTATGATCACACCAATGGAGTATTTTCCTGTACTCTTCTTTATTAAATAATCACAATAAGCAAGCTATTGACTATTATTAGTGGTGTACTGTTAGTGGTTTTATTATTTTTTTTACAATGGAGGCTAAGTGGATGTTTTTCAGTGTTTTAATTAAATAACATAGCAAGTTCCAGACAAGTTCTGTAATATTTTCAATGACACGAGTAAACCCAGTTCACAAACCAGGGTCGCAGGAATGCTAACCATCAGCAAGTTGAGTTCAGTGGCATGGGTTTCTCGGGACATATTTCATAGAATAATAGTTTTCTTGTGTGTGAAAATGCGTAAAGTTTTTTAATTAATCTTTTCCAACATATGTCAGTCATCTGTGAAATGCTTTACCATATCTCTTTGGTTTGTCTCATAGATGTCACAAAGTTTTTTTTTTAAAAGGAACTTGTAATTTATTTAATATATTGTAGAAAAAATGTTTGTAATAATTTTTTTTATTTGGATAAGTTATAAGATTGGTTGTATTTTAATTTATTTCAATATACAGTAATTACATACTGAATCTCATCATAAAGCCAATGGCAAAGTTATTTACAATATATTTGGCCAGCATCATAACTCATAGGCCTCAGTCGGACAGCAGTAGAGCGATAAAGCAATCGTCAACAATGAAGCAAATAATTCAAACCAACAGAATTTTATGAGGATGGTCGCACTGGGGCTAGGCGATTGCACACGATGGAGCGATGCTGCGTCTCATCTCTCACGAACCAAATAATTTTAGTTCCCGAGTATTGTTATTGTTCACTTTAACTGTGTGTGTTTGTGTATGGAACATGGCATCAAAGGAACTACTGGTGGAGCAGTGCAATGTCATTAGGTGTTGTGGCAAGACACCCATCAAGATTTTATGAATCGTAGCACTACAGATAAGGAGTGGCAAGATGTAGGAAATTTGTGTTCATTGTGAGGTATAGTTCAATAAAGATATTATACAGTACGTTTGCTGGTGACTGTGTGATCACGATGTTAGTAGGTGAAGGTTTTTTCGTTTTGCTGTGAAATATATTTTATCATAGTTTCGTATACATTATATAAGTGCATATATTGGGTAAATTAAAAAAAATTTTGTGTTGATATTGCAATATTATTTGCTGTATAAATTATTTAATTATTATTGTCAACAGTGTGGTTGATTTGCACATAAGCCAAATAATGTTAGGTGCATTGTTGCCCCTTGTTAACATTCACAAAGTACAAATTTACTGCTGCTGTAGTGCGCTACATGACACTTTTGCAGAAAGCAGTAACAGTTGTTGTACTGAAAGGAAGTTCCTGGCAAGGCGTTGATAATTTTGTGTGAACTATTGTATTCTCATTACCATAGGGAACACACAGGAAACTTAAGAAATAAAATTACATTAACCTAAGACATGTGTCTAATGTTTGTTATAAAAATAATATACAAATATTAATGTAAAGATTTATGTATAGAGTTTTAACAAGTACAATATTATATTCTCACATTTATTTTATAATTGCTAGCAGAATGTGTATAGGTAATAAGTAAGAAATTGATGCATGTCGCTTTCCTGTATAATACTATGGCTCATCTGCCTCAGATATTTATACATCACCCAAAGGAGAGTCAAACCCGGCAACATATTACACGAGTGTCTTGGATCGCCACAACCCTGGACGCGATTCCAAACACGTGGAAGATAAGGTTGTTCAAACAAACACACCACACACATACACCGTGGCCTGCGCTAAGAGCCTACAAGCTGTAAACCGCCTTGGGGCTAAACCCGAGCACCGCTGATTATGCACGAAGTCGAGAGCCAGACAGAGGGTAGTTATCCCCACCCCGGCATCGCACAAGAAGGACTTTATGAAACGACGTCACACCTCCCACCGTGGCCCGGCATTGCACCTGTCCTGCGGACTATAAAAGTCCGTGCATGACTGGGCTCGCGAGTTATTCCTTTCTCCAGTAGCTCGCTCTAACACTTTGTGTGCTGGGACCTTCTACTGCTATTACCAGAGGCTTCATTGTCGACGACCACCACCAGCTACCAGAAGCTACCATTGTCTACAACCACCATCTACCAGAAGCTCTTCTTCTTCACCACACCACACCTTCCGTTGCTCCTCCAGGATCAGCAGCCGCCTCTACTTGCTGGTAGAGGCAACTACACTCACTGCTCGTAAAGTAATAGCACCCCTATTTCTACTCTCTCTTCTAGATGCCCCTTGTACTATAGAGTAGCTGCAACTGAGTTGTTATCATAGCCATCAATGCCACTAGATATCTTAGGTAGTTTAGGAACAGGTCACTTACACCTGTCTAGCGTGGGTTACTTCGATGTTCATTCTCTGCTTGGTAAGGAGGTAGCACGCATCACTTGTATTTATTATGTATAATAAATACAGTTTGTTCGTTTCCCGACAAGTATCTTTTCTAGAGGTATTTCCCTTGACCACTAGGCACATATCTATTGTACGTTGTAAACGGAGACCAGGTTTTGATACTAGTACAAACCATAGAGTAGAACTGCGGAGTCCCTTCAGGAATCCGTACGTCTAAGACATACACCGTTGGACAACCACTCGTTCTAGATCTCAGGGGATAGAATGGAAGAGCCCTGACCACTAGAAACTCATCCGGCAGGGGCGAGAAAGTCACTATGGGTTGTATCCTACCAGAGCGCTTATGATGCTGGCCAGGATATTTACTCGAGACTGACTGCCTATCCCATGCGGTTCATTGTTCTAGGTCTGCGTGCCACGGCGGGGACTGATTAGAGCACTGAACTCGTGCCGTCAACTGCTATTGGAAATACAAGTCCTATACTCCATAACAGGAAAACAGGAGTGGTAATGCTTTAAGAAGGATGTAAAATTTAGTGTTTCCTCTTCAGTTCACATGTATACCATTTACAGTATCTACATCTAAGTTTCTTGCTTGCTACTTTTTTTTTCTATGCATTTCCAGAAAAATAATCAACAAACCATTGTTTTACAATTTTTTTATGTTAAAATATTTTGAGTGAAGAAAATATTATGATTGCATCATGATTAGAAAATATTATGTATACCCCAGTAAAATTTTGAAAATATTTGAGTGGATAGTTTTTGAGTGACTACGAGTTTAGTTTGAAAGTTTTTCAGCCGTGTGAAGCGAGCACGCAGTGTTGTGTTTCCTGCCTATGTGAAGAGGCTTTGGGAGCATATAGGAGGTGCAGATAAGGGTGAAATTCCCCTGTTCCTTTGTGGGTCCGACCAGCGCGAGGAACTGCCTTAGAGGATCAGTAGCCATGGTCAGCCATAGTAGAGCACCGAGGCGGTGCGTGGGAAGCTAAAAAGTGCAAATAATTATCTTTGCCAACAAAATTGAGCTCTAACCAAGTAATATTGCATTCTAAAAGGGAAATATAATCAATTTTGAGTCAATAATATTTCACATTTGAAACGTTGATTTCATAAAATATTCATCAAAATGAATGAAAATTTGATTAGTCCTAGAGCACGGCCTCCCGCACTGCCACTGTCTTTACCAATTTTGTTTTCCATATGATAGGTACGCACAGTTAGATATTTGTCGGGAAAATCTTTTTTGTGTATTGTACAAGGCATATTTTTTCCATCTTTGTAACCTTGTGTGGTGGTGTGATTGATGATAACATGCAATTATTACATGTGATTAGATGATTATTGATATTGTAGTTTATTTATTTTGTCTATACTACAACCTCATCTTTGTGTTGACAATCGACAACATGGTAATAACGTGTGAACCATCAGACTTTGTAGAGTAGTAAATGTAGTCACAATTATTCAGAATGACCCTATCTATCATTCCTTCAAATGCCTATACCCCCCGGCCTACACACGCACACACACACATGCACACACACTCATTCACACACTCTCTCTCTCTCTCTCTCTCTCTAACTCTCTCTCAAGTGCTCACTTTACCATGAACAGACTATATGCTTTTGGATAAGTGGTCCTTCGTTAGCATATAATATATTTTTATAAGGTCATGCATTACTGTTTTTATGTTATTACACTGATAGACAAAATGTTATATGTGGAGAATGATACATTCTGATTTATAAATTATTGTTGTTCAAAACACACGTGTATAATAATGAAAAGAGTGTTTAAAAACAAATTTTCCTTTTATCTGGTTTTGCATAGTAATGTTGCTACTGCAGTGATGACTTGGAATAAAAGCGAGACCTTGGAATCAAAACAGAGAGTGGTTCGTGTGAGAACTCGGTTTAGATTTTAGTGGAAGCGAACTCTCGGTTTGGGAAGGGACGAAGTAGCAACTACTCGGGTGGGGCACGAGAAGAAGCGTGGAAAGCAATAAGAAATAGGCGAATACTGTGGAATGAAAACGGGAGCGACTCTACTTGGGCAAGAACAGTGGGAGAGGAGCGAAAACTGGGAACATAAAGAAAGCCGAAAAGGGGGGGGGGGGGGTAGCGGGAAAGGGAGAAGCTAGGTCATCACTCGGAATATGGGAGAAAGTAAGAACTCTATTTACATGGGGAATCGAGAGCCCTGCGAGGAAAGCAGCTATCGCAACAAAAGGAATACGGAGGGAACAGTGGGGGAGAAAAAACCAAGTGGTTAAATCGAAACCACCCCGTAATAATTGATTACTCTGAAACGTAACAAGAATAGAGTTCTTGATTTCATTTCACTCGATTCTGCCCATCACTACAGTCAGTTTTTCGTAATTCATTAGGGAGGAATGGTGTTTGGTAGTGCCGGCCAGTTCTCATATCAACAAACTTTTGTGTTATACAGTCCATCAAGATGTTCGACGCAACATTTATTGGTCCAACACTGCCGGATATTGTTCCGACATAGCTGATTATCTACAGCATCGCTTTTTTTTGTATTTGTTCGCATGGTGCTATTTCGGTTGTGACTCGTGCTACCTCATTTGTGACTTGTTACCTCGGTCGTGCCTTGTATTTCGTAAAGAGTTTTCAGAAGTTGTGGTGGAATTTTGTCCCAGCACGTTGTCAGAGCATTTATATACCAGTACTTTGCCAAAACGGGCATATTTGCATTTAGTTGTATTTATGTGTGTATCTTGTTTGTGTTCACAGTGATCTACACGTACTACGGATAAGGTTAATGTACATTGGAACAGTTAAGAAATCACAGCTACTTAGTTCCATAAACTGTGATAAAATCACAATTATAACACTTATAAATCACTGTTACTGATCACGGTTAGTTAATGACTATTACGAACAGGATTATCAGTGTATGCAAACTTTACGTGCCTGTTGCTTTTGGCCTTAATATTGCGGAATAGTGTTTAACATGGCTGATAAACATCTGGCACTTCAGAGATGCCTCGAAAGAGTGGAAAATAGACTACACCGTGCATTTACATTGTCAGCTTCTGTGCAAGGTGTCAGTACTGACGCACATCTCTCCTTTCTACTTCCTGGGACTTTGCTCAAATTCGGAACGGTTTTGATGATGACCACATCGCACTGGATGTTGTGCTCAAAAGCAGTAGAGAGTTTGATACCCAATCCCATGCCCAACGGCGTACCACCAGCTCTTTTGCTAGCTCGGCTTCTCCGTCTCATCATCAACAACTATGATTTGAGGCTGCACATTGAGGCCACTTACACCTGGACAGATTCTACGGTAGTTTTATCTTGGATTACATCATCGCCTCACTTCTGGAAGACCTTTGTGGCCAACCGAGTCAGTGAAATTCAAGATTACCTATCAACTGAATGGTGGCATCATGTTCGATCGGAGGAAAATCCTGCTGACTGCGCCTCACATGGTTTGATGCTCGCACAGCTTCAGCAACACATATGGACCATGGTGGTTGAAGGAAACCAGTGATCATTGGCCCTGATATATGTCCACAAAAGAGACCTCTGCATCAGCCTCCATCATTCCTGAACAGAAAACTCTCCCATTCGTAAACTTTGTAGACACCAGCCCCTTGGAGTTAGTGCTTGAAAGGTGCAGCAAGTTGAATAAGCTTATCCGCATAACAGCATATGTTGTACGTTTTATTCACAGTTGTCGAGTGCCACAAAACAAGGCTACTGATGCCTTACTACCCCATGAACTAGACAAAGGATTGAACATTTGGCGGGGGTATGTCCAAGCATAAGTCAATCAGTATCCAGGTGTTCAAACTCTTCAGAGTATCATCAGGACACAATTTTGGATACTTGCAGACAGGTGTGCCATTCGTCGCTGTCTTTGTTATTGCCTCAAGTGCTTTACGACAAGACCTGCCTCTTCGGCACCATTAATGGGAGACCTTCCTGCAGTGAGGATTCAGTAGGTGAAACCCTTTGCAAAGGCCGGGGTTGACTATGCTGGTCTGTTTACTATAACGCTGGCCCAAGTTCGTCGCCCAGTGTTGTTAATAGCTTATCTTTGCATATATGTTTGTTGTGTAACAAAAGCAATGCACCTTGAGTTGGCATCTGACCTATATAGTGACTGTGGAACCAACTTTGTGGGTGCTAATAACCATCTGAATGAGCTGCGACAGCTGGTTGCTTCTCCCAACCACCAACAGGCCATGGCAAGCTCCTTGGCCACCCTTGGGATAACTTGACATATTAATCCCCCCCACAGCACCTCACTTCGGTGGATTATGGGAAGCCGGAGTTAAGTCGGTCAAGTCCCACATGAGACGTGTTATTGGATATGTAAATTCTCACTTACGAGGAACTGAATTCTGTTCTACTGCAGATTGAAGCCATCCTCAACTCCAGGCCTCTTTGTCCACTGAGCTCGGACCTGAATGACTTGTCCGAGCTTACTCCTGGTCATTTTTTGACTCTTGAGCCACTTGTCACAGTTACAGAGCCAAACCTGGAAGATGTCCAGCGGAATCGTTTACAGCGCTGGCAGCTTTTGGAGAAGCTTCAGCAAGATTTCTGGAAACGCTGGCATCAGGACTATCTTCACACCTTACAGGAGCGTCCGAAATGGCAGGAAGAAAATCATCATCTTCACCCTCAGCAGCTTATATTAGTGAAAGAGGACAGGCTTCCTCTGCTGCAGTGACGCTTAGGATGCATCGTTGAGCTACACCCTGGTCGTGATAGAAGTGCCTAGAGTAGCCACTGTTCGCACAGTGGACGGAACCGTTAAACGCCACGCCGTTAAACTGTGTCCTTTGCCCTTTAAGGGTTGAAATGAATATTTCAAGGTGGGCGGTGATGTTTGGTACTGTGTGTATAGATGTCTTTGTAAATATTACTGTGTAGAGATTTGAACTTCCCGCCATTGCCATCAGTGGCGCGCTCGTAGTGCTTCTAGGAACTAGTATATTTAGACAGTCAGTTGTTCGCAATTCATTCGGGATAAATGGTGTTTGGTAGTGCCCGCCAGTTCACATATCAACAAACTTTAGTGTAATACAGTCCATCAAGATGTTCAAAGCAACATCCTCAGTTGAGGTTATAGATGGTTATAATCTCCATACATTCGTATCACTCTGTTAATGGGATAAAAACCAAAATGCGTCCTTCTGAACAAATTATTCTTATTGTCGTCGTCATCGAACAGCAAGTGACGACACCACCTCAACACCATGATAACTGAATTGATTCACTAATGTGAGCATGGAAAATGTGCTCTTGCCATGCGCAGTGTGGCCACTGCATCGCTCGCGAATTGCTTGCTCACCCGTCTGGTCAATGTCTTAGTTATATGTATAAAACTAACTTGTGAATAGAATTTTCTCATAAAAATTTTAATTTGTAGAGTAATAGTAAAAAACTGCTATTCATAGTTGTTGACATTTAGAGTAAATATAGTCGTTCTCACATTTTTATTTCTAGAATGTTTACTTAAATCAATTTTTAATAACAAATATCCAATACTGTTTATTGAGTTAGTTTTCCTAATTTATTTGGATGCACTTTTGTGAAACATTATATCCACTTTGTGTGCAACAGAATATTTGTTTTGATGGAATGTAATGTGGTAGAATTATGTATTTATATTTATTTCAGAAATGGTCGGCACAGCTTGAAGACTGTGTACAAAATAAACTGCAACGAAGTGTCGACGACCAGAAGGTGTGAGTATCTGCCCATAGATCCAAGTGTTCTCATGCCTCGTAACTTGATCTGCGGCAGAGTTCCAGGCACATTCAAGCCTAAAAAATTGCCACAAACCGGACAGAAGAAGAGAATTAGAAAACCGAGAATAAGGAAAAAGTGATTTAGACATGTATTGTTCATTAGCCATCTTGTCTGGAGGTCACTTTTTTAAATTGTGTTTTTGTAAAAATAAGAAGTTAATTTTTTATTATACTTGTTATGAAAGACCTTTATTTTACCTTTGTATGATGTTTTGGCTGCTTATTGCAAAATATAAATTTTGTAATACCTCTTTACACGATTGTAATGATCAACTCTATTGCTTGTAATGTTACACTGTGAGAATAAGTGTTCTAGCAGTAAGGGAGTTTCAGTCATCAGGCAGTAAGTTTGTGATGAGACCACGTCAGCAAAGTGTGTGACGTGCTGAAAATTTATTTCAGCAGCGTCCTATACAATTTAAGTGTCAATTCATACATGCGTTTGAAGATTTACTTTTGTTGAATTTCGGATTCGTCCTTTTATTTTTACAGTTGTCATTTCCTTGGGCCAAAATCTCCATGTGTGTGCTCATAAGTTAAGTTCAGCATGACACAGAGGTGGCCTGTGAGCTACAGAATTCTCTCTTGAGAGTTGTGCTTTTCAGGGCCAGTTTGCAAAGTCATGTTATAGATTTAGTCATCATAACTGTCTCCATGTAGCTGACTCGTATTTCAATGTATGCATGATAAAATTATCATATAATAAATATTAATACGGGTACATTATTCTTTTAGAAATTACTGCACGTCTATTTCATTCATAACTATTTCTTAACATGGAGGATATGTTTACATGTGCAAATAATATTTAGACATTGTCATTGCCATTAGACATTGTCATTGCCACAAAATATTTTTGTAAAGTTAGATGTTAATGTATTTCTGTTTCTTTTCAAGAGACACAAAGTTTCACAATGCTTCAGAACGTATTGCTGTACTTGGTTTTCCATGACACGTTGAGACAGCTAACATGTGCGGAACAGTAATGCTTCTATGGACGAGTAAAGCTATCTCGCTGTTTCTAATTGGTGAAGCACTGCTGTTCGAGACATCAAGACAGTAGATTGTATCCGCACAGTGTTACAAAACACATACAGTAGTCAACTTTAAAGGAAAGGAAAAGTCAACGACATTCTTTTTATCTCTCCATTAGATGTGTTTGCTGACAACAAATAAACAGACACTTAGTATTGAACTCGTGGAAAGAGTGGCACTATTATTACAGCTAGAAAAAATGCAAAAAAGGCTCTCTTTTTAAATGAGACTATCAACCTCTTCTATTTAATATAGGACACAGCAGTGAATAAAAAAAATTATTGCTGTAGTGAATGTGTTGTTATAGCGCATACTCATTATGGTACAGTTATATTGTACTAGTTACCAATATTGAGTTAAATGTAAACAAGTCTTCTCACATGATTTTCTGTAATTCACATCAGGAGTGGAAAATAAAGCCAATGTGTACGTAGCTGTGTTCAAAAGTGTTTGTGGGGTCCTTATTGGTATAGCTGGATTGTGGTTAAATGAATAATTTTGAAATCAAACTATAAGGAATCCCTGTCCATAACTGGATGTATTCCAGCATGCTGACACATGCACCTGTTAAGTTGACAGCAATATTGGGAAAATACAGTTGCATAATATTAACATCATATTAAGTGTATGAGGTTTAAATTTACAGACACCGAATTGTATTTCTTGTAGTTCCTGGTCGTTTTATGTATATAAGGGTAAGAATTAGCATTTGAATGACATATTTACATTACTGACGGTTTCACTTGATCAAGGCATACATTAAAGTGGTGAGATAAAGCATGGGCAGAAAGGAAATTCTAAGCAGGACTTTCAAAATTGCTCTATGAATTACAATATACAGCACTTGCTAAGACAGTGTGCTCATGTGGTGAAGAAGCTAAATCGTTGAGTGTTTCAGCCCGAACCCCTAGCATGGGTTTGAATTTACGAGCACCAAGTTGATTATCAAGTGGCCTGGAACACACTGCAATCAATAGGTAAAGGTTGTTCTTGTTAAAGTGGGCACTTTTGAAACAAACCAAAAAAAATGACTGCCCATAATTACATTTATGCTACGGGTAACAATTTAGGGCCCTGGTGGTCTGACTATTCGCCTCCCGCCTAGTCAAACTGGGTTCGATCCCCGGCGGGACCACACCCAGATTTTCACATGCGGGAATTGTAGTAGATGATGCCGCTGGTCGGCTTTTTTTTATCTGGGATCTCCCGTTTCCCCCACCCTTGTATTCCAGGGCTGCTGCGTTATCACATCACTTCCTCATTTGTTCTCTGCATAACTGTGCAGCATCTAACCAAGACTTTTGACTGTTAAAAGTGTGCTGACATAATTTATTGTTTGTATAGTTTTCTTATTTCTTCACTGAGAAACTTAAAACATTTACAGGTGTTTTCAAAAGTGTGTTAGTAAAAGTTTTTTGTTTGTAAGGAGTTACTTATAATGGTATCATTAAAAAGATCTGTGTTCCTTATTTTTGTATGTATAATGTTTAGTTATTGTTTACATGTTACAAAATAAATATTTTTATTTATTTTGACTTAACTTCTTTTCTTCTTTACTCCCAATTATGCTGTATACAGTAGAATTTCATCCAAATCACACAAAGAGAGAGAGAGAGAGAGAGAGAGAGAGAGAGAGAGAGAGAGTGAGTGTGTGTGTGTGTGTGTATATATATATATATATATATATATATATATATATATATATGTATTCACATTGTCATGGTAGGTGCTCAGATACACATTTCCTTTTTCATAGACCTGGGTTTGGAATATAGCCATTGCGTTCACGGGCATTGCCATTTGATGGGAGGGGTCGGGGAATTAGGGGGGTGTCCCCCCCTCCCAGTAATTTGCGTTTCTTGGTCTTGTGTAGGACTTTGTTATAGTTAGGTGGTGGTAGTTCTGCAGTCATGTCAACACTTATCCATTCATAGGAAAACGCAACAAATAAAGGTATATTTTTAAACTATATTTTTGCAATGTTTCAGTTGCTACAAACTGTATTTAATACACTTTTCTTGTTTTTATGTGCCTTCCACAATATTATTATTTGACACGTTTTTAAGTATCTTGAAAATTTCTCTGTCAGGCTATGCAGACGTTTTATTAGTTTTCCATAATGTGTTATGTTTTGCAAAACGTGTTTCATCAGATCTTAGCCATGATTGTAAATTACAGTAAATGAATAGCTTTTGAATACATCATATTATTATTTTTGTCTATTATTGTGTATAATTTGCTTCTGAATGCATCATATTTGTGCAGTTTACCTTTGAAAATTTTAACAGAACATACTGATACTGAAGTCAGCAAGGCATTAGAATAAATCCAATTTTTGTTAGCAACCTGGAAAAAAAATAATTAAATTCACAGTTAACAATTTTTAAGGTATTGGTACCCGGTATGGTAATGGCCAATAACTAAGTACCATATCGGTTTTAGAAAACATAACTAAGGTCTTAGAGAGTTTGTAGATGTCAAGAGTGATTAATTATGCCTCAAAATGGTAAAATTGTTTCTGCAAGAAAATATGACAACCTAAAATGTGTCGGGGTATTGATGAACCCAACAGAGAAACCAGACAAAGCATCAAACAATAAAATTGTTTCCTGAAAACCGAAAAAAACACACACACGCTCACTGCAGTTGAAGAAGAGTTCTAGAGATAAGTAATTGGCTGCCATTTTTGTAAAGGATTCGTGGAGACAACCAGGAAGCACGTGTGGGAGCAGGGTACTGGCAAGGCTACACTGCCATCTGCAGAGAACAAAAAACCTTTATCCCTAACTTTCCTTTTCATGCAATGCCCATGACAGTTTCCGTGCCTTGGGGGTAGGATTCATAAACACAAAGGGGGAAGATACAATTACATAGTGTAGACCGACAGATGACCCACGTTACAATCTCAGTCAAGTCCCTTTGTCACCATCCCTGCTGTGTTGAAGCGTTGTAAGCCACCTTGTACAATGATAGGGTATCAATTGTACATGAAGGAGATAGTTACAAAGCTAACTCCGAAGTGGGTTGTGTTTGAGGGTTGAAACCTCAGTACCCAATTTATTTGAAGTGTAAATTTAAATGTATGTCATAGCAGCAAGCCCCAATCTCGATGGAAGTCGAACATAAGCCCCTCAGCGGGCACGGGTTGGGTTCACCACGTTGGAAGAATAGGGTCACTGATCAGCAGGCTTGTGAATCTTCTGTGTGGTCGGCAACTTGGGGATTGCAACCACTATGATAAATTTCACATTCAAAGCTCTGCAGTCAGCAGATCGGGCTTTAGTGACTGAGGTGGCCTTCAAATAGTGTGATGCCAGTGTCGCGGAGATCATGCCCTGAGAAACCTACTCTCGCTCCGGTACGATGGCTGTATAAAGTGTGGGTCTGGTTGGTTTGTGTACGGGAATGAAGTAGAGAGACACATGGAGCACCACTTAACAATGCGTTACCTGCAGACTGCGAGGCGGCAGGGCAGAACCTTCCTCTCTGGCTGGCTTGATGGGGTGGCCGACACTAGTTGCGGAGAAGTATTGCTTGAGTGGCTGGTAGATTCCTGAGGTATATGTGGAGGTATTGTGGTGTAAGAAACAGGTAATAAGGTGGGATGCACTCCCAGGATGGTGGTGTCGAAGTGATTACTAATAAATGTTATAATGAAGTGAGGTTAGATGTTCGGTTTAGCGGTGTAAATAAAGGATTTCCCTCTGCTATCTCTGGAGTGTCTAGCAAGATTAGCTTCCAACTGTTTCAGAATCTGCTTTAATTTAAATTTCTTAACTGCCTTTCTTTTTAAAGGACGTATGGCTGGATTAAAGAATCTTTAGGCTAAGCCGGTTAAATAACGGCCGTACCATGTGCAACCAGGAGTACTGGCTCTGACGTTATCTTAGCTTTGAAGCTCCACATCTGGCTGTTGCCAATGGTGTATGGAACTAACAGAACGCCGGATAAATACCGCGTAATCCATTGGCACCTAGGTGAGTTTTTCCACCGAGGGTCAAGTAGTAGATATTATATATATATATATATATATATATATATATATATAGTGGAATCAAGTGATTCTGATAGCATCCTGCTCTACCTGCTGGAAAATGGCCCGGTGTGATATATATATATATATATATATATATATATATATATATATATATATATATATATATATATATATATATATATATATATATATATATATATATATATATATATATTATACACACACACACACACACACACACACACACACGATGGAACTAAACTCTACCAATAAACTATTATTCCTAATAAAAAAAAATAGGTTGAAAATATAAGTTTATTCCAAAGTGGTGTAACCAACACCCTTAAAAGTGTAGTTGAAGCAGATGTATTTTGCTAGTAACACAGCCAGAAGGAACAATCAACGTCTTGAGTTTGTGGATACTGCACTTTAAAGATGAAGTACAAATCACAAAAGTATGGGCTCCAATAATAATGCTGAATGTACACACAACACATTCATCTGGCGCACTGCTGTCCATCAGTGGTATGGCCATTGTTCAGCTTCATAAATATTGCAACTGTCTACCCCAAAACTGTGTTTGTTTTTCATAATTTTGTATACAAACCATCATTACCATAAGATTGCCTGCCATTCTTGCATTGCAAGATATTCCTTACTAAAATTGAGAGGTTAAAGCTTAAACCGAGATATTTTAGTGGGTTGTGTGTTCTGATACAATGTATATAAAACATGGTACCAAAAAATAGTATAGCCCATGCTGTATGTCAGAAACATGTAAACAAATTTCTTAAAACAAAATCATCAAGTTCCCAAACTTGGGCAGTAATAACCTAGTTTATTTATTAAGCATAAAGAGCTGTTGGGTTATGGTGGTTGTGCATACTAAGGAACTGCACTCAAGCACGCAGGCCTTGACTCATGGTGATTTGCACACAACCTGGCCAGATGTCAGTTCCACAAGGTAGTAAACCAAGAGGTTTGAAGCCCACTATGATTGGGTTTTCCTGCAGTCTTCTAGTCTCAGTGTACAACCATACAACGTGGGATGCAAACTAACTACTACGTATATAGTTGGTCCAGAAACAAACAACCCGTTTGCATTTTCGTTCTGTGCAGCGGCTGCCTTCCCCATCATCTACAAGGCAGGAAGGGTGGGAAACAGTTTCTCGTCAGTTGAATCTGTCTTACATAAGCAAGAGTGCAACTCGGATATCTTATTTCATGATGCGTTTATCACACACATTTTCAAATATGTCAACTGTATCACTCTAAGCCAGCATATCCAACATGGCTGTTCGTATGCAGTATGTCCAAAAAATCTTTCCCTGATAAATATTATTTATAGAATAAATTGACGCAGAACATCTTTGCAACAATAGTATTTTACTGACTTTAGCTCATTAGTAAGCATCGCCATGCATCTGATTTCAACTGAGTTTTTATTGTTGATCGCCACTCGAGTGTACTGTTTGCAGAATGGATGTTCCAGCTGGTAAATATTATTACTAACCCGCCCACTGAGA
Source organism: Dryococelus australis (assembly GCA_029891345.1). Lineage (NCBI taxonomy): Eukaryota > Metazoa > Arthropoda > Insecta > Phasmatodea > Phasmatidae > Dryococelus > Dryococelus australis. The sequence goes on from CM056993.1 coordinate 23,149,440, forward strand.
TTATGCAACGAAGGCACAGAGTTCCACTGCATGCCGCTATATGGCTACACCAGTATGCTTCACAGCGTCCTTCATTCTCCAAGCCAGCTGATGTCACGGCTCCATGAAGCTATAATATTGCCACCCCCTCCCTCTCTCCGACCTCTGCAACCCCTTGCCCACAAACTCGCCAGCCAATGACAGCAGAGGAAGCCTCCAACAGAATATAAACAGTGGGTCACGGCCTGCAGATGCTTGTTGTTCATATGCTCTTCTACAAGCCACCGGATCAGTCTTCAGAAATCCACGCCACTTGTTGCCGGACACTTACCAGCCTGCTCAGCTACATTCTTAGCTCTACCTTCCTTCTTTCATTGCACTCTTAGTGCTGAAGGAAATACCTACTCCTTGGTCTCCATCACATTCGTCCCTAAGAAATCAAACCCACCACGTTGTCTCCAGACTTAGACACTGCGCCCCCTTCTGGTCAACAATTGCATAGGGATGTAGTACAAGTTTACGTTGTTTTCACAGCACTCGCCTACCCCACCATTGTTAGTTCAGGACCAGGTCACCTCTACCTGGACTGCATAGGTTAAAGCTTCCCTAAGCTCTTGCCAACGTCGAAGGTGGTGTGACACCACATGTGTATTTCCCGTAAGATGGAATAAACACTGATTTATCTGACTCAAGGGTACCCCTTTCCTGTAGACTTTGCACCTATCCCAGTTGACCTCACACTGCTGAGTGAAACGCAGGTCACTCGGGAAACTAACTCACTTGAGCCAGAACACTGTCCAAATCCCAGCACACACACTAAGCAACAACCAACCTTTCTGCAAACTCCAGTAGGCAGAACGAGCCCATACACAGGTACTCTGCTTTTCGAGTTCAGCTTATTGACTCGGTGCTTGCCCTCTCCAACGCGTTTAAGCGCCAGAGGGGTCGTTCCCGGAATTGGGAAGACTTGAGCTCAAAATCTACATCAACATGCAGGGACTGTTGATGGTGAGGCCTGACACCACGTTTAGGCGCCAAGCACGGTGATACAGTTCCGTTCACTTGGCAGACACACTACATGGCAAGCCATGTAGTAGAGTAACACATTCCCTGCAGTTCATCTCACGGACCTGAGGGGTGCTCAGATCACCCAATGCATTACTCCCATCATAGTGCCATTCGTGAGAAGGTAAAGCAAGTGCTAATTGCCTCCAGGCATTTACAAGAGCTTACCCCTATCCTTGTTGCCTACATCAACTAGCTCACGCCCTGCGCCATCTACTGGTACCTGTGACTCCTGAGGCCCCGACGCATCTGAACGATGAGGTTAACCTTTGGATCGCTGAATGCCTCAGTCAGTCAAATTAGCCACCAACAATTCTGACCGCTTACTTTTGACTTGAATCCATTGCTCTACCCCATCGGCATGATCAAACGTCAGAAGTCAGTATACTAATTTGCCTGAAGCCCATGTAAGCTCAATAGAAGACCACAAGGTCAAACCAAGCACAGAGAGCATCTAGCCTGAAGTGAAAAATCACTTTGCCCGAACCTGACTACCAGGCCAGTCCTCTACACGGGATGTGCACCCATGCCACGTAGGGACATTAAACGTGTAACCCTGCCAGAAGGGATGTGCCTGACTTAGCACCTTGCAAAACCAAACTCTCCTTGACATAGTGATCATCCAGTCAGCCAAGGTGTCATGCATAAATATATGTAAATGTGAAACCGGTACCAAAATGTTGACAAACTAACCAAGGTTTTTTTGTTGTACAGGACATCAGTAAGTCTCTTCTGTCCATACATTCACCAACATCACAGGAGGGATCGATGCAATGTCTGTAGACATCCATTGTTGCAGAGTTGCAAGATCTGATACAGGAGTTTTGTAGACATTGTCCTTGACATAATCAGATAGTAAAAAATGTAATGGGGTTATGCCCAGGAAATGTATTGAGATAGGCACGAACCTGCAAACCCCAATGAGACATTACACTGTCTTGTTGAAAAATGATATCTGGGTGATACTGAAGCATTTGAACAACTGCAAACAATTGCAACATGTCCAGAAACACTGGAGATGTTATACCTTCAGCGATAAATATTGGTCCAATAATTTTGACATGCAAAAGCACACACCAAACATTCACCTTTGGGCTGCCTCTGATACACTCTTGACACCTCACCAACCCCAAATACACACGTTTTGCCAGTTCACTACACAACTGACAAAAAAATATTTTCCTCAGAAAAAGCAATATCTTTGAAATATCCATTATCGCACTCAATATGTAATAAAATTTCGACTGCAAAGTCATACTGACACATGGCATCATTGGGCAACAAATCCTGAGCAATTTAACAATTTGCACGTTGTATGCACAAAACAATTAACATTTGGTAAGATATCACGAAGAGAATATTTTGGCACCAGTAATTCACACGAGGCCCTATGCACTGATATCTTGGGACGTCATACAAAAGACCGTCTCACTGCTTCCACCCTTTCAAATGAGGTTGATGGTCGACCAGTTCTCGGTAAGTCAGCAACAGATCCTGTGTTCTTGAACTTGTCATACCACGACTTATGCTCTCGACATCAGGCGGCATCTTTCTATACGTTGTCTCGCGACCGGAACTTGTGGTATGCGAGCACACCCACCCACCATGTGAAACAGTTTAACAATTCCAATATCCATACATATTCAACACAAAATAAAGACAAATTCCATCTTTCCTTCTTGCTTTTTTTTTTTTTTTTTTTTTTTTTTTTTTTTTTTTTTGCAAAAAGTCCTCCTCCTTTTAGTTATACAAATGTACAAGTTACCATCAACTTCAAAACAGTAAGTGCCGACATGGTGCTCTAAACCCAATGAACTCACTAAAATCGCAAAACCTTGATGCAAAAAAAAAGCACGATTATCACAGCTTATAAACATTTTGCCAAACCCAGTAATGAAAAAACAAAAATATGAACATATGCTGTAAAACTTGTGAATTTTTCTCAGCACAGCACCACATGTGAAGTTGTGTACTTCAATTAATTTATTGTACCGTTTTCTTATCTTTAGAGGTCAAAAAAGATACAACTGGTTTTCCTGTTTATTTTACCTGTCAAAATTTATGTAACCATTGATTCTGAAACTCCCATTTCAGCATTTGTTGCTTTAACAACATTCCATGTCAATCTATACAATTTTCTTTGTTCACAGACAGAGATGCATTGCAACATTATATACAATCTCCCATGCTTGCCCCTGTAGCAAGGGTGTAGAAAAGGGAAAGCATATTTATCCATTAGGCATCCATCTATAAAAGAGGTTTTGGCACACCTCTGTTTCCACACCCACGCCCAGTAACATAGTCAGGTCTTCTGTGAACTTTTATAATGATAATAAATATGTACAAACATTTAAACCACTAAATAATAGATTCATTGTGATTCCTTTCAGTAATAGCTCCAGTAAAATATTTTACCTAATCATAAAAACTATGACACCAAATTTTGCCAAATTTAAAAATTGTGATCACTAACCAAACAAATTTAACTTCATAATAAAAAATAAATGTAATGTCTACTGTGGCTTTTTTGCTTGTAACAAAAACAGAACTAGTGATCTTATGCATACACACAAAGTGCTGACATATCCCGACCTTGAGACCTTTCAAAATGGAGGGATGGGAGGTCCGACTGTTTTGGGGCACAAATCCACTCTGCCTTGGGGGAGAAGATGGATGGACTACAGAAAAACAACTTAACTTGACAGCCTTACATCAGCACTAAGAGTTTTACACAATACAGACATTTCCGCGTTGAGATAAAATTCTATTCTCAATTGTAATTTTTTTTGTCTTCGGGAGGACCCGGCCTTTCTGGGCCACCACCCCTTGCTTCACCACTGCCCACACCCATTAAGCGCAGGAAAGAGGCCTTGGTGGCTAAGTTTTTATTTCAAACTTACATTTCTTTTGTTAGGGCACTAAAGAATTTTGATTATTTTGAAGTATCATTAAGTTACGATTGAAGTAGTTTTGAAAATGTTGTCTTAAAAAAATTACGCTAGTTAATCAGTTTACTCCATTTATTTTTGAAGTGAACCTAGAAATTTAACCAAATATTACATCTTTCTTACCAAATCAGATTAAAGGGACGTTATTGTCAATTTAGAATAATAAACCAGTGCATCATATTATGGTCATGCAGCTACCACCCATTCTTATGATTGTGTTGATAAGCAGGGAAATATTTTTAGCTTCCCCACAGTAGTACACTCATAGCCTACAATGTTTCGTACTGCAGGTCTCATCCTGAATGCACACATTAAAATATGTTCAATAATGAAGTTCTACTATAAGTTAAACACAACTGCTATCTTACGAAATGGTCCAAAAGTTACGGTAAATAGAAATTTCAGTATAAATATGATTCGCAGGTCTGTAGGGTTTGTTGTAATTCCAGTAGGGGTCCTTATAAACCCAGTGGGGGTTTTGAAAAGCATGTCCCGCATGACTTTTATGAAAAATCCTGACATAGATGTCATGGAGGTAAGTCGTACCGCATAACTTGAACTGCCAAACAACCATGCCGGACTGAGATCCTGTAGGGCCACATGCTACTGCGTGACATATACCCTCCTCCATTATGTCCCTTGTTTAATATAAGCGTGTAAATTTTTATTACAGACCTGCCAACATGTAAAGTTTGAAATCAAGAAGATTGAAGAATGTTTAAAATAGTGTGTAATTAGGTCCTGAATTTAAAATAAATTTTTTCTTTTTCATCAGCTGTTATAGATATTCTTATGAAAATGCAAAATTATTGATGTGCATTCTGATGATAAATCAACGCAATAATTATTTCAAGATGCAAGAATAGGTACATACTTCTGAGCTTCATGAATCAAATGAACACAATAATATTACATGTAGCCTAACACGTATATTTTTTTTTACAAAAAATTCAGCTACTTAACACAAGTATTCCAACACTGACCACACATTACGTCAGTTACAAAAACACACACATAAACACAAAAATTCTGGCAATTCTTTAAAAAAATTTTCAAACAAAAAAATGTTCATACAATACATGTACTATGGCGAACGCAAGCACGCGAGCAAGATTAGATGGCGCAGATGCCGCTGGATAAGAGTTGCAGCGGAGCACATGGTGCAGGTGCAATTTCAGTATTTCTTCGCAGAAACTGCAAATCCCGGTCAAACAAAATGTTATTTCCGTACAGAAAATTATTCTTTTGCATACTGAATTTGCTTTGGACTTGTAACATGCCGGATGGCAAGAAAATCAGACGTTGAAATGACCACGTGGTCAAACGTATGAAGCATCACTTACATAAAAATTACACCAAACCCTGAATAAAATTGTGGCGCACATGATATTACACGAATAAACTCTCAAAGTCGGCTCTGAACCATGCGGTCGCAAGTGATGTGGCCGTAAAACAATTACACACGAAAAATACCCTCAAATACATACATGGAATTAAAACCCTTAAATTTGCACGCAGCAATACAGAAATTACAATGAAACGCCTTTAACATAGGCACATGGCACCTGATTCAAGTTGCGCGGGCCGTGTGGCCTCTCAGACATCATTTCTCCCTTCTTGTTTACATTTCAAAAAGCTGCAAGGGCACACATTATTAAGTTAAGCGAAAGCATAATGCTGGGGAAAATATCTGGCAAAATGTACGCAAGCAAAGGTTAACCAGTATACTAAGAATTAACTATGGTAATCTACATCAGTGCAAAAAGTTGAAGTGCATACGTGTGTGTGTCTACGACTGCACCGAGGCTAGCGTCTCACGGACCTAACATGGCTGCATATGGGGTTCACATAAGCGGAAGTGCTATGCACTCTGAGTAAGACTTTTTATACTTGAAAATAAATGGCACAAAAGGAATTTAAATATTGCTATTAGATTTTTCTTATTAATTTTCTGTATTATTTGAATGTCTTTTTACGACGGCATTCACACTGGAATAGTAATGTTCTTAATCTTCGCGCAGCGCACGTTTTGAATTCATAACCAAATATTGTGCAATCATTTTAAACATACATTTTCAAACACTTAAAATATTTTGACCCTGGAAGAAAAACAAAAGCACATTTTACACTGCAAATTAATATTCCCTTATGGGAAAGTTCAAACTGGAGCCTCTTTGCGCTTGTGCATGCCCATGTGTCGCGTGAGTGGTGAGCGCCGTCATGGGCTTAACGCTGCTGGCTGTTAGCCGGCATCAACTTTCACTTCCCAGATGTCACAAATTTAATTTTACTATATATTTTTTCCACGGTTAGCTTCGTAACTTTTCAACAGTGAGAAAAACAGTCCCTAATTCAAGTAACACCACCCCATATAAACTAGACATAGAGATTGTCAATAGGGCAGAAGATAGTAATATAAAACTAATATGCAAAAAATAATGACATAATTAATAACAGTTCTTTAAGCTACCAACAACAGGAAATAGAGTGAAGTGAAATTGTTAGAAGATTTTAATGACTATCAACAAGAATGAATTAGTATGTTCTCTTTTCTCATATCTTCATATGAATAAAGTGGCATATTTTCACAATCCAAACCACAATCAAAAACAACTTTTTTTACAAAAAAAATTTATTAAGAGACGACATGACTTTTTGAAGATTAGATTAAAATTATAAAATCAATTTTTGATTAATCTCTAGTTAGATATACTGCCATATAGAACTTCGAATGGAATACCGCCTAGGGATGACGATGATTCTCCTTTGTTGTCCGTTGATCGCTCAAGCTATCTGCTCGAACACTGGTCCCTGAACTTCCCCAGTGGCTTGAAGTGAAGGCGGGCCGTTACACTCCAGATGCAGCGATGAATCCCTAGCAGTGGCATGCGATCGTCCCTCGGGTCATCATCAGTTCCTGGATTGAAGTTATTTCTTCGCAGTCCTTCATTTAATCATATACTGTCCAATTCTAATGTCGGCTAATGATATTTTAACTATCAACTCGATAAATTAGGGCTGGAGACAGCAGAACAAAAAAAAAAAAAAAAAAACACAATTATTTTTATTAAAAAATTTTATATCAGTTTGGCTGATTACTCAACAATTTTTTTGCCCATCTGAAGATGAATACTAATATTCGTAACAAAACAAAAGCAGAACAAACAAAATTTGTCATAAGAAGTGTCGCCTCTTTACATTTGCAATATATTTTTAAGTTCATAGAGGTGAAAGCAAATGTTCTTGCATCAACAACAAATAACATGGGGAGCATAACAGTTTCGCTAGCATATAGAGACCATCCTGATTATCATCTTTACACACCCGCTATAATAACTTTGAAAACACGAAGAAATTCAATAAATTATTAGTGTATCCTACCTAAAATTAACAAAACAAGTATACAAAAATATTTACATATTGCCAGATGGTACAGTACAATGAAAACCACGAAACTACTCTTCCTGGCTCTGCAAGTATTTTGAAGTTGCCTTCTTAGCCCTCTTCAAAAAATCTTCATCATAACACTTATCATGGCAAACAGGTAAAGAACTGCTCTAATATTTTTCACTTTTTTGTTCATCGGTTATCTAAATTCTGTTTTATTTTTCTTGACAACACTGCATCTTCTCTCGCACTCTACATTGCTGTGTGGTACCAAAAGCATTGTTAATACTACTTTTGTTATTGCAAATGGGTGCTTCAATATACCGGTAAACCTTTGTGCAAGTGTTTGCAGCTATATTAAATTTATTGTATTACCACTGCTAACAGGTGCCTATAACACAGGAAGCGGTAATTTCACAAAAAAATTATATGATTATTTTCGCTAGACAAGCAAGCCAGTGAAACATCAAGGCAAACAGTTTACAAATACACGCTGGAGAAACGTGCTGCCGTGACCATACCTAACCTAGAAATAAACTAAGTAAGATGTGACAAATTTAGGTACTTATCAAAATAGTTTTTACTTTGTTTTGTATCGCCTGAATGAAAGCTCACTCCCATACTTTACCAAAGCAAAATTTAAAAATCACAATATCAATACCCATCAACTTAATATTTTTAATACGTTGTCTTTCCCAGACCACAAAATAAAGATGTGCAGTTGATGTAACACACCGGGAAATGTAGATTATGGTATTGCGTTAAAAAATATTTTCAACATGTAACTCTTCATGACCACAACTAGAATACGCTTCACATCAATAGACTTTTCATGCCACATAATTAAAAAAAGAAAGAAAAAAAAACCACAAATACTGCAGCATGAACTTCAAATATTTTTCACTATTTACCACAAATTATTCGCGTGAAGGGACAGTATTAATGACTTTCAAACACTGAAACATAATTGTAGTCTATAAACACAAACAACATTGGCATTTGTCTACCCGCAACGCTCTGTAGAGGCAGCGTGTTTCGCGTTCAGTTGTCATATGACTGGATGCATGTTGGGTAAGTTATTGATCAATGTGCTGTACCTAAACCAGCTCAATGCTACCATTTTTCTTTTCTTGCTGGATCAACTTTGTACATTTTTTGTTAAAGAGTTGCTGACACCAGTGCCATTGTAATAATAAACCATAGGAACATAAAAACTACCTTAAAATTTTATTTAGTTAAAAACAAGACAAAATAAGACTACGTAAGAGTGGAAACAACTGTGTGCGCAATATATTGCATGCAGCGTGGGCGCATGAAATAATCTCTCGCGTGTGTATGTTCCAGACGCGAAGAAATTCCTGGCATTTTCAAGGTTTTCCCAGCACTCGAGAAAATTCATGGCTTTTCCTCATATTTCCCGGTAGCCATCTTGAATTATCGTGAAAATGTGACATTTTCACAGAGGCCAAGAGCCCAGCCACCATTTCATGAATTTTGGAATCTGGTCGAGAGAAAAATGTTAAGATATGGAGGGTTCCAGTAAAATCCTGGGTGAACTTTTTCGTAAAATTACGGGAAAATAATAAGGGTTGGCAGGTCTGTTATTACACTATACAACCATTAATTATAAAAAGCAGAAACTCAACAGTTTCATAATGTCCTTGATGTAGAGATAAAAGCAAAAGCTATTTACTTTGGTGCATGTTGCAGTTCTGTTCAGAGAATGTATCGTCAAATTTTATATGATCCATGAAAAAACAGTACAACCGTCAGAGAAAGTATATGTGGTGTGCAAAGGAGGAAACGACCTATGTCAGTGGCACAGTCACTTTCAGGCATTATCGCAAAAGCAATGGCTAGTTTTTCGACATCTACCACAACATAAGTCCTAGTCTTTATGATGCTCTAGAGCACGGAAGTGTCTGTCATTGCACTTGTTCAGCAATGCCGACAGAAGAAGAATACTTTCTGAAAAATGTTACTCCTGAAGTGTGAAAGTAATGCACAATCAAAAGTTCAATTTTTATCTGGCATTGTGTCCTTTTCAAGAGTGAATGCAAATCTGAAATTTTTTGGAACTGGTATCATATTGATCACAGAATAAACACAGCATAAAATTCACATGTCTGTGTAAGAATGAAGCAACTCTTTCGTAGCTGAACATTTTTCATGAATGTATAAAAATGAGAAATAACACCAATTTTAAGGAGCGATAGATTTTAATTTTGTAAGTACAGCACAAAAATATTTTACAAACTTATGCCCAGTTCACATTTTGTACAATGTTATTTTATTAATTTGTAGCATTTAGTAGTACACATCATGGTTTCTCCCAAAACATATTTGCACTAGATGGCAGAGTACACTAGAAAATAAATATGTAATTTCATTAACATATTTTACCTGCTCCAAATGCAGTAAACAGCTTCAAAATGAATGTGTTAAATAATTATCTAGCTTTCATTACCTTACTTTTTTCTGAGGCGATAATTTCCAACATTACAAATTGCATTCTAATGTGTATTATGGACTTGTTTAGTGAACCATCATATTTTAAAACATAGGTATAGTTAAAATTAATATATACACACACACACACGCGCACACACTTGAGCGCGAAAAGTTTTCAGTTTCAATTAATTATTTCTGTCTACTGCCTTGAATACTTTGTTCGGCTCAAATATTATGTTATGTGCATACTAGATCATGTCCTTAATATTTACTTGCTCTAAACTGTAGTGTGTGTTGGAGAGCAAGGATGGAATTTTTTTTCCTGTTCAAAGCTGGCATTACGTAAGTTATAAATGTTACTTACATCTACAACAGCATATATTCATTGTCATCTAGGAAATAAAAAAAAATAGAACAGTTACTTACATGCAAGGCATTATACTTGTAGTGCAGTGAATTGGCAATACAGAATCAACATCACCGGGTGCATAAAATACAAAAAGCAGTAGATTTTAACACACTAGTGAGTGATCCACTGCTATGTACAAAATAAGTTATGCGATTCATTTTTCATCATTGCAAACAAAAAGTTCCCAAATTACTGCCACTTTAGTTTTGGCACTGAAAAGTTGCACATTTTGAAATATGTGCATTATTTGCACAACATAATTGTCTAATGTGTTTGGCCATTTGATTCTTACCGTAGCCATTTTTTTTAGTTTTTGTACTTTTGATACTCTGATATTAAATATTATATTTGTCGGGGCGGTCCAGGACTGGAGTAAAAATATTACCCAGTTTTAAACACAGCTTAAATTTGATGAGCCACCTGCCACCTACAGTCAATTTCAACATCCACTTTCACATATTAAAAAAGAAAAGAATTCACTATATGCAGGTGTCAATGCTTTATTTACAAGATTTGTACCGGGCAAATTTTACTTGGTTAGTACCAAATCCTATGCATTAAAGGAATCAGAGTGAAAATATAATGTTTCGTTATATTATCTAGTTTTATTTGCAAGACAATAATAAAACACGCCAGACTAGATTATTTATTACTCTGAGAGTTACAACAGCTTGCCACCACACAACTAAGAGTTTTTTTTGCAGGCTGAATTTATAAATTATATACAATACTATACATACAGTTATTAATACCTGTAGAACATTTTCTTACATTAATGAAACTAAGATTTCTTACAGGTTATTCAGCCACAACCTTCAAATAGCAAAAAATAGTTCCAGAATACTACGAAGCACTTATTCCTTCAGCATTTACAACATTAACACAATGTTATTCTAACCTCTGTGTCTTAAACTGTAGCAAGACTGGGAGAAACATTCAATACATGCAGGTATAGGCTGTTCACGATAAAAATGAGCACTTTGAAAGCCCTGCTTAAAGATTTACTTGTATGCGGGTTGTGTATTCTTGCGCCTTATGTAAAATTAACATTGCCATGGGCCTCATCACTTTATTAATGCTTTGCATTAAAAAATCAGAAACCCTAATTAATTTAAATGATCACAAATAGTTACCTAACACTTTTTATTTGACGTTAAGATAAGGAACTACTTTCCATCTATTGTTAACAACTGTACCGGGCGCATGTCACTAAATGCACCCGTTGTATATGCAGGCATGGGCAATGCCTTTTTTTCTAAAGTTGATTTCAAAAGTGCTCACTTTACCGTGAACAGCCTTTATGCATCTTGTTTGATGCCTCTCTTTGTGCTCACGCGAACCCAGCAACCATCACTCAAACAATTTCATACCATTGCCAAAATGGAGCCTGTTTTCTTGCAAGTAGTTTTTTCTGTACTTTACTGCCCCACATAAATTTTTAGCCTTTGGAATGCTGTTTTCTTTGCTTAAGGGGCATGCCTGATGTTCGAACTGCATTCCACGGTTTGAAATCTAGGTTTTTTTTTTTTTACGAAACTATTAAATGTTCGTCCAATGTGCTGAACTTTGAAAAAACACACCCTTCAGACTATGCCTGTCGATTACCTTTAGAGACACCATGCACATTATAAACACCTGCTCCAAATACATGCGTTATATACACACCCTTAGTTACATGCAGCGTGACGAGAACACTGCATGCCTGTTCAGAGCACTGCATGTAGCTGCAAATGGCGCAAATTTTAGAGTGTGCAAGTGTAACCCTTACAAAACTTGCGCTTCTCGGCCTCAAGTACAGATAAAAAGCTCCAAGCAGGTGGGCCCCTTAACAATTACAACATGAACACACTGCAGTTTACAAATGTACATATTAAGCCTGAAATTAGAAGAGGTAAACCATCTCTCTGCTGCCTTGTTTACAGTGGGTCACCATCACCCAAGAGTCAAGATTCATGTAAAACAAGTCTACTTGACCTTGAATAACCTCTTTGCAGAGTATCCCGTAACATTAACACCCAGCTCGACACTACACACTGATGAAGAAAGTGAAACGGTTAACTCTGGTCACATAGCATCTCAATGCTCATCCTTCAAGTAATATGGTATCAGGTTGGCTAGCAATATAATAAGAAAATGAATATTGGATTCTAGTATTTCTACCACATTTTCTCTTGTAAAATGTACTATGCATTATTTTTATTAATTCCACTTTTATAGGAAGTTTAGAAGCTTGGGGGTAATTTTCTTGTGTGCAATAATAACTGCTCATTTTTCTTGTAAATGTGTCATTTTTCAGGACTTAACATAAAAATGTGTTTAATTTTTGCTGTGTACATCGGTTAGGAGATTTGTTATATTGATACTACTAGCCATTCTAAGTATTTTCGCAGCTAATTCACCGTGGAAAGACACTTTCCAACGAGACCGTCCTACTAGGGTTGGCTACTGAGTATGTATTGAAAAAATGTATCGATACACTCAATTAATTGTCCGAGTGAATTGTGTCATCAAGTCGCTGGAGTTTCTGCACACGACTCACTATACAGTAGAACAGAATATGAGGGGAAGAACAGCGTGCATTTAGCAGAGGGGCAAAGGGTAATTCTGGCAGGTGACCTTGTTTACACCCCTTACAATGATGGTGTTAACTTCCTTACGCCTTCCCTCCTGTGGTAAAGCGGGCGGAGGTGGAAAGAACTTGTGAAGGGGCAATCGCTGCGTCAGTACTGTTTTAACACGATTCCTGAGCCATGTCATGTATCACAAAGTGATTCGAGAATTGTGTTTCGTTATGTGACTCATGCTGAGCCTGCAAATCATTTTAGTGAATCAGTACAATGACACGTCTTACTTGAATGGTATCATAACATTATTTGTGAAGTACATATTTATTTCACTAATATTAATTCAGCTTTTTGTGTTGCACATTTTATAGTTAAATATAATTTAGTATACACATATGTTGCATGTGGTAGTTATGTTTGGTTGTAACAGCTCGCGAAATTTCTCATTCATCGATAAAAATGCCTGTACACTATATATGTAGTGATAAAGTGAGTCTTGATTACTAGCATACGTAAAATACGTGGAAGCAAGCAGAATGATTATAACTATCGACTGTTAACAATCATGGCCATGCTCATGCGCATGTTAGGAGAAAGAAACCTTATTCACTCAGTATTTGAGATTGTGGGAACTATAAAAACACTTATTCAACTAACATACTATGTTATTTTGAACTATAGAAAAAACTTATTCACCTACTATTACAGTAAGTTCTGGTACGTAGGCAGGACTTTATATCTCGTCAAACGCGAGTTTAGGTTATCCTATTGTGCTGGACTGTCATGTTGATACATGTATTCACCGAAAAGCTCAACTCAAAAATGTATTAAATCTCTTTTTTTTTTGTTCTCAAAACTAAACTGTCTCCAGAAGCAGAGTTGCTTGTTCGGGTACCATTCCACTCTCACATGAAGCCAATTTGACAGCAAGCAGTCACTAAATACGTGCACAAAATACCACCCCTCAACATTCCTGGAATTGAGTTTCCTACAGCTAATGTAACTTTGATGGCGTAAAGAAAAACTTTGGATCTTTTGGCTTGTTCAGACCCAAATTTTTAACACATGAGAAGTGTTTGTTTCGGCAACTTCAAAGTAAAACTGTTCAGAATATAATTTTTATTATTATTATTTGTATTCTACCTCAGTGAGATGCCCACCATGCAAGCATAATTACCCAGCCTGTAGTCATGACTTTAATATACATTGACCATTATTCTCAAATACACATCCAATTTTTTTTAATACAATACTGTAGCAAAATTTGCAGTGTCATGAGGTGCTGCATAGGTACTTCATAAAATTTTATTGGATACTCATGAATTATAAATTGAGGATTCATATACTGAGGGCTTTTGTGTGGACTACATGGTGAATTTTATACAGGGTTGTGGAAACTTAACCAAATCTTGACCTGCATCACTACAAATTAAACTTGCTAACGTCTTCATCTTGCATTAAAACCCTCAATTATTTTGTAATCCTCTGTTGCATATGAACTGGATACCCACAATCCAAAAATTGGTACATACAGTAACACAGGTTACTGTAAGAAATCGAAGTACGTAACGTTTTGTGAAGACTAGCAAGTCTATCACATAGATTACTAGCTTTTAACTAACTGCGCCACTGCTTATGTTTTCCGAGATCAGAATTTCTATCCCCTTTCCCTGCTATTTCCTAGATGTTCACATCACGCCTCACTAGAGCTTGCTACCTCGAACTGCTAATCGTAACCAACATTCTGTATGGCTCCCGGATGTACTAAGCTGGACTTGGAAGGACTAATAAAGAAGGACCTAACCGAACTCAAATGCATCAAGGCACACTAGAGCTTGCTACCTCGAACTGCTAATCGTAACAAACATTCTGTATGGCTACCGGATGTACTGAGGTGGACTTGGAAGGACTAATAAAGAAGGACCTAACTGAACTCAAATGCATCAAGGCACACTAGAGCCTACCTCGAACTGCTAATCGTAACAAACATTCTGTATGGCTACCGGATGTACTAAGCTGGACTTGGAAGGACTAATAAAGAAGGACCTAACTGAACTCAAATGCATCAAGGCACACTAGAAGCCATGTCTGTCAAGTGCACAAGCAGCTCAGAATATGCAGAACTCCTCACAGTAATGAGGAGAATGGTAATCTTACACCACACAGACATTAAATACTAAGGTTAAGGTATTTATTTGCTTACTGAACAACTTTTCTGGTTGAGAAAAAAGTCTTGCAACCCACAAGTGTTATACGTACCTGAAAAATTTAACATACTGCATATTCAAAAAATATTACCATACCAGAAATTTATTAAGTCCAGTAGCACATAATATGTCAGTATCTTTTGGCTAGACAAATCATTTATTGTATTTTAATCTTCTCAAAAATGCTGGGAAGACAATGCTTGTATCACTTTAAATTTTCTTCTTCGACAAATATATACTATTATATAAAGAGGTAAATCTCTCGAAGTACTAATCCAATTCTTATAATTTTTTCACTGCTAGAAAGCTGTATTCCTCTTGATGGACACTATGTTTAATTTAAAAAAAAAAAAAGGAAAATAAAATTCCCTTGGGAAATTTTAGAATTTGTGAAAATGAGCTATTTTGCTGCTTTCTAAGCATGCTATACCAAAACTGCAATCATTGTTAGCAAGCTACATTACTCCATATAGCTATAGAGATATCAAGTGGGGCCACAGAGGCCCAGAGGGTAGAGTGATCCCAAGTGGGGCCGCAATCTCTTAGTGGATAGATACACACCAAATGGGGCAGCAGTGGCCCAATGGCTCGAGCGATTCCAAGTGGGGCCACAGTGTAGTTAACAGGGTGGCCACTCCAAGCTCAGAAGATTCCTCACTTTTCCGGATTCTTAAGACTAATTAAATTTTTCGCAGGCAAAATGAAATGAAATTATTTTCCGGAAAAAAATACAGTATTCAAAGTGACCGAACATAAACGCATACATACAAAAATTCCATTATAGCAAGGATAAGAAAAAAATCACAACAAAATGAAAGGAAAGTTTTTGAATAATTTAAACATACAGCAACTTTCCACTTTTTACATACCTATCCAAATTGCTCACATAGTGGTATAGGCTGTTCACTGTAAAATTAGTACTTTTGAAATTGCTGCTTAAGATCTACTAGTATACACATTGTGTGCTCTTCCACCTTATGTAAAATTAGCATTGCCATAAACCTCATCAATACTTTATGCATGCATCAATCAAGTGAAACTGCGAAATTATTCGAAAAGTAGACATTGTAGAAATCTGCTCATTTTTACACGTTGATGCATAAAAAAAAAAAAAACCAGAAAACAAAAGAAATAATTTCAGTTATCACAAATGGTTACCTAGCACTTTTTATTCCATGTTAATGGAACTACTTTCGCCTCCATCATTACCAACTTTACTGGACATGTCACTCATTGTGCCCGTTAAAATGCATGCAAATAGGGGCAGCGACATTTTCCTAAGGTTGAATTCAAAAGTGCTCGCTTTATTGTGAACAGCCTTTAATAGGAAATGTTATTCTGAATCTTGCATAGAGTTCAGCGTATTACAAATATATTTACTATACAACGTTAAGTCACAACTTTTGTCTTGCCAGCTCTAAAACATAGTGAAAAAGTTATTTACAACAAAACTGAACAATACATCAAACATTGGTTATTTTTTACATTTTCAATCTTTGCACTGATACCAACAACTTCCTTTATTTCTTCAAGCATTTCTAGTTCTTTTTTATACCCAACATTTCTAGTTCTTTCAACTCATAGCTTAATGTTAGCAAATTTTATATTTGTTTAATAAATATTTCCAGCTCATTTGTAAAATTATATAAAAGATTAAAGGGTAACAAAGTACGGTGAAAAATTAAAAAATGATTTACCTGCTTTGACTGTATACATGCATAACTAATATTTTTACAAGGGAAATTTGCAGGAGAGCGGTACTTTCAAGGTATGCAGATGGTGCTTAATGATGGCCTAATGGGTCAATTTTGAGTTGATGTCGCATCATGTGCAAATGTTATATAGAATGCTGTGAAAATTAAGTTATTTTTTTACTAAAACTAGGGAATTTAATGCTTTATTACAGTTTTACTTCACTGTTTCCTTAATATTAATATTCTCTAAACATGCAAAATCAATTCAAAAATTCATTTTTTTTCAAACTTCAATTTTCTTCCCTGGAAAATTGAAATCAAAATTTACCTAAAATAATTACAAACTTAAGTTGCTGACCAGGGCAAACAATTATACTGCCATTTAACAGCGCTGTATTGGCAAATAAAAAACACTTCTGCTGCATATCAGGAAGGCTGTCCTTTCATCAAACAACAATGGCCTACACAAGAAAGACAGTACCTCAAAGAGCATGTATCGTACTCAAGAAGGCAACTAGAACAAAACCCCTACGACCCACTTGCAAACTCTGGGCTAATACTGAATACATCAATTTACCCATTTTACGCAAAAGTTCAGTCCGGAATGAAATCTGACAGAATGAACATTTGAAACATTGGCACTGAAAAGGTAAATATTTCCAGTGGGGAAAAAATTTGAGAACATTATGAATTTTAAAAACTTTGTTGTTTGGTGGCAAAAACAATCACTTAAAGAGATAGCAATGAGCACGTTGAGCAAGCAAAGCGCTGTTGTAGCGCAGCAATGCCAACCATGTCAAGAAATAAATCTGTAGATTTTGGTAACGAATATATCCTCCTCAATATACACACACATACACACAGGATGCTTGGAAATTCCCCTTACAAACTCCTAGGACTTGTAGAGGAGACTGAGTAGACAGGAACCCACGTCCGGAAACATACCGTTTCCTTGCTAGAACAACTATTTCAAATCAGGTGTATCACTCGCCCACTTCCACTGAGGGAAAGAGCAATGTCTCGGATGTGTCTGTGTTGGTATGCAACCGGGTAGACAGTAGGTACATTACTTCAGACAACCACCTGATGGCACGCGACGTCAACCCTGCCTCGAGCCCCATTCAAGCACCTTTGTGTCTCCGAATAACACGGTTGAGTACATGTTTGCGGAACATGAACCTTGTGTATGGCACAGCTGAAGGTAATGGAAGAGCAGCTCAGGAGTGTTGTCCACAACTTGCGACGCTATCGCATGCCCTTTTCACCGCAGTTACGCAATGGCTCCGAGAACAAGGTACCTTCTCCGCCGACGGGAACGACTGTGGTGCTCCAAAGAGATGCATCACTCCCGAACTGGAAGAGGTTGCACTGCATTTTGTTGAGCAGAGCCCGTCTGAAGTAATGTGCTGCCTACCCGGTTGCATACCAACACAGGCGCATCTGAGACATTGCTCTTTCCCTCAGCGGAAGTGCACGCGTGATACACCTGATTTGAAATGGTTGTATCACAGAAACAGTACGTTTCCGGACGTGGGTCCCGATTCAAAAGATAGTCACCTCAGTCCCCTCTACAAGTCCTAGGAGTTTGTAAGGGGAATTTCCGAGCATTCTGAATATTAATACACACACAAACCCACAGAAGTAAATAGAAACTGAATATATAATTTATAAACACAAAGTTTACGTAAACTTACAAAATCATTAGTCACTTAATGCTTTGAAAGGCTTTAGAAGTTCAGAATGTAGTCCCCCTTCTTTTTTTATAATTCTTCTTCATATTTTCTTTTGCGCTGACCTCTGCACATGTGCACTTTTTTCATTAGTCAATGACCGTTTGGCTCTTTGCCATTTTTTTCTCTTAATTTTAACACACTGAAAAGTGTTTTATGGTTTTTATTACCTCCACTACTGTCACAATCACATTCTATATTACTTTATTACGAAATCAAGAAACTTAACAAATCCAAATATGGCTGAAATAAGACTACAAGGTGGTCGCTTGCATTAGCCTTCTCGTATTATGCCTAGCTTTGTACATATTATTGGCGGTTAAGTGAGAGTACTTTTTAAGGCCCTCTCAACAGGCATTAACCACTAATAAAAATATTATCCTATTGCAGCCTTAGGCGTTAACTTACGAGAGTGGTGAATTGTATACACTTTGTTTACTGGTCACATTGCAATGTTTATAATAAAAAGCAGCAGGAAGATAGAAATTGGGTGAAAGTAAAAATTTTGAAGGGCGTTAAATGTGCTAACTTTACCGTGAACATTCTATAGCTTACCCTATGCTGCTTTGCAGATTGTTTGCGAATTATTGTTATTTAACGGCAGGGAAGAAATTCAATAGAATTTAAATTATTTTGGTAGACAAATATCGGTTTCGGTAGATCTACCAAAAAATTGGTGGTTGGCAACACTGCTGCCAGTTACTGCTGCATGCAGCACTGTAGGTTCTGCTGAACAAACTGCAGCTGGCAAAAAAGATATTTTAAAATATTTTTAGGGACTTTTATTTTCTGCTTTGTAATTTGGAAGTAAATATATTTTCTTGTATACAGAAGTGAATTACACATCTGAAGTAATAAAAAAGAATAGTCTATCTGCACAACGTAGCAATTTTGCTATTATTTTGTCAGTATCTCATTTCCAGTTGAACTGTACGTAATTTCCATGGACAGCACAATTATACATATTTCTGAAACCATCATTGCACTTTGCCTAGTGTCTGTCATCTGCTAGCAGTGAAATATTTTTTTACTACTACAGCTGCAGCAGCACTGCCTTGCATCCCACTATGTGGAAAGTACTGGTAAATTCCACGTTAAAACTGCCCCGGACTTTTTTACGCTTACTAGCAAAATTTTCCGGAAATCACTAAATGTTGAAGCAGTTTATAATGTACATTTAAATTTTATTATAAAAACGAAAACCTTTATAAGAACCTCAGTGTGTAATAGTTTAGAATGTGTGTTTGTAAGCAGTTATTTCTATTCTATTGTACTCCGTTATCTAGCGTGGCCACTTGGAATCGTGAACATTAAATTTCTCTACTAAACACAGGAATTATCAGGCTTCCTATTATGAGTATATACTGGAATAATCCTCATAGAATTATGTTCTGAAAATGTTGATTTATCATTTTACAACAAAAATTTGTATACACATAACAAATATAAGAATAAACAATGACACGGATTTATTTAATTGATCTTAATAAGTAAAAGCAAATTTTCATTTGAAATCAATAATGTTAAAGTCTAATTTTGTTACACACCTATGTTACATACGTAATTATATTAGCGTATATGTATTTGCTGGTAAAAACCAAGTTTTTTGCCAGTGACATTTTGCCAACCCTGCTTGCAGCAGGCCGTCTGAATGGCATAAAGAGCTAAGTGCTATAGAAGTACTTCCGTCTGCTGAACATGCTCAATTTTTCCACTCCATCTTTCACTCTGCCTTCATTCTTATTTAGGTTATTTTCCTGGTCAAGTTTAAATTTTACTATAGACACCTGACAGTCCTGACTTTAATCCATTTGCTAATTCAGTCCCAAATAAAATTTCACTTTGAACAGGGTAAAACAGTTCTACCAATATACTGGGGACAAATAGCCCACAAATTAATACAATGCCAATTCAAGAGCTTTGCTCTCCGCCATTGTTGAATCCATTTTTATAGAGTTTTCAGCCTCGCCAGATGCACTAAGACCAAATCTCAATTAGGCTGTCTTTTGTTGCAGAAATAAGCAGTGATAATTATTAATTAATAAAAAATGCAGTCATCACAATCAACCGCATAGCTCTCAGGTTCAGCTATAAAAATTTTCTAATATGAAAAATATAAATTTATCACAATTTTTAGCAAGCAAAGAGTTCGTACTTTTTAAAACTTAAATGCAAACTGATTACGTATTATACGCATTCAATTCCCACATAGGTTACCAGTGCTGAACCTGTGGGTAATCAAGATCTTCTACTATTAAGTGCATATGTAAGCTCTTGGGCTTGGAATAACAACATAAACCTTCAACAATTTTTATTAAAATCCAAAAATAAAAAAGTTATGCTGCTAACCTATAAACTGAATATAATGTACGCTTAAGATCAAGACAGAAAAATCACTCCATGCATTAACAACACTGTTTTAGAACTCAGATGTTGTAAAACTTACACAAATTCATAAATATAAAGGAAAATTAGAATTATTTTGCCACTTAATGTTTTAGTTTCATATTAGGTATTTTTTGGTTTAATTGGTTCACCATACTGTGTTTTTCAAACTGTTAACATACTAGTAAAAATAAAGCCAAATAAATTAATCCATATCAGAATAGATGCAACAAGAGACAATAATTTTACCATGTGTATATTAGCAGAATTAGGATGTATGTATGTCCATGTAGTTCCTGCAAAACACTACTCTGCAAATTTTAGTTTATGAACATATGAACAAAACACAGAATTTAGGAAAGTTTCTTAGCTTTCTGGTAGAGTGTGTCTACAACTTTCCCCATACTGTGTATAGTTTCAAGAGCAGTTTCGTAAGTCTTATCCACAGGCGTTTCTTCAAACACAACTAGCACACCATCTCCTTGATCTAGAATTCCATGGAATTTCTTGTCGAGAATCATTTGTGACAGTTTTTTCTCTACCTGATGGGTTGACAGCTTGATGGACTGAGACACATAGTCGACTTGAACTCTAGAGTATGGTTCAATGATACGACAAAGATTCTGTTCGAGCATGTTGTCGTACAGAGTTCCTAAGTGAGCTTTCACGATAACGTCCTCTTCAAGTTCCACCTTAAACGTTTTTAATGCTTGCTGAAAATCTGCTAGTGAACGCTTGTGGCTGGCTTGCGCCACACATTTCATAGCATCAATATCCTTTCCCGCATATTTCAATGCCAATTTCCCACTGATGATTTGCTGAACATCATCAGGATTGCCCAACATAATTTTCGACAACAACATGTACTTCAAAGCTGTCAGGGCTTTACTGGACTCAACGCTGTCATAACCCTCAAATGCTTCATAAAAATAGGAATACGCTGTTTTGAAGTCACGTTCGTCTGCAGCATGTAGGATTCCAGACTGCAAATCCAAAGCTGCTTGTAATTTTGGTGGACAGTAAATGGCATTCGCTGTAGTACGGGCAGACGTGAGAGCTGCTCTGGCCTTTGGTAGATTACTCAAAGCATGATAAGTTTTACTTTCAAGCAGCTGAACTTCTACCAACAAATTCTTGTCATCCAACTTTTTTAACTCTCTGAGTAATGTAGAACCCAGAGCAAGAGCTTCGGAAAACAATCCTGTATCGAAATACAAAGCAATAAGTCGGGCCTCAAGGGACTGGCGAAGAAATGTCCTCCTCTCTTCCTTGGCCCACTCGATACATTCTTTGCACAGTTGTACTTCAATACCTATCCCTGCCTCGAGGTCTAAAAACATATCCACTAGAGATCGCACTAATTTTGCAGCCTTAGCTTTACTTATCAAACTAAGAAATGGTCTCGTGGCCTTAATTAGCTCCGCGAGGTCTTTGGCCTTACCCTCTTTCTTATACAATTCGCCAAGTTGTAGTATCCCTTGCTCCTTCGCACGAATTTTTTCTTCGTCATTTTCAGCTACTTCTTGCTCTTGGATAATTTGTTCAAAAGATTAATACTGTCTTCTCTTTCATTTGAGGATGACACAGATCTAGCACGTTCAAACAATACAGCACCCGCCATGTTTAATTTAACATAAAAACCTACAACATTGCTCTGTCATCTGAGCGAAGATAAAAACACAATAGTGTATGGTCCACTTATAGAGCAGTTTAAATCGCGGAAAAATTATAAAAGGATCTCTAAAGTTGGGTTCTTAAAGATAATTAGCAGAGATCGTGTGACATAAAGGAAATAATAGAAAAACTTAGAAATGGGAAACCAGATGACAGAAAAAAAAAAAAGGAAGGGCGAAATTTGTTTGGGTTAACTACGAAGAAAGGCAACAAAAGGAAAAGGTATATATCACTATTTTGAAAAGAAAGCAATGATAATCGGGGAGTTGAAGAGTAATAAGGCAATGGGGATAGAATAGATATGTTGACTGAGGAAGTACTAGACATAGTGTGTCGGCAGGATGAGTTCACCATCTTTAGAAGAGACAGGGATGGGAGAGGAGGAGGAATAATGGCGTGTGTAAGGAAAGGGCTAAAAGGGGCGGTAGAATGGGTTAGTGAGGATGTCGAGGTAATCGAAATTAAATTGAGTGGTAGTAATAATACGAGTAATACTTTGCTGGCAGCGCATAGACCACCAGGACAGGGATGGCAAGCAATTGAGATGATCAAGGAGAGGGTCGATAGACTAAAGAACAGGCAGTGGGTTGTTGTAGCAGGGGATTTGAATATGCCAGGGGTGAAATGGGTAGAGGGTGCAGAGAATGGCAGCACAGTTAGTCAACAGAGGATTAGTCCAGATAGTAGAAACACCTACGAGATAGAATGAGGAAGGTGTTGGGTCAGTACTGGGTGTGGTGTTGGACAGTCCTAGGAATGCTGTAGTTGGTGCAATAGTATTGGATGGTATAAGCGACCATCATATTTCGGTGGTAGAAATTGGGATTGGCAGGATGAGAGAAGTGCAAATGGGAGAAAGGTTGGTGTGGCAGTATGGGAGAGGAGACAAGAAGGGGGCAGAAAACTTCCTGAGAGACAGGTTTAAAAAATGGTCTATGAAGGAAGGTGTAGAGGGGTTGTGGAGGGAGTATAGAAGATTAATGAAGGTTATGTTGGAGAAATTTGTGCGAATGAAAAGGTTACGAACTGGGGAGATCCTCCATATTATGGACAGGAGATTTTGGAAATGAAGAAGAAGTGCAGAAAATGACATGCCAAATGGAGAAATGAAGGGATGATAAGATCTAAAGAAATTATGAAACAAATGGGTAGGGAACTTGAAAGGAATATCAAATGGGCGGGAATATCATCGCCCTGGAAATAATTATTCTGATGTAATGTAATTTTTGTTGTAAGGCTATTTTAGCAGTGTAACAACAGGCGGTATATTTCAACACTTTCACCACATGTAAATACTCTACAAGGGGGAGATTTAGTCAACTAGAATAAATTCTGCTGTGAACTGAATGGTCTGTAAATTATTTTGACTGCCGGTTCATGAAAGGGGAAGGGTTCTAAACATACCTGCTCGCATCATGTTTTACTTTATTCAGTATTTGTAAATTTGCATGTTTTAATGAGTTGTTCAGTATCTTATCGACATGTGGTTGGCCCTAACAATCCACATATGTGAGTATTAGTGGCTAGTCAATTTTCCCATCAAGATCAAGCATCATGATACGTAATCGGCCCACCGGCTACTGTTTGGTAAACCACTACAATATCATCCAATCTCGAGTAATAATCGACGGGGCAGAGGTCACCAGCATCAGTGGCGAGTAGATTTAGTCTGGGTTGACGGCCCACAACCCTGAGATCAGCAGAGTCAACAATCATCTTGGGGTCGCCTCGGCGATGGCTGGGGCCTATCCGGGCAAACCACATTCTTGACCTCACCTTCACCGCACCCAAAATCATTTCCAATCCTTTATCACTCTGACAAGTTGTGCCTCCAGAGGTGCTGGTGTTGTGTCCGTGTCCTGCCTGAGAGCAGGTGGGGAACAGCAACTGATGATGAGCCCAGGGCCAAGTTTAGTATAGAGAACGATTGTTGATTGTGGTTGTAAGGCCAACGGCCTACAACGACTTTGGATACGTGGTCAATATGAAGGAGAGCTGAGTGAATGTGTTCATTATATTACATAAATGTAAAATATTGCCTGTAGGCGAAGCTGTCGGCCACTTCGCCCATCTATATTACCACTGAATTTACCCTGCTTGAAAGAAATATACACTGAAATACACTTGTAAATTTGAAGGCTGCTATTAGGGCGCAGTACCTAATGAACTCAGGAGAGTTAAATGTAATAAAACATGTAATTATGGTATAACTGTTTTATTACCGTAAAGGTACAACAGAATGTTACTGCACTTGTTAAAGCGTAACTTAGTTAAGCGGACCCAGCACTCTGGACCTGTCGGTGGTCGCTATTGCTGGAAAATAAAGTGTGGGCCTTAGATTGTAATTACATGAAATGCATCCAGTGCGTACAGTCCTGGTATTTACATTAGGATGCAGGGTGACCTCCCCATGGCTAAATAAAAGTACTAAAAAGATTCTTGAATTACATTAACTATGGATATGAAGAAAATTGCAGCCAATATTGAATTGTCAAGGGGGGTATGCAGAGCTTACCGTCTGCCCTGCCGGTTGTCTCGAGTGCTGGAGTCAGACTAACGACATGGCATCGGTTTCGTCGCATGTCCGGCGAATCCGGTGCGATAATGAAAAAAATAAAAAACTTAACTTAATGAATAACATGATAATTGAAATTTATGTAGTACATAATAAAGATTGCTAAACTAAAACACATGGGTGACATATGCGTGAACGCCGGAGCCACAGATTTGGCTAACAATGTGACATCACGAGAATGTCACCACACTTGAAGGATGATATTAAATGAAATGATGCCTCAGGTGGCTGATTCTCGATAGATGATTACATATACACTCTTATAATTAACATTATAGAATCGGCGTGTGTCGTTATGTAATTAATTTCAGGAATGTGTATGGATGCGATGACACACGGATCTTATAACTAAGGTCAGAGCTACACCCTGTTTTCTGTGGAATGTAATCGACTCTCTATGCTGGAGCGGGTCGTTTCCCTAATGATTTATGGTGTAATAACCCTGAATTTTGCTTAAATATGCTCCTATTAATTAATGCTGCTAGGGAACTGCTCGCCACTTCACACTTCCTGCAGAAATTTGATTCCCCGTCTTTTGAAATCACTCGGAGCCACATCTCACTCCAGATTCGGCCACGGGGCCCGTTGACGTCGCACACATCGGAAAGTCATGAGAATAAGCGGCGCTGCATACCCCAGTGTTCCCTCCAATGGCTGTTGAGTCTAACAGCCATGGCTTCACGGGATTCACTCATTTCGGTCACGTATGCATTCATCATGATAGTTACCTCTTGTGGTGAATGTTAAATATTATGACCCGTGGCCACGAGTTATAGGGCTGTTCTTGTCGACCTGCACTGATCGAGACTGCGAATTAATGTCGATCGGTCGAGTGTTGCTGTGTGGTTGATGTGTCTGCGATGGAACAAGCGGGCACAAATGATACGTTGACGTCAGGAACACGTCAACTCCATTCTACACCGTCAAATGGCTTGCCCAAGTGTGGCCATTATCTCATCACGTCAATTTTCCTACCTTGGCGAAAAGTGGCTGTCAAGAGGCATAGAATAAACAACTTTGTATACAGTTTTGAAGATATCAGTGTACTATGAGAAATCTTTGTAAAGCATTACCAGTTCTCTCCTGTTTTTGTTCCTTCAGGATAACCATTATCTTGTCCACAGTCGTTTATTTGGTCTACAATTTTTATTTGCACGATCCAAAACTGAAATGAGTGTAATTAAATAATTCTTTCTTCGCTGTAAAGAGTTCAATGATTATTATTTTCACCAGCTGACAAAAATTGTTATGGATGCCATTACTACTAGTTGACAGTACAGCTCACAAGTAAACCTGTCCAGTGTGCAGCAAAACCAATGAAGGGCCCTGTGAGTAACCAAGTTACATATATTATTGCCTAGCTCTCGAATAATAACCTAGTGAATCTCGTAGGAAAAATTGGCCTGTGTGTGCCAGGCTTTAGTTGCCACAAGGATAGAAGAATATGTTTGCGGTGTGGCTGGCTGGCAAGGCAAATGACCAGTGATATACTCAGAGAGGGGAGGCAATTAACGCAACATTAATATTTGTGCTCATGGGCGTCGCCTAGCATATCCCGACAGCTAGGACGGGGAGCTGAGAAATCAGGGTGAATGTTTGGTGTGGGAAGCCCTCTCGGCCTTGATATGTTAGACAGTATACATCAACAGGACAATTGGAACTACAAAATACGAACTGCTAGTGCCACTAATATGGCCATGCTGCACGCCATCTCCCTCACACTGTGATGCAGTCTTGCCTAGTAAGTACTTACTACTGGTAACAGAAACACATGTTTCATTGAAATGATATTTTGCCGAGTACATAAAATTACATACTCTGCACAACAGTACACTGATGTCGACCACGACCCTCCAACCTGTTTGCCTGACATCCAGTAGGTTCATTGCAGCAAACACTGGACTCTACCAGGCGCGACTACACACCGGTGCAGTCCACACAGTGATTGCGATAAGCATTGGAACACAGTGCATCAGTGCATGTAGTGCAACTGAAGTGATGTGTGTGCTAAGCAAGGGAAATTGATGTGTAGGAAAGGGCAGAGTGTGGCACAAGCTCTATACCTGAAAAAATTAGAGCAATGGAAATAACAAAAACCAGAAGAATTTAATTTAAATATAATATTTTTTAAGAGTAAATCATTTACTCTTTGAAGATTTCTTTACAACAATCAAACACCTTTTCTTTTATCAAAGCATTGCATAATTATTAGAGCTATCATATTCGACATTTTCCATTGTTATGTAACATCCTCCATCAATGGAAAAAATATCAATTCCAGAAATAGAGATACATAAAGTTTTTACAATAGTCCTACATTCAGTCCTACATCTCGACAAAATCTTTCAAGAGAGACTTTGGATACTGCCTTAGTTAAACTGCCAGCGATCTGGTCGTTGGTGTTAATATATTTCAGATGAATCACTCCATTATCGAATTTTTCTCGTACCAAATGAAATCTGGTGTATATATATTTCATTCGCCAATGAGGGGCTGGTTTCTAGAAACATAAATGGCAGCCTGGTTGTCTTTTATTGATGATTATAAGACTTTGTTGTTCTTCACACAGATGTCCTCGAGTACATTTTTGATCCAGCAGCCCTCACTTACTACACTGCTTAACGTGATGTACTTTACCTCTGTAGAAGACAAACTGGCACACTTCTGCTTTAATTAGTTCCATGAAATGGTACATCACTTAAACAGGAAACCTGTCGTTGACCTTCTGTCTGTGGAATCACCTGCATGGTCAGAATCAACAAATCCTTCTACAATAAGTGCGTCAGAGTTCTTGCTGAAAACTAAATTGTAATTCATGGTTCTTTTGACGTACCTCAAAATTCTTTTGAGAAAAGTAAGAAGATCTTTACTTGGCCGACTTTTGCATCTGTTAGTAAAATTTAGACAGAATGCCAAATCTGATCTGGTTCCTAAAACCACATAGATTAATGACCCAATGATACTCTTGCATGTGTTGCCCAAACATTCATCAGACGAAGCAGAATCAATAGTTTTAAAATTTGGGTTCATTGGGGTTGATGTTGGTCTGCAGTCTTTCATGTCGAAGCTTTAAAATATTGATTTCAAGTAGTCAACTTCATCAATTTCAATTTCTCCTTTGGATATATCTTGAACAATGTTTAGTCCCAAATATCTTATCTTTATATTCCTGTATATAAAAGGCAGATTTGAATTTTCCTTTTAAAGTTTCAATGAGATTCGAATCTTGGCAAATAATAGGCTACCAAGATGTAAATAAACTTCCGTCCATGGTTCTTGGCATATAAGCAATAATCTGCTTTGGATCTCGTAAATTCTTCCCCCAGCATAAAATTATTTCATTTTCAGTTCCAATTTTTTGGATATCTTTTTAGACATATAAGGATTTCTTGAATAAAAGACCTTTCCAACTTGGGCCATTCCTTCTGGTTTCTTGAGGTAGATTTCTTCTTCAATTACCCCATGCAAAATGGCATTATTCATATCGATTTGATGGATCTTAAAGCCCCTGTTCACAGCAATAGCTAACAATATTCTCATTGTTGAAAGTTTTGCCACTGGAACAAAAATGTCATTAAAATCAAAATCTTCATCTTGTTGGAAAAAAATGAGCAACAAGGCGGACTTTCAATATAATATTCTTTTCTTTCTGCTTCTTTCGGAACACCCACTTTGTATCAAATGTTTTCTTTCCTTCTGGTAGACTTACTTCAACCCCTGTTTCATTTCTTTTTATCGAATCCAGTTCTGCTTACATTGCATTATTCCATTCTTCCCGAATTGTTCCTTTAACAACTTGCTCATAAGTTAAATTATTTTCTTGTGATACTATGAGACTTGTTTCAAAGTCATTGTATTTGGACGGCTTTATTATATTTTCTCTTCATCAGAGATATTTTTAATTTTGTGGAAGGTCTGGATATTTTCATTTTCATAATACTGTGACGAGATTTCTTCTTGATTGAAATGATACAAATCATCTGATGAGTCACTGAGATTACTAAATTATTCTGAACTCTCCAGAATGTTTCCTGGGATATTATTTCCACTTCGATCCTGTCTACTTTCATCATTTGCCGTTCCTTCAAATATTTTTGTATCCACCAGAACAGTTCTCAACCTCCTCTGATTCTATCCCTAATGTTTTCTCTTCTGCAGTAAGTCCTCCTCTGACTTTACAGTTGTTTTTAAGTTTTTTATTAAGTAAAAACTAAATTCTGCGCAGTTATTACTTTCTTATTGTCAGAAAAACAAACCCTGTAGGATTTGAAATCTATCTCATAACCTACATATCATACATTCTTTATCTTTAGAATCTAACTTCTTTCTCTTCTAGTTAGAAATATGTATAAAAACCCTTGATCCAAAAATTTCGAAATGATCTAATTTGATGTGAGCCGAGCTCCTTGGCCCTTTAGATCGTAGGCCCAATGTAAAAAAATACACCCACAATGAGGGCGCGCACTCTGCCACGCGGTAGTGTGTCGGAGAGCTACACGACACGGGAGCAATACCGTGCAGTGTAGTGGAGTACAAGTGTGTGTTGCAGGTATGCTACAACGAATGGGAAGACAGTGGCCATGCGATCACAGGCGCTCAGCACAAGGATACAGGAAGTAGTACCCCATATTTCCTAGTTATTACCTAAAAAGGGCTAGAATAGTGACAAGATAGTAGTATCAACTACACCTCATCTCACATATTTTTGCAAAGGGTTATGTTTGTCAGCATGATATATGTTTTCTGTAAGTCATTGCAAGTGTATGTTATGTTAGCATAGTTTTAACATACGAGGTGCAAGGAAGTAGTCCCACATGATACGCTCTGGTAGCAACCTCGGTGAGCTCGCCATGTTGGAAAGTCATTAGTCTCTGAGAGTTTAGAGAGGTCGGTCACGTACCATTTGGTCCCACGCCCAGGCAGCATGCACCATTAGTACTAACCATTTTTCACTAAAATAGCTTAATATTCTTCAGAACCTTTTCTCGTTAGCTGCCCGGATCACCACCTCTCACTTCCCCAGTGCTTACATCACCTGGGGAGCATAATTATGCACCTAAAGTTACGTACGGGCTTCGTGCGATTTTTGCACAGTTTTACCACAGCCAACCGGTACTTGCCTGGCTTATATTTTGTAAAACATTGCCTTTGGGGCATGTTTAACTAATACCTAATAAACCTCACTATTTTAGTAGAGTGTTTTTATTGAGGTAAGCCGCAAGGCGTTTCAGGGTACAGACCATTACAATTTCCCGCCAAAGTGCACATGTGTGGAACTGTCGTATTTTTGTTTGCGAGTATTTCAGGTTGTAATGTAGCATAGGGATGTGGATGCACTTAATAATCAAACACGTAATACGTGTACTGTCTATCACGATTTATCAGAGGAGTGTAGCAGCATGGAAGGATAGTCACCTTTGGGCATTGACAACACGGTTCTATTATAATAGTCTGCTCTACCACTTCAGAAAGTCTGGTAGTGCCTGGCGCCCAGGGTAAAATTCCTCATCAATTTCACCTCACCCAGGCACACCACTCCTCAAACTTTAAATTTTACAAATTATTATTCTGGCTCTTGGACCACCATCCATGAACATCATCTCACGACACTTGGAGCCGTCAATTTGGCGCAGCAACTTATTGCGCTATCCTTCATCAGTATTTCCTGATAATCAAAATCATGCAAAACCAACTTGCAAAATTTCCCAGCAAAACTTTGGCAAATGATAATTTTTCTGTTGAACATTTTCCCACTGATTTCCCATTACCCGCAATGGAGAAGGCAACAAGGACGGCAACAGCATGCTCACAGCATCAGGACATGATCTAGACACTGGTAAGATGTCGGGAAAGGCGAGCACGTGGCCAGAGGGAGAAGCTCGGGAAGAGCAATGAGTGCCCACCATTATCGTGGGAAGGTGAGCACGTGGCCGGGAAAATCAGCTATTATGGAGCGACACAGTGACATCAGCCACACCACCCCAGTGCACATGAGGACAAAGGGAGTTGCGTATGCATCACCAACCACCCCACCCCCCTTAATACTTCACCACAAGGAGGGGAAGACAACAGTGGGATGGAGAAACGAAAACTCTCCTCCCCTGTCTGCATTGTTAAAAATTTAAGCCCTAAGTCTTTTGGGCTAAGTTCGAGTATGGCAACAACAACTGCCACTGATGCCAAAAGTTTAACCAAGCGAGCAACCACGTCGCGGAAAATCGCGAGGAATCAGTCAAATGGGAAATAAACATTTCGGACAATTCAATTCAGAAAATTCTTACTGCAATAACAAAAGAAAACTGGTGAAACAGTCTGGTGTGCATGGGACAGGTATATGCAGACTCTCACCTGTATGCAGTGTGAAAATCAATATCACCGTGAATGTCTCAATGGGAGACAGAGAGTGCAACCACTGCATATGTAAACACGGTAATGAAACCTTGCAACAGAGACCCTCAGCACTGTTCAACAGGGAAGAGTTTTTCACTGAGTTCCACGGGCATGTCATGGTGTGTTAAAGGACAACATGCATGAGAGAAGTGAGGGGAGAAAGTTATAAATGTAACAAACAAAGAGCACCAGTACATGAGAAGTGCCACAAAGAGCACGAGAAAACAACAGTCCAGGGTACCGGATTCATGCGTGACGACTGCACAACACAGGAGGGCATTGAGCAGAGAGCACATGTAAACAAGATGCACGTGGCAACTGACAGCGCGAGTAACAAAGAGGTATAGTCTGTCCCAAAGCAACCCATGCTGATCCCAACACCTCAACTACTAATATCTGTCATTCCTAACCAACAAATAGTACCATCTTGTTAACACAACAGAGTAATCCCAAAGCATTTCCAATCTGTATTCAATCCATACACAACCAATATCACAGTGACATCCATGGCAGCCTTTCAGCATACCCCAAGCAGTGATGTAAGGCAACTGGAATCAACCACTGAAAGAAACAGAGAAAAAGAAACACGAAACCGCTTTCAAATGTTACCCACTTTCTCAGGAGCATCAACAGATGACCCACAGCCATTTCTTTGCGACTGTACAGCACGTCCGCAGAGATATGGTGTATTGGAGGAGGAATGGGCAGGATGTGTGGGAACACTTATACAAAATGAAGTGAAGATTTGGTGGAATTCGTTAAATCACTAAAGACTATCCTGACAAGAATTCTTACAAGGCTTTCAGTGCCTATTCGAAGGTGTGTTTCATCATTGAGAGTGCAAAGTAAATTAACACTACAAGCCCAACAACCTGCCGAGCCTCCCACAACGTTCATCACCCACAAAGTACACTTGGTAAAATGCTTTCACCCGCAGCTACCAGAGAGAGAAGTGATGGATGTCGTGGCAGAGAGAGGGCTGCAAGAATATCTCGCAGCAGTAGTAGCTCTGCTAAATGGAACCATGTAAGAACTGATGAGGGCCACAATCATACTCGAATGGAACTGCAAAAGGGCTGAAAGAGGGCAGCAACTCTTGTGACATTGCACCACAATAAACTTTCCATAAATCGCACTTCGGGTAGAAACCTTCAAAATTCTCAAGTGTCAACAACATTGTAAACAGTGCAAGGTATACAAGGTTCAACAAGCAGAACAGTGTTATGCGTGCTTATGCGAATCAAGATGTCCGCTGCGAAGTGACAGGGAGACCACGACACTCCTGCCGCATGATGTGGTGGAGTTTTCTGAACAGTGGGGAATTGACAGGTTAGGTCACTTTGCTGGAATATAGGATGAGATTTACCGGGTTTGGGTGCTAGTGCAGAGCACGAGAATCTTGAGGGGTCGTGAAGGCCGACAGCTGCAGGGCCACTCCTCGATGTTCCGACGTCCTTCCTGTGATGATTACCCTTCGACGAATAATTCCAAGACTTGAAGCAGCTATAAATACAGTTTGGCCTAGGCTAGTATGGGTTGTTGGCCCCCGTACACACCATTAAGAATCGTCGTGTGTTGTATCAGCCACCCAACACCGTTAACACACGTAGTAAATTATTTGAGCTTAAGAATTACAATAAATCACATTGTAAGGCCGACCAATTAATAAATAAGGTCGAACGCAGAACTTATTCATGACAATACGATTTATTCATATTACCCTTGTATGAGGCACGTAAGTTTATACATCTCAACTATAACTCTAATAACTCTACATCAGATTTAAAAGGTGCGAAGCCTTTAAAATATTACATGGAAAATTAAGGTTCAGCTGTGTAGCAAAATGGTCTGAACAGTGGGACGGTGCATGCTATGGGAAAACGAAAAAGTAATTTAAATGTTTAAGAAAAATCGAATTAACTATTGCAACTATGTGGTCAGTACAAAAATTGAGGATCCCGAAACGAGCCCATGCACGACAGGCACCCACGGAATACAAAGACTGTACTAAAGTAACATGGCCACTTGGGTTGGGGAATCTGTGCCAATTCCCGCAAGACAACACAAAGTTCTGATATTCAGAACAATACTAATTTAAGATCAGAAGAGTGAAACAAAGATGGCACATAATATTAAAAATAATTTCTATTAACACTTTAGATTGTATAATAAAATATTTAAAAGGTAAATAAAAATTAAGTTGTGTACAGCACAATCACGTTCATAATTGCAGTGCAGTTCTGTCCTTTCCTAACCAAAATGTATATGAGATTTCACATGGTATGTGTGTCCTTGTTTGTAGGGATATCGTCCCGGATTTAAGTGTGCTTTTATTGTGGATTTGATAAGTAAATTGCAATTTATATTTAAGTAAAAAAATGTCTTTAAAAGAATATTGATATACGGATACATGTTAACTAAGTCTGGGGACAACAGTCCATGGCTGTGCGGGTTAGCCGTGGCTTCCGCTCTTGTCACTGTTGGCCAGTCTTTGTTTTATTATGTTACCTATGACATTGATATCAAATTGTCTGTGGTTCCCAACAAACCAATAATAAGCATGGTAAATGTAAACAAGTTAGAGAAATGTACAGATCCTTCTAAAAAAAAATGCTTTAAAAATATTCTACAGTGTTTCCTAGTGATAGTGAGCACTTTAGTGCATTTAGAAAATAAACATTTACACTTTTAAAAATAAAACACTATAACTGGCCCAAAATTGCCCAATACATAATGAGTCAGGTTTCTACTGACATGTATCTCATGTACACAATTTGTGTCCATGTCACTTACCTTATTTACAATTAAGGACTTTATTATACCATTGGGCAGCAAGACAATATAACACCTTAAAAAATAATACAACACAATCAAAAATAAATTCATAATAATACTTAACCGTGTACCCTGCATGAAACATTCCATGCACAACTCGTTTGCAAGGCACTTACCTTTGGTGGAAACAACCTAATGCGTTTTAATGAAAGAATACATAAAACACACAAAAATATTTACCCTTAACACAATGTAAACATAAACAAAATATGACACGAGGTCGCTGCTTTTCGCACATGGCGAACACACTATATCACTCTGAAGACAAAACATTAAAAATGACATTTAAAGAACAATAATAAACATATTTACCCATATTTCACTGCACTAGTGCATTAACACTGACAGAACACAGGTTAACATACTGGTGTCGTTTGTGGTTGTAAATACCTATGGCAGAGTTACTGGTGGTGGGGAAAAATAAGCTGATGCTGATGTTTCACGTCACGCTACTGCCGACCAGCGCAAGAATTCCATTGGCACAGTCAGTGCCTTAATAATCCACACCTTGGTGGCTATCAAGGACCTGTCAATCCGCAGCAGGGAAATGGGAAGAGGGGGTAAGGAGGCCTGATGCCCCAGTTCCGCAACAACAAAAACAATCGGATATGACATACAATTGTTGGGAAAAGGATGCGTATAATAAAATATTAATGGCTTGCCCAAAGCCCAGTAATGTATTTATGATTACCGTTGTTTTCTCGTGTGCTTTTTTCTCCAGTTTGTTACTGTTACCATTTACGAGCGAATCTATGAAATTAATGCAATAATTTGCAGCTACTTAATTTAATTGTAATGAGTTTGTCTTATTTCGAAATAATTAGAATTTTTTACTAAATTATTAGAAATTTCTAGCATTTGTTGCGAAGTCTGTAACAAATCGACACTTTTTTTACATCAAAAATATTTTGTATGATTTTATTAATTGTGTTGCATAAAAGTATACAATTAGTAGACATGTCAAAAGCGTCGCCACTATTTACGTATTCATTTTTAAAAAAGTGATTATTTTTTCCATTAATCCTACTTTTTCTTATCCCTTGACTCATAAGATGTGAAATAGAAAAGGAAACATTTGTTTTTCTTTCCATTCTTATTATTAGTATACCTTGCCATTTTGAAAATATTTACCAAAATAATTATAAGTAAATGACTAACATACGAAAAAAAGTACCGATTATCCCGAATTGCATACAAATTCTATATATTAGTAATAAAAAATTGCAACCTTTGTCAATGTAGCTTCATTCGCGTACAACGATTCGCCGACTTTGAACACTCTGTTTGGTTTTTTGCAAGATGCTCGCGAAGAGTGTTTGAATATGAAACGAGAAAACGATGCAGTGGAATCTTACAACGATTTGACTAGGATAATTAAAATCATATACAATTCACCAAAGGCCTCTGCGACAAATTTGTGGGACGATTTCTTACACACCAATCCGCAAAACATTCTAAACAGCATCTGTAACAATGTTTCAACAATTACAAAAATATATTCCCCGAGTAAAATAAAAACATGTGAAAAATCTTATGTCATCTTTGAATGGTATATGATGAGTGGATTTGTAACCGTGCCTTATTTGAATGATCAGAATTTAGTGCTGAACATTGAAGTGGTTGAGGCTGTGCAGTTATTGCATAGTTCTATCACTTGCTTCGCTCTCATCCAACCGAAAATCTATATTCACAATTTACTGGGCACGTCCTCGTCCCGAAACAATCTTTTCGAGCTGAATTGTAAAATCTAAACGGTTCAAAAACATCCGCGACGAGATACCGTAAAATATCGTTCCTATAATCTATTTAATCTGCAAGAATTTTGATCATCTGTGTTGCAGCAGCAGTATTTTCAACGAAATGCCGTCGTAGCCGAATCGCTCAACAACATTCAAAATAACATTGGCGACATTTGGACGAATAAGGACAACCACATACACCTGTTCCTTCTAACTCTAACGTGTTAGATTTTAAACACAGGATTCAATCTTCTCTATGTGGACTTTTCAGCCGACTCGCAAGATTTGTGCATCCCGAAACTCTTTGTGAAATACAATGTGGCCGATGCAAGGTAAAAAAATCAGCCCAAAATCTGAATATCTATGAAAATCACACCCAAAGTCTTGAAATTGGGTAAAATCTCCTCTTCTCTCATCTCATCTTCCCGCCATAAAAAGGCTTGTACTTTTGCAATGAGTGGAAATGCAAAGAAAACTATGGCAATCAA
Organism: Dryococelus australis; assembly: GCA_029891345.1. Taxonomy (NCBI): domain Eukaryota; kingdom Metazoa; phylum Arthropoda; class Insecta; order Phasmatodea; family Phasmatidae; genus Dryococelus; species Dryococelus australis. Next base: position 23,185,960 of record CM056993.1, read on the forward strand.
GGAAATGCTACTCCAAATGGAAACCCACGATCGGTATAAAGGGACGTTTGATTTTATTTATCAGTTTTTAAACTATGATGTTTCAAACGAACCTGAAATCTGCAATGGTGATAGTATCGATTCTGATGATGACGATGAGAGTAACGACTGCATTTCATTTCTAATGGTGGGGTAACCCATGTACGAAGAAACTATACAACAACTGATGAATAATTTCAAATGTTTCACAGGTTCATGTGCCGTTTGTACACAGACACCGTACAGTCATTGGTAATTACCAATTCTTTGGGAAAATTGTGGAGTTTGTATCCGAATCAGGGAAACAAATGCGTCACAATGGACAAAATAAAAAATAAAGAAAAATTTAACAATAGGCACGACCTTTTCGTTGAAATAAAAAATGAAGAGATGTATCTATTTCATACAATACTATAAAATTAGAGATATAAATCGAAAACATGCCAATTTTATTACATCTCTAATAATACTAGGCTACATTTGGCCAGAGAAATATTTTGTGCTGGTGAAATTAATTAATCCTCTCATTGAACGATACTATAATAATATACCCGAAAACATTGTTCATCAACAAATAAAAATGTATTCCTTTGCAATCATTGTATGATAAGAATGTGGATCAATTGGGATCCATTGATTTTTATCAATGCTCATGGAAGAGGATGCGAACGAAGCATCAGGTCCCATTTAAAGTACATGAATTTGAAGAAAAATGGCGGTACTTTGGCAGATTTCTAAGATTTAATTTCATATTTGATTTTCGGCTACTTACCAAAAACTCGATCATACTGCACCACTGTTTGCAACACATTGGTGAGCGAACTTAAACGTCATGATCGATAATTACACTGGCTATTTTGTACAATTCTCTTTTGTGGTCGCAAGAAATCTTTATTCCTTTCGTCATCCACAATTTTTTATTTTACATGATGTTACAACGAACTTGTTTAGAGGGAAAGTTTTTTTTTCCAAAAGAAAGAGGACAGAATTTAGAACTTAATTGTACTTTTAGTTTGTTTTGGCTGTGCTGTATAAATCAAGCCACAGTTCATTGCTTATCAGCGAGTGGCTAAACTGAACCGCGACGATGCGCAGATCTTGTATATTAGCGACGGAATTCCCATCACCATCGAAGGAAAAAAGTATACCAATCTACAAATCGACCAAGTCCAAAAGTCTTGCCTCGGAACAACGCAAAAAAAAAACACAACTATGCGTAAAATGCATTTGCCGAGTTTCTAAATGACTTGAATGCTCCCTAGTCATCGGAAGAGGAATATATGATTTTAATTGATTTCCTGTACGAGACAGGTAGACGAAAAAACGAAATTTTGTCCCTGATGATGAGACAAGTTAACGAACTGATTGAAAGTGAAAAAAATGGAAATTAAAACAAAAACAACAATAATGTGTATTCCTTCTCTGTTTAAGCATACGCTTAACGCGTTTGTGAATCATCCATCACATTCTATTTACAAAAATTTGAATAGACTCTTTGTCACCCGATACGAAAAGTTCAGTTTGATTTACATTGCCTTGTACAAAAAAATAACAGGAGTGAGTTCTGATCGGGGAGTGTTGTTTCATGCATGGCAAAATAATTTTTTGGTGCGTTCAAGTGCGGTCGACCCGAGATTAGCTCAATATGCACTTGGGCACTGTAAAAAAAGTCCACATTACATTACATAAATAAACAAATGTTGAATGATACTGACCTTCGGAAAATTTTACTCAACAAACTCACATATAATTTTAAAAAATAAAAAGAAGTTTTTATTCTTATTGGCAACTCGATGGTATATAACTGCAGGAACGCATTGAACCTCATCAGTCACTCTTTGTCGTCGAGAAGAGCATCATGTAGACGAGGTGTGATACACACAGTGTATGTGCTCACCAATCTGCCTTCTGTCAATGTTTTATTGTGGATACAATGCTCAGTGTCTCGACGCATATGATTTACCTTCGCATACCTCAGAGATGGAGAAATCGTCCTTGCCAAATTCCTCGATGAAGATCGGCGGACGGCAATTGGGTGAAGATAGTGATGCTGCAGTCGCTGCCATCAATGTTCCTGTTTCTGTTGTAGATTATGAAGCTCACTCAATTCGCCTCGTCGACTTTCAAGGTTTTGAAATTCTTCAAACATTTTACATAAAGGAGTTGGCTATTTTCGAAATTGAAACGAATCGCATACAACATTACATCTTTGGACCTTCGTGTAAGTTAACTTGTTTCAGTGACGAGACCAAATCAGTCATCCGAAATTCGATTTTACATGTGCACGAGTATGAAGGGCGGGTACCTTACAAGTGTGGGTAAAGTATAGTGCAATAATGCCGAGGAATTACAAACACACCTACGTTTCGTGTGTGGAAAAATAAAAGAATTTGCACAATCAATTTCTGCCACCATACCTATTCACCAACTCGATCCACAACCTCGAAAACTGTAAACCAAATTATCTAGAGGAGGTGAAGGATGCAGTTGACTCGGTACTTTTCTCATACTGTATCACCCACTGTGGACTTTGTGTGATGGAAAATATGTATATTTTTTAAAACGTTTTATTTTAAAAGAAAATACATTTGTAAAGTGTGTTTTTGTACGTAATTTTGTATGTTTTTTTCTATATATGGTTTAATCATGACCCTAAATAAAGCAAAAAATAAGCAAATACATTGATACTATTTGGAATTCTAAAAAAAAACCTACCTTAAACGATGATTCCTACTCCATTGAAATATATAATAAACTCTTGCATCATACATAAGATGGATAAATATTCAAAATTCTTTACATAGCAAAATTGACAAAAAATTGTATATTCAATCTAAAAAAAAACCACATGAAATGTACGTGATTTTAAAAGAGGTAATCAATCAACACTCGTTAAAGATTTTGTCCTTTTTCTGTTACGTAAAATTATAGAACAAGTGGTTCTCGACGATCGGGATAAACGCCCGTTCAGAATAAACCAGTTTATTTTGGCAGTGGCTCAATTTCTAGAAAATTTCCCAAGGACAAGAACTTTGTTTCGACGAACACTAATAAACCTTCGTCGAGGAGGAAGATATATCGAAATAATTGACGACATTTCGAATAATTCGCCCAGTTATGTGTTTATCGTATATCACTTGACAAAATCCATTCTCGAAGTGTTTATACAAGGTTTAAAGAATATTGACGAAACTTTTGACGATGCGGAAAAATTGGGATTATTGTACGAGGCAGTTAATCCTAATTATTATTTCGAAGTTTCGAAAATACTACTACGATCGGAGAGGTCGAGGGTGACAAAATTAGAGACGAGTTTCGCGCGGAAAACGACCAGGTGTTGGATATGCTCTATCCGAACACGGCCGTGGTAGAAGCAAATTATGACAATAATGGTAAAGATGATGGTGATTGCGATGGCTAAGATGAATGCAAATTATACAACATATATCATGATTTCGAGAATTTTAACAAAGCCACAGTATCGGTCATTGTGCACTGCGAAGATCAAGTCAATGAGAACTAGCTGTTCGAAATTAGCGAATTAAATTAACCTAAAACAGAAATCATTCTCTCTGACTAACCGGTTATTACACCGACTGATTTCAATTTCCACAAAAACAAAACTTGTAAATACTGCTGACGAATCCACAATGGTTCCAGTGGAACTGTATTCCTGCAGAACCGATCCCGAAACCACATTCTTGGAAATTGAAAAGCCAACAAATGCACCCGTCGAAATATATTTCAGTGAAAGCGAACCGGAAACCAAAATCGAACATGAGGTAATTGTAGCACAGCAATCACTTGAAGAAATTACTTTAGACAAGCTTGTGTTGGAGGAATTGAGCAAAATGGAAACCAATTAAAAAGAACCTAACGAATAGACGGAGGTGGAAATGTATTCGGGCGAAATTAAAACTGAAATCGAGCTTTTCGAAAAAGGCGAGAATAATAATACTCGAAAATTCATAGGGATACAATTCCACTATTTTTATTCTGTCTGATGGAAAACGACTTGTTTGAATGAGTGGGGGAAAAAAAAGCTTTAATGAAAAAATTTATTTTAATTTGTTGTGTTTGTATTTCCCTTACCATGGCTATGCTGTGCATACATGGAATACGTAAGGTTCCAGGAAATTATGCCGATCGAATCAAGCATAAGAAATTTCCAAATAATGGCATGTTTCACAAGATGGTCAATTTTCTATCACTACCGTTCCGCTCTATGGATTCGTCAGATTGCCAAGTTTTATGTGATCAATCAAAGTTGAATTTCGATTGTCAGATGTAACCTAAACTCCAAAACGCCTTGTATAATCAGGGATGTCGGCCTCCCTGATATGCCAGCTCACTCCCGAAGGGTTATTTTGGCTACCCAATGCATTTATTAAAAACACATTGGTCAATGAAAAGTTAGAAGAAAAGGTTAAGTAAGGAATAACTGGTTAATCATAATAAAACACTGGTATCTCACTAGTATGTATTTATTACAAGTTCTTCCCCATCGGGACACTGAAATTTACATACTGCCGTTTTAGCCAGACGGGCTCTTATACAGACGAAATGGCAGTAGGGCCTATGAGCTTAAGTTGCATAGTACACCTCATCTGTGTAAAAGACGAGCAGTGGGTGAGAGAGCGTGTACTCCGGGCGAGCAATAAACAAGAAGTTCCAGTAGAGTAGCGTTAATTAAGCAGAAATACATTATGATTATCAAACAATGATGAAGTGCCCAGAGCACTATGGTGTGATGGTACTCTCATGAGAGCTAAGATACTACTACTCTCTGTTTGGTGCAGAGTCCACACACTGGCCGATGCTCCCGCTCACACATGACGTGAAATAATTTTACATAAAGTGAAATAAAATATAATGAAACGAAACGGGCTCTACAATGCCAATGAGTTTTGCATGTCAATAAACTAATAACAACAAAACGTAAATACACATATTAAAAAATATAAATAAATACACACGTTCGACCAGACCGCTTTGCAGTGGCAACCTAACCTCAAATTGACAAGTAAAAATAAACAATAATATCTTTATAGAGTCTGTCCCCAGTCAGGTTTATTACATCGATATGATATGTGTATGTCGCAAAAAATTTGCTTAAAAACACTTCAAAAATACTTTTAAGATTTTACAGTGGCTATATGCCACGTGGCTGTGTGCATCAGTCTGCTTAGATGCATCGTTTTAGAATGTGGTGGGAAAGCCTAGTATTTCCATACTGCCAGTACTGGTTGAACACAATTAAAATATATAAAATATAACAAAATTAATTGAAATGATTTAAAAATTACATTAAAAATTATCATGAATATTATAAATATATCTAAAACGCACAATAGCCTCGTCTGTGGCCGTTCAAGTAAGTGCTGATGTGTTCCTGACATCCACGTATCCCTTGTGTCCGTTTGTTCCACCATAGACGCATCAACCACGCAGCAGCATTCGACCAATCGACATTAGGTTGTTGTCTCGATTAGTGCAGGTCAACAAGAACGGCACTACACTTTTCTTGTCGTCCTGTAACTCGTGGCCGCGGGTCTTAACATTTAACATTCATCACAATAGGTAATTCTTGTGATGAATGAATGTGACCTAAATGAGCGTGTCCCATGAAGCCATGGCTGTTAGAAGCAACAGCCATTGGAGGGAACACTAGGGTAAGCGGCGCCGCTTTTTCCCACGACTTTCCGATGTGCGCGATGTCGATAGGCCCCATGGCCGAATCCGGAGTGCGGCCCTCAAGTGGTTTCAAAAGACGCGGAATCAGATTCCTGCAGGAGGTGAGAAGTGGCGAGCGGTTTCCTAGCAGTATCAATCAATAGGAGCAATTTTAAGCATAATTAAAGGTGATTGCACCATAACTCACTAGGGAAACTGCCCACTCCAGGATAGAGAGTCGAAAACATTCCATAGAAAATAAGGTGTAGCTCCACCCTTAATTACGAAATCTGTGTGTCATCACATCCATACATAATCCTGAAATTAATTGTATAAAGATAAACACAGATTCGAAAATGTTAATTATAATAATGTAAATGTAATAATCTATCAAGAATCAGCCACCTGAGGCATCATTTCATTTAATATCACACTTTAAGTGTGGTGCCATACTCGTGGCGTCACACATTCTAAGCCATATCTGGGGCTCCGGTGTTCACGAGTATGTCACCAATGTGTTTTACTTTAGCAATCTTAATTATGTAGAACATCAATTTCATTTATCATGTTATTCATTAATTTAAGTTTTTTTCATGTTTTCATTTTGGAGCCGGATTCGCCGGATGTGCGGCGAAACCGACGCCATGTCGTTAGTCAGACTTCAGCACTCGAAACAGCCGGCAGGGCAGATGGTAAGCTCCCCATACCCCCCTCGGCAATTCAATATAGGCTGCATTTTTCGTCATATCCATAGTTAACATAATTCAAGAATCTTTTAGTGCTTTTATTTGCACGAGGGGAGATCTCCCTGCATCCTGGCGTAACATACCAGGACTTCATGCATGGGATGTGTTTCACATAATTACAATCTAAGGCCGGCACTTTATTTTTCAGATGTAGCGACCACCAGCAGGTCCAGAGTGCTGTATCGGCTTAACTAAGTTATGCATTAACAAATGCAGTATCATTCAGTTGTACCTTTACAGTAAAAAAACAGTCATACCATTATTAGATGTGTTTTATTGCATTTAATTCTCCGGAGTTCATAGGGTACTACACCCTAATATCAGCCTTCAAATTTACAAATGTATTTCAGTGTATGTTTTGCATTTACAGGGCCTGCCTCCCTCAAGCAGGGTAAATTCAGTGGAAATTTAGGTGTGTGAAGTGGCTGACAGCTTCGCCCACAGGCAATATTTTACCTTTATGTAATATAACGGACAAATTCCCTCAGCTCTCCTTCATATTGACTGCGTATCCAGAGTCGCCATAGGTCGTCGGCCGTACGACCCCCATCAACAATCGTTCTCTACACCGAACGTGGTGCCGGGCACATCATTAGTTCCTGTTCCCCACCTGCTCTAAGGCGGGACATAAACACACCACCAGCACCACTGGAGGCACAGAGCGTCAAGATCATGATGCACAAGCTTTGATAGTCGCATTGCTTGGTGTAATCAATGAACATCAGTACTTAAAAAAAAAAAAAACAGACAGTATACTTTTGAAAACATCTTAAATTTCAAATGTTACCTCAGCAATGAACTGTGGCTTGATTTATACAGCACAGCCGAAAAAAACTAAAAGTACAATTCATTTCTAAATTCTGCCCTCTTTCTTTTTGAAAAATAACTTTCCCTCTAAACAAGTTCGTTGTAACATCATGCCAACTAAAAAAATATGGATGACAACAGGAATAACATTTTCTTACAACAAAAAGAGAATTGTACAAAATAGCCAGTGTAAGTATAGATCATGATGTAACAACTCACTATTGACAATATTGCAAAGTTATGAAGAAAGTCATAAAATCAGCATAAAAGGTGTACTTTAGTTCTCTTATTCACAACTCAGAAAACATAATCAAAACTACGTGGCCCATCATAAAAAGTGAAACAGAAAAATCCTACTAACAAAACCCGGTGATAAAGCTAAGAGTTAATGACATGGATCTGTCAAGTGCATCCACAGTTGTCGAAACCTTTAATACATACTATTTAAATGCTGAATATATAACTTCATAATTAAAGTTCCTTATAATAATACTAATAATAATTTTACAACTTCACTAAATAGAGATTACTCCTCTATGAAACGGTAGTTTGCAACTTCAGGAGAAGTGGAAAAAGTAATAAAATCATTAAAACCAAAATGATCTTGTGGTTATGATGGTATTAGTTACAAATTAATAAAGCTGTGTTCATATGAATTTAGTGTCCCCTTAAGCCATATGTGTAATGCCATTTTTAACACTAGTGTTTTCCCTGACAGACTCAAATGGGCGACTATTATTCCACTTTTCAAGAAATTAAATGCAGCCTATTATAGGTCCAACTTCCTTTTCGAAGGTAATTGAAAAAATAATTTACAACAGACTCATGCAACATTTTGAAGAGTACAGAATCTCCTCAGATTCACAATTTGGCTTCAGGACACATACATCAACCAGTGAAGCAATATACAAACTGACAGATAATATCCTTAATGCTCTGGACAAAAACTTACAATAATTGGAATTTATTGTGTAAATCCTGACATACTTATTGACAAAATTAAACATTGCGAAATAAGAGATGCAGTAAAATTAACAACCTAATGTGTTCATATTTATAAGAGAGACAAGCAAAAAGTTTTTATTAGAGACAATGTGTGCTCTGTATATTCCAAACTTACCTTGCCACCTTAAACCAAGCATCACTCCAATTTTTTTTGCAGACGACACCAGTATTGTAGTCACAGCCAGGACAAAGGGAGCACTTGGACGATTAGCCAGTACCACATTTAGTCAATTAGATGTTTGGTTTAAAACCAACAAATTAAATCTTAACGTTGAAAAAACACATTTTATCCAGTTCCGTACTAAAAATAGCAAAGAAATAGACCTAAGCATCCGCTATGATGCAGAAGAAGTCAGTGGAACTGAGCATACCAAATTCCTAGGGCTGCATGTAGACATATACATTAATTGGAAACTTCATATCGAACAAATTTTATCAAAACTCTTGTTTTGCCTGTTTTGCCCTGCTTAATATTGTCGACATTTTAAGCAGTTAGACTGCTGGGATGGTTTACTTTACACACTTTCACTCAATCATGGCATATGGTGTTATTTTCTGGGGGAACTCAACAGACAACAATAAGTGTTTCGTATGCAAAAAAAAAAAGGACTTTAAGTATGTTATCTGAAAAAAAAAACCTGATTCCTACAGGCCTTATTTCAAAACTGCTGGAATCCTGCCACTAGCATGTGAATATATTTATGCTTGTGTTATGTTAATTTCCAAAAACCATAGTTTATTCCAGAAAAATTATAATCTCCATAAATATAACACAAGAAATAAAGAACTAACTCATGTACCTGTTGTCAACTTAAGAATGTCCCAAAAGGGGCCTTCCTACTCTTATAGTCAGCTATTCAACAACCTACCCCATTACTTGTAGAATATATGCTTTACAAATACGAAGCTTTTCAAAAAAGAATTAAAAGAATTCTTAATAAGAAAATTTTTATTCTGTAGACGAATGTTTATCATAAACACGAAACATACTGACCACTACATTATTTTAATACATTGTATTCATATTTATCAGACAGACAGTAACAAGTTTGTATTAGAGACAATGCATGCCCTGTATATTCCAAAGCAGGTAGAATAAAGCATGGTGTCCCGCAGGGCTTAATTCCTGGATCTTTGCTTTTTCTTGTGTATATAAATGACTTACCTTGCCACCTTAATCCAAGAATCACTCCAGTTCTTTTTACAGACAACACCAGAATTGTAGTCTAAGCCAGGACAAAGGAAGCACTTGGATGGTTAGCCAGTACCACTTTTAGTAAGTTAGATGTTTTGTTTAAAGCCAACAAATTAAGCCTTAACCTAAAAAAAACACATTTTATCCAGTTCTGTACTAATAATAGCAAATAAATAGACTTAAGCGTCCTCTATGATGCAGAAAAAGTCAATGGAACTGAGCATACCCTAATTCCTAGGGCTGCGTGTAGACAATCACATAAATTGGAAAGTTCATATCGAACTAATTTTACCAAATCTCAGCTTTGCCTGTTTTGCCCTGCGTAATATTGTATACATTTTAAGCAGAGGGACCACTGTAATGTGATGTGGAGTCATGTGGTCAGATGAGGATTGAGGATAGGTTATTGGAGCGGTTAACAGAAAATGTTTAAATTGGAATTTTAGGAATTTTAGTTACCTGGACACCAGACATTATTCTCCAGAATAATGCAAATTATGTCAGTAGAGCTGACTCGTCCTCAGGATCGTTCGGCAGACGACCACGGAATAATCCCTCTAGGGATTGGCAGTACTCCTCTGAAAAGTATTGTATATTCTTACTTGCGATGCTGTGGAATATAAGGGCTCTCCACACGTGCGTACAACATTTTACACCCCTCGCAAGACGAACCATGACTGACTGGAAAAATGTGGGGTGCTGGCCGGATATGCGGGCTAGCACCCCGTGTGAAACTATTTACTAGACATCACCCTTGCATGAAAAAGGCTTAGGAGGATCCCGGACGTAGATAAAATTACCTCTTGTACTACAAAAGAATATACATGCATAGTGACATTGTGATATGAGATGAGGATGGTTACAAGTGAGAATGTAAAATATGTACATAAAGAAAAACACTGCAAAATAAATAGATTAGGTCATTAAGGCATTCAACTGGGGTGTTTACGTGTACAAGTGTTCTTGTATGCCGTTTGTATTGCCAGTAATCATTTTAGAATTTTAAAACAGCAAAGGTAAGAATCTCATTTCCTATCACTGCGCTCGGGCGCTCACTACACTTGTGTTGCTCCGGTGACACTTCCACTGCACCGCACACTCGTTGTGTTGGTAATGGAGTCTCTGTTGATTTGGTGCGGAAGGCAAACTGACTTCTGGGAGGAGGTATGTGGCACTAGTCAAATAGTTAACTTGGCATAATTTCACTCAATCATGACATATGGCGTAAATCTCTGGGGAATCTCAACTGACAACAATAAATTGTTTCGTATGAAAAATGGCTTTAAGGATATTATTTGGAAAAAAATCTGATTCCTGCAGGTCTTTGTTCAAAAGTGTTAGAATCCTACCACTAGCATGACATATGCCCACCTGATCCCTTCCATCTTAGCCCATTTACTCACCACGACAGGTTCTGTAAAGCAGTCTGTGTGCGTGCTCTATGGGCATAGTGCAGTGTAGTGTGGCATGGAACGATTCAGGTGCAAAGCAGAGGGAGCGCAATCACGTGTGTGTAGTGCAGGAATCCGAATATAGACCCTGTGAAATTCTTGTTATTTAATTTGTGCAATAAAAGGACAAGGTAAGTTCATGCAAGGGGACGCAACTATTATAGATGCCTGATTTCGCAGGCCTAAAGCCCTCAGTGTTTTCGAAGTGTCTTTTTGTAATTTTCTGTAATGTTCATTCACGTGTCTTTCATCTCCGCATCATCCACGTAGTGCAATATTTTTTGAATAATGAATAATATTTAAGGGTTAATTTTAGGAGAAATATGTAACAACTGGTGCACAGGGTAAGTGTCCGATTTGCAAATGTTGTGTGCAATGATGTAGAGCAGCACGGCGTGCCAGCCCGCCAAGCGGGCCGGCACGCCACATGGAGAAAGTCAGTAGTCGTTCGTCTTTGCAAGGGGTGTGCCGCGTCACGTCGGGGTCTCATGTTTCGCGTGCTCGGGCAGCCATCGCCATGTTAGACTAATCATTTCACAGCCATAGTTACTCTAGCATACCAGAACCTTTTTCGTATTTCAGCTGCCCGAGATTCCACTATCCCTTGGACCTACCCAGTGCTTGCACCCCCTGAGTAGCCTTAAATTGTAATTAAATTATTTCATGTGACCATGTGTCTTTTCCATAGTATTAACAGAACTGATGGGATCATAAGCAGTACCGAATGTAAGATTTTCCCGACGGGAATGTAATCATGTACTGAATAAATCGCAGCAGTGGCAAGTTACCAGTTGTGGTTTATTTCCAGCCGCCGCAAGGCATTTAAGGTACGGGCCTTCTCCTGCCGATTTCCACAAAGTGTAACTTACTGTGCAGGTATGATTGAAGTGGTCACGAGTCGGTGTAATAAGTAACAATGTTTCGTATGGGCGTGTGGGGAGCCCAGGTATCCCACAATGCAACCAGTAAGGGAGTTATTCAGTCAGTGTTAATTTTTATTCTACGAAGAGACAACTGCACTTGAAGGATTTGCAGTGGTCGTCGGCCGAACGACCCTGAGGAACGAGTCCACAGCTGCTCTCCGACTTCACGATATTGTTAACCCGACAATATCTGGCATCCTGGGTAATTATCTCCACCGATATTCCAAAACTATAGTCACTGCTTCTCACCTAAGCATTATCCTTATTGACCAACACGTTGGCACTAGTTTCCAGCCTCCTGCGCATTAGACAAATGTCAAATGTCTTGCCCGAACATGTGGCAGATCTCTACAGCTGTTCCGACACCTTGACTAACGTCAAGCATGTGAATATATTTATGCTTCAGTTATGTTCATTTCCAAAAAACCACAGTTCATTCCAGAAAAATTATACTCTCCATAAACATAACACGAGAAGTAAAGAACTAATTCGTATGGAAGAAAAACTAAGGTAGTGAGGTTCATAAGGAAGAAATTGATAAGCAGGTGCATGTACAGATGGGAGGGACAAGTGATAGAAGAAGCAGCAGAATATAAGTATCTAGGGATTGTACTGCAGAGAGACCTCAGGTGGAAAAAACAGGTAGAGAGGGTGGTTGCAAAGGGAAGAAGGGCTCTGTGTATGCTAGGAAGGGTGCTGAAGGGAGTCAGCTGTGAGGTGAAGGAGAAGGCGTATGGCACAATGGTACGGCCAAGGTTAGAATATGCTGCAGCAGTATGGGACCTGTATGTAGAGGTGGAGGTGCGAGAACTGGAAAAGGTGCAGAGAAGGGCAGTGAGATGGGTGAAGGGTAGTTGGAAAAGGCAGGGGCAGGATGATGAGGAAGAAGGGAACTATAAGGCCACCACTGATGATGAAAGAAATGGAATGGAGCTTATTGAGGGACAGGAGGAAAGTTGATCGGCTAGTCAGGATGTACAGAGTGGAGAATGAGGAGGAAGGATGAGGAGGGCTACACTGCAAGCTAAGTAAGGGGCTGTTTAGAGGAAGAGGGAACAACAGTGGGTAGCTTCAGAGGGTGTGGAGGAGAACGGAGTGGTGTTGGCTGTCCATACTTGTGAGGCCTGTGAAGGAGTGGAATGTGTTGAGGGAGGAATTGGTATCTGTTTATAGGGGTTGGTACGTTCATGAAGGGAGTGGAAAAGGAGTTGGTTGGGTGAAGGAGAGGTGAGTGAGCTCGCCACAGGGTGGTAGCCTAATTGGGAGTGTATGCATGTATGAGTGTCGTAAAAACTTGTCAACTTAAGAATGTCCCAACAGAGGCCTTCTTACTCTTCAAGTCAGCTGTTCAACAACTTACCCTATTACTTGTAGAAATTATGCATTACAAATTCGGAACTCTTCAAAAAAGAACTAAAAGAGTTTTAGTAACAAAACTTTTTATTCTGTAGACAAATATTTATCTTAAACACGAAACGTACTTACCACTATGTAATTTTGATCAATACTAGAAACCCCCATGGATTTTCATTGTGAGGTATTGTGTTAAGACAATGGAATGTGTGCCTATGTTTTGCATTTTATTTCTTTATAGATTGGAGTGACTCGTGGCGAGCCCAGATGTGCAGAAGAAATTGAAGAATGAAGATTAAATTTAAAAATTCAAGTCTATTAGTATATAATAATAATAATAATAATAATAATAATAATAATAATAATAATAAATTGACTCTTTTATATTGTTCTGTAAAAACTGTTTTCATTGTCTGTACATAATGCGTTCATGTTCTGACTTGTCCGTTGACTTTGTACAAACTTGTACTCAAAAAAACACCAAATGTATGCAATAAATAATTAAAAATTAATAAAAAAAACGAACTAAGCTATGGTGGTAAATTCACGCTTGGGTTAATGTAAATATACAATGATGGCTGCCCTGGTGGTTTGTTTGTCTGTCAAAAATGGCTGACAAGAAGAAAGGGAAGAAGAGAAGGGAGGTAAATTCTACCAAAACTTTTAAAATATGTATATATAACTTGAAAGTACCTTTAGAATTTCATGATTTAATGGTGCCATGGTAATATTAGGTCTTTTGGTTTCGCATTGTTTTTATATTTTTATAATATAAGCGTTAAAGGTTATCTAGTGTCGGTGCATATTTACAAATAGTCGTTCTTCGTGTTTTCTAAGGAGATAACTTTAAATTAATAGATTCTTTTGGCTGAAATTGTTAGGAGTAAAGATTTAAAGTTAGAATAGGGGGAGTACTGCCCTTAATTCTCCTTTACAACTAGGATTAAGTTGCACTGTCATACGTGATTTCGTTGACATTTGCAATAAGATACACGTGGACACGACATTCCAGTATAGTTCATGACATATGTAAAGGTAATATTGTAAACAGAAGTAATTCTTATATTCAAATTAAAGATGCTCAAGACATTATTCATGTTCTAACATCAATTTTTTTTATGCTGTGGAATTTTTTTTTTTTTTTTTTGTGACATCCATAACAACTAATTTTACTACTAGATATTAATCCTTTCAGAACCAATCTACTGTGTGTAGTATGTGTTTGAAAATAATTTTACTTTCACTCAGATGTGTTCCCAAAGTGCAGGCAGCAGTCTCACAGTTCAGAAGTCAGGGAATGGTCAGTACCATACAGACTCAGCAGTCGGCAGCCATATATTAATGTGTTTAGTGTATCCTAATTGGTTACCAGATAATTTTTGAGAACCAAATACAAACCTTTACGGAGTCAATTTCCGAAGGAACATGGAACACACAGCAATACCACTTACCGCTCGACAACCATCAAACGTCGCTATACAATTTGGTAAAATTAGCTTACAGCTAAATGTTAATTCACATTGGTCTCCTCTACGGCCTTGTTTGTCAAATAAAGTGAGATTCTTGTAATCAAAGCCTAGTACATAATATCATTTTCAACCATTTCCATTGAACGTGTTACAAAACCAATTTGAATTTAATAAGGGAAGCCTTGCAAGGCCCAAATATACAGTTTTCATAACTCTTGGACGTTTCCTTCCAGACAGCAATGGTTCTTAATTATTACCAACATAAAGATTAAATTAAAAGAATGTAATTAAATAGATATGCTATGTTGTTTATTTTCAAAAACCAATACAAAAGATACAGCCCAAGGAAAATAACCTATTAAAATATTTAGCACTTAAACACTTGTTGGTAAATAAAGTTTATAGATTACATTAAAATATGTTTACCATTTTTGGTATTATTTTTTTTTATAGAACTCTACCTTTATTTTATTTATTTCCACCACCATCTCCTAGATCACAGCTTTGTTTTACACCAATATTTTGTGGCCTGCTTGTTTTTGAAGGGACCTCACTTTATGTCCTAGTGATAAAACTTTTTTAAAATGTACACATACTGTATTTCATTCTATCTAAATTCTACTTTATACCCTATAAGTGGGAAATAAACATTAGAAATTGTATCAAGGGCTTGTCTTTTTATGTAGCAGCAATCAGAAAGCAAGTTTTCTTGGTATAGTAAGCGTATTAAGACTAGTAAATCATGTTGATATAATTTCCACATTTAGTTCTTATTACAAAGCCAATTTATTCATAACTATCACAGCAACACTCAAATATGATCAATACTACTTTCAGATAAGGACTGAATTATAGTTGAGGAAATAAATATTATTGTATCAGAATTTGGCTGGCTTTCAAAGAAGGCAGTGTAACAAGTGAATTATGTCTCATTAATATTTACTATATTTGAGTAGGCGTACATTTTTTCCTGCAGATATTTATTTATTTATTTTAGGGACACTCCAAATGTAATAAGCATTTGGTACTTAGGATTACCTTCCTTATATTTTGTTTGTTAAGTGAATTTTATTTAACCCCTAGACGCCCATCGATAGGAAAAATCCACTAACCTTGATTGTCCGATTGTACTTTCAAGTAACATACCATCATTTATTGTGCCCGTATCTCAGATTGTAAGTTGAAAATAGTGACCATCTGCCGATGGTATCTCGGAGTACCTTTTAGAATTGAAGATAAATTTCCTTCCTCTGTGTTGGTTAGGATGTTTTGTTAAAATATTAATAATATATGTTGATGGCTATGGCAATGTTTTCGTGTGCTGTTTTTTGTAGTTATAAAACAAAGTAAATAATGGAGTTATGAAAAAATGCTCTTGAAGAATGTTTGAATAATAATTAATATTGCATTATATTATAGTTTTGACAGCTTATAGGTTTTTCTATTTCTACATAATCAAAATTTTGTGTTGTGTACCGCTGGGCACTAAAGTAACACACAGGATTTGTATGTTTGCATTTTGATATGAGAAGTTTTTACTTGAATGCAAAATGGTAAATTTTTTTGTATATTTGTTGTAAATTTTAAGAAAAATGTCATGGGAACACGTAGCAACCATACTGGTCATAGTTTTTTTGTGCGGAAAAATTGTGCATTGTTGTGCAACTTTGCTGAAAAGTGTGTATTTGTGCACTCTTAGGGCTCTGGTGCAATGTCCAAACTATACATGCCTCCGAAAAAATTATTAAATTATATGTGACACTTGTGGGGACACGTGTGTATAGCAGCCATACCATTCATAGAATTTTTTTTGTGCAGAAAAAAATTGTGAATTGTTGCACGACTTGCTGAAAAGTGTGTATTCGCGCACTCTTAGGAATCTGGTGCAAATCCAAACTATATTTGCCTCCAAAAAAATTGATAAGATGGTAGGTGGCATTTGGGGGGACACGTGTAGCCTATATTGCAGCCATACCAGTCATAGATTTCTTTTTGTGCAGAAAAAATTGTGATTTTTGCACGACTCGTTGAAAAGTGAGTATTCGGGCACTCTTAGGGCTCTGGTGCAATATCCAAAATACATAACCCTCCAAAAAAAATAAATTGATAGGTGACACTTTGGGGACATTTGTATATATGTGCGACTCGCTGAAAAGTGTATATTCGCACACTGTGAGGGCTGTTATTTTAAACTGTAACAATGAAATATGTTGCCATTGAGGCTACCTAAATATTTCAATAGGCAAGGTTTAATTTACAATTAGCATACCAAAAAACTATATTAAAACAATATTTATCTGTGATCTATTTCTTACTAGCCATTGCCAACACATCGCTGCTCTCACTAATACAGTACTCTAAAGTTAATCACAGAGTTATATATGTGGACAACAGGTTATTGGAAAAACAGGTTTCATGTTACGCGTAGGCTGATTTTTCAGTTGTGTTTTCAAAAGTCTGTTCCAGTTATTGTGTGAGGTATTGCACAAAGTAAACACAAAAACCACTGGATTGAAAATCATCACAAACACAATCTCTATTACACATCAGCCATCATATTACAACAACACTAATCCCACAAAAAGAAAAAACAATACAATTGCAGTCACCAACAACCTGCTAGGTACAAAATATCCTAAACAACCCGTATTTCATGACTTTGCATGCCAGTGTATATAAATACCAGTACTTAAGGTTGAAACTATGCTTTTTAACTGTGAAAAATTAATTGATAGTACACATTTTGAACAAAATTTTAGAGCATTTCCGTTCTGGATACTTAAGAAAGCAGAATTTACAAAATTTATCTTCTTCAAGAAAGATCGTAATAACATTTACTATGATTGCATGTACGAAAACTGTAATAATAATGTAGGAAATAGTGTTTGTAATTGATTATGTGCCTCCATTTGTCGCAAACATTTATGTCTGGAACTGATGTAAATAAAGTAATGCTGGTTAACAGCCAGCGGCGCTAGAGCCCATGATGGCACTCACCACAAACACGTGCATGCACGTGCACAAAGAAGCCTATATTTGTGGACTTTCACATAAAGAATATTATTTGCAGCGTAAAACGTGTCTTGTATTTTTATTTGCAGGGTTTGATATGTCTTAAAGTGTTTGTTGATATTAAAAAAATGTTTGGTAATGAAATTCAAAATGTGCGCTGCACGGAGATTAAGAACACGAATATTCCGGCGTGAACGCTGTCATACACACACACTGAGATGATACAGAAAATTCGTAAGAAAAATATAAAGTGTTAAACAATATTTAATTTATGTGTGTTACTTTTATTTTCAAAGTATGTAAAAGGTTACTCGGCGTGCGTAGCACTTCCGCTTATGTGAACCCCGTAGGCAGCCATGGTAGGTCCGTGCAGCGCTTGCCTCTGGGCAGTCTGTCTAGGAGAGCTGGCGAGGTAAGACACTCGCGTACGCACTACAAGATATTTGTTCACTGATGTAGATTTCAATAGTACTTTTAGTATACCGGTTAACCTTTGCTTGCGTACGTTTTGCCAGACATTTCCCCAGCATTATGCTTCCGCTTAAATAATTTATTTCGCCCTTGTGGCATTTCAACTTAATCGAGGAGGAGGAGGAGAAATATGTCGGAGAAGTCGTGCGACCCACAAAATTTGAATCAGGCGCCATCCGCTTCTGCTAATGGCATTTCATTTTAATTTCTGTATTATTGCTGTGTGCAATTTGAAGGGCTTTAATTCTATGTATGTATTTGAGGGTATTTTTCATGTTTGAATATTTTACGGCAACATCGCGTACAACCACGTCTCTAATCGCCGCCAACTCCATGTCCGCACCATCCTTGCACTTTAAGGGTTTATTTGTGTAAAACCATGTGTGCTATAATTTATTTCAGGGTGCCATGTCAATTTTATTCAGGGTTCAATGTATTTTTCATGTGACTGATGCTTTCTGTGTTTGACCACATGGTCACGTTAATGTTTGCATTCTCCATGATCAGGCATGCTACGCGCCTGTAACCACTGTAATTGCAAAGAGAATAATTTTCTCTGCAAGAATAATATTTTTTTGGAATTTAATTTGCCGATTCCACGTAGAAATATTGCAATTTCACCTGCACCACATGGTCCGCTACGAACTTTATCCAGCGGCATCCGCGCCAATAAACTTTTTTTTTACATGTGTGTGTTTATTATAACTACTCATCTCGTGCCCCATCATCTTTTAAGGGTCTTTGTGCAATTAATGTAATTTTGTATTTTCTGTATGGTGATATTACTTCCGTCCTAGCCGGCTATGTGTATAGGCTGTCACCACACTACCAATGTGCTGGAGGGCGAGCCCAGGCGAGTTTGCATTAGTGATGCCAAGTAATCACACGTGTTAATGTATCAAGTGTTTCATTTTGTAGTTCCAGTGTCCTGTATGCGGGGAAAAAATCGTCAGTCCACCCTAGCGGCTGTTGACTCTCTTCTCTTTGTGAAGATTGTGTTTTTATACACCGCTGTGAGATCATTCATCTAGGCGTGCGCTAGAATAATTGCGGGCTGGGGAGCACCCAAGCGGAGTTAGCTAGACACGACCGAGTGCATAATTAATTTCATGGCACGTTGATCTGTACGTACGGTACAAATAAAACAGGTATCACAGTGAACCATCTTCTTTCATTTAGTGACAGTGTCCTAGCCACATGTTTCTTTTTCAAAGTGTTAAAATGTTAAGTAAAAGTTTAGTATTGCTAACATGTTTATAAGCACGGTCGGGTGAGACGGACACGCAGAACCCACAGCATCCCTGAGAACCCTGAGTCTCAACAGTGCTGTGATTGGGAAGCACCGCTGGTGCCCATATCATCAGTATGTAGTTCGTCTTGTGTATCATCCGACTGCGTCAAAAGTTAATTATAAAATTCATATGTTACATTATTATTACAATTTTCTTACATGCAATCACAGTAAATATTATGATGATCTTTCTTGAAAAAGATTATACTGTAAATTATGCTTTCTGAAGTATGCAGAATGGAAATGTGCTTAAATGTTGTTAAAAATGCGGACTCTATCTGTAGATTAATTTTTTACATTTAAAAAGTATATTTAGTAAAATATTTTATAATGCTGCAAAATATATATATTCTTCTTTCATACACGGGGCATAAATCATATTTTTCTGACAATTTTCATGGTGTCTGTACTACCCTACTTTTTTACAAGTTCTTCACGTTGTAGAGTCGGGTGCAGTTCTCCATAGGCAGTTGCTTTACTTTATACTTAACTCCTGACAGTAATTTCTATATTATGCATATTGCCGAAATTTTATTTTTAGCCAAATATTGCTGTTTCTTAATTTTTTTGAAAAATTTGTAAGAATGGTTATCTTAGGGTGGTGGTTGTTTTTTTTTTTTTTTTCCTAGGAAGTACCAGAGGAACCTGAGAAACCTGCAAAGGAAGAATATGCCATAGCTAAATGGATGAAGAAAAATGTGCCAACAAAAAAGACAAAGTTTTTAAATCATAATGTTGAATATTTTACAGGTTTGTAGGTTTTTTAATTTAGTGGGTGCTCGCAAAAATTGGCTAACCACATACCGGCCAACCCTTCTTCTTTGCCGCCCGTTATCTCGCCCTCCTGCTTAAGCATTTTAATGTCCCACTCTTTTTATTACCAAGTTTTGGTTATGTGGTTTTGATTTTGTACAGCATATAGGAATTATACTACGTGCCATACCATACAGTTATTTCAATTGCATTAATAACCCTAATTTTCGGCCAAACCTCATAGAATTAAGTGTACATTGTGTTACCTTCTTGTGTATGATAGTTATGGGACTGGATTTCGTATGCGCCCCTCATTTGTGTTTGTTAGCTAATCAGAATGTTTTCCTGCTCATCAAGATGGCTTTGTAAAGGAGTGTTAGACGGTCTTGACATGTTTTCGTTGCGGCCCAAGATAGTCGCGAAATTTATTCCAAGTTTGGGAAAATATACTACTGAGCGAAAAGAGTTCTGTGATAATGCTGTTTTCGAACACGATGTGTACGTGTACTCATGAATAGGGCCATTCTTATAGAAATGGCGCTGGGTAAGCCTACAGTTAAGTATTTTTCAGTGTATAAGAAGACATTCTGTGAAGGATTTCCATGTATTTTATCCTCGAGAAAAGGAGAACATTTCACATTTTGCGCATTGTGTCGTAGTGATTTTTCCATCTTGCATGCCTGGAAGGGCGACGTGAAGCATGTAAATACAAATAAACATACAGACATTGTACGTACAATGGATAGAATCAAATAAGAAGTTGGATGTTTTCCGTAACACAAATCACAAAAAAGATAGTGTAACTAATGCTGAGTGTTTGTTCATGTATTTTATAACCCAATTTGCCCATTAGTTGTGCCGATCACTCAAGTTCTCTGTTCAGAATGTTTTCTTATAGTGAAATTGCACAGAAATATGGTTGTGCTCGCACAAATACTTGTGCAATCATGACGGAGATAGCGAATTCTGAAGAACAGAAACTTGTCTCGACACTGTATCAAGGTAATGTATTTTCATTGACCATTGATGGTAGCAATGACAGTGATGCCTAACTTTATTCTGTTGTTGCGACGTACTGCAATGATGAAACCCTGATGATTGAGAGTTCTGTGCTGTGTATTCCCGTACTTAATGATGATTCTACAGGTTTGAATATTGCCACACTCGTTTTGGATGCATTGAAATCACGGAATACTGCTCTCCAAAATTGCATAGCATTTGGTACTGACAATGCTCCAGTTATGATTGGTGTGAAGAATGGTGTAACGACTCACTTAAGAAAAGAGATGCCTAACATGTTTGTGATTGGCTGTCATTGGGAAAATGCTTGTCAAGATTGTTGGCACATGGGATTCACTGGTAAGTTTTTCCCATTCAGATGTTAACGAATCGCCAAAGCAAAATTCTGGAATGTTGGATTCTTACAGAATACCCAAGCCTGAAGAGAGGTTGTAAGTTTCCAACGCCTGAACCAAAAAGTCAGAATGTTCAGGAAGCAGTTAGTGGAACAAAGTGTGTGGGAAATTTGTCAAGTAAAGAGAGGCTGTTCAGGTTTTTGACTTCAAAGCTGAATAAGTAATTTTGCTTGTTCCTTCAAAATGTTTCACTTATTTTTGAGTTACCTAATGAAGCATTGAAATCACACAAACCTCAGATACACAAATTTCGTTCAATTTTGCTGGAACTGTACAGGAATATTTTTAAAATATTTGTGAAACAGCAGTGGTTCTGTATTTCTGTTTTGGAAATTGATTAGCATAATCAAAACAACCAGAAAGAAGACAGTGCGCTAATCGTAGGGGATTTCACTTCAAGGACTGTTGCAGAGCTAAAATCAGAAGAAAAGCAATTTTTTCCTCTGCTGCGAGAGAATTTTGTCAGAGCATGTGATTACCGTATTTTGACATGTATAGGCTGCGTGCGTGTGTAGGCCACACCAGAAATTTTTGATGAAAAATTTGGTATAATTAATATTTAACGTATAGGCTGCACCGAATTTTTGTATTTGTGTAAATATTGTTAAGTTACGAATCCTTACAAACATAGTAAATTCCGACGTCATTTCTCCCCTACAAAACATTTGTGACAGAAAATTTGTATTATGTTGCAGTGTTTACAAGTATACATCGTGCAATTACTATTCCACAGATGGTAACATGACATAAGAAAGCAAAACATTCCCTGTGTAAATATGAGTTGAACTATACTCATACATACACTCACTCGCAATTAGGCTACCACCTGGTGGCGGGCTCTCTCACCTCTCCTTCACCCAACCAACTCCTTTTCCGTTCCCTTCCTGAACTTTCCAACCCCCCTCACAGATACCAATTCCTCCTGCAACATGTTCCACTCCCTCATAAGCATGGACTGCCTACCCTGCTCTGTTCTCCTCCACACCCTCTGAAGCCTCTCACTGTTGTTTCCTCTTCCTCTAAACAGCCCCTTACTTAGCTTGCAGTGTAGCCCTCCCCATCCTCCCTCTTCATTCACCACCCTGTACATCCTGACTAACCGTTCAACTTTCCTCCTGTCCCTCAATGCGCTCCACCCCATTTCTTTCATCATCACTGATGGCCTATAGTGCCTTCTTCCTCATCATCCTGCCTTTACCCTTCACCAATCATGCTGCTCTTCTCTGCACCTTTTCCACTGCAACATGTTACACAAGCGTTGTATCAATGTACACTTGTAGTGCCACGGCAGGCGTGCAAACTACGTAAGTATCTTTCTCTTGTACAGCAGAAAAATTATTTTCTCGTGTATGGCATCTATGGCCGAGCTCCAAAATGTTTACATTTTACATGTGCGGGATGAAGGTTATTTTGTTTATGAAAGCGGGTAACAAATAATTGCAAGAGTGGAAAAAAAAAAATTTCCCCCTCCTCATTTTCTCCTTTTTCCCTTCTTTCCTTTAAGTTAATACATTAAAACGTACTGTATGCTGACAAATTTCTAAATATTTTTTGGGGGAATAGTTTTTTAATCCCAATATCTCGTATCCCCACTTTTTGGAAGCAATTTTTATTCTTAAAATTTGCAGCCTTTACATGCCAAAATACGGTATATGTTGTACAAGTTTCCTCCGAAAAATGATGAAGTAAATGCTGAAGTGGCACAGATAAATATTGTCAGTTTCATATATGTGGTCTTAAATTTGACAGACAATGTGACCAACCTACATACTATATAAGTAGTAAAAGCTCTTGCTCCTACAGTATTGTATTAAATGATGAACTGCTGCGGGATTGGTGTTAGGTTGGCCATTTTGATGATGACTTTGGAAGAAAATAGTACTCTGAACTGAAAGTTGAAATTTAAAATCTTAATTATACTTACAACATTAATGGTTTAAATTATGTATCTAAAGCAATATTAAATCTTCTTGGCTATTAGTAACGGGACTTTAAAAACATGTTCAGCGTTTGAGACAGAGTATGTCGACACATACGAACAGTAAACATTTCCAGCCCATGGCTAGCCATGTTTGTTTCCAGTTTCCAGCTCAGTGAAGGATGTTGTGTGTGCACATTTTTCTCATCGTGTTTATTATACGAATATCTTATTGGTGTTGGAGTATTTAATTGGTACTCAATTATTTTTTATTTGCTTTTTCCAAACATAGTTGGTTGTAGGTACCGTTGTAGTGCATTTTGTTATGTAATATTAATAGGTACGTCGTTAAACTGCTCATTCCGCCATTTTTCTAATCGCGTTCTATAATGAAGTGGCACGAATATAATTTCCATATATAAGTTTAAGTTTGTTTGTATTAGGAAACGTGCGCAGTATTGATTTTATTGAATGATATTGCAAATAAATTATTTAATGCTAGTGACGAACAAACGTGATTTTAGTGAAGTAAACTCGCAGATATTGCCATAGAAAAACACATGTTCAAGAGGTTACAACAGTAAGTTTGCGTGTTTTGTAAATGTATTTATAAACCGTTAATATAATTATTGAACTGCACGTGGCCTGAAAAATGCTGCGCTTTCCACATTTTTGTAGTGAGTTAATAATATTTGTTCGTCTACATCGTAAATTCAAGTGTAAGGTTAACTTCGGTCAAAGTGTGTGCGTGAATATATTGCTGCATCTGTTCGAATACGAACAGCAACATGTGTATTTTCATTAAAGTTATAATTTTTGAAATCAAATAATTTAAATGTTATTTCTATACTAGCAAAATTTTCCACTGCTCCATCAAAACAATATGTAACTCAAAATGCCGCACACTCATGCCGGAATGACATAGCCCCGACCAACACAGCACAACACGACCAAAAACGCAACCACTGCACAATTCAATGTGACTACTTGAATTTACAGCACGACAGACACCATGCTCTCTGCATTTAAACTAACTATTTTGAAGGCGCTGATAGGCTACGTTAGTCTCAAAGGCGGTGAACAAGAGGGAAATTTGTAATACGTAATGGTGACAAATTGGTATCACTAATGCATACAAAACTAAAATTATTATTTTTAAGAGTTAAAAAACAGTAGTTTTCGATTTATTGGTCGTTTAAGCTGCGTAGTTACCATTGTAGGGAAAGCTTGCTATAAATTTCATTTTGCAATGTTGTACATTCTGTGCGTCGTGCCGCATGACACGACGATGAATAGAAATCATTTATAATCCTAAATTGCTGGTCGGACGACAGAATCTGTTGGATTTACGACGATCTATCTTGTATTTCAATGGATGTTGGCTGTCGTGTCGTGCGTGTTGGGGCTATGTGATTCCGGCATCATAAGAACATAAAAATAATCCCGTCTCATGAAAGACGATAAACTAAAGCCCCCCCCCCCCCCCCCCCCCCCTCTGCTCACTTTTTTCCTTTTTCCCTCGAAATAAAATAAAGATGACACCTTAATTGGGTCCACATTTCATTGCTATGAACATTTCTCTGTGTTTTTATTGATTGAAACTCTAACACTCTGATTCTGGAGGGTTTCAAAATGTAAAGCTTACTGGCTATACAAACTTGTAAGTTGTATCACATGTATTTTTTTTAGAACGTATATAAAATTTGTCAAACTTGTTACACAGGGATATTTGTTAGCAAATAAATTTAAAGGTTTTTCCTGTTTTTAAAGACTGTATTTGAAAGTACCATAATGGCGTATAGATTTTAATGCTGGAGTATTTCATAAACGTTTTGAGCAGTTTTGTTTTGCGAATTAAAAGTGCTCATATGTTTTTAACATACGTTGTTAAGAATATTGTAAGCGTAACAGATGAATAATTCACATAAACAGGAATTACATTGGAAAGACATTTTTTTGATATCAAGTAAATTACAACATGCTTATTAAACAAAATTCTTTCAATTTAAGCACCCAACGAAGGTGCTCCAACATCATAAAGAAGTGTGTCATGCATCAGCAGGAACTGCATCATTCCAAAATTTGTCGCTAAGGAAAATTTAACTTTATGATGTCTTCAATCTTGGGTAGGTGGAGTATCTTTTTAGTGTGTAAGTAACATGTTAGTTTGATATATTATTGCTGTAGGTCACATCTGCTTCTCTAGAGCACTTTGTAACATCTCTGAACTGAAATACAGTTTTTCATTAGGTACCCAAGAGCAAGTCTAGGCCTGTATTCACAATTTTGAGGAGGGAGGTTGTGCGACTGAACTTCTGTATAAATATCAACACTTGAGTTAGTCAGTAAAGTTTTTATTCACAGCATGACTATCTGAACACGTAGGTATTTGAGAAAAGTTATTAAAGTATTTTCTATGTAGACTCGCAATACTTAACATTTGAGTTACTAAATGAGAGTTTTTAAAATTGCTGAAATTAAGTAACATTTGCTTAAATATTAATTTGGCTACCTACATACTTTAACATCCAGAGAATTATAACCACCATGAAATAATCAGGCTGTGCAGAGTTTGTTGTCATATACCACAAAGCTGAATTATGTATTTTTAATGCAATAGTAGGCATAGCCTGTATGTAAGAATGTATACTGTCTTTGAAAAGTAGGGGTGTGAAGGGGGGGCGGTATTTCAATATTTGTGCATTCCTGGGGGAGGGGGAATCTTGGTATTTGGTGTTCGTGGAAACCATGCTACATTTTTATGTTTAGAAGAACTTTCCTCAGGTAAGTGTGACAAGATTAGTTGTCATTAATATATTTAGAGTGTATTGAAAAACATTAAATTATCTTTTATTCATTTGACAGTCAGAATACAATTTTATTTTCGTGCATCCTGGTTACAAATTTCTTGCAAGGTAAAAAAAAAATTATCAATTTATAGACGTATTTCATGGTCTGTTAGTCATTTACATAAAATATTTATAAACTAAAAAAAAATGGGATTATTGCCAACATGCAGTTTGTTTACAAAACAGGCAGTCATATGGTGTCTTTTTGCAAACAGTCACCTTCAATGATAGTTCAGCCATTGGCACTACTTTCATAGAACTGTCAATTTTGAGACCACTTATATGAAATAGACAATAATAGTTTGTGTGATGCATCATTTTCAAACTTGAAGTTCTTTGTTGATAAATTTCCAGTTTTTTTTCCAATGCTTCAGATGATACAGATGCAGACAGAGTTTTGCGAATTACAGCTTGAAATACTTGAAGGTAATGTAGTAAAATAAGAAAGAGTAAGTGTTCAGTGGAGTTTAATAGGAAAGATGTTAAATTCCCCCAGGATCGTCAAGTATTAAAAACTTTCTAAAGTTATGCTAAGTATTTTAAGGCATTCCTGACAGTAATGTAGACTGTGAGAGGATTTTCAGTCAGGTGAAGAAGACTGACTATAACACAGTTCAGATCATCAATGTCTAATGTGACATTGGACTGTCTCATGGTAGCAAAATCACGACAGAGGGTTTGCTGCTATGAGTAAAAGTGTATCCTGAATTTCTTAAAAGAGCCAAATCTGCAACAGTACAAAGTTTACAAAAACCTTAACTCTGTCAAGTATAGGCTATCTAAACAAACTGCCTTTTTGTTCCTTTTTGTTATCATTTTATGTATATGTAGCATTGTCTTTAAATAATTAATTTCTCTAAAAGAAAAAATCTTGGACTTTTTGCTATGTGATGTAATTATTGTTTAAGAAACTGACACATCACAAATATGAAGGAAAAGAGCAACAAAATTTGAAAGCAAATTTTTTAAACTCAGTAAATTTTAACGTGTATATTTACAGAATTGGCAAGGCAGGTAAAAATATATAATAAGATAATTAATATAAAAGTAACAATTGAATTTATAGGGTCGACCACAGTGAAAATACTACCGCACGTTGTATAACGAGACCACATTTAATGTTAAAAGAAAGAACCCCTCAAAGACTAGACGGTGGATGTGGGTAAGAGGGAATTGAAAATTTGTGCGCACGCGCGAGGTACAAGTTCGCTCTACAACGTGCCAGAGAAAATTTACTCTTAAGGATATTACAGAGCTGTAAGTTGGTGCGCCTGCTGGCTGAAACATTAATTCAGAGAAAAAGAACCTTTTTGGTTACATTTGATACCATTGGGATTGCTGTTTGTGAAAAGTAATATTTAATTAAAGAGAAAACTTAAATTTTTAGGTAGCGTTGCTACCTGTATGAAAGGTATATTGCATTCCAAGGTTGGTAGTGCTGAACAGGTATGCCATTTTTGTCAAGCATGGCGCAGCAATTATAACACTGAGCTGGCATTTTGCCGCAGTGCGGCATGTTAATGTTTTATAACTGCAAACTACTTATACACCAGAGTTGTTATTCATATTCGTGTACAGATTATATATATATATATATATATATATATATATATATATATATATATATATATATATATATATATATATATATATATATAAAAGCAAGTAGTACCCTGTCTTTACAATAAAGAAGTTCTAATTACCTGTGATGTAGTTTTTGGCAGCTGCCATATGGAAAGTATTAAACAGGCTATTATTGAGAATTATACATAAAGAACTTAACCTATAACACGACAAGCAAATGAGAAGTTGTTTACAATATTATAACTTATGAACAGTGGTTATTGTAATATACACAATCCTTACTTTGTACAGAACATTCATATATTCGCCTGTGGCGTCAAGTTCGTGTTTGTAAATATTTTGTGCACTGTCCATCACATTAGTGTGTTCAATAATGTCGCCACACTTTAGTGAGGCACAATTTTATGTTTGTAGGGATAGTTTTGCAGGGCACTGTTTGTAGATGTGCAGAATTTGTATATAGTTTATCTTGCGGGCGTTTGTCCAGTAGATAATGTCTTTGCATTGAAATTCTTACACTTCATACAAGTTATACAAGATTGATATAACAAAATAGTAACAATAATATTATATAAATTTGGTAGAAAGCAATGATATTGTAAAACATATAGAGATGCAAAATTCTTTGTAAGTAATGGAATCTAGGCAATTTGAATGTTGCTATAATAAACAGTTGCAAGAAAAATACACTTCTTATAGCTAGTAACACAATTATAATTCTATTGAGTTCTCTTAATTCTACGATTTGTAAAAGTTCTGTATTGTTTTTTATAATTGTATATACACTTTGAGAAAATAAAATAGAGAATATATGTGCTTTGTACTATGAATAAAGTAATTATATGCGTTACTGGGTAACGAAATACCGAAAACTTAAAAGTGCATATAGAAACATAGCTATAGTCTATTCATGGTAAAGTGAGCACTTCTTAAGGCCCTTCTAACCGGCATTAACCACTAATAAATATATTTTATTACAGCTTCAGACATCTTTTGGGAGCGAATAAAAGTATACACTGTGTTTGTTTGTCACAAAGCAATGTTTATATTAATAAGTAATAAGAACATAGAAATCTGCCAAACGGAAAAATTCAGCAGGGCCTTAAAAAGTGCTCACTTTACCCAGCCTATACTTATAGGGAAATAGTGAGCTATCAATACTGGGTACCTTAATTAATAAAGAAAAATATAATTTTCATTTATGTATACATATGAAGAATAAAAAAAAAATGGGTTTCATGAGAGCAATACTGTTTTGCCCTTAAGTCATGATCAACAGTCTGTCTTGAAATTATTTATGTAAATACCCACATTGAATGCAATTATATGCCAAGAGACACATACTGTATTTGAGTTATGAAAATTAATTCAACAATGAAGACCCATAGGTCATAGGTCTTTGAGTTATATTTATCCATTTTATATAACGTTATTGAAATGTAGAATGCAACGTATGATTAATATCACAGTAGGGAAACTTAATGTATTGCTTAAGTTGTTGTTTTTAGGCGTGACAATGTAACAGAGATCTTGAGGAGCTTGACATACATAGTGACTACAGTGAATAAAAGGAGACTGATTATACCCATTGTTATGTAGTCGTAATGAATTGGATCTAACACAGAAAACAATTTGTTTACTCTGAACTTACCATACGAATAAACTGGCTGAAGTGCTGGCAGGACTGGCAACTGGGTGCGATTGATACATTTAGAGTTTTTGCACGTTTTTCCTTGGGGGACGGCTATAACATCCGGGGGCATGTCGGGTGAATGCGATGTGGCTTTGACTAAATCTGGGATTGGATCAATTGCAACAATGGTAGATTGAATTTGAATTGTGCATGTCTGATTTTCAAAACTGTAGGGAACAGGGATTGCTTTATACAGTTGCCATCTAGAGTGAATACGAATAGCTGGGACCTGCAATTTTATAACCATTTGTATGTTGTGAAGGTACACTCTGCCAAGTTGTGAGTGTAATACTTAATTATGTTATTAATACCAATACTTAATGTAAGATTCAATTTGTGCAGTTCCAAATCTAATTTGGTTATGCCCTTAGACAACTGTGTTTTGTTTACTGCACTCAGTGGTAGCCTGTTGAGTGGGCAAGAGTGTATGTAAGTTTGCACAAACCCTTCAATAATAACATTATTTATCAATTGCAAAAGGCTTGTGGATAGTAAGGTAAATTCTAGCTCAATATTATCCAGATTGCTTATGGCGGACTGTTGGGTTTTCAAAACCTAAGATAGACCATTAATAGTCTATGATAAGGAATTGGATTTTCCCCACAACTTAGTGGTCAATTTCATTAATTACATTAAGGGTATTGTTTGTGATGTGGATGTTATCGGCGAGGATTTGAATTTGACTATTGAGCTGGGTGGCGTTGTCAAGCAATGCACGCAAGTGTTTATTTGTTAGGATATTACAGCGCCATTTTCCCACATCGTTGGGGAGCTGTATACCTCTTTTCCGGCAGAAGTGGGTAATTACGTTGTCGAGGAATTCTCGGAGGACTCCGCACTCCACTGCCTGTATATATTCATACGTAATCTTTCCGTTCTTACAAGAGTTGAACAAACGATCAGCGCAAACTATATGCAACTATTGGTCCAGGTATTGAGGGGTTTGTGGAAAATGTAATGGAATTTTATAAATAAAAGGTATACTCCTCATAAGCAAAGTCGATGTCAGCAGGGGCCCAGTAGACCCCGGCATGAACCCTGTATGTGCCTGGCACAGTCAGAGCAGCTGGCAGAACAAAACATAGTTCCGCCATGACCTTGGCTGCCCGAGGAACAAGGCAAGCTCCCCACTCCTTGGCTCGAACTGGGCCGGCGATCTGAGTTGCCATAGCGACGGGCATGACTCGTGCCCGCGCAGTGCTGCCAACTGAGCCTTGCGGTGGAGACTGCACAGTAGTATTGTCTGTAAGGTGCGGCGCAGTTTCTCTGGTTGGCGGCTGTGGAGTCCCTCTCCACGCCCCCAGCTGTGCTGCATTGGTCGCTCAGCGTGTCGTGGCAACAGCTAGGAATGTTAGGCAGGTGCCTCGCACTGCCTGATCCTGCTGCGTCACACACGTGATGAGTTCAGGGCGTAGTCAGCTTGCCCCAGTTACGGCGTGACAGGCTGCATTGGTGGCGTTTCAGTCAGCTCGCCCAATGGTAAGACAGTGATATAAACTGTAACACAGTTTAAAGGAATATGTTAAACACTGATTACGTACAACTTATAAAATAATTCCGTCATAAGACACTAAATTAGTGTACAAATGCGGGCTTTGTGTGGTGAGTACATACTGTTTCATATTTAGGTGGACCGGTCTTGTCCACCTAAATTGTCGCCTAACACATTGGTTACCAGGAAGGGGCCCTGATAACGATACGTTAGAACTGGGTCTTCTGACTTACGGGCATGGACTTTAGCCGTCAAGTGCTCCTTGGGAATGCTTACCTGCAACGACCTGTGCCAGAAGGGCAGCTTTTACGCCATGTAATAAGTAGAATGGAGTAAACTTAGTTTTATTGTTGATTCTTGTATTATAATTAAATGCGATAAATTCAACATAAATGTCCCAGCTTGCCTGATCTGTATTTGCACAAGCAGTTAATTGCTCACCAATTATACGGTTCATCGCTTCGACCAAACCGTTGCCTGGAATTATATGTTATAGTTGTCAATTTTTTCATGCCAAGAGATTTGAGTTTACTTATTAATTTGTTTTGAAAGCTATTACTACTGTCTATCAGGTTTTGTTCAGGACAACCAAATTGTAACTCAACCTGTTTAATGAAATCTGCGCATGTGGCAGTGTCAATCAAAGGTACGGCCTTCGCTACAACGTATTGAGTGCTGTACTCTGTCATGACAAGTATATCATTATTCTTATGTACTGTGGTAGGGAGGGGACCTTTCGCGTCCAGAGCCCAAGTCTTTAAAATGGGTTGATGTGGTATAGAAGTTAACTGGCCCGCAGGTTTACTATTGGGTGATTTTGTCTTCTGACATACCTGACAAATTCGGACATAGTTTTTTACGTCTGTTGTCATGGTGTCCCAATAATAGGTTTGTTGTTCTCAAGAGTCTTAAATGTACCGAAGTGTCCTCCCCCAAAAATAGCGTCATGGTGGGCCTGAATTATTTTGTTAATGTATAATTGTGGAACTAGTGTTAACTTCTTCAGGTCTTATGGCGTGTTTAATTTAAGATAAATTCCGTTGTTTGCTGTCACGCTATAATGGCAGCTAAGTCGACGGTATTTCGTGTCAGCTAAATCTGGATTTTCTAATGCTAATCTTAATTTATTTGGGAGGGGGGTCACTGTCATATTGTCCTGCGAAGGGGGAAGTGTTGGCGGTGATGGGACATAAATATAGGATAGTTGTCAATTTTGACATATTCTTGTTCATGGTTATAGGCAGGCAAAAAAATGTGGGATGTCATTCTTGTTTAAAATAATAATAGTACAATTTAACAGTGGATCAATGCAATGTGTTTCAATTTTATTAGGCGTATTTTCCATGACAACTTGGAGACTAACCTGATATAATGTTGTGAGAATTTTGCAAATAGCGTGAATTAGAAAGATTTTCTCATCAGCTATGGCTTCTGCTACTTTTTTTTTTTGTCTTGTGATTCTAATTCATTTTTTAAAAAAAGGTTTAATATCTACCCAGTTGTTTACAGTGTATTTAAGAATGCTAGACTTAATCTCGTTATCTTTACTGGGGTTTTGCAAAATGCTTTCAGCCATAGCCTTGTATAGGGAAGTGCAGTTTAATCTGTCTGTTTTGACTGTGTAGCTGGTGTTGTTAACAGTAATTGTTTGTGTTGGGGTGTCAGTGTCTGTAATGATACGTGTGTTTATTTTCCCTTTAATTATATGCTATTCAAAATCATATTCGCTCAACACTATTGCCATCTTTGGATGTTAGTGGCTACAGTGCTTTTTCTTTGCTCGCGCTCTTTGTAAACAGTACGTGGTGGCATTCCAAATTTTTTTTTAAATCGCCTAAATGTTTCACCGATGTCTTTTGAAAATATAATTTTTGTCACACTCAGAAACAAGCTGCAGTTATTGCTTTTATGTCCCGCGTAAAAGCACATGGCATACGTATCTTGTCTGTGACAATTTGTTTAGATGTGGCAACATCACAATGTGCTTCATGCTGCGGTGGCGGTGTGGCAACGCTGCCCTGGTTTGCACGGGGGGAGAAGTGATGCACTAATGTTTTTCGCTCCTGGCCGGCTGCACACATGCTGTTTGCTCTGTCGAAACTTCACCTAACCTATCTGCTGTAACTGGTTTTGCCGACGGCGTACATAAAATCCGCTGATGCAGAACTTTATCTGACCTTGCTACTGTAGTCTGTTTCGCCGGTGACATGAAATGTATTCTCTATATTGAGTGTTGTACTGTATTTTGTTTAGGCTTTATTTGATCTGGGGGTGGTTTGTGTGACTTCTGCAGGTTACTATGAGTTGGTATTTTCTGCATAAGACCTAGTAAGTACAACCTTATTGAAGAAGGCCCTGTACGGGTCTCGAATTCGGACATGCTGTTCCTGGGCAGGGGAAACACGTTTTTCACTGTAGTTAGTGGCCCTTATCTCTTCATGATGCTGTCCGTAATTTTTGTGCTGTATCCTTAAGGGACCTGCCTGGTTGTTTGCGCTGTATTTATAGCGGCCTTGATGCGTTTGTTGTCTGTATGTGACCATTCAATTACAGTTGGCCCGTTGTACCTGGTCTGAATGTGGGTTTCTTGGTGTGTGGGGTGACTGTACTGTTGTTGAAATGGAGCCTGTTTAGTGTAGGTTGTGAGTTCTGGGCATGGTGCGGTATGTGTGGAAGTGGTTTTAAGCTTGTGTAGCTGTTGTTTCAATGTAGTGATTTCTTCTTGTAGTTTGATATGATGTGTGCTTTGTTAATCTTTTCAATGGTCTGTTGGTGTCTGTACATGACAAGCTCAATATTTTTGATATTATGAATTATCTGGTTTAATGTATTGTGCTGGAAAGGCACAAATTTGTCAGCAAGAGCTGGTGACAGGGAGGCCCAAATAATTTTAACAAACTCCGGCTTGTCATACTTGTTCCTTTAAAATTTCGCATTCTATGTGTGCTTGTGTACTCTGGCCTGGGTGTTGTTTTGTTTTGCCTGTCTGTAGTGATCAGTTGTGTCTAGTTTTCTGAATGTGTGCAATAATTTATCTATAATGTGTTGCCAAGAGATTTCCTGTACACTGGCGTAATATAGATTTTCGTAAGTCCTCTTTGCTGTTTCCTACAGATAGAACTGTAGGTGTGTCGTTTGTCAAGCTCAGTCTAATCATTAACATCGTTTGCAGCGTTTAAGGTGTTTAAAAATTTCTCCACGTTTTCATTACTTTCCCCTGAGAAAGTGGGGATGGTGTGTGGGTGTTGTAAAATAACTTGAGTAGAGTTTCGAATGATGTGTGGATTT
Source organism: Dryococelus australis (assembly GCA_029891345.1). Taxonomy (NCBI): domain Eukaryota; kingdom Metazoa; phylum Arthropoda; class Insecta; order Phasmatodea; family Phasmatidae; genus Dryococelus; species Dryococelus australis. Next base: position 23,220,366 of record CM056993.1, read on the forward strand.
ATGGTGTTTTCAGTGGCGTTTACAGACTGGTGTCCTGTTGTGTAATTTATGTTTGTGTGCTCGTGTTGTGGAATGTCAGTATTTGTGCTGGGAATTGAAATTAAACGTGGATTTGTTGTCTTTAGTGTGTGGAGTGGGCGTGGTCTGAGATAACCGCTTGTACCAGGTTTGTGTGATTCAACTGCCCGTTTAGCGTCGCCTAAATCAATCAACAGAGTTTTAACTAACTTTCTTATGTTGTTTGCGGTAGATTTGTGTACAATGTTATGTCGACATGTTAGCAAAAAAATGTGGAGTGTAGTTGGTGCTGCACACTTTGTGTGATTTAAAAATAATTGTAAATACACAACACAGAAGAAAATGGGAAAGATCTCCGAAGCACATACAACACAAATGGAGATTTCCTTGCTTACAAGGGAGCAGGTTGTCCCGCATGCAAAAACAAGCATTGTACATGCATTAATTGTAAGGAAGCAGCAAAGTGGTTCTAAAGCTAGTGTGATAGGCGGAGTAACGTCAAGCTGCTGGGCTGGCAAGGCCTCTGACGCATAATGCTGACGTGCGCACGTCGCGTACTGACATGCCACTATAGTTTACTCCGCGTTCCCTGACCGCGTGGGACTAACAGCTGTTTAACACACTTGTCTAAGTACATTAATGCTGTGACAAGCAATTTAATTATTAGAGGGCGAGATATTACACTATAATTGAATCCTATACAAAAATATATTTCACTTGAACATACTGGGGTACAAAGACAATGAACGTATACAATAAAATATGCTGAAATATAATGCGTGAGGCACTGTGGTTTGCGAGATGCGCAGCCACGGTTTTTCTAGCTGTGTACAATGACCTAATGTGAAGCGTAACTTAAAATTCTATATAACCTGAGCATAATCGCCTAAGTGCGAGGTGGGTCGAAGGGCGGCTCCACCAGTGTAGCACCTCCTTTTCCTGTTCTATCCTATACTGCCTTAACTATTGTTCCTGTCTGGTGGCTGCTAATAGGTGAACTCAATATCTGTGGACACTGTGGGAATCCGAGACACTAAGGGGTGTTTAGTTGTCAGTGGTTACTTTAATAAATTAAGAATTCTTTATATAAAGCACATTAATTGTGTCATTAACTAATATTTGATATAAAACGTTACAATCAACATTACCCAGAACAATATGCTTCAATGTCTCTTAACCGAAGTGGTAATAATAGCAAGTACAAATTGCTATCAATTAGTAAAAGTTAAACCCCTAGCCTTGCCAGAAATTAGTGTTCATTTACTCAAATGATTAACGGGACCTCAAGAGCTGGGATGATGCCTAACTGCCTAGCCGAACTTATGCTCACCATGTACTGAAGACTGATGTGCTGCCCGAGCTCCTCCAGGCCTAGAAATCGAGATGCCCTCGTCTTTGCTGTTGCTCCGACAACTTCACGCCATTCTTCAGTCTTGCACGTCAGTTGGGGTGGCGCGGCGCACTCACCCACCTTTTATAGTGGCCGGAAGTGGGTCAGTCAACATGTGTTTTGGCAACAGGAGGCTCGCACAAAATGTACAGTCCATGATACCTTAACCATTCGTGTGCGGCCCCCTAGCGTCCGCCACAACTTGGATCACGCTTCCCCCCTTTCCCCTTTTTCCCAAACACCGTATTTTGTATTATATGCACTAATGGGAAAATAATCCTTTTTTTGACTGTCCAAAGTTGGCAGGTATGCGTAACCATCAAATTGGAAAATAATGAGGTATATGGTGCCATGTATTGCAAAAGATGTAAACTATCTGCGGCTAAGTGTGTTAACATCATGAAAATCTTTGTCAGGAAATACAAGCCTATGAAATTCTTGCAATTTACAAAGAAGCAGTAAAATAATTACAAAAACTGGCTAGCAGAAAATTACACAGAAATACCTCTACAGTTGAGAGCTCTGTTGCACTGACAGGTTAGCAAATAATATTAATTTTGTTTATAGAATACATGTAGGTATATTTCACAATATAAACTACAAATACAATTAAAATGTTAGTACTTATTTAACATTATTTTGAATGGTACAAATATAAAACTGAATTGTAAAGGAACACACCATTTATGGAAGACAAACTACAAGTTTCTGATGAGACTCCTAGATGTGTTGGCCATCCTGGTTGTTGAGAACATTGCAAAGATGGCTTCTGATAGTGAAGAGGGACATGAGCATAGAAATAATGTTAATATTAACAGTGGTAATGAAAAAGAAATGTTAATTACTGGAAAGGAGATACAAAGAAGAAACAAAATGTAGGTGTGTTATTTGCCAGATCAACACAGTAGCAAAAATAGCATTTGCTGTGGGTCACACATTTTTGGGGGCCCTTCAATAAATAGTATAAATTTTAAAATTTTGTTTTATTAAGCCAGCTGACTAATTTCATGCTAAATTGCATGCAGTGTGAGGTGAGAAAGCCTTATGGATATACGTTAATTTAGTCTTGTCATCATAAACTGTAATGACTGGACTATAATGAGTTCTTAATTTTTTTTAATGATTACCCAAGAGAATTTTGAATGCACTTACAACCTGCTAAGGTGTTGTGATTTATCAATACCAGGCATGTTTCTTTTATTATGTGCTAATACTTGTTTTGTAGCAAACATGACACCTTCCTGAAAATCTTATAATTTGCCATTTTGGAATTAATGGTTTTCGCAGATCTGCGCTATCTCTGTGACAGCATGCCGGAGACTATGATGATTTCTGAATGTGCTGCTGTACCAGAGTCGCTGAAAATACTAGTTTTAAATAGAGCAGTCATTCACTTTAAATTTTAACTATTAACCCTGTCCCCCCCCCCCCCCCCACAAATTACTGGTACTCACACCTGTCACCTTGTCTGGAAGGAACGAGGTGATGAACGTATGACCATAATACAGGGAAGTCATGAGTAGCAATACAGCCACATAAAAAGCAGAAACTGAAGAAAGAAAAGCACAATTTTAAATAACCCAAATTGTCTCTTCTGGAAATAGTGTCATTTTGATTTGGTTTTGCACCCCTTCCTCATTGGGATTTTTCCAAGGACACTGCTCTCTGCCCTCCCCACCTATTCCTTTCTTCCCTTCCACTCTGTCAGTAAAGGTGTATTATTAATATATTTATATCTTATAAATTCATAAAATCAATGGCAGAAAAAAATTTAATAATACAACACTTATCAACACATAGTATAAAGGAAGTCCCTGGCGCACATTTGTCTGTATGACTGCGCTAATATTGAGAACCACTAAACGGATTTGGATGCTCTTTTCACTATTATAATCAAATCTGCATTTATCGAGGAAGGTTATGTATATTAAATATTGCTGTAGCACTTATAGAAACTAAGCATTAATGGTATTAGTGAATCAAGTATGGACAAAAGTTTGCCACCAGCACACACTCATGGAAATGCTGTCTAATCATGTATGAATGAATTGTGTAAAATAAAATTGTCTACAAAAAAGTCAGTAGTAACAAGCGTATTTACAATTTAAATTACTCAGTAAAAACAAATGTAAAATTCTCTGCCTTTTCTAACCATAAGGAACTTAATCTTTATTAAAATTAATTAATTTATAATTAAAACTGTTTAATGCAGATAATATATGTCCTTTACATCATACAATTATCGCCAATAATTTAAAAGTTATGAAAAGTTTCTTAAGAAATAATTTCAAAAATTGAGACACCTGTGTACGGACCTATACGTAGGCGGGGGTGGCGGCACGGGATGTTGCGATGCGGTGGTAAGAGAGGTGCAAGAGGAAGGTGTAATAGGCGAATGCGCAGCTCCGTGCGCCGCAGCAGGCAGAAAAAATTAAATTGTACCTGGGTGAAGCCGGGCCGGATCGCTAGTTTTAATAATAAATGATCAAATAGGCAATTTAACTGGGCAAATAAATGACTTAACAGTCAAGGAAAAACTGTTACCAGACAAAACAGTATTCATTACAAGCTGAGTTAATTAAAGTTGACGCATGCCACACTGCTGCACAGCTACACCTGCATACTCTACGGCCGACTTCCCCCCATCATCGAACTATGAAAAGCTCAGGGCAAGTCACAGCAGTGGCATACAGGATTCACGTGCCGACAGAGTTTATTCCACGAGCCTGGACAACCACGGTCACAATTATAATTAAAAGATTAATTATAAAATTGTACTGCCTGCCTGGAATTCCAACATGCGATCGCCACCCCCTTGAACCAAGATTGTTTTACCCAGCGAGCCACGGACCCACAGATAGCAGAGAAGAAAGTTATAAGAGAGACCACAGGATCGCAGCACCCCTGCACCCAGTGACGTCACAGCAGCAGAGCCTCGAGTGGAGGTAGTAAACCTGTCGTCAGCCTCAACCCAGGGTGATAAGGAATGCGCAGCACCGCTGCAACCCTGAGATAATCAACCCCTGCGGAGAAAGGCTGGCATCCCCTGCATCCCTGGGAGAGACCTGAAGTACAGATTTTTGGACTATATAAGGAGGCTCAGTATCACCTCTAGCCCGAGTACGTCGGCTCGCCGCCCGCATAGGTCAGCGAGCTCTCCCTGGTCTGGACAAGACCTCCTCCTCTCCCAGCTTGCACAAAGTTCTACCAGCTCCTGCATCTTGAGAAAGCTCCTCCTACACCAGCTCATCCAGCAGCTCCTGCAAGACACTCCAGAGGTAACTTCTATGTCCTAACCATGGACCCCCTTTACCCAAGTCTTTTCCTTGACTCCACAGTAACAGCTCTTCGTGACGTCCCCTCTGGACAAACCACCCCTGGGAAGCAAAATGCTGTAAATTGCATAACCAATATCTTTTCACATTTGTCCTGGTTCATCTTCACCTGTGTAAAGTAACCAAGCTAAATAAATATAGTAATTTAGAGTGTACGTTTGAACCGGCATTCCCTAGTGTTTTCTAGACATAAAATAAATATTACATCAAAGTTTATGTAGTTGACTCCATTATTAACCCCCCTCAATTTACTTGAAAGTGATTTTGTTTCTGCAAAATGTTTAACTTCTTCCTGTGAAATAGGTGTGAGTGGGCCGAACCCTCAGCAGATGGGGTCTGAAGAAGGTGTTTAGTCCGTGAGGACATACCTAAACTCCTGGAAGTGTCCAGTACACCCTTGCTTGTCCACAGCGACACTCTAACTCTCGCCTGCAATTTTTTCCATCAGTGCCTTGGGCATGTCTGGAAAAGACATTCCTCTTAGGACTGCACGTTAGCATAAAAGCTTGTGTTGTGAGACACTACTGTATATTCTTACTTAACTTCAAATTACTAAGAAAGGGGGTGGAGCACCCAGTAGAATTAGACGTAAAGAGCGACGAACTCTACAGCAAGAACTGCTAACACAGATTACTGCTCCACTAGTAGACTTCACTTGTGACGTCACACTCCCATCTCCAGTACCTGAGGTCACTCCGCATCCCATCTCGCCGATAGCTGCGTACGACCATAAATCGGACCTTGATGTATATCAAGGAATCTGTTGGCCGTGGCCTGACTATGAACACGTGAGTTAATACCAGCCAGCTAAAGTCACCTATCGTAACTGTGCCCACCCCCAACCCAGAAAAGGATACACACCCGCTCAGTATATGCACAATCCAAACTGCAACAGGAAAGGTGGTAAAGACTAACTTACCCCCCCAAAACCGCATAGTTACCGCTCCCCTTAATTTCATTCCCAACCGTAGACCGAGTTCTTGGGGACAACCTGGTAGCGAAAGTAGGTACGAGTTAGAACTACCAGTCGGATCACGAGACCCCCTTTCATTGTAACTTTGCTACCACCCACGGTCCCCAATAATTTTTAAGTGACTTGGGACAGCTGGCATCCCGTTTATTGGCAACCTTCTCAGCGAGTAAAGTTGCACTCCCTGGGTGGGAGACGGCAATTTGAATCACCTTGGGGTTTGATTCCCCTCCGCTCAGAAATAACCCTTCCACCAGGCGGCACCCACCAAAACACACCCTAACGTCGGCAAACCATGACCTGCCAGGCAGAGGCAAATATAACGAGAAGATAATACACAGTAAAACGGCTATAATTAAGGCTCAGGATGGTATTCAGCGCTCTTAGAAACCCATGTCAGACAGAGAAACCTCCGCCATGGCTGAACAGATCCTCCATAAGTCCATAGGACTAAGGAGAGCAGTATCATCTGCGAACATCAACGTTCTTAGTACTATTATCCATTTCATGTAAGTGGGGTAAATTTTTTGATAGTTCTAGAAAAAGTAGCACGGCCACAGTGTATCCTTCCACCGCAGCTGTTGTCACTGAAAAAAAAGACATTTGTAAACAAATGTTTTGAGTCCAATGCACACTTGCATTTTCCTCCTTCGTTGTGTTCTCTGTCATGGCAGGCAGTGAAAGGCTGGCGTTTGCTAACTTCCGTCCAGTAATTAATGTAGGATATTTTAGCTAGGTTGGCATTCCAATCTGTTTAATTTTTTTAATTTCAGAGATAAAATTGTTAGGGTTCTCTTTATTTTAAGGGAAAAGCGAAAAGGAGGGGGAGGGGGGCTGTAGATTAACGTCTTTCATGAGACAGGATTATTTTGATGTTCTTATGAGTGTGTGGCATTTTGAGTTTCATATTGTTTTAATGAAGCAGCGGAAAATTTTTCTCGTATGGAAATAGCATTTAAATTATTTAACTTCAAAAATTTTAACTTAAATGACCACACAAAACGTGATATAGATATATATATATATATGTGTTGCTGTTCCTATTCGTACAGATGCAGCAATATACACACGCGCACACTTTGGCCGAAGTTAGCCTTACACTCGAATTTACGATGCAGGCAAACAAATATTATTCATTCACTACAAAAGTGTGGCTTTTTTCAGGCCACGTACATTTCAATAATTAGGCTATATTAACAGTTTACAAATACATTTACAAACATGCAAACTTGCTGTTTGTAATATTTGCAACCTCTTGAACACGTGATTTTCAATGGCAATCCTTGGGAGTTTACTTCACTAAAATCACGTTTGTTTGTCACTAGCATTAAATAATTTATTTGCAAAATCATTCAGTAAAATCAACACTGCGCACATTTCCTGATACAAACAAACTTAAACTTATATATGTAAATTATATTTGTGTCACTTCATTGTTGAAGGCGGTGAGGAAAATGACGGAACGAGCAGTTTTAACGATGTGCCGAAAAATATTACGTTTCACTCAAGAAAAAGCATTACAACGGTAACTACAATCAATTGTGTTTGAAAAAAGGCAAATAAAAAAATGATTAACTACCGATTAAATATTCCGACAACACCAATAAGATATTTGTATAATAAACATGGCTAGCCATTGGCTGGAAAAGTTTACTGTTTGTACGTGTCGACATACTCTATCATAAATGCTAAAAATGTTTTTTAAAGTCCAGTTACTAATAGCCAAAAAAATTTAATATTGCATTAAAAACATAATTTAAATGATATATGTTGTAAGTATAATTAGGAGTTGAAATTACAACTTTTATTTCCGAGTACTATTTTCTTCCAAACCCCTCATCAAAATAGCCGACCTAACAACACGGATCCCGTAGCAGTTCATCAGCTGATACAATACTGTACAAGCGAGAGCATTTACTGTTTATATATTGTGTAGGTTGGTCACATTGTATGCATTGTTTTGCATTCACATTGTGTCCAAATACGAATGATGCACACAATCTTGGGTGAATGTTCTAACACAAAATACAATAAAATGTAAACAACTAAAACACATAATTTAAAATCTATTGTTCCAAATATATTTGGGTTTCAGGCAGAATATCTCATTGATGGATGTGGTAAATTAATGCTTTACGAGATGTAGCATGCTGGGTTATGTAACATTATGTTAATTAAATTAGTGCTACTAATCTGTGAATAATTATCAGCAAATAATGATCAGATGCCACCTATGAAAATGGTTTTGGTTTCGGCCGGTTAATCAGTATCGGTATCGGCCCATCCCTAGGCAGAACACGCACATTAGACGGCCACCCGTTCTATACACCCCGGTGTATAGAGCCACAACCACAAGGAATTCAAATCATCTTGGCAGCTAGACAATCAGTCCAAGTTATACTCTGTCCACTGCGCTTCTGGTACCGGAGAGAGTATCTGCGTGGGTCTGATGGCCTGATCCCTTGGGGACCACACCCACGTATTGTGATTGTCAGTCATTGTGAAACCCAACACCCAGTGTCCACCGCGCTTCTGGTCCCGGACACGGGGATAGAGGCAACCCTGATCCATCAATTGTGGTACGTGGATGTACACGTAGACAGGGACAAACATCACCTGCTCTACCTTCATGGGGCTGATAGTATATATCTGTATCCTCCACTATTCCCATCGAAATGGTATTCAAAAGAGGGATAAAAAGGCTGATACAGCCTTTGAGTACAAACAAGGGCTCGACTGCAACCCGAACTGTACTTGACAATCCCTGGGAACGAGCTCGATCTGCCTGTTGCCTTGAGAGGCCGGTCGTCCCAGCTCCCCTTCCAGTTTTGTTTGAACCCCCCATCAAGACCGACTGAGAAATCCACCCCATCATCCAGGCCTTCCTCAGGGGCGAGGAAGTCCCCTACGGTATCGCCAACCCCTGGATCAGGGGACACCAGCTCTCTGAACCACCCGGGACAACCAGCAGTGCCAGCCCCAGTTGATTTGTCAGTGCATCAAGTCCTGGTGTTAGCGCCAGCTCATCACCACCAGCGCCGCGGCAGGTCCAGCAGCCTTCACAGGCCACCAATTGCCCAGGTATACAAGTGAGAGTGGTTCCACCTAAACATAAGATTGTACTTGACATCCCCAACTTTGTGCCCAGCTGGAAAGCCACACTGGTCGGCCTCCTGTTCCCCGCTAAGTAATTAGAATCAAACTCACCCTGCCCTCACACCCACCAAAACCACTTAGGCCATGACGATCCTCCATTGTTAAAAGGACATCATGCATCACAGTTGTCCTGATGCTTTCTTAGAATCTCAAACACTGTCTGAATATTTTTTTTAATCTGAACTTTTTTTGTCATTATTTATAGCTTTAGATGTATTGTTAATAATTATTTGTCTTGTTTTCCAATAGTACCTTTCTTACACATCTGTTTGCCACACATGTTTACTAATTACATTGTAGAATGCTAATTTTATAAAATCAAGATGATTGTAAAGGAAGTAAGTAGCGCCATGGGCCAAATTAGATTGAAATATCTCACTCTCTTGAGTACTGGACATGAACCTTTTTGTAAAATATATATTTGATATATTATTAACAAATATTCTCATGCAAATTTAATGCAGGGATATATATAATGTATATACCTTATATAGATATAAAGTATCTGAACCATATGAAAATGCTAAAATTCATGCATCATGCAAACAAGTATGTATTACAATTTTTATTTTTTTAAATTCATTTCATCGTGCGTTAAGATTCCCTCACTCTCTTAACAAAAACTACAGGAGTACAAATATGTGCAATTATGAATTATAATTAATGTAATATGTGAATTGTTATTTATCGTGCTAATCTTTGTAACATGTCATCGTTGTACTATTCTTTGATAGAATAATGATTCTGTATTACGACAAACTGCAGATATACTTCTTTTAAGACTATGTGCTGGCATTCTTTGTGTACTTGAATTCAAATGTCTGCGAATTTGGGTATGATTATTGAATATGTGACTGTATGTTTATCCTGATAATCCTAGTAACATGTCACCACTGTACTACTCTGATAGACTAAAAGTTCTGTATTATGACAAACTGCAGACAGTACTGTATTTATTTTTACGCACTGGCCTTTCTTCCCACATTAATGCAATTGTCATTTTATTTCCTCCATTATAATGAAATGGTTGTTTACTACCTGATTTTGTGAGCACCCATTCAATTTTTGTTATGTCACGAAGAACATAATTTTTTATAATGAAAGGTTTTTTCTGGGATTCAGACCTTGTATAGATGGCTGTACTAGTGTGCTGTGTCTCTTTTGACAGCCGTCAAAGCAGTGGACGCCTTCATGGCGTCGCCATGGGCCACGGAAAAGGAAGGCGTTGAGCCATGCTTTGCTACACGACTCGATGTCGTGAGGTATCTAGACAAGTGAGTGTTATTTTTTTAAATTATTTTCTTTTAAAAAGATGGGTCACCAGATTTGTTGTGTTAAAACTAAACACAAAAGTTAATTATTAAGTGTGAATGTTTGTTATTTATAACTTACAAACACAGTGACTCGACTTGCACATTCTGTAGCTCGATTTCTGCTGTAAAAAACTGTACTCGAATGACAAGTCGATCTTTGTTAACTACTCAATTTTTCGAGGCTCAACTTATTACTATTTGTACCATCTAATCCGAATAATTTACTTGTTACAGTTTGCTATATTGCATACATAGCAAGGTTAACTAGTGATAAAAGTTTTAATTTGTACAGTTCCGTTGGAAATGAACTCCACTTAGGCTTGGTGTCATTAAGGTCTCCGCTGTGGCTGTAGTAGACTTACGATTAACATCTTCAAACACTCAAAAACTTAATTTGAGCATGTTTAGGGCCTCTTGCATACATGCCTACACTCCCTGCAATGACAAAAAAAAAAAAGCCTTATTTCCCCTATTAGTCTACCCTAGACTTAGAACACTGCATCAATATTAATACTGTCGGGACCTCTGCCCTCAATGACTTTGAGCTATTTTGGCATGACCAAGTCTCCCATAATAGTTCAATGGCTAGCAACAATTTCTGCTTGAAAAAGAACAAATAGATTTAACATTTTTGGAAGGTGCATCTTACGAAGTAAATAATTTCCATAATTAATTTAAATTAACATAAACTAACGAGGGGCATGTCAAAAGTACAAAAATAATACTGTAATTCTTTGAGAACAAAAATTGAAAAAAATAAATATAAAGTCTGTAATATTTGTAAACATTGCAAACATCATTGGATACGTATGTTAAACAACATTAAATTAAAATTGTCTAAATAAAAATAATTTTTAATACATTTACGAATGATGTGTGAGGAAATAAATTATTTTAGTAGAATAAAGTATGTATGAATGTGTGTGTGTTTTTCTACATTTTAGGTGGAATCAATACGATCTGTAAACTATGAATTGAAAGGCACTTACGAAAAGTAACCTGACAGAGTTAAGTGGGTTAACTTTGTCACATGACCAGATCTATTCAATCACGAGGGGTTGACCAGGCTGTTATTGAATACTGTAATTCAATTCAAGGTTTCGAGATGGTGGGGATTGAAAATAAACATGAATATTTGATGGATTTATTGAATGCTGTGCTAAGTAATGACGAAGAAGAGTTTTTGTTAAATAATTTTATGTCCAAAAGGAACTTGCAACTCAAAAACAACAAGGTACTTTATTAAGCAGTATCACATGAAAACAGTATCTTTACTATACTTAGTGTTCAGCATCAGGTTAGTATAAAATTGTCTTACATCATAGCTACTTGGAAATGCCTCCTGAATATTCATCTAACAAAAGTACGGTATTCACTTCCATGTTCCTCTTTACTTGTTTGTTTTGGTTGCATTTCATTGTTTACATATTTTTGCACCATTTAACTTAACGTCATCTGCTAAGCCCATTTACCCAGGTGTCAAACACTGTTAGCCCAGATTTGATTGAGTTAACTGGTAGACTTTCCAAACACAAGTTAACTTCATTTGGGTCACTTAGTGAATGAGCCGAATAAAAGTTTTACTCTAACTGGGTTAACAGAGTGACTTCGTAAATGCCTACCTATAAGGATACACAGTAAATCCATGGACCATGTTGCATGCAAGTATTTATTAACTGTACGTGATTTCTTTTAAGGATGTTGAGGCATAAATTTTTCCATCGTGCCAAAAAAGTTCCAGTATCTGAACAAGAGCTCAAAGCAAAACTCAAAAAGAAAGAGAAGGACAAGAAAAGCGATGGTGGTGATAAACGCAACAAGAAAGTTGAAGATGAGAAAGAAGATGCAGAGAGCAGTCATGCAGAAGGAGAGAAGAAAGATGACAAGCAGGGAGGGAGTGCGGTAAGTTGCATGCCACAACTGTTCCAGTAGTGCAGGTTTTGATAAATGTTGTGACGATTTAGTAATTGCTTTCTCAATCACCTAGGAGGAGAAAGAAAAGAAGAAACGCAAGATTCGCCTGGAAATGCATTTAGAACAAGTATTTGCAGATGGCTTGGATGCCTATGTGTGGATATACGATCCCATCCCAGTGTATTACTGGTTTTTTGGGACATTATTGGTGCTTGGTGCAATAGCTATTTGTCTGTTTCCTTTGTGGCCAAAGTCTGTCCGGTAAGGTTTGATTGTGCTTGTAGTCCATTCGTTTTTACTGATAACTGCAGTTTAAGCAATTATTGTAGTTAACAAGATTTATGGTTATAAATGGTAGAAATATTGTATTTGCCCAGACCTACAATGTTTATTCACATTAAATTTTATTGTGTTTTGTGTTGTGGCCGGACCACTCGCCTCCCAATATGGTGAACCAGGTTCGATTCCTTGGTTGGATCAAACTCATATTTTTGCATCTCAGTAACATGATAAGACATTGTTATTTACGTGTGACTTTTCTTGGAGCATTCAAGGTTTTATCACCATTGCATGTTTTTGCTGCTAATGTTTCAACATCAATTCACTGTTGGTGTAGAAGATAACTGTTCAAGTACCACCCAGATCTCTAGTTCACTTTTGCCAAATGTGATGATTATACAGTGAAGTGTGGCGGAAAAAATGAAACTGTTGTAACTAGGCCGCACACTGAGATACAGCAGTAAAAAAATTTTATATTTTTCAAGTGACTGTCTACATTATAGAAGAATTAATATTGTTATGAAACAACTGACAGTGAAATGTGCTGTAATGAACTTGTTCTGTTACGGTGCATGTGCTGTAGAAATAATTTTTTAGTGGCACCATCATAATCCCAATGAAATACATGGTACATAACTATACTGATTAAAAACAAGTATAGGTTATTAACAGTTGAGTAATTTCAAAATCAAACTTTGAAGAATGTCAGTGCCCCAACCTGCACATATTAAACAGGGCACATTGAGCGACATACACCCAGTAAAGTTGGTAATGATGGAGAGAGAACCATTCCATCTTTTTAACGTTGAATTAAAAGTGCTAGGTAAAAAGTTTGTGAATACTGAAATTATTTATTTGGTTTTTAAAGGAATAGTAAGTGTAAGAATTAGCAAATTTATAAAATATTAATTTTTATAGTAACTCTACACTTTTACTTGCCTGATGCTGGAATAAAATTACCAGACCCATTGCAATGTTAATTTAACATCTTGCAATGTTAATTTAACATATTGTGGAAGAATACATAATGTGCATACAAGTACGTATCTTAGCCAGGGCTTTCAAAAGTGCTCAGTTCATCATGAACAGACTGTACCTGTCAGTTCATGTTTGATGTGCTAAAGCATTGCACAGTGCAGTCTGGCTTGTACAACCCAAGTAGCAGCAGGCAGTCTTGTAGTCGGTCCCAAAACAGGCAACCATGTATGGCTGCTGACACAGACACCATCTTTTCAGCTCCCAGTTCTGTTCCCTTCATCTAGTTGCACACACAGGATTTTATTTTGGGAGGTGAGGAACCTCTGTCTGAAGGGGCTGCTGTGGCCAAGCAGTTTGCTCGCCTCCCACTAAAATTAACCGGGTTCAATTCCCATCTTGGTCACTTCCAGATTTTTGTATGTGGGAATCGTCTCAGGCGATGCCGGTGGCCTGCTGGTTTTTTCGGAGATATCCCGTTCCTCCTCTCCCCCTTTTCATTCCAGTGCTGCTCCACACTCACCTCAATCACCCTCATCGTCTCTTAAAACCTCAATGTTTAGAGCTGCCCAAATCTCTTCACTCTTTCACTCAATGTCTGAAGTGAGCATTTTCCACAACAAGAAAAATGCCGTTATCAATGTAAAAAGTATTTTAATTTTAAGTACACACTCGAGGGAAACTCATTGTAATTGCTTATTTCAATTTTCAGTTAGTTTTCCATAATTTGTTGATATATATACATATATATTTTTTTAAGGGGTTTGCAGTCCCTGTAGCTCCCCCCTTGGGTATGCCCTAGCATCCACCATAATTGCACATCAGTTCTGCCCATCTTGAGTGTGATGTAGATATGGCTTGGGAATTTTTTTAAACTAAACGACACACTGTAAGATTGTGTACATGAAAACCTCTCATTATCAGTTGAAAAACACAGAAAGGGTTGATGCAAACACAGCACATGAAGACAAATGATCCATATTACAGCTATGGTTAATCTCTCCTGTATGCTCTAGGATGTTCCAAAGTTATTATATGCTATTCGTGGTAAAGTGAGCACTTTTGAAAGTCCTCTCATTTGGAATAATAGTCAGTAAATATATTTTATTTTAGTCTTAGATGTAAATTTCAGTGTGTGGTGGAATGTACACACTATGTTTATTTCTTACGTGGCAATATTTTTTTTAAAAGGTGGTTACAGGATTTCAAATGGCGGAAAGGAAAAAGTAACCAGGGCCTCATAAGTGCTCACTTCACTGTGAACAGCCTATAACAAAATTAATTTACTGTTAAATTTGAATCAAAATCATTAAAAACAAAATTTTACGAATAGCTGACAGTGTGAAAAATGTTGCAGTTTTGTAGCACTCGTATGTTTCTTTTATTGTGTATCAGGTAGGGAATTTGCAGTTTAATTTTTCATCACGATCTCATTCCTCTGCTTGTACCACTGCTGTCTTTCCAAATAGCATTCTCTTCAACCCAATTGAGAGAATAATTTATGCTAGTCTTTTTTTTAAGCCTTCATGACAGCTCCCTATTGTAGAACATTTGTTTCCTGTCAATGGAAATCACGATACCCAAATTCCAATTGGCTGAAATTATATGGACATTCACCACTACACCCATGACATTCATGTATATGGTGTTTATATTTAGGGCACAGATACTAGCATCAGAGGAAGGAAGTATTGCAATACTGATGAGTGAGTGTTTAAAATTTATAAAGCTGTGAACGCAGCCCTGGTAACAGGTAACATGTTGATGAATATTATAGTTGTTTGTATTTTTGTTTATTTTTTATTTTATCTTTTTAAGGCTACATAAATGTGTATAGGCATTGCACAGTTTTTCCCTCTTACAAAACTATGGTTCAACCCCCCCCCCCCCCCCCCCCCAATCCCCCCACATATTAAGTAATTTTTTGTAATAGCATACAATTTGCAAATAATTATTAACTAGTATGTTTTTTTTTTTTTTTTACAGGAAGGGTGTGTATTACTTAAGTGTCGCATGTGCTGGATTCCTTGTTTTCATAATTGGATTGACCATCTTACGAGTTGTAATATTCTGCATCCTGTGGGTTCTAACAATGGGTAAACATCATTTATGGCTATTTCCGAACCTTACTGAAGATGTTGGCTTCTTTGCGTCATTTTGGCCTCTGTATCAGGTATGACATCACTGTAAGAGCTGCACATTTTGTATCTTGCATAATTTTAATTGTAAGCATGTTACCATTACACCTATTTATTGTTTCGAGGGCACATGTTTGGCCCTTCATTGGTCGGAACTGCTCATTACTGGAAATTCTTACATGGGGAGCATGGTGGATGCTCCTACTGTGGGGTGGGATTTTTTTTCATGCTAGTGTTCTAATGGTGTGTATTGTCAATTTCATGCAAGTAGGTAAATTTGGACAGTTTTAGAAAAGTAGCACAACCACAGTGTATCCTTCCACCGCAGCTGTTTTGTCACTGAAGAAAAAGACGTTTGCAAACAAATGTTTTGAGTCCAATGCACAATCTGCATATTCACAGACAGATTCGAAAGTTTGTCATATAAGCAAAAAAAGTGTATGTATATTATGCTACTTGAGCCATTTTGCCTCCCAGCAAAGTGCTTCCTCTTTGCAGCTATTTGCAATTTGATCGGATTAGCATTAGCCATTTTTAGATCATCTCATCAACATGTCATTCGTCTAGTGAATTAGAACCCGCCCGCCCGTCCCTACTACAACACCTCCTCCTCCTCTTCTTCCTCCTCTTCTTCCTCCTCTTCTTCCTCTTCTTCCTCCTCCTCTTCCTCCTCCTCTTCTTCCTCTTCTTCCTCCTCCTCTTCCTCCTCCTCTTCCTCTTCCTCCTCCACCTCTCTCTCACACTCTCTCTCTCTGTCTCATGGCATGCCAATTTTGGAGGATTAACTGCTTCTTGAGTAAAAAATTATGACTAGAAGCCCGTAGTAATGTTGTGCATGCAACATAAACTTAAATACTGAACTAGCAGTGTCACACATTTATGGAGTTTATAGTCCCATGTTTTGAATTGTGGACGGCCCCCTGATTTTTTCTATTCCTTTTCTGTCAAGAAAACCTTGTCTTCCTTTTGGGTAAATACGGTACATGGTAAAAAACTATTATTACTTTTGCAAATCGGTGGAAACATTTATTTTTTATCTGAAAATTTATATTAAAAAAAACATATAATTGGTGCAGTGTGTACTTGTCAACAAAACACTTTGAATTGGTATTTGATTCGAATTCGCGAATATTTTAACAAATTTGCTTCGAAATGAAATATCCAGCTTTGCCCACACCTACCGTTTACATATTGTGTAGGTTGGTCACATTGTCTGTCAGATTTTACCCCACTTATATGAAATGGACAATAGCGTATAATGTATAACAGTGTTGTGTGACGTAATGTGTACATGTATGATCAATATTTTAGAAAAGTGTTTTGCTGTTTGTATTGGAACTTGAGAGAATTTTATTTCACTTTCTGTAAGTTCAGTCCTTACCATGATGTTATTTCTGGAACACATGGGTCTGCCAACTCAGTTAGTTGTATTGAACTGAACATACGTAGGCAGCTTCCAAATAAAGTACCAACTTTCATGGGAGCAAAAAAATAAATTTCCTTTTTACTAAATAAATCCGTCTTTGTAAGTATTGTTTCAATTTTCTCTCAAAAGTATGTGGGCTAAACCAAATTCGTTAAGGGATGGGGGTCTTAATTAAATAAAAAAGTTAATTATCATATTTTAATTTATTTTTACAATATGTACAAACAAAACTCTCAACTCAACATCTCAAAATAAATGATTAATTACTGTTTATAATTAATGAATCAATTAATAGAATTCATTCCCTATAGACAGTGTATCAACCTATACAATTATTGTAACAATTATGCATCCGTATTTTACAGTTCCAATATTTACAATAAAATCAGTATTAAATGTACATTCAGTCCCACCTCAGTTTAGTCCTGTCCCGCCAGTCGGCAATGTTGTAGAGTCCTCCGAGCCTACTCTGGTAACTGTGACTCAATGGCACCACAGGTGGTTATTGGACTAATCTGATGCCCTTGGGTTGCTGGGTTGGTACTATGCTGTGTACCGATACACTTCTCAGTGATACACGAGCCCCGGTCACATGACTCACTCTTCCGACCAGCCCATACACTTGTAGTGGAAGGGTTGCACGCGCATGATACAATGTAGCAGGTTGATTCCACAGCCTGCAAAGGTGATCCAGCTGCAGAAGGCAGATTGGCGGGTGCAGCAGTCATTGTTTCTATATTCCAGTTCATCAGTGAAGCGTACTTCATCTGCCCACCCTAGACATTGATAGTGGAACATGTTTTGACAGTGTGCGCATACGATCGAGTTTACCCCTGTGCGGGCATGTGGTTATTTGGCACCTGATTTAGTTGGCCTCAGCCATATTGGTTTCTTGTGTGTCGTTCTGGTTTGATTCTGCATCCTACATATTTACTGTGGTGTTTGAGCGCCACTGGGTTATTTTGGACTCCCCAAAGTCCGGTAACAGGTTTGTTCTTGACATCCGGCTAGTCTCTGGTGCTCGTAGGTCATGCCAGTCTATTTCTGTTTCACTACTCAGTTGACAAAGTCGTTTAGGCGCCACGAAAAACCTTGATCTTCTTGAAGCATGACGTGTCTGGAACAATCTGAAGCTACATCATGGTTAAGAGCTAGCTTTTAGTACACAGGCATGTCACACATGGGGTTAACAATGGCTGCTTCAAACTTCTTACTTGTAGGGGTCCGATCAGTGTAGAGGGTAGGTCGAGTTCCCTGGTGACTATGTACAAAATCGAGTATCGGCTGAGCCACGCGCCAGGCATTATGATTTGAGTTCGGTCTGGTAGGCGGGTGACTGCTACTGGAGGTGCCGACGGTGCTGGCCTATCCAAAGATGCTGCGGTGGCTGGAACTGCCGGAGAATATCTGGACTGGGCTGGAGCTCCATTTCCAACGGAACAAGGGGCAGGATAAGCCCAAGGGAACCTCCTCCCCACTGAATGGCAGGAACCACAGGATGCAGCAGCCCAGGCGTCTTCTTGGTGGCTAAAAAGAGAAGGGGAGAGAGCTGGGAGGTGAGGTCTCTCCAGCTGTTGGGTGGCATGAGCTTGGTCCCGGTGGTGGTTGTGGCACAATGCCGTATAAGATGGGGAGTAGCCCCAAGGTAGCAGTGTAAGTGGCCATGACCTCTTTCTCTTGCAGATCACAAGCGGTACTGTGGTTGGAGGGCAGGTTTTCTCTGAGTTGTCAGACAACTGTGTGTGTGAGCCCAAAGATGGTCAGACCTCCAGAACCTAACACCCCCTCCGGCAACTAAATTGTGCGGTGGACGGTGTGCAAACTGGCCTGGCTGTCTAGCCTCCTTATAGGTTGTACGACTAGTGGTTGTAGCTCTGCCTTTCGGTACACCGGGGTACACAGAATGGATGGCCGTCGAACGTGTGTGTTTGCAACTGACATACGAGTATCTGAGGGGGAACCCGCAACCCACAGTCCTACGCCAGTTGGTAAAATCAGGTGGTTAAACCTGGTCTCCTGTTCCACTCTGGTGGGCGTGGTTTTTAAGTGGGGTCACAGAGTGCCCAAGAAAAGTCAAAGTAGGTCTGAACTCATGTGTTATTCCGGAGAGGAACAGACACAGTGGCCTGTGCTACCTCCTAACTACCTAGAGCTGCTGGAAGTGTAATCTATGCAGATTCCAAGTTAAGAGAACCTGGTTAATTGGGTATGGCAGGTTCAACTAGGTAGCGGTTAACTTTTCCTATTTACTCTGTCCCATGTCTTGAAGGGAGTTAGGGGGCCCACTTCCTGAAGGGTTGTGGGGTGGCCGGTACCAAGGGTAATCGTTAAGGGGCGGTGACGACTTCTTCAAGTTCTGCATGCAGGGAGAGATCCTCTGGAAGGTCTGGTGTAGATGTTGGCGATGTAGCTGAAGAGCTTCTGGTGTGTCTGGATGAAGAAGAGCGGTCAGAGAGCTCCAGCGTGTGAGGTGGTGAAGCGAGCTGCCAGAACTGTGTGGCTCTTACAAGAGCCAATGAACAACTGGCATTTCTGAGCCATGCACAGGTACAATACTCGCTGGCTCACCCTCACCTGGGCTGCAGGGTGGGAGTCAAGACGTTACTGGAGGCAGAGCCAACATTAATCTGCTGCTCACTCGAGTGCGGCAGGTGGCGCTATCCCCTCCCTCTGTGTGACCTTGAACTACTTGGCAGCTTCAGGGGTGGTTGCGGCTGCTAGCCTCTGGTTAACTCATCTTCCTAGGGGGTTGTGTGGCATCGCTTACTGACTGCGGGTGATGAATAGTATAATACTGACTCATCTCTATTACTCCCCACAACAGGGGACATAACGTGTAGGCACAGTGGTATATATTACACTGGTTCTGACCCCGTCCGGTGCGCCTGTGAATTATTCACAGATGAAATAAAGTCTTGGTTGCATGGGTCAGTAAAGCATTACGCGTCGTATAGGAATGTAAAAGAGGAGTTTCATATATGAGTATACAACGATATGGAAAAAATATCTGTTATTAAGTGTTATTAGTTTTTTGCTATTTCCTAATATTCTCAGATATTAAAGCTTGTTAATCAGTGATGTCTGGTCATGGTATGTACTGACATATATTTGTAATAAACTATTTCCAGTATGAATATAAAGGATCAAGCCATGGTGCAAAGTCAAAGAAGAAAAAGAAGAAGGAAAAAGATTCTGATAATGAAGACCAAGATGACCAAGAAATCCAAGATGACCAAGAAATCCAAGACCAAGATGACCAAGAAATTCAAGAGCAAGGAACTCAAGATGAGGAAAACAAAGATCAAGAAGCTCAAGATCAAGATACTCACAAAGAAGAGAAGTCTGAAGGTGTCAGGTATGGTTGCGTAGTAATAGCTTGCTCCAAGTGTATTTCAATTAGAGTTGTTCCGATACAGATACTAAGTCTCGGTATCGGTAGATACTTCGCCTTTTCCTGATTTATCAGTATCTGGTATTGTATCTGGCCGATGCATTAGTATCTGTTGTAGACAATTAAGTCAGGATATTACTTTCTTTAGACAAAAATTACCGTATTTCGGTGTGTATATATTAAAACATTGTAAATTCTAAGTAGATAAATTCAAAATCGTATATAATTCTAAGTGTGTATTCCCCCCAAACGGAAGAATAGGATTTTATATGATTGTGCCAGAGTTTACACATCTGTTGACTGGTTTTCGTCTCCTCTACCACCCACTGAAGAGGTGAAAAGATGCGACAGTGCCAGGCCCTGCGTGAAGATGGAGGGAGGCAGGAAGCTTGGTGGGGTGTGGCTTGATGAAGGAGGAAGGAAGGGAAGTGGTGTGGGGGGCGTGGCTAATGGGAGGGATGATGGACAGCCAGTGGAGGGTAGACTGTTAAGTAGGGGGTGGGGGGCAAAGAAGACGAAGGGAGTGAGCGACCTTTTCAGAGGCCAGACCTAGCTTAGCGAGTGGTAACTTGACACAAAAACGCCAGCCAGGTAGTGTGGGATTGAGACAACATTCACCAGAAGTTTATTCATAGTAGAGGGAGCGAGAGGGTTCTGGCTACCATAGCTGCAATTTTAAACCAAACTACTTTTTTTTTAGTTTTTTGCATAGCAATAAAAATTACAACACATTAACTTTACTGCATGTTAACATATAATGAATGACTCAGATAAATGCAACAAACTTATTTTTTGGGCTATTACCTTCAGGGTTTTTTTTTTTTTTTTTTTTTTTTTTTTTTTGTTCCCCAAAACATGGTTGTAACTTCAAAGGAGTAGTTATTCCCGGGCCTGTACTTTGGAAAATGAAAATGTGCATTTCTTAAGACGTTATTTTCTTTACTCAAACTAGTCTAGGAAAAATGTTTTTTAATGTATTATCTACAGTAATACTTTTTCTAAAATTTAGTGCGAAGGGCTTTGGTATCTTCAATGGTATCGGGATATCGGTATCGGAAAACATGGTATTGGAACAACTCTAATTTCAATCAGAGTATAGTATTAAATACCACTGTTGGTATTGCAGGCCTTCAGAGGAAGTTAAAGAGGAAAGGAAGAAGAAAGGAACAGAAAATTCAGAAAGTGAATCAGAAAGTAGCCAAAATTCACAGACTGGCAAGGACTTTGAAATGGTTGATAGAGAAGAAGTTGAATCGTAACACACATTTCAGGTAAGTTATGACAAAATTCTGTATGAGCTATTCATAGTAAAGTGAGCTCTTTTGAATGCTCTCTCTTTTCGAATGATAGTCTATAAACATACAATGAAAAGTTGATTATCTGGAGGTCAGTTATATGAACGACCAGTTTTCCGGTCTCATTTTAAAAATAAATAATATATACAAAAAACATAAAGGTCTCTTTCGTCACAGTGTTTCCCTTACCTACGGAGGAGAGACAAGCACTTCGAGTCGGCTCTTGTGATGTGCCTTTTCACATGTTCACAGTAAACACGTCCGGGAAGGGAGTGGTTACTTGTTAATAGGTTTTATTTTTTTATTTTATGTACAGTTTCTATTTTGGATTAACATACTATGTTCTGTGCATGTGTAATAAATTTTACATTGCGTGAAAATGATTTTCTAGAAATGCTTTTATCATCATTTTCAACATATTTCCATTTTCCGGGTTTTCGATTATCCACATTACATTTTGTCCCTATTAGTCCAGATAATAGATCATCTACTGTGTATTATTTTATCCTATATATATATATACATTAACTTCTGAGTGTGTGTGTGGTGGGATATTCACACTGTGCTTGTTATTTACATGGAAATATTTATTTAAAAAGGTGGTTAACGGATAAAAAAAATGGCTGAAAGGAAAAAGTAACTAGGGTTTCGAAAGTGCTCATTTTACCTTAAACAGCCTATACAACTGCAGTTCCTGACATAATGTGAGAAAGCATATTCTCTGTGTCTAAGTGTAATGTTTTCAATGCTAGAGGCTTTTTAGAGATGTGTCCAAAGCCCATTTTGCAGATATTACCTATACTGATACTTTGTGGCAGATCCTGCAGGTAGTGCCAATACAAATCATTTCGTTCATAATTCTTTATATGGTGTCTGAGAGCATCGAAAAACTTTCACAGCGTTGAGAAATATGCGCGTTACACAGTTTGCAAATGGCTTTGTGGAGATCATCTTGCTTAACATTAAAATACTCCCAAACTTCACTTTTTCTGTTTCATTCCATGTCGGATTAAGAATTAGCCTACATATAAGAATGCTGAGTTTCAGGCTAATTTTTTCGTATTTGGCTACAAGGGCCAACTGAAGCTCACATGCCCATTATTTTTCTAGACATGGAGGTTTTTTTTTTTGGGAGGGGAGGGAGTACGGCTGATACGTATAGGGTTTTTATTAACATGTTTGCACTTTAATCGTTTTTAAAATAGACTCAAAACATTAACCCAGTATTTTTTCTGCAATGCAATATTTCAAATTTACTTGTTAAAAACATTTGTTGGCTAACCGTCATGAATAACCATGTAAAAAAAAAAATAATGCATGTGTAATTATAACCAAGAGATTAATTTTGTCTTAAAATTGATGCATAACTACCACAGAATGGGGCTTCATGTCAACTCCGTGTTTGTTTCTGCACAAGTCAGTTGTCGGATTATTGCATGTCTGCCTCACACAGGTCCGTTATATAATGCAGGGCACATTGGTTGCAGGCTAGGCACAACGCACAAGCTCAATGCCTGTGAGTGCGAGGTGATGCCTCCGGGCAACAGGAACGCATGAGGTGACCGGCTTACCACTGACATT
The DNA here is from genome assembly GCA_029891345.1 of Dryococelus australis. Classification (NCBI taxonomy): domain Eukaryota; kingdom Metazoa; phylum Arthropoda; class Insecta; order Phasmatodea; family Phasmatidae; genus Dryococelus; species Dryococelus australis. Next base: position 23,243,547 of record CM056993.1, read on the forward strand.
GGTACTCCAGGGCAGTCCCTGGCTCCAATCTTTGGACGTTGGCTGCGGCTGGAGTGGGCGGCGGGGCAGGACAGGTTGACCTTGACGTCATCTGGCTGTTGGTGCATCTGTGGGCTGGCTGGTGTTGGTGTCCGAGCAGTCTGCTTCTCGTGGGCTAGCGTGTCGAATGGAATCACCCCCGGTGGGAGTGGGATCCCCCAGTATAACAGCTCTACTGTGAGGTGGATAGCTCCAGGAACCCTAATCAGGAGGCCAAAAAGTTTGGAGGGGCTCACTCGTCGGTGGACCAACGTCACGAGCAGGAAGGGTACTGTGATTCACCCTGGAGAGGGCAGCAGGCAACAAACCCCTTGCTAGAGTGTTAACTTAAGTTCCTGTTTCAAGTCTCTTAAGACCTGGCACCTCCTGCGGCAAGTTTGTACACTCTGACGGGAATGGGTTAAGTTGACTTAGTTGGCCCAGATGCGTTGTCGTTTGTCTTTCTAGATGTTGGGACTCTACCGTACATGCTCATCAGGTAGCTTCATGTACCTGGTCCACAGTAGGGGTGGCCATCAACTTTGTGGCATATGAGATGTACGTGCAGTTCTGGTTAGGTGCTACCCGCAGTCCTACACTACGTCTGAAACAGTTGCCAATCCACGGTCCCCAGCCACTCACTTCTAGAGTGACACTTGCCAGGTTGGGAAAAAGGTACACTCTACTGTCGTGATTTACGTGTTGTAGAAACTTTTGTACTGTCAATTAAATGGTTAAAATTAATAAATGTTCCAACACTACTCAATTAAAAGAATTAATTGAAGGTATAAACGTATTTAATTGGATATCTAATCAGAAAAAAATAACATTTTAGAATTTGCTGTAATGTGTATTAAAGAAATCAACTGATAGTGTGACATTAATAAAGTCAATGAATTACGAAGAATATTACTTAGATAAATTTCCCTACATCCTTCGATATAAACTTTTGTCAAGGCAGGAAAGAATATTCAATAACAAAATTTCTTCGGTCTTTGTATCAATATCAATATAATTTTTAGTACAGTGGAACCAAATTTTACATTTTCCTGCCCTTTATTCATACTTTTTTTGGTCCTAGTGTCTGTTTTTTACAGAATAAGTTTCCCTCTGATGCATATCGCTTTCTAAGGTCTGATCTGAGACATGGTCCATGTGGTTTTGGATCAAGGTAACAGGTTTCTGTCGGAATACTGAGGCCTTGGTTTATGTGAAGTAGGTCGAGTTGGCCTCTGGCTTGACACAAAGTCTGGGACTGCGAGAACACCTTACTTGCTCGGTTAAGCTTCCTTACCTTGCCCACCTGACTTGTAACCTGTTTCTCCAACTACAGGGGTGGTTGGGTACCACTGGTGCTGGCCCCAAACCCTGGTGTCAACTGTTGGAATGCTGGGTTCTGCGCTAGACAGGCTGTCTGTGTGTCGATGTGTGGTGCGAGTAGGAATACACCTCTGCAATAAACAACACTGGTAGGAACAATACCTATTTACTACGTAGTAACAAACAAGATGATGCATACTATCTCCTACTAAGCAAAACGTGATCGGAAGTAACCTACGGTAAAACAGGTGGATGAGACCTGCTCCTAATCTAACTTGGAATAGAATGACTTTGACAGCTATAAAAACAACTCAGTCGCAGCTACTGTAACTCGGGATGTCTCAAAGAGACTTTAATAAAAAAAAAAAAACACTACTTTTAACGGCAGTGGATGTAGTTGCTACTACCGTATAGTAGTGGCGGTTGTTGAACCAGGAGGAACGACAATGGAAAGTGTGGTAGTGGTGTCTGCAGGCTTACTATTGAAGAGCAGGTGATAGATGCTGCAGAACCTTTGTAGCTGGTGGTAGGAGCCACTGGTGGCTGTTGAGAAGCCTCTGGAGCTTCTGGTGCTGCAGAACCTTTGGAGCTGGTGTTAGCTATTGATGGCAGCCTCTGGGGCTGCCACTGGCTGGTGGTAGGAGCCACTGGAACTCCTGGTGGCTGTTGAGAAGCTTCTGGTTGTTGGTGGTGGCTCCTGAAGATCTCTTGGAGTTCTTGGAGAGTACCGTAAGAGCCTAAGGTTCAGTAAAGAGCCCCAGCACAGAAGTGCTGAGGTGAGCTACTGCAGAAGATAACTGCCATCGTCGACTGCGCACTGCCTTATATTGTGCGCTCGGCCATCCCATGCCTGGGCTGGAGTGGGAAGTGTGACGTTCTGTGACGCCTGCCTGGAGTGAGTGGGGTGGGAGAAGCTACCTTAGCGCTCTGCTATATGGCCTCAGGCGCTTGAGTCATCTTCGGAAAGGTTGGCAACACACTATCTAGCAGGTACTTTGGGGAGGCTGACATGTTCTGCGGCCGCTTGGAACAATGCTTATTTCATGTGCTGGGATTGCCCTCTAGGCTGGAGCGATCCTGTGTGCACTCGTGAATAACGTGTTGGGTTTGACCCCTCATCGCGATACGTAGATACTACGTGAGTAGTGAGAGAAAGTTGGGTCTGGTACATCAGGAAATATCACGTGTCTAACTGTCCCTGCATGGGAACAATCCTGTAGCCATCTATGGTTGTTCTTGGTAGATGTAACACGTTAGGATGAGTCGTAGTAGTGTTTAATATAACTCTTAAATACTGTACACATCACCTCTTTATACACTTTCCTGCATCTTGCAACATTTTTTCCTGGTCCCGTAAAAAGTGTTAAATATGGTTTTCACTATAATATGTCTGACTTAGGCACATCTTGATTAACTAAAAAAATTTCAAACTTGGCTAAAGAAGGTTACTATTCGAAACAGTTATATGAAACTAAAATTTTTCTTGAAATCAACTAAACTCAGTCGGAGAACTTGAGACGCTATACATATGACCTCTGGGTAAAATTGGACCATCTTTAAATGAGTTCAAAATCAATCAAATTTAAGTTGTAATCATGACAGTGAAATAAATAAGGTGTTATCGACCTCGCGCAATTCGGAGGTGGGCGTATGTCTCGGCGACCTCACTACAGTCGGACCCAGTTGTGTAATTCAGGGGGACGTCAGTTATGGCACTTAGGGCATGCCTAGTCCTTCAGGATACGTCTGCAGCTTTCACACTAATATTCCGTATGGTGAGTGCCTGTTTGGGACTTCTTGCCTAAGTCCACGCTTCCTATCTGACTTTCAACAACATTTTGGTTCACTAAATTAAATAAAGCTACAGTTATGCCGTCTTGATGCCCTCGGAAACTGTATCTTTCTCCAGAAGCTTCTATGCCTTACCATGGTCGGACAAAAAAAGAAGCGAAACAACGTCTTATACACTATAAGTTGTCATTTGCGCATCATGGGAAAGGTCATAGACCTTGCCATCATGAGAGATATAACTAGGCGTACAAACATCCAAATAGTAAAAAAAGTATCTATTGTACTTAGCACTTCTACAGATTAAATGTATAAAATGTTGCTATGGCAGCCAAGTCAATTAACATACAAAAGAATCTAGCTAAATCCTAGAAATGGAAGGGTGACATAACCTTAAATTAACCAAAAATGACAATTTAAATTCAAGTTATAGGTTAAATTCCAGTACTATTAAGTTGTAGTTACATATAAAATCATGAAAAAATAGTAAACATACAGAACTGTAATATTATATTACAACACGTTCACTTCAGAGCAAGGAAAAATGGGTTAGCTGGAATACATGTTTTACTCTCACGAGAATAGAACACTGTGACCCATACTATCTCCTACCTCTACACGCACCAGGTGTTCAATGGAATTTGCATAAGGACAAGACAGGTGAAGATGTCTGTCTGCTTGAACCTGTCTTGAAGAACGAACGAGATCAAAACAAGTAAGTAGCCATGAAAACAACTAAACAGTAATTGTGGCTGGTAGTCTTGAATGGACCCGGGGCACCACATATGATGGACGTGTCGGGTATGGTGATCTTTGAAGGCAAGTGTCAGGGGTAGCGACGACTCTTCGGCGGCACTTGTAGAGAAGGTGTAGGTGAAGAATGCTGGTAGAACTCAGCCACGGAAGAGTCCTCAGGAAGACTGTGGCTGTTAATAGAGAGCCTTAGCAGAACTGATGCTTAAGGTGAGCTACGTGAACAATTGGCATTTCTGCCGGGTTGGGGGGGTTCCTTCGTTTCTCAGGCGCTTCTGTTATCTTTGACAGTTACCCCTCGGGTTTGGGTCGAACGGCTACTCTGCTGCCATCTCTTGTCTGGGTAGTGGCAGTGTTGTTTTTTATAGCTCTGTTGGCAGGGCACTTGCTTAGGGCATACTCATGCATGCCGTTTGCTGCTTCTTGGCGGGATTACAAACAGCGGGGGCATTGATGTGACTTCCTTTTGCTGCATTGGCTTTGGCCTTGAAAGCAGTCAGTCGGGGTTCGAATCCCTCGGGACACGTGATGAAGCAAAGTTGAAAAGAATAGTGGATGGGAAGATTCATGTGTCAATACTATACCATACCCATTAAACATGGTGGTATTTTTGTATTATATTTGAAAGTTAAATTTCACACAAATTTAAGTGCACATTAATCAGGATACCAAGATTGGAAACACATTGAACTTACCCAAAAAAGTTATGGCACTATGAGGACGTGTTTGTTTATTGTGGATAGGACAGCAGGTAAATGCCTTTTCAATGCGTACTTTGTGTTAGATTTATTGACCTTTCTTTCTGCTATACACTTGAATTTTGATTTGTTACAGCACTTTTTGTTTGACCTGAAAAGTGAAAAACACTGTATTAAAAAAAAAGTCAGTTGTGTAATTTGAACAAATTTTCTTTTTGTTTTCAGATATGCCATCAGGTGGAAAATTATGCATTAGTATTTGAGTGGTTGGTTAATGTTTGGAAACTGTATGTGGTAAGGTCTTATTATGGTTGCCATAATCATAGGGACTCGGAGGTGTCTGCATTTTAAATGCTGGTTTATTTTTTTCCTCCATTGCACTGGTTTTTCGGGGCAATTACAGAAAGGCAACTCAATTACTATTTGGCATTTGGTTCCATTTTTGATTGTTTTAGTAAGTGTTGTTTACTGTCAAGATTCTCAATTAATAATGTATCCATTTTTTATTTTATTTTATGTAAATATACATTATATCACTCTACAATAATTGCATGAAAGACGAAAGAAATTTTTTCCCTACAGTATTGTACTACATTTTTCTGAGTTAATGTATTTTTGATGGAATAGAAAATTCCATAAAACATTTAAGGATATTTTGTTGACAATCCTTGTTGTTCCACATAGTTTACCTTTGGGATGATATTACCCTTTTCCACTTGCAAAACTTGATATTTTCCAGAATTCAAAATTGAATAGGTCTGTTAAAAGGTGTTGATAAAGTAAGTTTATGGGTTTTTCCTCATGCATGCCAAAGCAAGAACGTCGTTGCCAGATTTTTGTGCGTAGCGTTTCCTAACGTCACAGGGAGCTCTGAAGTAAATTCAAGTCTGTATAAACATACATGATGATGATCTGTAACCTTTTCATTCCGTGTTAGAAAATATGTATCCTTTCACAATCACAATGGTCTAATTTTTTCTGAGATGGATACCACGAGTTTTTTTAATGTAATTTTACATGGAGGTTTACCATCAAATTGAGGTAGACTAATAAGAAAGGACTCTTCCCTTAGTCCGTAACTTGGATGCGAGATGCCCGGAAATGTACGGATGTGCTTGGGGGTAATTGGCTTCAAAACGTGGCAGTGATGGCAAAATGACCAATGTATTACAAATTTGTACTTCTGTTTGTTTGTTTTCGATGATATCCGAGTGCAGATTTGCAGGCCTTCCTAAACGTGCATGTGCGTTTGCTTGGGAATCGCCTGTGGTTTTTATAAGAGATATGGGAGTATACTATTGCTTTCCCTGAATCTTTAACGACATACTTTATAAAGCAGTGTGTGCTTGATGTATGATAAATTTTTTTCTCTTTTGTATATTAACAATTTTAAGTGGTATGTTTTGGCGGCATGATTTCAATCTGAAACATTCCGCTATGATTGTTGAACAATAAGTGGGTTTTCGAATCATTTTTAATTATGTCCATGTGGTTTGTATTTTCTTGTAAATGAACAGTGATTAATTTAGTTTAGAGAAAAGATAAGTATGGTGGTATCTTTTAATATATACCATGATATGCAGTATATATTATAAACCTAGTGGAGGCATTTTTGTTTTTGATTCAAGATTTTTCTTTTCTGTGCAGGGCTAGATTTTGCAATTTTTCATCATTCATATCCTTAGAAGTTAAAATTTTTATCTTTACAAGTACAGAAAAAAAATTAAATTAAGAAGTAAGTCATTAAAATAAAAGTGGTAAACAAATAAGTAAAAAACATAATCTAATACAATCACTTTAGATGATGTCTCAACTAACTAAGCAGGTTTGTATGTATGTTTTTATTCAATCCCTGTACTTAATACTGGCGAAGAATTAGAGGTGTTAAAAATGAGTCAAACATACTCATACTGTAGCTAGTGTACAAACCCAAAAATATCTTGCACGGAAGGCATTATAAGCGTGTGTTTGAAGGCCTACTTGCAACCTTAACTAACATGTATTTTAGGTTTTCAGAAGTTGAACCTATCCAGTATTTTTGTTCTGAAAAGATGCAACAATTGTGTACATAATATTAAGATGTAGAATGTGCGTAAGCATTCAGCGTTTTGAAAATTTCTGGGGGACAGTTCCTTAAACTCTAATTACTTGATTGCTACTGGTGAATTGAATTGTTTAATATTGTAATAATTGAATCCTTCAATCCTTAGGTACATTATTAATTGTATTCACGTACATTCTGACCATTTAGGTCAAGATAGCACATCTGCAGTGAAAAACTCATTTTATTGGTTTGCAGCCAAAATAGTATTAAAGAATTTTGTTTAATATTGCGTAAGGAAATTATAATTGGTACTGTAGTTAGGATTCAAACATGTATGAAAACATATAAGTCGCGTATACCAAGTTGTGTGTTGTTTTTTCATCTTTCACAAGTATTCGTCATGCTGTTGTTTTGAAATCTGTATGCATAGGAGCAAAAACCCAGATACTGTACTGCCAACCTGTGACTTTTAAACCCTCGGGAAAAGAAAATAACACGATACCAAATGCAAGCTGACCCGTGACTTTTAAACCCTCGGGAAAAGAAAATAACACAATACCAAATGCAAGCTGACCCGTGACTTTTAAACCCTCGGGAAAAGAAAATAACACGATACCGAATGCAAGTCGACCCCTAACTTTTACACCCCGGAATTTAAAATAACATTGTACCGAATGCAAGCTGACCCCTAACTTTTAAAGGGGTGGAAGTGCTTGTAAAGATTAGACAGCTAGTGTGATGATGGAGGGAGGGAGATTAGAAGACAGAAAATGTGGCTGCTTGTTGTGGTAGATGCAGCTGCAGGGGTGCGGGTGTTAAGAGCAAGAGGGAGAGGATGCTGATGATGAATAAGGGAGGTGATGGGTGGGAAAGAAAAAGAGTTGAAATAAAGAGAAGTTGAGGAAGGGAGCAGAAGGGTGTGGGTGTAACTTGGTGGTAGGGAGGGAGCAGAGTGTTAAGACGTCGAAACGTTGGCAACCTTTAACTTTTGACGGACGGACGGATGAAATTACATTCTTATAAACTTGCACGTTATGTTACCCGTTCATCCCGAGTTATTTAGAAGGCTGTGTAGTGTTTGCAGTGTTTTGTTTTGCCATCTATTGTTTTCATGTTTGTTTATGCATCTGTAAAATGAAATTACATTACATTTTTCGTGAAGATATATTAATAATTACGTTGGCAAACATGAGTTCCTTCTTTGCAAGAGTAAAAGTAATAATGTTATGCTTTTACGTTATTGAAAGAAATTTATAACATCAATTAAATTTCATGGTGTATATATGTGTATGCACATTTTGGGTACTTACAAACACAGTATCACCAAATATATTCACTTGTAAACAGTTTTGTTTTGTAGTAGTGTGCACTAACGAACTGGCGATGGTCATATGAAGACAGGTTGTAAATTGGTTTACACAAAAATTGTGCGTTTTTACTAACTGGGACCACTTTATTATATTAGTGCTAGAGCTGCAACAGTACTGGTTATATGTTGTCCATTTTATCAGCTTGTTTTATATATACTTGGTCGGAACTCTGTATAATATTGCTTGTCCCAGTTCTAAGCCAAGGCGTGATTTTGGAAGATTCAAATTCATAAAAAATGGTCGCTTACAATGCGGTAAATACAGCAACACTTCAGTATTGTATTAGATAAACCAGATTTTAACTCTATTTTTATTTGTAGCCTAGAATGAGTCTCAGGTTATTTTGCAAATTTATTTGTGCCTTGGTATGTTTCACACGTTCACTGTGACCGTATCTAATGGCCTCACTGTAGAGGAGATGTTAAGCCCACTTACCTACTTTCACTGTGATGTCTGGTCTCAAGAAACTTGTTTTATTCTTTGCAGAATTATTGATGAGATTGGTGCTCTATTTTATTTCTCAATGGGGTAAGAATTTATTGTACAGGCATTTTTTTTATTCGAAGGTCACAGCTAATGTAGTTCATTCCAGTTAATATTGTTAGATTTTTTTGGAATATCTTATCATTTTTTAATGTGTTTTTAGTATTTTAAGTTCTTTTTTTAACCCGTGACATGCATGCATATTATATATCACTTGCATAGAGCATAACTACAGTATGTTAATGCTACCAAGACGTGTGTAAGAACTATGATAATAATCATGACCAGAGGACATATTTTATTTGTTAATTTTGACTGAATAAACAGTTATATACTAATGTAATTATGTGACATTTGTAGTAGGTGGTTCTGCCTTCGGGGGGGGGGGGGGGGTGTTTGTAACAGTGGAAAGCATAAGAGCAGTATTGCCTCTCTTTAACTTCAAGTTTGAGCAACCCAAATCTTTTGGTATATTTTGTCCTAGGGGGCACTGGCTTGTGTGATCAGCATCTAGCTAATATTTCCCATTTCATTTCATACATGGTGTTGATCATTACCTTTACTGCTAAATCAGTAGATGTGTGTTTAGTAAGCATCAAATGAACAAAATAAAACACATTGGTAGCTTGTGTGTGCTGATGGACTCCAGAACTGAGAAAATATTCCCTGGTTTTTTTCTTCTTTTTTTTCATATTAAATGGTAACCAATATTACCTCTTTTTTATAAATTAACAAATACAAAAAAATTGCTATCAAATTTAAAATAAATGATTACATGACCATGTTTCTACATAATGTAGTTTTTAGTACATGCTGCATATAAAACTGCCAGATGTAAGGTCATTTTCACTAATGAATTTTAAGGAGTTTTAACTTAAATGCTTTCAATCACATACTGATTTCAATTTTTTCATTAAGCAAAATTAAATTTGGACTTATCAGTTTCTGCAAGGTAGCACCATTAATCTCTTTTGGACATGAAAATAAAATGGTACAGGCTCTTAAGAAGGTAAGTAATTTACATAGATAGTTATGGTGATCCCAGTTTCTGTGCTGGTCTCATTGGACATGAGATAAATATAATAATAATTATTTTAGAGAATACATATAACTTTGACTGGAAGATATTATCTATGTGCTAATCACTTGGATCCTTGGGATTTTGAAGCCAATTAAAGATTTGGTGGGGAGGGGGGGGGGAGTAATGTTATAATGATTGAGTGTGAATTGGAATAAAACTAGATAGAATCCCTCATAGCAACATGATTGTGAACAATATTTAAACACTTGTATGTGTTTAGTTGCAACTATAATAAAAAAATTCTAACATCACTTTGTAAGGTTCTTTTTTTGCTCGAACAAAGTATTTTGTAGCAGTGCTAGACTGTAGGAAATGCTCACTAAAAATGGTAGAATGTTATGGTAAACTGTTTTTTATAACTTGGCAGAGTCTTTGGCAAACCATTCGGGAAGACATTATCTTCTGTCAGAGCTAAAACTCGGTGGGCTAACTTTTTCAAAACTTGGGCTATTTTCAAAATTAGCTTATCATATTCCCAAAAAATAAGTTCTTATACTTCAAACGCACGTGGGCTTGTGGAATGAGACAAATTTTTCATTGTTATTACTAAGCAAAAGTTATGCAGGGATACAAAACAAACCTTTACATTCCTCAATATTTTCTACTAATGCATTAAGCAGAAGTATTGTTATTTTAAGGTGCTCTCTTTGTGGCCAAGCCAATCATGATGGTTGTAGTTAAATCATAAGCATATTATTTTTCAGTCATATACTGTATTTAACCAAGTAGTGCTGTCCTTGAATTATTTGTTAAAGCAGCCAATATAACCTATGATTGCTACGCTTGAATTTTTTTTTCTATTGTCTCACCTGGGATGTACAGTATTTGTGAATAAAGTGATTTAAGATAAACTAAAAATTACTTTATTTTGCTGGAATTACAAAACTTTTATTGGAACGAAGAAGACTATATTTAAACATGTCGCATAGACCTGCTAATGGCCCCTTATGAAAATACATCATGTGACAATAAAAAGTAGAAATACATTCAAGTAAATATTTTATTTCCTTTTTTGGAAAATTCAAATTTTTCCTCTAATTCTATTTTGAAAGTCAGTAATTTTTTTGTCAGTTTACTCAAACAGTTTTGTATTCTTAGGTGTTTGGGTGTTTTATTCGTGCTCAAAGTCTGTTTGTAAAAACAACATGTAGACAAAACCAAGTTTGGCTAATCTCGGGTAACAGAGGAAAATGGTAGAAAACAGCAAGATTCAAACTCAAATTTTATATTTAATGAAACTATATTTGTGAGAGTCAAACTTAAATACTCTTCATTCGTGAAATCTACTCTTTGTTGGAGTTGGCTTAAGATATCTAAATATGTAATTCACATTCACTTGGTCCAAGATATGAGGTTTAATGCCAATCACTCAGTATTGTGTACAATTGTGTTAGTGCTTTTTTTTTTTCTTCTTTTTTTTTTATGGGTGGTCATTATTAAATATAGTATTAATACAGAGGAAGTCACATTTGAAAGTAAAGGCCTGTCAGTGCAAGAATTAATACAATGTTATGTTTAAATTATTCTTTTAAATAAAATACATACTAGCTTTAAAATGGTTTTATTTATTACTTGAAGACATGTGAAACCTTCTCCAAGCCATTTCTAGGTATGGTTTTCCTGGTTTAATAAGCCTAAATTTTTCGGGGTCTTTATAACATCTGAGAGTTTTACTGTAATGTATATGTGAGGAATAAGACTGTCGGATATATTTTTTTTTTGTTAGCTGGCTTTATTTCCAATAAAATAAGTGAAACACCACAAAGTCTAAGGTACTTCAGAATGTTAATTCAAACTTAATTGTATGCTTTCTTGTTAAATGAAGGGATGTTTATTCTAAGGTATCCATATTGAAGGATCATTTTAATACAGAAAGACAAAATATTAAAATAAGTTTGAAATGGAATATTTAAGCAATTAGAGTCCATAATGAAAGTATAGTAAAAAGTTTTAGCAGAGAAAAAGTATGTTGAACAAGGTAAAGTAAGAATTATGTTTTTAGCACATACCTCTACGTGCTATATGGACACAAACAATTTGAATGGTTATGGGTAAATGTGCCTTGCAGAATAATGCATTTCAGTCTTTGGTCATGAGGAAAACACTTTGTCCCAAAATGTTTACTTCAAATACATACTGTATTACTCTTTCTGTTAGCGAAAATCTTTGTATGTAGGACTTCTTGTACAAAATTTGTTGCTTGGAAATGTTTCACAATGTCAATTTAAAGTGTTGGTTACCTGATCACACAATAAATTTAAACAGAAGTTCTATGTATGTATTTATGTATTTGCCGTTGTGCATGGTTGTGTCACCTGCTTCACTTTAGAGGTCTCAACTACGTACAAAAAAAGATGATGTTTTACACAGAGAATAGATAAGATTCACATGTTTTATTAACGTGATTACTAAAACACTGCGACACTGTACTACCCCCTACGCTAGACAACTTCGACACGGAAATAAACGTAGGCAATCCAGGTGAAGGCAACTTGGCAATAATCGAACGGGAAAGGTGATAATTGGGTGTTAGAGGAAATAAATATTTAATAACTTCTATTTCCTAATTAACTTGGTGGTTGTTGTGCAGGAACAAGCTGGGTAGCGTCAATGTTGCCAACACCATCCGGTGGGCAAGGGGATGTCCTGAAGGGATGTTGTGACATGTTATCAAAAGGGGTTCTGGGTTCAGCACCAAAAGGTGAGGAGCGATTTCTTTGGGAGCCTCTTGGAAGTTCCAGTTTTCCAGAAGCAGCGGGATCTGCGGTGGCTGCAGCGTTGTTGGCTTCTGGTCCGCGATGTTTTCGGCTGGTGGAGATTCCGGCTCAAGAGAGCGGTTGAATCTGCAGGTGTAACCAGCGAGTTGCGCACCCCGTTGGCTGCCTCCGGCCCTATACAAGAGCGGTAGAGGAGCAGAGACTGAAGTTTTCTGGTCATGCCAGACCTTTTATATTTATCTCGTATAGGCGCTTTGTGGTAAGGGGTATGGGGAGTGGCCCCGGCCACATGAGTTGAAAATTCTAATATGCTGAGGCATACTGCTGGAAGTAGGCTGGTTGGAGGGAGCAGCTGCTCGGCAGACAGTACAAGCTAGGATCACATGTCTGTAGTCACTTTTGACATTGCGCCATCGTACCCTGTAGGCATTCCGTCTCTTCAGTACTGTGTGGGTTAATGACTTGCTAAAAGGGGTAAGCATTGTGCTCAAGATGGGGCAAAGTCATTTTGTGGAGTGCGCATCAAAGATGCGGAAATGTGTCACGAGTCATAGTGTTTTATTTGCAACATGCTAAGCTGGCAGATTCATGTTACAGTGTAGCAGTGTACTACATGTACTGTTCCAAGGTCAGAGTATTCCACCTGCTCGTCCCTCTTATGTGTATAGGAGCACTGTTGTCTTTGTAGCCTCATGTCGTCACTGAAAATATTTATAGGTTGGTTTTGAATTATTTGTTGGAACTACCAAGTGCAGATGTGACTTCAAACTATTTTTTTCCCATTTATGTAAATATACAGGTGTGGAGTGAACAGCTGCAAGCAATCCAATGCTGTTGACATTAAACGTGTGGCAATCATGTGAGCCTGTTTTATGTAAAGGAAATGTATCTACCTTGTAATAATTCTTTTATTATGTACACAATGACTGCATGTAATTTGTAAAGGTTTATCCTGTATTAAAAATGTTGTTATATTATAAAAATTGTATGTGTATGTAAAACTTTTCATTGTATTCATAGACCCAAGATGGATTTTACCACATACAGTTCTTTTTTTTAACCAGAAATAAATTTTCACAGTTTCTTCTCATTCATGTATGAAGTTAAGTTGATTTGTGTCTGGGTTTATTTATGGCTGTGTTTTATCAACGTTATTTACAGAAGAGACACCAATGTACAGGAACATTGTTTACCATTTTATTCTTGTTGAATGGGAGTATGTACTTATTGAGGAATGAAATTGGTTGATTAGGGGATTGTTCATTTATCATGAACAGTAGGTTCATGTGTAGTTACAATATTTCCAACAAAATTCTAATCTACTTTTGAAAAGTGAAAAGGTAGGTCTGGGAGAGGGGGGGGGTGTATAAAAATTTATAAATCAATATTTTTAAGGTGTTTGCCACATGCAGGGTTCCAGCAGTCAGTAAAAGTCAGGAATTTTATGAATACATAAAAGGACGGGAATTCAAGTACTCACAGTGTAGTACACATGTAGATAGGTACGCACACACTCAAAGGATAACATATTTTCCACACAATCATGACGTTTCGCTGGCTAAGCAGCTTCATCAGGCGGCGAGTTTTACGACACTGCAGTATGGTGGAAGGACGCTGTTTGTAGTAAATTTGTAGTAAACCTAGCAGCCAGGTGGCGAACTAGGATAGGGCAGGAAAATTGAAAAATTGCCAGTATAGCTGATGAGTGTGGTTAGGAGCTGTGATTATCTTACGTTTAGGCCTGGTGGCTGTCAGGATTTTGTTATGAATTGGTGAGCTAGCTAATTCCCAGCATCTTGAGTTCTGAGCTATTACATGAAGGGCTCTCACAGCTTTGGTACTGTAGCAGCAATCAAAATGTTTTTTGTGTGATGCTGCACGTGCTGCAACTGGTTTGTTGTGTAGTTTATTGATGTGACCAGCTGTGGCTTGTTTGGTGTCTGCTCTGTGGCCATTCATTCTCTGCCTGAGTGTGTTGGTGGTGAGGCTGATGTATTCTGTATTTCAATGTTGATGCTGGAACTGAAAAATCAGATTTTCTGTTGCAAAGTTGTAATTGCCTTGGATGGGGTACGTACGGCTAGTGAGTCTGCTATTGAAAGAAGTTGAGGGTTGGTGGATGGCACAGATGCCACAGCGTGAGCTATTGTATGGGTGAAATCCTTTGGGGATGATAGTGTGTTTGGTATTTGTGGTGGGCTGCAGCTTTGGACGAACCAGTTGCGGAGGTTAGGTGGCTGTTTGAAAACCAATCTGGGCGGTTTGGAGAGCAGGTCTTCTGTTTGTGGTGGTGAAGCCAAAATTTTTGTATCCAAAGTGGAGAATGTTTCTGAGTTTACTTAGACCTTCATGATATGGGACCACCAGGTGTATATCAGAGTTGTTGACCTTGGTTTGTGTTCTGGTAGTTGAGGCTGCTTGCTGGATCTGTTTGTGGATGAGGTGCCTGGGGTAGCCCCTGTCGAGGAATACTGTGGCTATTTGTTCACACTGTTGAGATCACTGTTAGTGAAGCAGATATGTTTGGCTCTTGTGCTGAGACTGTAAGGTAGGAATTTTTTGGAATTGTATGGGTGGTAGCTGTCGAAATGTAAATATTGGAGGTTGTTGGTGGTGGGTTTGGTGTGTACAGCCATTTTAATTGTGCTATTGTGGAGAGAGAATCCAACATCTAGGGATATGGCATGTGTTTTTGGAGTACGACCAGGTGAACTTGAAAGAATTGCGTGCGTTCAGATTGTTCAGAAAGTGAATTAGGCTGCCTTCAGTGGAAGTCTATATCATAAAGATGTCGTCGATGAAATGCATCGAGATTGGGTTGGTTGATGACAGGAAGTTTTCTTCTAACCTGCCCATAGACACATTGGCATAGGATGGAGTCATACGTGTACCCGTTGCTGTGCCTTTGACCTGAAGGTAGTGTGTGTGTTGAAATCTGAAGTTGTTGCTAAGCATTAACCTGATTAGTTCAACAAGGAATGCTGGAGAAGGTTTGCTGTGTGCATTAGCTTGAGCTAATGTTGTATGGCCAAAAGGCCAGATGAGTGGGGGATGTTGGTATAGAGAGGTGTGACATCGATAGTGACTGTATGCTTCTTGGGGAATGGGGCCCAGGCCCTCCTGGCCGCTAGGTTTACTACTAACAGCAGACGGGTGCAACGACTCTAACCCGTAGACGGTTTGCTCGCCACGCACCATTCAACGATACAGCAGACATCCGCACAATGGCGTGTGCTCCGCAGTGCGGCCGAAGCAGTAGTGCGACGCATGGAATGTGTGAAAGCATTCAAGTCAGTGTAGTGCAACCTCGTACTACACAGTGCAATGTGGGTGCCCGTCAAACCCTTATCAAGGGGACGAGAGAGATTCCCCAACTAATTAATATAATTTGTTATTTTTCTTATATATAGTTTATCTGCGAGGGTTATGTTTTTACATTTCATGTGTTTCATCCCCATTCCATTCCATCTCTTGTGCAATTGTTTTGTTTATGCCATTTTAATGCAGGGTGTTTTATGAACGTGTTATTTTGCAAGTGTGAGGTGTTTCAGTAATTTTCCATGATAAATTAATGTGTAGAAAAGTAGGCCCACGTGACGTGTTTACCCATCAAGTTGTCCAGCGTGCCACGCAGAGAAGTTTCAGTAGCATCTTGGACTCAAGAGGGCAAGGCCACGTCACTCGCTCCGGTGGTTAGCACTGTTCGTACCAATAACTTAGTTTTCTATAGTCAAATGTAATTTACCAGGACTGTTTTTTAATTTTTCGCCACTGGAGACGCCTGCCCTTCTCCTCTATAGTTTAAATCATCTAGGGAAGCATAATATTTCACGTACCGTAATTCATTGTATCTGCTTTGCTCCTTTTCAGCAGTTTCATCTTGTCTGCAGACAAGGGTAGATATCAAATGTAAAGTGTTCACCAATGAGTGATGTATTAGTATTACTGCAAGTAAAACTATGTTGATGAGGGATCTCATGTATTTTCTTTCGCAAGGCCTCTGGGCATTTCAGGGCACGGGTCCCTCTAAATCCCGCAAAAGTGTGATCATTCTTATTCAGTGTTTTGTGCAAGTAATCAACCTCAGTAAGTGCAACAGTCAAGCAGTTAATTTAAGGTGTGTTGGTCAGCCTGTAATAGGCCTACTGTTTTATAAACACAACAGGTAATATTATTTAATATGAGGGGTCCAGCATCAATGGTGTAAAATTATGTCTGGGCGTACGGCCTGCAGCACCCTGAGGACACCAAGAGTCTCCAGCCTCATCAACTTCGGCGCCACTTACTAGCGACGCCAGGCGCTTAGACCAGTTAATATCAAACAAACTTCGAAACCTCTGAACCCTAACCTCACCACCCCTCAAACTTCCTCTCACACTTAATCAGCCCACCACGCTCTCTCACAGCACCTTCCAACCATACTGCAGTGTTGTACAACTTGCTGCGTGATGAAGTTGGCTTTGCCAGTGAAACGTCGCAATCGCACAATCACGTGGAAAATGTGTCCTTTGTACGTTTCTGCCTGTCCACAAGTACTGCACCTCAATTACTTGAATTCCTGTCCTTTTATATATTTTTTGGTAGCCTAGCGGCCTACTTGCAACCTTAACAAACAAATTTGATGAATAGTGTACAATTAGCCAGAAATTGCGTTTTAAAATGGTATTGGTCAGGTATAGCAAGCCTTGTAACATTTTATAAATTTACTGTAAGTCTATATCAGAATATTCTCTAGAATGAAATTAAGTGTACAATGGACAAGCAAATCTGCACAGACAGAATGCCAGTGCAGTTATGTGACAAACACACTTCTTCTTAGCACTACCTATCGTGACTGGCCGTGCCTCAGAATGGGCATGGAATAAATGTTGCAGGTTCAACTTTGTGTAATGAAGTTCTCAATTAACATTTTCATATAACTGCAGAAGATTACAGTGTATCTGAAATGGATGAAACAGCCATTTTTGGTGAGTTGTGCAAACAATTTATGCAATGTTTGTTTCAAATTCCAATTATTTCTTCGTGATATTGTATTTTTGGTGATTGTAGTTAGTCGGGGATCCCCCCCCCCCCTCCCCTGTGGGAAACCTGACACATTTGCCGTATTGTCAGCATATTTTTTCTCAGAAAAATTTTTTGGAAAGTACCGTAGGTAGGCCTGTGGTTCTTATATGGAGATACTATTTTAGAGAAAAATACAGGACTGAAAATAGTTGTGTTCATCATAACGGACTGCTCTTCTCTCTCGCTGACGAGCACATAGCTACGACATGAATGGTGTCGGCTACAGCATTTGTAGAAACAAAGCTGACAACTGGTAGCAGGGTGGAATCAGTATGTGGCTTACAGGCTGGTCGACGAGTAGTCCATATTTCAAGTTTATAATGTTTACTATAGAAAAGTAACTTCTTAAGTTGTAATTACTACCTTAAAAAAAGATGGCATTTTACCATGCATATTTATTTTGGAGATTTATCATGAGGTGAGTAGCCTTGTGTGTTTGAGAATCTTTTCTATTTGTGTTCAGTCTGTCCAATTGTTGTCGATCGCCTAGTACACAGTGGAAGCAGGCAGCAGCACATGCTACTGGATGGCAAAGTGCCTAAACCGCTAATACAATGCTTACTTTTTTTTTTTAATTGGGGACATTTATAAGGGACTGAGAAAATATTGCTTATTAACCAGGAAAACTTCTTAAAAGGGTCAAATTACATATGTGGGTATAGACACCGTGCAAAATTATTCAACTTTTGAAGCAGGAAAACTTTGTAAGTGGGAACTTCTTAACATGGTTTCACTGTATAAATAATGTTTGTTTTTCTTGGGATAATATTGAACATTTGTAGCGTAGGGTAGGCGGTGAACCTTTCTTCGTACTGTACAGATGTGTAGGATACCAGCATTCATTCATTTCAGTATGAGAAGGGCACGTGGTAGTGTCTTTGTAACTTTTTGTTTCATTAAATAGATACTGTATGTTAGTTTTCTCATGGTGTAATGAACATTTTAACAGTGCATGTTTCCATTCTGTCGTAGCTGCAAACAAAAAAAGTTTACGAAATTTAAACAGCCAATTTTTTTACATTAAGAGTTCTGCTTGAGCTGGAGGTATTTTGTGTCTTTAGCCCATGCCTTAAAATCACAGGATGGCTGAGCGATCCAGGTATGCTCATCACATGCCTCATTGCCCAATGTGCTAGGCACTGAACTGGCGTGCAGATTTTACATTGGCAATGGCACTCAGCAGAGAAAAGTGTGCTGCAAGTTCCACTACAACTATCAGTATCTTACACAGGGGTTTTCGTACCTATAAATGATTGTAAAAACACTAGTTACATTTATTTTTTCTTTCTAGGATGACATTTTTTATGCATGTTGCGTGTGGAACAATTTGGAATTGAAAGTTTTTCCCTGGAACTGTGCATGCAGAACCCTTAAATTATTTTTTTCCTCCCAGGGGTATAAAACATTGTTTAACATAACACACAAGTCCAGAATAAGGTCTTTTGATTTAAAAAAAAAAAAAAAAAAAAAACAATTTTGGGGGGGGATGGGGGGGGGGACATGTTTGCATGTTTGTAATGTCCATTTTTGTACAGAATTTCATATTGATATACTCTATTGAACTCGTGTATTATGACCATGACGAAGTGCCATCTGCAACGAATAGCCCATGACGTGGGCTGGTGAAGCAGGTGTATAATGGGACAGACAGGCTGGCTGTACACATTGCGCTACCTGATGTCATGGGTAAGGGAAGTGATATAACAGAGTTGCAAAAAGGGACGATTGTCGGCGTTCGGGCAAAAGGGGGCTACATTTCGGAAACAGCAATGTTTGTGAACTGTTCACGTGCCTATGTGGTAAAGGTGTATCATGAGTGGGCAAATAGCACCATTGGGAATAACCGTTGTGGAAACTGCAGAGCTCCACGTGCCTTTGATGTCCTAGGTGAACGTAGACTACGACGCTGGGTGAAGCCCAACTGACAGGCTACAGTGGAACAGCTCCGCTAACCTATCTGTGAATGGGACGGATAGGCCAGCATGTCTGCGAGAAACGTCAACCTGCATCCATTTGCTGGATGAACACAAGGCAGTGGGGACAGTGTTATGGTCTGAGGGATGTTCTCGTGGTATTCTGTAGGTCCCATCATCCGTGTGGAAGGTACTCTAGATCAATTTGATTATTATGAATCCATCCTCTAGAGGATGGGATCTTCCAGCTAGAAGTGTCTGCACATGGTTGGTAGAGCACGATCAAGACTTCAAAATTTCTCCCTGGCCCCTAAACAGCTCCAATCTCAATCCAATTGAACATCTGTGGGACCACCTCGGTCGTCGTTTTTGTCATCTGTCTTTTCCGCCATACACCCTTCAACATTTGTGGGATGCACTGCAGACAGCATGGCTCCAGATACCAGTGGAGACCTATCAGCACCTGATTGCGTCACTGCCAGCTCATCTAGCTGCTCCATGCTACGAAGGGCGGTTACTCTGGATACTAGCAGGTGGTCATTATAAGGTGATTTGACTGTGTAAGCTTTTTTAAGACCAGAAAATTTCTATTTGAGAAATTGAGTAGCATAGTGTTGTAATTCGTGGTATCCCAGGTATAATAAGAGAACAAAAAATACAGAAGGAAAGGCAGTCTTTATGGAAAGCAAAAGTTAAATCACGTTGGCCTTAAGTCTTAAAGTAAAAGAAATGGCAAGAAAATCACAGCCCAGTCAAAATTAACACATTTGCTGCTGGATCTTGGAGCTGAAATTGTATTAACGTAAAATTTTATTCCGAGTTGATTTTCCAAACCTTGATAAACTATTTACAGATTTGCTCAATTGTTACAACGAATTTCTCAGGAAGTTGCCAAGTTTTACTTTTTTCCATGCTTTGTAGTGATGTCGCCACTTTTTCTCAATGTTTGGAAAGCAGAATATCCTTTGCGCCACTTCTCCCAATGCATGTAATTTACTTCTTGTTGACTCTGTTTTGTTGTGCAATGTATTTATTTAACATAATGAGCAGTTAATTTTAACCTAGTACTTGAAGCATTTGATACAATCTATAATAACTTTTGTGGTGTAGGTGATTGAGGATACATAGTTGCAACAAGCGATGATGTTGTTAAGTAGTCATATTTACACAGAAATGT
Source organism: Dryococelus australis (assembly GCA_029891345.1). NCBI lineage: Eukaryota > Metazoa > Arthropoda > Insecta > Phasmatodea > Phasmatidae > Dryococelus > Dryococelus australis. The sequence continues at coordinate 23,263,973 of CM056993.1, forward strand.
AGGCATTTATTTTTAACAACTAAGATAACACATGGGAATAGCTGCTTACTAAATATTGAGCTCCGAGTGGAAGGAATAATGTGTGTTGATTTTTCAAGCTTCGCCAGATTGAAGTTTAACAAATACATCGTGCAACATTTTATTGCACAGAGCAGCATACGGGTTAAGCTGAACAAGCTGCATCTTAGCAAACTGACTGCCAAGTTTGTACGCAGCTTCAAAATCTTCCCGTGCATCGTCTTCTCTTCCTTCCTTGCGGTGGATAATGCCTCGCTGACACAGGGCTTGACACCCAGTCCTTCCTAAGCCGTTGCTCAGTGTGATTGCCCTATTTACATCTGCAAGTGCTCCTGGAAAAAGCAAGCATTGCATAACCTGCTGCATTTACACATTATGTAATTTAATGACGAGAGTACCATGCAAATAAAGTACCTTTTATTGCTATTACATAGTGAGAAACTGAGGTGCATAAAAAATTGAAATTGGTAGGAAAACCAATAACAGTTAGAATTTCAGGAGCTAATGGTCAGGAAAGTTTGGGGGAAAAGATACAGAATTTACAACTATATGAAAAGTTGGTGGGAAAAAATTATATTTCATTTGTTCCTGACAAGTCATAATTGTAAGAACCGGGGATCAAATCAATGTGCTTGTTACTGTGAAGCAGACATGCTCTAAATTATATTAATTATCTGATCATTCTATAGGTCATTTATTACTACAGTTTCATTTCTATATTCTGTGACTTCCTAAATAAGAAGTAATTTACAAAAGGGTTATGTCACCTACCTGAAGTTGGTTATAATGCAAACATTTAGGCTATCATAATACTTATACTGTATTTATATTGTGATAATTGTGAAAACTACAGACATGTATTGTGTAACAGCTGTCTGAATAAATTTGTTTTAAGTAAGAAGTAACATTGTTTACCCTTGTTTTGCTAGCCAATCTAATACATTGATGGAATGTAGTTTGAAAAGTTATCTTCACTAGGTTCATGAAAGCTTTTGAATGTAGTCTTTGATGAGCAATCATAAAAAAAAAGAAATTTGCATGTAAGTCTAGTAGGCGATAATTTGTAATAGTAATTTATAGAATGCTATGTATTACACAGCTTTGGGTTTACCTTCTATATTATCCTGGAGTCTGTATGCCTGAGCTCTGTTGTTGTAACAAGATGGCAAAGAAGGCAAAATGTTAATTGCCCTTGTGAATATACCAATTGCTAGGTCTATGTCTCCAGACTCTGCAGCTTTCACACCTTCCATCTCTAGTTCCTTAGCTTGAATTACCTCAGGAGTTTGTGGCTCATTATCTGAAATCATCAGTGTTTACAAACATTTTAAATGTAAACAAAGTTTGATGATATTTTCTACGTGAAGTATGACTGATTTTTGCAAGTATTTGCATAAAACTAACATTTTTTTAATCAACAATGATGCTGCGTTACAGGCACTTCCAATAAAAAATTAGTATTCTCATTTTGTTCTCATGCAACCAGCCTGTAACCATTCCATTATGTTTAACGTTGACTGAGGAATATTTAATTATTATTCTTGAAACGAATTGGCGCACATTTAGGGGCACATCAAAATGAGCTCTCCAGAAAAAAAAAGTATAAATAAAGAAATCTTGTACAGAGGTACATCAGTCACACTTTAAAAACTAAAGATAACGATTTGCAAGATGAGCTATTTCTGAATTCGAGCAGTTCTCGTTGGCAATATACTTGAACCACATGACACCTATGTGCCAATACTTAGGAAGCAACTGCAGGGGTTAAATAAGTTCAGAGGTTAAGTTGGTCAGAATTAGAATGTATAAAAGCTGAAGATTTTGACTGCCTTGCTACATAGTTACATTTTGAAATAATGAAATGACAATTCGTTAGTAGATTGATAAATACTGTATATATATATTGTTACAAGCAGTCTCTTTGTATTCGTGAATTTTTATCCCCCCCTCCCCCTTTGAGCATGCATAGTACAGTCTTCCAAGGACATCACTAGTAACCAAAGGAGAAATGGAACAACATGCACAACGCTGATGTGTGCCGCATACTGCTGATATTCTAAAGCACTGCTATCGTACCCCCGCCATCTTAAACCAGCACTCATGACGAGAGAATAGCACACGACTCTGTATGTTCCGCTCCTGAGCAGGTGGCGATGCAACCCGTTGCAACATAGTATTGCTCCAAGGCCGGCTGGCCTGGCAGCAAGTATACGCGGCCATGCAGCGTCGGAGTAAGGAAGGAGTTGCACTCAGCATTCGTGGCAGGGGCACACGGAGCCTGGTGCAAATATACATGCAGTGACAGCCATCAGTTGACGCCGGCGACCTCAAGGGAGATATCGCCTACTGGAATCCTTACTCCAGCCCCGAAGGAAGCACCCAGCAGGGACCACCGTGCCACCAATGAGATTCAGCCCCAAAGGAAGATGCCAGTTGAAACCACCATGCCAACAAGACCCAATCGAATACTAGTGAAGTGCCACCCAACTAACTTGACCTCTACCTGCTGCCATAACAACCCCAGCAGGAGCAAGAAACAGCTAAGTCCAGCATTCGTCACTCAAGGAACATCTTGAGTAATTGTGTGCACGAGGTCTAGTGTCCTTAACTGCCAGGAGCGTCAGTGGGTGTACTCATCTAGTAATGTTGTTATTTGATCCTGCCCTCAAGGCCCCTAACTTACTGGGTACAGACTCGGACAGCGTGTCTATTTTTCACTGTCTAACTAATGCTATGTAACCCACCACTTGACTGGCATACTTCTTTGTAAATTTTGTTTTGTAGATCACATTATTGTTCCCCCCTCCCCGTTTAGTAGAGACTGGAACAGGAGGGACCACCACCTTGAGATATCACCTATACCACAGCCGCCATAAGTCGCAGACCCACTTCTCCCCTGGTAAGGACAATACTACCTACCCCTTCCCTGCCGCAGAGGACAACAGCCACTTTGGTAAGACAGAATAATCAACCTTCAAAATTACCCCCCCACATGACATATATCCATTACAGCCACAGAGAAAAAGGAGACTAAGCATTACTCGGGGTTTCAACCCTTGACACCCAAGGCGCCCATAATCTGCACTAGAGTGATAACCCGTACTATACGAACCATCCTGTATATCATGGGGAGCAAGTAGTGTCAACACTAATACAGGTATAATACTATTGGGACTGATGTAACTCCCTTCTCTGGAAAAGTTAATAACTTTGGAGTCGTCACTCAAAATTTCTAGTCACTGGCTCACTCTGTACATCTTGAGATGCAAAGAACCGTCTCTGCCCGGAGGTCTAATTCTGAATAAACTTTCATAACTATACAAAGATTTAGCATTCAATTATCATGTGAACTCTCATCAAATTTTAGTGCCATCAAGTTTCCTCTGGCTGATTTGCTTGGGCCATGTCTCAAATGGTTCCGAGAGAGCATGCTTGTGCACTTGCTCTCGTGACCACGGAGCATGAAGTTGTGTACTCACTGGCGTGCTCTCACACACACACTGACCATACATCATATTTGTTTACATTGTTTCAGCATTTGATTAGTAGCTCTCTGGGCCAAAACTAAGTCACATTTTACCTATAAGTGAATCATTTTAACTGTTTTAGTGAACAAAATACTTGCATAACAGATTTATAAATATACGGTATACAGGATTTTGTGAAATTGCATGGCAATACTTATGGGGAAACATTCCTCACATCTGGTGGAAGAAAAAACACAATGAATATAGGCCCTTAAAATACCTTACTACAGCTTGTAATACATACTGTACAGTGTATGGCCCATGGGCTGGATTATATTACTGTGGAATGTCATTGCAGCTGTAATTGGCAGCCCCCAAGGAGCCCCGATTTGAATCCACTTGACTTTTATTTGTGGGACCATTTAAAAGAATTTGTGTATGCAACCCCAGTGGATCATGTGGACACCCTTTGTAACTGTATTGTGGTGGGCTGCGAAACAATGTGGAACTCTCAAGGGATTTAGCAATACATCCAGGAGTCCATGCACTGGTTGGTTGATGCATATGTTCGTGCTGATGGAGGGCATTCTGAACATTTCGTTTAGTAATGTGCAGACGATAAGCTTTCACACATGTGTAACTTAATTTCTATGCTGTTCCTATGGTGTAGTGGCTTTCCACAATAACATGTCCAGCACGCGGGCCATACACTGTACATTAATTAGAGCTCTAGCAAAAGAAACAAAGCATTTACAGATGTATTTTCATATAGCAGTATGATATAATGTCTTCTGGCTGCTGGCCACGGTGGCCATCTTAGATTATGTCATGCAGCAATTTTTTGTGTTCCAGATAAACACACACCCCCCCCCCCCCCTGGGATTTCCTTTTTTCTTCCCCCCTTTAAAACTGCCAAAATAACAAAAAAAAATCAGCAGAATTTCCAACAAGAAATGTTAAATGTGTTTTGCTCAATCCGGAGGATGAATCTGGTGGAAATTGCATAACAACGAGCCAGATTGTACAATAATTTACAAGCATACCCTGTTATTCCATGCCAGCGCCATCCATTTTGTCTGAAGAATTCCATTTCATTGCCCTGCCATGCAATTTCTCTCATTCCTTAGGGTTTTCTCATATTCCTTCCAGTCTTCTTTATTTTCTCTCATCTTTTATTTCTCATACACCCTCATTCCTTTTCTCTATCTTGTCTGAAGAATGCTCGAGTTCTTTGCCCTGACATGTAACTTCTCTCATTCCTTCCAGTCTCTCTCCCACATCCATTCTATCCCTTAGGATTTTCTCATATTCCTTCCGGTCACCATTTATTGTGCTCCCTCATTCCTTCTGTCCATCTTGTCTGAAGAATATAGAGTTAATTGCCCTGGCATGCAACTTATTTCATTCCTTAGGGTTTTTCTCCCCTCCACCACTGTCGACTTCGTCCCCTCGTCACCATCCCCAATCTCAGTCAGCGGCCATTTTTGATTCCTGCACCCATCACCAGTGTGTTTGAAGTTCTGCAGGTTGCGGCTAGGAGCGCTGATATCGGTGTGACCATTTTGCTAATTGGTTCACTCACTGTCACCTGGCTGCTGGCTGGGGACAAGCTGGCGAGGTTTTCTCATATTCGTTCTGGATCCTATCACCATTGCATGGTTAGGAGAAGAAATAGAGTAAACACTCGCATTGGTCTATGCACTCACCAGACAATAAACTTGTCAATGTGGGAAAAAAAGAGAGACAATGTTTAATGTCAAAGGTACGCGTAGGAAAAAACTGTACATGCATGCACACACTACTTATGTGTAAAAGTTGTATCTAAGTTCCCCCGACCGCCATCTGGCTGCAGGCTACAGATGGGCTGGCATACTCGCTGGTTTCTCATATTCCTTCTGATACCCATTTCACCTGACGTCCTGGTGGGGACTAGTCTCATGCTCTGTCATTCCAACTTAGATTTTTCACATTCTTTCTAGTCGCCTTTCACCTGGCGTCCTGGAGGGATATGTGTCATGCTCTGTCATTCCAACCTAGTTTTCTCATGTTCCTTCAGGTCTTTCACCTGATGTCCTGGTGTGGATTTTTTGGGTGATTGAAAAAATAGTTTACTTTACTCGAGACTGCCTGCAGGTTCAAACCATGTTTACAAATAGTGTGAAATTACCATATTTCAAAACTAAAGCTTTAATAGTGAAACAGAATGTTAGGAAAGTACTGACAGAAAGTATACCAACTATGCTAACATTCAAATTAAATGGTGTTTGCAGTGTTAAATCACATGAGGTTATGTACTGCATAAAAATAACTTCAAAAGCACTAATTTCAATTAAAATAATTGTAGTTCATAAAATAGATAGTATTGTCGAAGTAAATGTAAATATGTAGACTTTTTAATATTTGTTTTTGTGTACGATATTGTAATTTTTTTTTACGAATGTTCTCATTACACAAAACCTACATAACATCTGAATGTACAAATAAATAAGTATAGTACTGCAATTGTTACGAAATTAATGCTTTGCCTTGTCTACATTTTTACACTTATTATTGAAGGTAGGCAATAGGCGCATAACTGAAAAATTGTCTCGCATATATAAAAATGCATAGCAAACAAACAAAAGGAAGTGCTACAGTGTTTAAAATAATATTTTGCCGCCGCAGTAAAAAAAAATTGTTAGCCACAAAAAAGAAAAGGATTTGATAAGTCATGCGACGACAGGCAATTTCCGAGACTCGCCATGATTTGCTATCGCTGTTTTGCCGTGAAGGTGAACGTTAAGTAGATGCAATGAGCAAAACAACCTGATATGTGCAATCACATTGAACGCAATGGCGTTATCAATAGCTGAAGAGAAGTGTACAACGCTTTAGAATGATGTTGGCCAATGGACATGTGCCTTCACTCTTGAATCGAAGAGTGCAATGCTAGGTATAGTCTATTCGCAGTTACTTCAGCCTTTTCTGAAGTCCTGCTAAAGTTCTACTTCCAGGATATTCCTCCGCCTCGTGCAAACTAAGCTTAACTAAGCCTGGAGAATTACACCAGAGGGACAACGCAACACATTCGTGCGCACTCAGCTGTAACAAGAACTATTTATCACTAGGCGCTACCGGCACACAGGTTTTCTCACTGTTTTTAATTCAAATTATTTATAAATTAAGCATAATTTATAGATAAACTATGAATAACGTTTCTATTTAACAGGGGAAAAAAAGTAACTTTTATGAACACAAGTATAAAACGTTTGTGATACAGGGCGTATTTAGGAAATAATTAAATACGTCGTACATGGGGAGATTTTTCAAAGGGTTAATTTAAAAAGGTCGAAGAAACCGTGAATTTACTATATTCAGAAACACCACCCAAGTCAGCTCAACTCAACTCTGCTACTACGTGCAGATTGTATCTAAATTTGACCGATAAACTTCAATGGCATGTGAATCGCAGCAAAAAAAAGTCTATAAAGCAAATATTATCTACAAATACAACATCCGTAATTGCATCAAATTAATCATTCATGTAGAATTCATAATTATGTAGAATACCTGGCAAGTGAGCAACACGCACAGCACTTGAGGACAAACTGTTGCGGATATCAAAGGGACAAGACAACAGAGAAAGGAAGGCAGCTGTCAGACATTTGAGGTAAACGTATGGTGGTAGTTTACCAATAATTTACCAATTTGTAAGTAGTAGCAGTGAGAGGATGACAGGACAGTTCAAATTGTAATTTATTACATACACTGTTTAAGTGCAATAATGTGGTAACTAATAAATGAACTGTAGTATAGATCATGTATTGGAACTGTCGTGTCTCCGGTCTTGGGGGGGGGGGGTTCCTAAGTCAGACTTACTCATACGTAGGTGTTTTTTTTACGTGCATGTGTAGTAGATACGCATGTGTGCGTGCACATAACTCGTGCTCACTGCTTCCAATAAAAATTTTATAGGTGCAAATGTAAATTTATAAAATTGATTTTAATAATAATAATACGAAACAGTGAATAAATGTATGGCATGCATTCTCTGTTGACCATGCAGTTCATTTTCAGGTGGCACGAATAAACATTCTCTTCAATGCTGCAACCCACCTAATGTTACATTCTCGGTGTTTTGCCGTTAAGGAAATCAAACTTGTTTTAAATATGGTCCCTTTATATTTATGCACAGTTTTCGCATTGTCACAATTCTCCCACGAGTATTGTTCAGCTCAATACAAACTTTGTCAACATAAATAAGGCGATACTAACCTGGGAACTGACAATGTTCAAACGATTTATTTACATAAGCTAAGCGGAGGAGTGGGAAAATGGAAGTGCCTACTAGCTCAAGGTTACATAGCCTTTAACGCGAAAGTACCATCGCAGAGGAAGAAAAACAGGCTCGAAGAAAGAACTGCTGTATAACTGTAAATATTGCATTGGCGACTAGGAGACACCTGCTGTTAGGTAGATATGTGTGGATGGTAGAAAATATCAGTCGCTTTCAGCGACAGTTATACCAGGCCATCGTTTCCTGGTTTAAAGCATTGTCCAAGACCAAGAGCAAAAAATAAGGCTCTTTTACAGTTACTAGATTCTGGTCAATTTTTAGGGCTTAGTGGGCAAGGTGTAGCCCTTGGTTCACTTACTGAATAGCGCACACACTGAAATGCAAGTAGTAGTAATTAATTATAGTTTAAGATGGAACAGTTCTAATGTTTTACAAATTAATTGTTTTGGTCAAAGAACATTGAGATTTTTGTAATTAAAACATATTCGCTATTTAACAATGATACGAAGCTGGTCTGAAACAAAAAGCCAACCAGCTCAAGATGTTCTCAAATACCATGGAATATGCTTTGTAGAATGCTTTCTCAATTCGTACGTAAATAAATAAATTTCAAAATGGACAATGTCTGCAGTAAGATTATGTAAAAAAAAAAAAAAAAAATTATTTGCACGATTTTAATAGAGATGTAAAAAGGATCTTAAAGTAACTTAGTATGCGAGTTGTCTCGAAAAAAGTAATACAAGTATAATAGTCTTGGTTATCCAGTATCTGTGAGTTATAGAAACATAGAACAATCTTTTTGAGTAGAGCAAATTATGTTAGTAGTAGGTATTGTTTAATATATTTAACTCGCAACTTATTGTTACATATACACTTGGGTGTAATAATAATAATAATAAATGCGTATGGGGAGGAGGTGAACCCAGGGCGACGCAACATCCTCCGAATGATGGGCTTCCCAGCGATATACAAAATTACTAATCAACTTGTTTTAGCACCCAGCGAAGTGGAGCAATGGTCAAATATTCGACTTGTATTAGAGAGGACCCAAGGTGTGAATCCCATGTTTTCAATTACCTGATTTCCTGAAATAATTTCGTCGCCCGTGACTCAGTCATTTGTGGCAAGCAAAAGCCTCTTGACACTGCTGACACCAACTATCATCATTCTGCATTTGCCATGCTGGCGTTTATTGAAAATAACTTGAGTGTGATTATTCTATCTGCTGTAAAAAATATGCTTAGTTAATTTAAGTATAATGCATTTATACATCCCACAAAAAAGGGGAAACGTTTCTTGAAGGACAAATCCAAGAGAGGGCAGGTGCCTCCCTTTGGATCCACTCCTGCGGGTCTCCAGCCTCGCTCAGGGTGTACATCGACGATACCAAGATTGCCTAACACGGTCAAACACGCCAGGTGTGATTGTTATGACTTCAGCAGCAGTATATATTCTGGCCACGAGATCCTCCAGAGACGCTATAGGAGTCTCGTACACCGAACACTTCATAGCGTCCCTTGCCGGCCATAATGTTGACCCAATACGGCCTAGCCATTTACCTGGGAATGTGGCGTCAAAGTAGCTACTCTCGAACATGTGTACCAAAGTCAGGTGGTGTACTGTAATTCTGAAGCCACATTTACTATCGAATGTCAAATGGAACATCTTCAAGCAACAATGCAAAATGTATTCTAAAAACACGAGGTACAGGTCAGCATTTAAGCGAGCGGGCAACAAATGTGGCCCAATGAAATGTTCACCTATAATACAAGCCCATATGTCAATGCCAAATTACTCCTAGTAACTGCAGATTAGGGCATGTGTTTTTCCTCCACCCACACGTGACTGTTACGTTTACACATTCTTTTGTGATTTCCGCTCGTCGGTAAACAGTATGCCACATGGGAAATATGGATCTACTGCACATCGTTGTAAACACCACTGCACGAACTGCAAATGCTGTATTACGGGGGGTTTTTTTTTACCCTCAAATGGTGCACTTTCTGTAGACGATATGTAAGTATCAGCTGTTCATTCACAACTCTTCACATATTCATGTGTCCAGTGCAGACCTCATGCGCCTCTTGGCGGGTGATAGTAGTGTTAGATTACCGATAAATTTGAAATAAAATGTAGCACCTCACAGATTTACTAACACTCGTCAGCCATCTTTATTTCTCACTGACTTATACAGGACTGACAATTGGCGGACAAAAATACGCAATGCAGTATACATAAACAACAAATGAACAACTGTTTTACAACACAATCTAAATAAACATGAAAATATTATTCTAGCACTTCCCCCTTGTACAAAAATTGTTTGATGGGGTTTACTGAAACACGAAAACCGCCCAGACTGTGGACAAATACTTTGTAGTGTTTGTCATGAAAAAACTGAGAAAAAAAAAAAGAAAAAAAAAATCAAATTTCAAAAGGGCCTTCCAGTCCCATTCTCCCATGAGATTCGTTTGTCTTAGTCGCACTTAACTCTTTGGTCTTGATATCCGCAACATTTTCGCTTGACTTCGCATACTTAAAGACAATGTTCCCATTATCTACATATTCTTTTACCTTATAATAGCGTATTCTAAAATGCTTGGTACGTTCTGAAATCTCCCTTTTCTTTGAAAGGTCACAAGCTCCCAAATTATCTGTCCGTATCACATAAGGTTTCTGTAAGACATCTGTCATGTTTAACTCCCCAAGGAAATTATTAGCCCACTCCACCTCCTTGCAAGTTTCAAACATATCTATGTACTCAGCCTTCACTGTTGATGTGGCTACCAGCTGCTGTTTCTTGCTTTTCCAGCATACAGTCTCTCCTCCCATTATTACAACATAACCTCCAATTGACTTACTGTCATTTTTGTCGTTTGCCCAGTCTGCACCACAAAACACTTCAACCCCACTTCGTAAGCCAGAGTATGTCAACTTTAGGTCACTTGTGTACTTAATGTACCCCATAACACTCTTTACATTTTTACAATTTCCTTGGGCTGGATTGTTGCAAAACTTACTCAGTTTACCTACAGCAAAACTTATGTCGGCCTTGTACAGGAGGCATCCTATTGCCTGTCTGTAAATATCCTGGTCAAAACTACTGTCCCCTACCTGGTCATCTAAAGTGTCACCTGGCATGCATGGAGTGCTATTCACCTTTGCCTCCATCATGTTAAATGCATGCAACATTTTTTAAATGTAAATTGTTTGATATATCGTGATCCTTTCACCACTGTGTCTGCAAATCTCCAACCCTAATAAATGGGAAACCTCCGCCATATCCTTGATTTTTATTTCTGAATCTAAGTGTGTAGTGAACTTTCTTATTTCCTGGTTACCACCCACCAATACTAGGTCGTCAACATACATTCCAACGATCAACCCTTCTTGTACAAACACACATGGTTCTGACAAACACTGTTTCAAGCCTAGTCTCTTCAGGATGCCTGATAGATACTCGTACCAGTCTTTTCCTGCCTGATGCAACCCATAGATGCTGTGTTTGAGAATACACACTAAGTCTTCCCCATCACTGTCTTCCCAATACGATGGCTGCGACATGTAGACTAGCGTTGTTAATGGGCTGTTCAGGTAGGTCACAGTAACATCAATATGCCTCAAACATAATCCCTTTTGGACTGCCAAGGACATGAGAATTCTTAAAGTGACGGGACTGTATGTCTCCCAATAATCAACACCAAACACTTGTTTATGTCCTTGGACCACTAGTCTTGCTTTGTACTTCTCGACTTTCCCATCCTTGTCACATTTCACACGGAACACCCACTTCGAACCTATCACATTACTTCCGATTGGCCTTTTTACGAGTGTCCAAGTGTTGTTGTTCCTCAAGTTTCCACTGTCTTCTTCCATTGCTTTTAACCACAGATGTCCATCACTACCATGAATGGCTTCTTGGACAGATTTGGGCCCCTTTACTAGATTAACATCTTGTGAGCAACAACAAGTAAATTGTTTTCTCCTTCCCTCTCTTGTCGACCTTCTCTGTCCAGCTTCCCCATGGTCAAATGTTTAACTTTCTATACGTTCATTCCTGTCACCTTGGCCAACCCTAACCTCAATTTGGTCTTGTGCCATCTCCCTCTGAAAGTTCTGTTTTACACTTTCACTTCCCCTTATGTCTGGTGGATGCAATTTTTCAGATTCTTAATGCTCATTTCTTTCTTCAACATCTGGCATCTCCACCACATTTTCTTGTTCATGAACTAAAGGTTTGGCAGGGCAGGGTGTCTTGAAAGGAAAAACGTGTTCATAGAAACGCACGTCTCTTGAAACAATTATTCTTTTGTCATTTAGTCTCCAGAGCCTGTAGCCTTCCAGCCCTTCCTGAAACCCAAGAAATATACATTCGTCAGCTCTCGAAGAAAGTTTCCCATTTTCCAATGTGGATGCCCACACTTGGCACCCAAAAATGTTAATATTTTAGATGTCATCCATTGTTAAGTCATTGTCAAACCAAAGCAAAATGGAATCTGCTCGTTAATGGCTTGTGGGGGCACCTGTTTCGTATGAAGTTGGCTGTCGACAGCGCTTCAGTTCAAAACCTTTCGGGAAGACCTGCTTTAAATAACACACCTTGTTAGGTTCATCAAAGTTTGGTTCAGCCCCTCTGCTTTTCCATTCTGTTGCGGGTTGTATGGAACAGTTTTCCTGTGAAGAATTCCTTTATCTCTTAGGTGTTTCTCAAATTCGTTGCCGATGTATTCACCTCCATTGTCTGACTACAGAGTTTTTTTTTCTTGAAAAATTTCAACCCTGCTTTCATATTGTTTGAAAGCTTCAGCAACATCAGATTTCTTTTTTCTTTTTTTTTAATCTTAACTTCTGAATACCTTGAGTAATCATTCAAAAACGTAACAAAGTACCCTGCGCCACTTATGGGGAGAGGAGTTATCCTGCAACAACATCTGAGTGCACTAAGTCCAACATTGCACTGGTTCTTGAGACACTGTCTGTGAAACCAGTCCTTTTAATTTTTCCTTTCAGGCCCGTGTCACAGTCTCTATAGCTACTCGAGGTATCACACACAGTTGACAAACTTGTCAAGTGCTCCATCCTCCTGTGCCATGTAACAGCCAATTTCATTGCGGTAAGTTACCGTTCACAGAATCACATTTAACTATATTTCCATTTGCTTTGTAAGCTTGGCATGAAACGAGATACACGTCACTCCCACCACTATATGCCTTAAATATAATCCCATTCCCATCCATCACCTTGATATCACCATCTTTGATCCTAAGCTCAAGGTTTTTTTCCATCTAGGTGTTTAACAGACTTGGGGTTGTTTTCTAACTCTAGCACACAAATTACTTCACTTAGTTGGATTGTCTCCCCTCCACATTTTTCAGTCATTAATAAGGTTACCTTCCCCTTGCTTTTTTCTGTGGTACATTCCCCATTCGCGAGTTTCGCGGTTCCAATCAGATTACCATCAAAGTCTTCAATAGTTCTCTATAGGGTGTCATATGGTGTGCGGCACACAAAGCCTTTAAGTGTGCTGTAGCCACTCCACCATCCTTGTCTATAGCAGTATTTTCATACTCCACCTCTGCTGCACGAGCACCTTTTGATGTGTAACTTCCAATGCTTCTTCCCTTGTGCCCTGGCTTTGTTTTATTATTCTTTCCTTCAGTTGTAACCTTTGAGCAAACTCTTACAATGTGACCTATTTCATTACATGCATAGCACACGATATTTCTCTGTTCGGTCTCAAGCCTTTCGAATTTTCTTCGATAAGATAGGCCTACTCTAGGTTTTTCAACACTTCTGTAATCGTCTTCGGTATGCATCTGTCTATTTCCAGTAATGCTTCTCGGGTTCATTTTGGACATAAATGCCTTTAGCTCGCTGCTTTCTTATTCTTTGTCCAGATCTTGTCTTCTTTCTTCGAGGAGTAATCTCGCTTTAACCATTTTTACAGACAGTGATTTTTCGTCATATTCCAAGCTTCTAGTGAGACTTTCATATATTTATCTTGGCAATCCTCTGAGCATAAAGGCGGCGATAGCTTTGTCCGCAAGATTTAGCTCTCCGACACTTAGTTTCCTGCACCAAGATTGAATCTTTCCCGTGTATTCACGCATAGCTATGTTGTCCTTTTTCTTGATTGTAACAAGCCCCTCTAACATAGTGATTAGATGAAAAATGCCGAAATTACAGTGAATACTTTCTAGTACTTCCCATGCAGTACTTAAGATATAAAATATAACGATCTCTTAAATCACGCCAAGAACGCACACGACTCGTCAAGACCCGCACACGACAGTTATAAACTAATGCCCCTGAATACATTGAATTATACCTTAAGCACACGGCGCACTTATTTTATAAGTCAATCGTAAACCCACCTTTAGACGCCCAGCATTACGCTTGTACACCTGTCACATGTACGGCTCGGTTTTATTGTGTAAAATTATCGCTGTTACCAAAACCTAAACACGCGCGTGTGTGCTTTGTACTCACCGCAATCGTCCCCTTCTCGCGAAGCCTCCTATGAATGACTGTGAACGATGAATAATGTGGCTCCCATCTCGTGGACACCTTTCCCTGTACATGCGTGCTGAAGCTCTACTGTTGCACTGAGTGGCCCCGTACACAAGGTTAATGGCAGCCATTTATGACCATGTAAAACGTTGTGTATTGTTCCGTCTTATGTAAAATTAACATGGCCTTGGGCCTCATCACTTTATTCATTCAACCGTCGGTTAAGAGAAACGGCGAAATTGTCAGAAAAGTAAACATTTAACAAATCTGCTAATTTTTACACTTCGATGCATTAAAAAAAAAAAAAACAGAAGAGAATAAATAATTTAAATTATAGTAAATTTTTACTTAATACATTTAATTCGACGTTAATATATATGGAACTACTTTCCATCCATCGTTACCAACTTTGCTGGGCGCATGTCACTCAGTGCGCCCGTTAAAATATATGGAGACGGTGGCAGTGACTTTTTTTTTTAAAGTTGATTTAAAAAGTGCTCACTTTATCGTGAACAGCTTTTACTGGTACAGTGGTTTGGCTGAGCTCATGACTGGACGTATCACAGAACACATACGTCAGAGACCCACCACTTGACGATGGTATGTGATGTGCGGCGACCTACATTTTAGGCTTTTATGGCAGGTGATTTATTCCTCCGTGTACTGCATTAGGCCATCTCTCACGCGAACGTGTTGTGTTGCCTGCATACAAACATTGTTTCCCTCACCATCCTCGTATGCGAGTTGGCCATGCCAACTTTTCCGCAACGGCAATTTACAACGTACAGCTTATCCACTATCGAAACACTAGTCGGGCCTTTCACAAAAGAGACATTTGGTATTTGGTAGCTGCGATATGGATACATGTTGATATCATACAATTAATGGTCAATTTTTTTAATGCTACATTATTGCACACATTACGGTGGTGTCCTCTGTTCGCTTAATACTTATGTTTGATACGCCACGATTCGTTCAGCACTCTTGAGTTTCCAGCCATGGAAATGGCACATAGAAATATGTAGTATCATTTGCTATTGTTTGAGATTTATTGAAAATGACGGCATTTCGCGTCACTTGTTTATACCGCTCTCTGATATCTTGCCCTTTTTTATATAAGCAACCATTTTTTCTTGGGAGTTGTGCACGTTGTTCGTATGCCAGGTTTCCTACACGTTCTTTGGAAATTTAAAACACTAATTCCTCTTAAACTATGGGGGTATGGTATTCACACAATGTGGCCTTTTTTAGTCAGTCGTGACATGCGGAAACACAATCGATCAATAAAGTCCCAAATATGCTACCGCGTCATGGAGAATGACTTGCCATACGGGTATGGGCTATTCAGGGTAAGCAGTTTTGAGGCCCTAATCATTTTGTCCTTTCAGCCATTTTTCATTCTGTATCAGTCTTTTTTTCATATTGTCATGTAAGTAATAAACACAGTGCGTATATTCCATCGCACTCAAAAGTTAAAGTCTAAGGCTAAAATAAAACACATTTATAAACTATTGTTCTAGATGAGAAGTGCTCACTTTACCGTGAATAGCCTACAGTAATCGTGAGACAGCCGAGTGGCATCACGAATGTGCCTCGTTTCAGACAACAAACCCAAAACTTAGTTTAATTCTGTAACTTGTTTTCTTGTTAACAGGCCCATCATCATCCCAATTATTAAATATGTATTAATAATGGTTTCGTGCGATACAACTATCATACTGGTTTAGCCAGGAACAACAAGGTTGAAGTGGTTGTCATTCTGTATGTGTAATCAACCACACTGGCATTTTTTGTTGTTGTAAGCATGTACATATTATCTATGTCGACCGTGTAAGCTAACGTACAATAAATATTTAAACTGTTCAAAAGAATAGGTGTTACAGTAAATTTTAGTTGTATCCTCATTTAATTTAATGCAACACAGTTCCACGAAATTAGGAATAATAATATATATACACATACATATTGAGCATGTATGAACATGTGTATGTATACAGGATTATCCGCCTAACTTGGACACCACCAAAATTTCCGGAACGATTGCAGATCACGAAACGCGGTTTTTGCTAAATGAAATTACGTACGGGGGCAAGTAATTTGCCGCAAAATGACTTCGTAACACGTGTATAGACAGAAATAATTAAACCGCACGTAATTTGCACAATATTTCTTGGCATTTCTGTGTTACTTCCCACTGCATATGCTATATGACTGAATTCCTCTTTGCATATACTTTCAGATGCCGTTGAAATAAATGCGTGTTTCCAGGGAAAATAATAATTTGTTGTTTAATTATTTCTGTCCATACACGAGTTGCGAGTAGCAAATTACTTGCCTCCGTACGTAATTTCATTTAGCAAAAACCGCATTTCGTGATCTGCAACCGTTCCGGAAATTCTGGAGGTGTCCGCGTTGGGTGAACCATCCTGTATATATTATATATATGAGTGAGTGAAGAGATTTGGGCGGCTCTTAACAGCGAGGTCTTGAGAGCCGATGAGTGTGAAGTGAGGTAAGTATGGCGCAGCGCCGGAATAAAGGGGCGGGGGAAACCGGAGATCCCCGAGAAAACCCGGCACGTTTCCTACTTAACGAAAATCCGAAGTGATCCAACCGACGCACACACTAGCCCACGCGCGCGCACACACACATACACACCTAAAATTAAACATGAATCGCCAAGTTATTTTATAAATCCATCAGATTAAATATTAAAGATCCAAATTTCAATTCAAACGTCTGTAAATAAATAATCCGACTCCTCGTGTCAGCTGATCTTTACGTGACGGACCTCAATGTAAAAACGACTAATGCCCGGTTGCACCATCATCTTCCCCGATCCTAGATCGAATGATGCTAGTTCCGAAACAGGATCCAGTTTGAACTTGGTTCCAATGTAAAAGTGTTGCACCAAATACTATATTTGGTTGCACCAACGAAATTTCATGATTTTGGATCTCCGATTCTTCGATCATGGTTTCAAAGTGAAAGATCGATGTTAAGTACGAGACAAATTTTTCTATTGGTTCGTAATATACGACGTCATGGAAGTAGGCGTATGTTTCCTCATCGATAGAATTACATGCGCGATGTTTTATCTATTTTAAGTGAATTATTGTTGAACGAATTTTATTGAACAATATTCAAGTGCATATAACGTTGTTTTAATTTTCCACGAAAACAATCGAACGTAGTTCTATCTGTTGACGTATTTTCAAACTACATTCGGAACTGCCAATTTCGGCGGTTTCAAATGAACTTCATCTCGATCTCCAGTCCAGCTCTGAACTCGAATGGTGCAACAGTTTTCTATGTCGATCTTAGATGCGATCTCGGATCGTTTTTCAAACCACCACGATGGTGCAACCGGGCATAAGTCGCATTAAAAAAATCGATATACATAAAAACCACAAAGGTGAACACCAATAACAATTCTGGGGCTTCGAAACGTCGTAATATTCCAGCATTCGCTGCATCTAAATAAGACTAAAACATGTTATAGTTGTTACATGTCGGGTGCGGCCGATCGGCTATTTGCACCGACACATTAGCAAGGCTCTTTAAAAAAAAATGTCGCGTGAAGTCGAAAGTTCGTTAATGAAGGATACTTGATTATTGTGACGATCGCGGGGCCGCCTGGCCTTGCAAGTTTCTCGATTCCACCCAAATATTTTCAGCTCTGCCGGAACCCCGAGAAAATTACTAAACCATTGAACACGCATAAATTCTTATGGCTACTACGTATGCAGCTGAATCTGTTTTGCGCGTTCAAAGCCCAGAAGCGAGGGAGTCATACGGGCGACACTATCACGATCGCGTAGCGCCCCATCGCCCCTACGCGAAAGTAGCTGAACTGGCTTGCAGCGCGTTTCCGTCGTTACGCAGTTCCGTCAAAATTGCATCTGTAACAGTGGGATTTCGTTGCACGCGATGAAAGCCCACAGATTTAACTACATGCGTCAGTTATACTTTTCTCCTACCTCTGAAGGAAATTGTGCAGACAGGCTCTACAGATATTTTTTTTTTGCGTGAATACGTCTTTAAATTCGCAACCATAGTGGGAGGCAATCCAGGAAATCCGATGATAACAAAATCGGGGGATACAGTTTGGCATTGCAGCTCCGAATCTATTGTCTACATTAAAAATTTAATTACATCACTCGATTGCCAAAGGAACCAAGAATGTGTTACGTTGAGTGAGGACTGCGAAGTATCGCGCGCGTACGGTGAGTGGCGTGAAGGAGGGGGGGGGGGGGGGGGGCTATTTTGAGTTCGTTTTGCCGTGTCTCATAACTTCCGCGTAGTATAACTTTTGACTAGGAGAAGCTACGACGCTCGTTTAAGTTCCAATCGATAGTTCTCGTCAAGATCAATCGATTGAGTGTATAAAAAACATTCGTGTGGCGTGGTTACGGTGAAATTGCATGAGTTTAATTTAAAAAAAAACAGATAACTTAATACAATGTCGGCCTATCTACTCGTCAAAAAGCCAAGTGGAAACACAGAAATCGTATGCGGTTGGAAAGAGCATCTCAAAAGCAATCCAGTGATACCCATGAGACTCCATATGATCGAGTGAAGCGGTGCCGGGGACGTAAAATAAACGTCAAGGCGTCCGAGCGCGTCAACGTAGACGTATTCACGCAAAACAAACGGCCGTGTCACCAACACAGCCAAACCCAATTCTTTTCAAACCATTTTACTACTTTGACTACACTTAGTATGATAATAGGAAGATTGTACGGCATTGGATGATTGGGTTTTACCTTTAATGGCAAAAAGTCGTACTCCCAGCGTTTTTTTTTTTTTTTTTTTTTTTATTGAGATACGCGCTTATGCGCAAGAAACGATGAGCGACGAGTGGTGTTTCTTGTTAAACGAACACATACCTTTGAGTTCAGCTGGTAATTGTTCGTCGTACGCACTTTCTCCGATCGGCAGAAGAGGGTTGAAGATGCAGTCGAGTACAGCCCTGTCGTGTTCGTTGGCCATTTTCTGCTGCTGTTGCTGCAACGTTCAAAGTGGGCACACGGGACTGTCTGCACTGGTAAACTGAACTAAGAGGGGGATAACTTAAAATCAGGCCATCATCAAGGGCAACATCAGCATGAAAACGAACTGGTTTGTTGCGACACACAAGTAAACACAGAACTCGTTAGACTGGTTTCAGACTGTTTACGGCTCGGCGCAGCTGATGTTATTAAGACTGTTCACACCATAAAGTGAGGACTTTTGAAATCAACCTTAGAAAAAAGTTACTGACCCTACCTGCATATGTTTTGGCAACCGCACTGAGTGACATGCTCCCAGTTGGTAACGATGGATGGGATGTAGTTCCAAATCTTAACGTCGAATAAAGAGTGTTAGGTAACCATTTCTAACAACTTAAATTATTTCTTTCGCTTTCTGTTTTTTTTCTTATGCATCGAAGTGTTAAAATTAGCAGATTTGTAAGATATTTCCTTTGTTATTAATTTCACAGTTTTACTTCACCGACACATAAATAAAGTGAGGCCCATGACAATATTAATTTTACATAAGGCGAAATAATACACAAAGTGCATACAAGTAGATATTAAGCAGGGCTTTCAAAAGTGTTCACCTTACCGTGAACAGCCTACACCTACGTTAGATAATATTTCGTGGAATCCTTTGGCTGTGGCCACGGCCGTAGGACACAGGTCTTGACACTCGCGTATCTAACAATGTTAGCGAATTGACCGATTTAGTTCATGCAGTAGCCGCAGATCGCTGCAAGCAAACTAGTGTTTTTAGCATTGCTGGTATAGGGATAATACCATAGAGATATGAATACCACTTTCCCAGCTTAAGAAAAAAATGTATTTCCCCTCCCTACGCTAGCCATGTAAACCTCACTACTTCGGTAGCAGTGCTCTGCGGCTGGGTTCATAACCTAAATGGGTCAATAAGGGCGTCAACTTTTCAAGCTAGTGTCCAGAACTGTCTTTTACGGCCGTGGCTGTGGCTATACATAACACGCCCGCTGTTATAGTTTACGCTATAATGCTGTTAATGATAATACCAAGAGCGATAACGTGTCGTGTACGACTTCCGTCCGAGAGGCCCCATTCCACGTCTCAACACTGAGAATGATTTTTCTCCAGTACTACATCCCCGTTACGCATATGCTGTTGCAGCTCCTCGGTGATGAATCCTCCCGCTCCCTCATGCATTAGATTAATATCCGGCTTCACCCCTTTTGCGGGGGCCACGGTGGCTGAGCGGTTAACCTGCTCGCCTCCCACCAAGGCGATCCGGGCTCAATCCCCGGCCGGGTCATTCCGGATTTTCGCATGTGGGAATCGTGCCGAACAATGCCGTTGGTCGGCGGGTTTTCTAGTGGATCTCCCGTTTACCCCACCCTTTCATTCCGACGCTGCTCCATACTCACCTCAATCATCCTCATCGGCTCTCAAGACCACGATGTTAAGAGCCATCCAAAGCTCTTCATTCTTTTTTCAGAAATGTTTCATTTTCGTGCCATAATTTTAGTTTCAGAGGTATCATTGGAAATGCTTGATTATATCATATTTACTACTTTCGTACTTTTATCTTTACTAACTTGCCATAAATGTATGGAGCCACCGGTGAGAGTTATGTTCTGGCGAGTCGTCGACGCAACAGTAAGAATGCCCGTCAGTTGACATCTGTGCTCACAGAGGCAAAGAGGCAAGTGGTGTGTGAGCAACAGTCGACCTTAGAGCTCGCACGTTTCTTGGCCTGGAAGGCGCAAAATAGCTGAAGGTAGGTGGAAACCTTAAGGCTCTTTCACTTCAAAACAAATTAATGCTTAATGGCCTCTTATACCTCCGCCTATGTTAAAATAATTAGAACTTCACACCTTAGTATAATCATATTGTTACAAAATGCCAGAGTGTTATGTTGGCGTGAACGCGCCTTCAGTTACATCACCGCCTGAGCCCACCCTATCGCTTAAGTATAAACCAGGAAGGTGGTTGCCGCAAATAGGGCGTACATCGCCAAACGCTAGTAACCAGCAACTCCCACTACCAACCAGGAAGCAGGGCGGATTGCAACATGCGACACCAATATATGGCATTACTGAGTGGTAAAGGGCGTCTTTCTCTGTCGTGACGCCGACCAGAATGGAGGATCCCAGGAGCTCGCTGTGCCGTTCGTCGTAACCCCATATCAATACAACAGCCTCGGAACTCAACACAAGGTGGGACAAGCCCAGTTACTTTCAGGCTGTCATTAGGTTATCATAAATATATATACTAAAGTGCTCCACCGATAATATACAGCTTCTTGTAATTGTAGTGCTCTGTTAACACAATAATAACCATGCTTTATTCCAGTCTTCAGTCAATCTACCCATTAGCTCTACCTCTTGCTACGGTCCCCATCATGTATCTCAACCATAAACCTCCCCTAGCCCTTAATTACAAGTACAGTCAGAAGTCATACTATCTAACAAGAGGAGCGTATCCGAGTTTGTGAGGGATGGAGGTCTTAATAACAATAAATTAACCACATTTGATGCATAATTCATTCACACAGCTAGAATTTCCAACATTAAACTACCTATCTCCACTATTACTCTTGTAATTCTAAACGAGCTCAATACTTAATGTCTACCTCAATTCTAATTGAAATCTTCATCAATGTCTCTAATTTGTTACTGTTTCTTAATTCACAAACATTATATTCAATCTGTCTATTGCCATCATTCCGAAAGCCTGTCATTCACGCATCCAGTTCGATAGTTGCGCCCATTAATTTCGCTCTTCACTGTAACGATGCTCACAGTCCACGGACTTCGCTCCACCTGGTCGCTATCGCTGCGTATCGTCTTCGCTGTTTTCATAGGCAGGATTTACCATACACGAAAGATGAGGTAGACCGATCTCGCTGGCTGCGCACAACCAATCTCAGTGTGCCAACACTGAACTGCTCACCTGCCAACACGTCTAGCGAAAACGACGTGGTTTGGATTTTAGGTTAGAAAATTGATTTGTATAACAAGTGCTTAGAGATGTTTTTATACTTCCTCTAGCTAGTTTGTAATATTTTTTGATTAAATTCTAAATGTTAAAGGTGTTTTATTAATATAATAGTGCTTGTCATTTAAAAATTATGATGTAAATAAACACGTTTATCACTGTTGACCATGTGACTTTGACAGTTGTGTAGCCTTAGTCTATGGGATTTACAACAGCCTGTCGCGTCCGTCCGTCATACATTCGTCCATCTCCCAGCAGAGCGATTTACAATTAAACTTCGTACGTCCGTCGTACGTTCATTGCTGCAAACTAATAAACAACAAAACTGTTAACAAATAGTACAAATTCTCTATAAAGAGTGAAAATATTTTGCGGTATTGTGTTTCTAAGTACCAAAAACAACCATACACGTACGTAAAGGAAATTAATAAACGTTAAAAAAAAAAAAAATTAATAGCTTATAAAGCATAACTTTATTAAAAAGAGCTCGTGTTTCCAAACGTAATCGTCAATTAATCTTTAGAAAAAAAAAGTAACTTAATTTCATTTTACAGTTACGTAAACAAACATGAAAACAAAATACAGCCAAAACAAAACACTGCACGCACTACACAGCCTTGTAAAGAACTCGGGATGAACGAGTAACAAAACGTGCAAGTTTAGTAGGTTGTAATTTCATCCGTTCGTCCGTCAAAAGTTAAAAACTTGCCAAGGTTTTGACGGATGGACGAATAGGATTAATGGCCACCTCTGATTGGCTGCTGGTCACGTGATTGTCCGACGGATGACGGACGGATGCGACGGGTCGTTGTAAATCCTGCCGAACACCTGGCGCTTCAATTCTCCTAACCTAACCTAATTCTAAGTGTTAGGGGTACGTCCGAGGTAGGATCGGGGTGCTAATTGCATCTCGGGGCGAACCCCTTACGCCTACAAGGAAGGGAAATCATGCAAGGAGACATGCATAGCGGCAGAGAGGGATTGGCCAGCCATGGCCACCAGCAATTGGGGTCATGACTATCTCCCTAAGTATACCTATAGCTAAACTATAACTAAGAAGAGACTGGGAAAAACCGCCATAGACAACGTAAAAACCTAGTCGACAGTAAAAATTCAAAATTGTTGCATGAATTATTCATAAATGCTACAGGAGACAGAGTGTGTGGAAACATGCTCTTGTTAGCAGAAATGAAAAAACTAGTAGAGAGGGGAGAGGAACTTTATTTTCCAATTCCCTTGGTTTGTTGGGAGGGAGTGATAGCATTAACCTAAACCTGTAATCTAGAAATGCAGTGCTTGTATAACGGTCACAAAGTCCAGTGCGCCCCGTGACGGTTATAGTTCTGTAAAAGCGGAATCTAAACCGGAAGTGGTGATGTTTATTGTCTGGACGTAGGTCGGGGAGGCAAGGCTTGCGAAAAAGTTAAGATTATAAATAAATTATAAAAATTAAATTAATAACTGTTGTTTTTTCCAAGTTGGTTAAAATTATAATATCCCAACAGTAATATAATTAATAATTAAATTCTTATCAATAATTGGAAATATTGGTACATTAATTAATATTAATCGGTTAGGCATAATGGTTGAATAGCTAGTAATTATCCAGAGTGTGGTATCTATGTTGTTTGGAATTAATTAATTAATCGGAATCAGTATTGAACAGTAACGGTAATGTTTAAAGCAATTAATAGGTATGTGTATTTATTCTGTAGTACATTACGTGCGTGTAGGGGTTGTATGGTGCCGCTCGAGGCGCTCAAGGTCGAACAGCCCTCCAAAAACTAGACTGTCGGTTCGAAGGTCTAACTGGCCCGATATAGAAGGTTCCTCGGCACCCCGAGTATCGCGGAGAAAGGCAAGAGCGATGGCCAGAACATTCTTTCCAAGATAATCCCAGAAATTCTATCCGCTGAAGGTGAGGAGTCCACAAGTCCCGACTGGCTTATCTGGCACATGCGGCGTCTCGCCTTTGTAAATCACAGCGCAGTTCTCGTGTTACGATTCTACCTTCCGCACACTGACTCGCTCGCTTGAGTGTGAAGCGGTCGGGACAAAGGAAGCGATGCAGATCAGCAAGCATGTAACTATACAGGATGCTTCTCAATTAGACTGACAAACTTGAGTGGAGTGATTCCTTATGTCCAAATAAGTAGAAAATAAAAGCACACTTACTACCTAAACAGATTATCTATTTAAATGAGATCTTTAACTTAAGAGAAAACTCATATCAATAACTTCCCCCATGCAGGAAATAACAGGGTGGCCACCCTCTTTTCCTGGCAACTCATTTGCCGTCAGGAATTTCAAACTTTTGATGATGATTTGTTGAGCAGCATGGCCTAATTTAAAAAAAAAAAGTCCTCTTGTCGCAACTGCCCAGGACCCAACGTTTAAGTGTAAAATGGACGCAAGAATTCGTCTGCAGTGATTCAGTGCCTAGCACATAGGCAATACTGTCTACATCTGCATACAAAATGCTGCGTGTCCACTAAACAGACGGCCGCTATTTGTTTCTGGCGACATTTTGTATGAATTCCTTGTGTTGTATGTTTGAATTGTATTTTTGCAAAATATCATACAATAAGTAAAATTAAATTACAGTTCTTCGAAAAATGTGTTATGTGACTGGGAACGTCAACCTAAGAGCAAACCCGTATTAAGGGGACTGTATAACTGTGCGTCCAAGGCCAAGAAGCGAGGGAGCTATACGGGCGACAGTTACACGCACGCCTAGCGCCTCATCGCTCCTACGTGCAAGGTGCGCAGTGTTTCCAACGTAACACTGTACTGTGCAAATTAGATCTGTAACATAGGAGTTTTATGACACGTGATGAAAGCACACAGCTTGAAATCCCTGTACTTTTCTCTTGCCGCTTAAGGAAACTGCACATGCAAGTTTTAAAAATGCTATATTTGACCATTTTCAAGAATTTTTTCTCTCCAAGAATACACTTAATATGACAAATGTAAAAAAAAATCGGGCCATAGATATTTTCTGACAAAAAGTCTGATTTCCAAAACTTTTATTTACTGAGATACGCGTTTACGCGCAAACAATGATTTCACAGAAAACGTTTCATTACATAGGACCGTCAGTGCCTCCTCCCTGTAATGAAGATAACAAGGATGGCCACCCTCTAGTTGCATAGAACGTGCAACAGCCTAGGAGCCACTATTAGAACACAAATGTGATGGGGAGCGTGACAATGTCTGCTAGTTAGGTAACACATGCTACACCAACTGGTATATGCTGATCACGGTTACTTTAGCACTTTTGAAATCAACCTTTGAAACATACCACTGCCCCCATCTGACACGCACAATAAGTTTCATGCATCCAGTGGAGTTGGCTATGACGGAGGTAAAGTAGTTCCACATTTTAACGTTGAATTATAATTAATGTAGGCTCTTCACAGTAAAATGAGCACTTTTGACCTTAAGATCTACTTTTATGAGCATTGTGTATTAATCCGCCTTAAGTAAAATTTGCATTGCCATTGGCCTCATCCCTTTATTCATGCGTCGGCCAAGAGAAACTCTGCAATTATTAGGAAAATAAATAATTTACAAATCTGCTAATTTTTACACTTCGGTACATTAAAAAAAAAAGACAACGCGAAAGAAATAATACAAGATATCACACATGGTAACCTAACACTTTTTATTTGACGTTAAGATATGGAACTACTTTCCATCCATCGTTACCAACTTTACTGGACGCATATCACTCAGGGCGCTCGTTAAAATATATGCAAATCGGAGCAGTGACTCTTTTCTAAGGTTGATTTTAAAAAAGCTCACTTTATCGCGTTTATTAATATTGGAATGATTTATTTTGCTTTG
Source organism: Dryococelus australis (assembly GCA_029891345.1). Taxonomy (NCBI): domain Eukaryota; kingdom Metazoa; phylum Arthropoda; class Insecta; order Phasmatodea; family Phasmatidae; genus Dryococelus; species Dryococelus australis. The sequence continues at coordinate 23,290,075 of CM056993.1, forward strand.
CGTTTGTTTGTAATACATATACATGTAAGAATTATAAAATGTTTAAAATATTTACTTCTCTAATAATTGCACAGTTTCACTTGACGGGCGCTAGAATCAAGTGATCAGGTCCATGAAAATGTTGAGTTTACATATGGTGGAAGAATACATGATGTGCAAGCAAATAGATCTCAAGCAGGGTTTTCAATCGCCGACCAGCGGCATTGTCCAGCACGATTCCCATTTGCGAAAATCTGGTGACCCGGCCAGGGATTAAACCCAGTTCGCCTTGGTGGGAGGCGAGCGCGCTAATCGCTCTGCCACAGTGGCCCCTTCTGTGATCGAGTTTTCGCCAAAGTATAAATACAAGCCCTTTATGCATGTTCGTTTCAGTAGCATTCACGACTTGGAACAGTACGGACTTAACATTTCAATGACGCATCTACTGTATTGCTTCTGTGGTAAAGCATTTACAGCGTTGCAGGATTTACGACCACACAAAATAACGACCTGCAAGATGAAAACTTCGAATGTGACATTTGAACGCGATTTCTGCCACATGCAGTATACAATAAGTGATACTTTGAAGATACATTCTGAAACATGTAGCACTGGTTCTCTGCAACTACAATCAGCTCCGCCTCCGCAAGATAGCAGTGGTAACATACAGATCTTCAAACAAGATATTTCTCTACCCATACTCATTCATGCTGAAGATGAAGATATTTTCCACGAATCGCGAAAGCCTATTTCCAAATTCAGTGAGGAGCATCATAGCAGGACCATCGGGTTGTGGCAGGCCATGCCTGCTGGAAGAAGAGAACGGCCTTTGCTTCGAGAACGTTTACCTATATTAAAAATCGCCCCAGCAACCTGAATACAGACGATTGGCATGTGTATTGCAGGTTGTGGAAGGTATGAAACATTTCCCAAGCAGTGATAATGAAGCCGTCGTACCTCCAAGCGAAGCACTGCGAAACTCGATATTTGTCTTCGATGACATTGCCTGCGAGAAACAAAACTTGTATTCAAGAATACTTCAGCATGGATCGACACGCGAACGTTGACTGTGTACCTCGGCCAGACTTATTCGCGCATTTCCAAGCAACTGCTTCGCGACAACGCAAACATGTTGGTGCTGTTTCGCATGGACGATACGATGATCGTGTTAATACGGACATGAGTCTATCAGATTTAAAATATATGTGTGCCTTGTGCATGAAAGATAAATATGGATTTTTGACGATCGTTAAGGATTGTCTGCTTCATAGGGGAAGGTATAGGCGTGGGTTCGATGAGTTCATCGCTGTCTGCAGCGAGGGTTCGTCTACTGGGAACCAGCAAGTGATGACATCAATACCTCCTGCTACAGCGATGGGTACCGTTTTCGCAGACGATTATGACGCTCCAGTTAATGCTAAAGACGGAATGAGTGCAGTACGGTAAGTTTGTGCGGAAGGTATACTTGCAAGATGTTCGCGTGAAGTCAAAAACTTCAAAATAAACAGCCATCAGCTCTAAATACTGATGAACATACAACTCCTGCTACAAAGAAAAGAAAACTTCATATTGAGGATGAAGCAGGAAGTGAAGACGACCATAAAGACAGCATTGATAATGAGTATGATGGCAGTGATATTGTTGAAGACGACGATGATTCCCTCGACGTTTCCATACATTTCCCCAACGAGTTTCCTTCGACAAGTGATGCGAAAAAGGCAGAAGACATCGAATATACTGACTATATGTTTACTGAAGATACCAACAAACTTGTATACAGACTTTGATATTTGCTCGATAAGCAACAACGTGGGGATTACTCGAACATGAAAGAGGTGGTTTCGATCATAAGAGAAAATAAGGATCAGGGTTATATCAGATGATTTGATGAACTGATTTCTTCTGAAAATGTTTTTTTTCCTCAAAATAATAATCAATTATTATAATAAAATAACTTGATTTTTCTTTCTTTATTTTTGTGTGTCGTATTATCCTGTTGACCAAGTTTTTAGTAACCAAAATATGTCTTTAAAATATTTAATAAATTAAGCATGTAGTCACAGTCATGCACCATGCATGTAGCTATACCATTGATTCGAATAACAGTATTTTTTTTTTAAATAGGATAGAAAATTTAAGTTTTTAAAATGTCTATAAATATAAGTGCCGACAGTTTGCTTGGCAGTGAAATCTAGATGTTAACATAGTAGTCAGTAAAATAATATGCTTGTTGAATTTTATGTATTATTTCTTGAGTTTTTTTGTTTTCAAGGTCATGGGGTCAAGTCATGGTCATTGGCTTCCAATATGACGGATGGGTGTTGTCTACCAAGATTGTGGTCACCTACAAATATGGTGGTCCCGTACTAAGATGGCCTCCAGTAATCTATAAACAAATGAGGAACGAAAACAAATCAAGATGGTGGAATAAGTATAGATGAGGGGTGTGGAGTGAGAGAGTCAGTCGTCTGCTGGGCATGGTGCTGGGGGGACCTTCGGTAATGTAAGTTAAAAAAAAAAATTGTTATAAGCCTTAAAATAATTATTGATAACTCATTTATAATAATAAATTTTTTGAGATCTTTGTATTTTTTTGTGATTTGTTTTGAAAACTTGGGATCAAAGGTCATATATCATGCTCTTCAGGCTCAGAGTCGCTGAGCCCCTCTCGTCGAATTCACGGATCCTCCTCTCCAGCTCTGAGGAAACTGGAAATTTTCTTAAGGGGAAAAAGGGAAAATTTTTAGTATATTTTGGTCGAATTTTAGGGGGAAAAAGGAAAATTTTGAGGGGAAAAAATGGAAATTGCAACATGGTGACTGGACGGCTCCGATCCTGGATCCCATTGCCCCCAACTCATCATTTCCCTACTACTTTGTAGCATCACCAATTATTCTTAAATATTTATTTTGAATGGTTTGTAAGTGACTTATTAGAACTTTAACTGCATTTCCCCAAACTTCATTCCCATACATTAGGGCTGAGCGGATGATTGAGTTTGACGCATGCTCCTATCTCGAGGTGTAGATGGTTAAGGCACTGACTACCTTTCCGAGTTCAAGTAGTCCTACCGCGGCGGATTAGATTTTACACTGGCCCGGCGGGTCATGGTAGATACTGGGTAAGGCCACTTAGTGGGAGGAGTCAAGCCCCAGAGTGAGGCAAAATGAGATTGTTTCACACCCAGGGAGCTCAATCTTCCTCACAACCAAGATTGCCAAGAGGCAGGACGCCAGTTGTCCCAGGTTGTGATGTGTAGGGGGTTTAGACGATTGTGCGGGTGGGGGTGGATGATCTGGCTGGAGGGATCGGGGCTATTCGAATGGGTCTTGTAGGCCGACGTGTGGGAACTTCGTTTGGGACGATACTACTCGAGGCTTAGGGATTACCTTCAGCGGGAGTTGAACCCGAACCGTCTTCCCCGAAGCCAACATAATTAAGCACATGTTCTGTTCGACCTTCGGAGGGTCTACCCTGGTTGGGATAACGCTTGCTACCGGGGGTGAGGGCTCCAGCTAAGCAAGGTGAGTTCCCTCTGGGTCGTATTCCGGACAACAGGTGCCTGAATACTTATTTAAGGGTGACCAGTGATCTAGGGGGACGAACAGTGATATCGGCCTAGGTACAGACTCAGGTTCCAAAGGAAGAGGTTCAACCTCGCTCGTGGCTTCATTTGTGGGGTTGGAAGTTACAGCTCTCTGTCAGGCATGGCGTTCTCTACATCACGACACTGAACCCCACCCTTCTTATGGTGCATATGTTCTGTCCCCTGACCCTTCCGTAGAGGTGCAGTCCTGGGGGCGTGACTTGTGTAGCCACACCCAAGTCCCTGACGTGTAGATGTGCAGTCTGGTATTGGCACATCACTGAAAGTAGGTGCGAGAACACTGGAAACCCAGGAGCAGCGATGTGTCTTGTGAAGACTACGGCTTTCTGCAAGCTCCGTCGCCTGTGGAGTTCGGTGCGCCTCATGGCTAGTCTCCAGCAGAATTTTGTTATTGCACCTGTCACAAGATTTACTGACGCACAAGAAAATACCAAATTTACTAATGACTCAGGAATTAACGTTAAAATGACGGTAAGTAAACAATTTAAATTCACATAAGTTGTAATACGTTACTTAGGAAATGGGGTAAGTACCGGCTAATTTATACAAGATAAATGAACTAGCTAAATAGTAATTAAAATCTATTACGTACTGGAACAGGCGAAGGTGAGCCTGGTAATTAATTAATACGCTATAAAAATGCAGAAGTAATTCTACGTATGAATTTACTCTACGATTGAAGTTACGCAATCTACAGCGTCTCCCAACTTACAGGGATTATAGAAGGGTAAATTAAGTTGCGACGACCTGCTACCGCGGAGTCATGGAAGTTGACGGGTAAAGGGTGCAGGAGTTGGGTTACCTCTGGAGGTGAGCCACCCTTGCGGTCGGCTGGTGTAGTTGTGGACGAGCCTTCTCCAAGCTGCAGGGATGGTGCAGTCTTCGCAGTCTGCAGAGGTGGTTTGAAGTCGTGTTGCAGGTTTCTGGAGGTTGAGCCATGTCGTAGGCTGAGAAGAGGTGAGAGAGGTCTTCTGCAGACCAGGGAGTACTCACTGACCTACGTGGCTGGTGAGCCAGACGTCTCTGCCAGGGCCACCGCCGATTTATCATCACCAAGGCTAGGCCTCTCAGCACGGGGGAAATACAGAACAAGGCCCTTGTCTTACCAAGCGGTATTCATTTGATTGGGTCGGGGCTATGGGCGGCTAACCCACCCCGCCCTGGCCCCCATAACATAGGCACTTAAACCTGGCACGCGCGGCGCTCGCATGTCAGGTGTGTGGTTTTGTGACCCAGTAGAGCCCCTGGGCCACGGTTGTTCCAATCTTTATCCCCCTCGCTTTTGCCTACAAAAGTGAGGGGAAAGACAGTAAAGTTCCGGTCCCTACTGGCACGGAATGCGGAAAATAAAAATGTAGGTCTTGTTTAAATTAGGTAAATCTGTAAAAAGTTGGTTTTATTAATTTTATAAAATATTCCCGTGAAGTTAAGCAAAATGTCCGGAAGAAGCTGAGGAAGCGGGGCCTTCCTCTAACTATATATAAGTTAATAACCCGAGTTGTGGCATTAGAGGTGGTACTGTGTTTGGTGCGTGTTTTTAGGTGTTAAATGTTAATAAATAAGGTCTTGTTTTGTAAGGAATGTGGGAATGTGTATTAGGGAACAGTTTTTTGTTACTTAATTTGCACCATATTGGCAAACCAGTACATCGTCGACCATTTTGTCAGCCAGTATGTGCATATGGTGGCCATTTTGTCGGTCAGTATGCATGAAAACTTCTCGCATTTTCATTCTGGATGCTTCTATTTTATTTGGATTCTTCTATCCAATACCCCGACGCCCATTTTGCCAGCCAGTATGCTAAGATGGCGGCCATGTTGATCAGCCACTAAACGTCTCGCAATTGCATTCCGTCTTCGAGGGTTTCCTCTGGGACCTCCCAAGTTTTCTTTCTTTCACATTCCACCATTTTTTCCTCTCTCTTCCTTCATTCATTCTCTTTCTCTCTCTTTCCCTAACATTCTCATGAGTGTTTTCTCGGGGCCCTCCCAAGTTTTATTTCACATTTCGCCATTTTTTTTCTCTCTTAATTCGTTCTTTCTCGCTCTCATTCTCGCGGTGGTGTACATTTTGTCAGCTTCTTCCCGCTCATTAATCATATAAACACTTCTGAAAAGCTTAATATTTAATAGTTTTACATATTTTTCAATATCAATATTAGATAGTGGAGATAAATTTTTTTGGCCTTCCTCTTCTTAATCTTTGTTTTCCATTGCTAAATTATGTCTTTTTTGTTCTTCATTCTAATTCATTTTTATTTTTTCTAGTTTGTTCAACAGAATTATAAATTGCAGTGGCCCCACCAGCTAACCCACCAAGTGGACCTAAAGCAGAAAGTATGAGGGGAATAATTCCGCCATGGTGTAATGCACTTCCTGTTTTTTTCTTCAAGTATTGGTAATGACAAAGCTAGTAAGAAATCTTTGCCTTCATTTAATTTTTAATTTTTTCTCTCATGTTGATCTTTTGTTAAAAATTTATCTAGGGTCTAATCTATAACCAAATCTCTTAATTGATCAATGGGTAGATCGAAAGTTATAATTTTTATCTTCATTTATAAGTTATATATATATTCAATAAAACATTTTAATTCCCAAACCTAATTTTCTTTTTGTAAACATTGTTGAGGTAACAGCAGCAGAAGCAATTTTTTCTACAATTGGAGTATTTTTACCTTACATGCTTTCTTTAGCTTCTTTTTGTAAAATTTTATCCGCATCATGTCTAGATTCTAAATCTTTATGATCTCTGTAAGCAATATCATGATATTTACAAGCTTCGTCTAATTTATTTATTCCTGCATCACCTCTTTCTAGTCTTTCATTTAATTTAGTAAATGGCCCACAATAATTATAACCAGGCAAATTTAAATTGTTCGATGCCCAATTTGTAATACCTTTTCTGTGGTGTTCAGAGTTCCAAAATGAATGCGGAATTGCATTTAAAACTCTTATAAGATAAGGAATTCCTTTTGGATAATTAACATCATCACAAAATTTATTGTTCAACATATTCATTATGCTTACTTTTTCATTCTAATAATTTTTATTTCCAGCATTTTTGTCACCATGAATAACTAACAATCTGTTAATTAAATTTCTAACATCCACCCAAACATATTCTTTTGGCACACTATTTTATTTTTTTATACCATCTCCAAATTTAAAATCACCAAATGTAATTTTTTTTTGTTGTGTTTGGATCTGGTTTTTTTATATAGTTATTATAGTTAGTATAGTATTATAGTTTATATAGTTATTGAACTAATTATATAATTCCACTTCCAACCAATACTTGAACTTGGATAACTTCTATTCTCATTAGGTTTATATCTTTGAAATACAGCATTGGTTAATAAAACTATTTCTGTGTAATTTTCATAGTCATTAGCAGTGTATTTACCCTCAAGGGCTCCTCGCGAACTTTCTGTTAACAAATTACAAAGTCCTGATGTTAAATAAATATTCATTACAATGACATTAACAAATAATGTATCATTATTTTAGTTACTTTTGCATCACCAATGTAAAAAATTTTCTCCAACTCCAATTAACATTTATTCTTTTTTGCAATTTCTATTCCAAGATTTATAGTCGAAACACCTGCTATAGGTGGTACATTTCCCACTTGCTCTTCCAAGTTAGGAGACTCTTGTTCTGCAAATGATTCTCTTTCAATCTAAGTTTCTTCTGGTGTTGGTGGATAATCTAAATTTCTTACTGCAACAGAGACTAGCATTGTTCTTAAATGTGTGTTTTCTTCACTTACTTTATCTACTTTTTGTACCAATATTTCGTAATTCGTCGATTAATGGTTGCTCTTTCTTCTTATTTTTTTTTCATATTCTTTTTATATTTTTTATTGTTTTCAAGGAGTAATTTAACTCGAGAAACTCCCTTCGATTCTGCCATTTATATGTAAATTTTTTTTACTTATAAATGAGTTATAAAAGTATTGAGTGCTTCGAGAGGCAAACTTTTCCTCCAACTGAACAAACCAGTAAAAATTTAAATGTTTACAATAATAGAAACTAGTTTAACAATCCAATAGGAGATGACTTTTCTTTCCCAAATGATGCTTATGTTTATGAACAATTTACTTTTCTAAAGAGAGCTAAGGTTGGAGATGAGGCAAAATATTATGAATCAGATAATATTGATGTTTGTTCAAACTTTTTTCCTTTCCAATTTTCTGGAGTAGAAATCTCAAAACGTGGAACTATTATTGCAGCTGTTGATAATCTGGGTATAACAACAATAATTAATGCTTTATTAAGATCACCAAATGAACAAAATTATTTAGAATTTACTGGTGTTGATAAACTATATCGAGATAAATCTGCTTCTACTGAAAAAATGACAAAAGAGGTTAAAATTGTTTCATGTGTTAAAACAAATGAAATAATCTATCCTATTACATATGTGTTTGGTTTCATTCATGAAAACTATGAAGTTTAATGGAAAGGGGACTATAAAAATACTTTTTTTCGTAATTCATCTGATAACAACTGTTTATTTCTTTATGAATTTTTTGATAAAGATAATAAAGTTACGAACCATCGTCCTGATCTTGGTAAAATTGTTATCGAAAATTTAGAAATTATGTGGCCTATTGTTGAATCTGAATCGAACGTGGCCATTGCAATTAAAGAAAAAATACACAAAGAACCTAAAGTACATATTTGTTTTGATTATTGGCAATTTTTAGAAAAAGAAGTTCCTAAAGAAACAAATTTTTTTAGCTTTGATATAAAAGATCAGTTTAATAATTTACAAATTTACATGCCTGATTTTGTAATAGTAGGCTTTCAGTTTAATAGGAAAAATTGTGCTGAATAGCATAAACACGCTACTGTGTTTGATCATTGTAATGTGAGAAACATTAATGTTAAAAACTCTAGAAATGAAATTTTTCCTAAAGAAAACTGAAACCTAGACATTGAAAACTGTGTATCTTAAACAATATCTTACTTATAGTGATTTTAGAAATTCAAAACCCAAACTAGATAGACTATAGAAATAATTAACTTTATTATAAACCAACTGTAAACTTTGATGGTGATATTAATTACTATTCATTTTGGGGGCAAAGACCTTTATATGTTATTGATTGTTCATATAGAAAAACTACTGTAGTTACAGAAAAACAAACATAAATTTGTGTTGATTTTAATAAAACTCCTGAATAAGCAGGTACCATTTGTAATGTTGTTTTAATTAGTAAACGAAATCTTACTTATGATTATTTGAAAGAGAGAATGACTAAAGGTTTATAAATTTTAAAATTACTAAATGGAGGAATCGATAAATTGTTCCAACAGTTTGACGCCGGCTAACAGCCAGTGGCGCTAGAGCCCATGACGGCGCTCACGTGTACCGCACGTGTGCAAAGAGGCCGACAATTTGGAACTTTCCTGTAATGTTAATTTCTGGGTAAAATATGTTATATTGTCTTTACAGTGTTTAATATGTCTTAAAATGTTTTAAAGTGGTTGTACTAATTTTAATTGTTTGGTTATGAATATTCAAAGTGCCTGTGGTGCCAAGATTAAGAACACTTAATATTCTGGCATGAACATCATCACAAAGAGACATCAGAATAATATTGAAATTCGTAACAAAATTATAGAAATGTAAAACAATGTCTAATTTAATTTGTGCCATATTATTTTCACTTTAAAATATTTCACTCTGCGTGCATAGCAGTTCCGCTTACGTGAACCCCGTAGGCGACCACGATAGGTCCGTGCGACGCTTGTATCAGGACAGTCGTCGGTGGTTGGTGACGGACAAGTAAACTGGACGCCATCTTTACCCACTCATTACAATTTAGGTAAAACTTAGCCTATTTCCCATTGACTATACCAAATCTGAAATAAACATATGTTCAAGATTTTATTTTTTCTTTTTTCATTAAACAGACTCTCTGCTAATGTTCCAAGTTGATACACCAGACCATCTCACACGCTATTAGTACAGTGGTGCCAACTGAAAGGGCAACAAGCAACATAAAAACTCAATTTTCCCAGACTCTTTTGGGACTCTGCAAAGAATACCCAAGTTTGATTAATCGCAACACATTTAGGAAACATCTTTGCACATGGTAAAGTAAGAACACTCAACAAAATGACACACCAATATAATACCTATACCAGTAATTCATTTTAAGTACATCAATGTACAATTTTTGATTACACATCATTTAAGATAAATATAAGTAATATAAATGAACTATTATTCATACATAAGCTAATAAGGTCATTCAATAAATAAAGTACCGTGATGGTTTGGTACATTAATTACATAATCATCTACGGTTATCATAACACAGTCTTCTTCAGTAAATGCTGAAATATACAGCCAAGTGGAATAGTAGTGGGAATACATGTATCTGCTACGATGCATCTTGTGTTACTGAAAAACAAAAACAAAAATTGTGTCAACTATAAAAAAACTATTATAGAAATTCAATTTCAAAATTCAACTTTGACACTGCCATGTAAATGTCATACTACTGTAGGTTGGTCTGTCATGCCAGGTTGACTGCTTTGGTGTGTTAGGGGCAATGCATGCTTTCTGTAAGAAGTTCAGTTTCACATCCCAATGATAATTTAAAAAGTGGTATGCCATCCCTCTGGCAGATTTTGAGTCTTACCACCAGGTGCAACCAGCACAGAAATAAAGAGGCAAACTTCCACATCGAACTTCAAATGTGAATGGATAAATACCTCAGCATATGCTCACTACATTTTATAAAAAATTATGAAAGATTTTAGAAAAGCAATTACGTAGGTACTAGCTGTGAACCACTGGGGAACATGCACAAGAGTCTTCATGGACTAGGACCAACAAAAGAGCAAGACCAGGAAGGGACATCAGCAGCATGTACCTCACATTGAATACAAAAAATTCGACAATTACTTTACTGAAGTGGTAATGCTATGAATAGAGACAGGACAATTTTGAAGTATTTAAAATGAAATAACGTGGTATTTTGAAACATGATGAGTGGTGTCTTCATTTCAGTATTTTCATTAATATTTACATCTTTATATCTTTTGAAAAGAATTTGTAACCATTCATAAAAATACATTAAGGAGTGTCAAAATACCACAGTATTAACATACAAAAAGTAATTATTAATTCAATCCCTTAGCGATGAAGATATGATACATTTATGAAAGTTTACGAACAGTGCACTTAAAATAACAAAGGTATACAAATCATGAAAATGTAATCTGCCTTCCAAAATAATATAACAAAACACTGAAGTGTTTCTTGGCTGAGTATTTTACTTTTTAAAGAAGCCTCTTGGCCTTTGAGGAAATGCAAACTTTTTAAAAATATTTTCAACTTTTCCAGTGCACCTTATGTAGTCCAGGGATGTTCTCACACTGACTGTGGCTTTACTTACATTGCTTCCTCAAAAGCACAGTCTGGCATATTTAGCTGACATTACACGACAGAATGTAAAATATTGAAAATGTGTTCTGTCAAATTTTAATTTTGGCATCAGTGGACAGACAAATTTATGTTTATATGCCTAAATGTGGTAGCCTGCAAAAATACAAGTAGAATTAAATTTTCCTGAAAATTATTTTTTTTTGTTTGTAAAATGGGTGGTTTAATTATTTTCAAGTCCTGTATTTGTGGTTGTCCTGTTTTGAGTAATTATACTAATTTTATAATCCTATACTCCAGTAAAAGAAAAGTTTTATATTTGGTTAAAAGAAGTCCTTGAGTAAGTGTGTCCATAGTCGAGGAAACAAGTCAGATAGTCATTAAAAAAAGTCAGATACTAGTACTCATGGAAACAAGCCCAATACTCATGGAAACAAGCCCATTACTCGAGGAAACAGGCCCAATACTCAAGGAAAAGAGTCTGATATTCGAGGCAAAAAAGTTTCATATTTGAGGGATAAAAGTCACAATCTAGAGAAAAGTTTTTTTTCACCCTCCAAATATGACACAAATTTGAAGAATTTCATTATCACAAAATTTTTTAGTCCCTAGCTAAGAACAATAATTTGTACAATAAAAATAGGTTACAAGAGCAAATGGCATTCCTTGCAATGATCATACACTGGACTGCAGTTCATCCATGGAATCCAATTGCAACCATCTCCTGATGGATGATACATGCGCATATTAATACCAACTGAAATTGTAGTTGTTTTGGCAATCCAATGGATGTGTACAAACATGGTGATTGTCATATAATGGTATGCATAGTCATGTTTTTCACGGTATGAGCTTTGCCCACTGTGTTTACAACTTGGTTCTATAAATGCCAAAGCCTGCAATGCATTTACTGGACAATTTATCGACCCACATTTTAGTAACGATTTGAGATTGGCCTATTTCATCTTAATTAAACAAGACCATGCACTAGCTCATAAAGACAAGTCAATAACAGAGTGATCCAAAAACATGAGAAAGGTAAAACTTTAACCAGGCCAAATTTGTAACAATTTCACAGAACATGCTCTCAGAGAAGTACGAGAGCTGGTTAAACGAAAAAAACAAAACTGGCAACCAAAACACCAACACTAAATTTATTAAAAATTTTATTCCACATTAATTGTGACATACTAACAATTTAACAGTCCAAATGTTATTATGTCTGTACTACAGGTTAGGTTAAACAGTAAAACGTAAAACAAAAATAGCCACATTTAAAAATTTTTTTTTAGCTTAAATCAGCAATAAACGAAAGAATCCAATATGGTGAGAGGTGATTCTTAAACAATGCAAATTCATGATCATGAGCTGTATAATGTTACAATCGACTAAATAAAGAATTACAAAAATTAAAATGTGTACATTTTAATATATGTAAATATTTTTTATAAATTGGTTGGACAACTGGTTTACCTACAGAACATTAAGCATTAATTAAGATGCAAGAAATGAAAGAAAAGAAAAAAAGAAAGAAGATAACTACACAATAGAAGTACTTGTGAAATAGGGACTGTATTCACAAATATGCAATGCTGTTGAATTGCACACAGGAAAAAAAAAATGTGAATTAGTAGAAACTACCTTTAATAATTCATTATAAATTATAGTGATTTAATTAAACATTTGAGATGCAAGAAAATTGTACTGCCCTCGTAAAATAACTGACAAATAATTTGAAATGTGAAATTAACGTAAAATATTTTTGTATATGGAAAATGTAAATCACAGAAAATAAAAGAAAAATGTGTCACTTAAGATTTACTGCAACAATAATTTCAAAGCTCGTTGTTTATGCAAACGTTTAAAAACTGGGTGTGAAATACGTCAGGTACACCACCGATTATTACTGCGGCAAACTGCTCAGTTCAGCTGATGGTTGTTGGTGACTCAGCCGGACGCATTTCTGGTATGTTTCCTCCCCTTACACGCCCGTCAAGAGGGGAAGGTTACCCAGCAACCAGTGTGGCATCTTCGCATGCTATCTCTCTCTCTCTCCTATTTCTGTCTCTCACAAAGCTGCTCACAAATTTTCTTCCCTTTACGTACCTTAAAGAGGGCAAGTTGCCTAGAAAAAAAACTGCATCCTCTCTCTGTTGTGTGCGCTTGCTTCCACCCCTTACACACGTGGCCACAGAGCCAGTAAAGTGCGCCTGGCGATCTTACAAATTTTATCAACATTATCCGTCACCCAAAATAGTTGCACCTATCATCACTAGTATTTCAAAACAAATTGTTTTTGCACGAAAATATTACACAATATGTTTTAACGAGGAATTATGTTTTTGTAAAGATGTTTTCTTTTGTGATTAAAGACTGTCTATCCCCATAAAGTTTGTGTTTAATTCTATTTGGCATAAAATCAACATGACTATAAAACAAAATATTACTTTAACTCAATGGACAGCAACATCACAAATAAAGTGATATGCCCACAAGTGTATTACTTGACCTGCCCTTGTTGCCAAAACTGTTTTGAACATCGAGCGACTTATATTACCAAGCAAAAAGTTCATTTTCAGTAACATCTTGCAGGGAGATTGAAAGATTTATATGAATTAATTTCAATAGACACCTTTTATCATCTAATAATGCGCAAGCACTGAGCCAGAGTGCAGTGCAACTCGCAACAGGGGTAAGTGTATGGGAAAATCAGAGGATGTGGTTTTGAATAATTGATTATTGAAGACTGCAATGAAATTACATGCAAGTATGGCATCACCAAATGCAGCCTGGATACTGTACTGCATAAGCTTTGGCTGTCCTCGGTGGTTTGTTTCTTCCTCTTACAAACGCGGGATAGGAGCTGGTTGTCTAGCAAACAGCAAGGCGTGCTTGCACCCTCCCTCTGAGTGCAGACTGGTCTGGTAGCTGAGGGGTAGATTGTGTCACTCCTCCCACCACTGAAGATTCCTCTTCACCGCTTTACCAACCGTGAACACACTGCGGTCGATTATCTCTCCGCACGCTCTCAACTGATCAATTGCGCGGGGGACATTCGAAGTCTGGCTTGCATTCAGTGTCGAATTACAATCAATTATATATAGTATTTTGTGATGTTATATTCTTTATTTAAATTAGTTACGTTGAAATGTTTTTTTTATGGATTATGAACAACAATACTAATACAGAAATTTACTTTTTTTTTAATTACCATTTCTATTGTGTTTAGTAGTTAAACTTTATTTGCACATAATGTGCAGCTCTCATTATACTCAACATGAGGTTTAATAAGGTTAGAAGTTGTACATTGTATTCGTAAGTACATATTAAAAGAATTTTCTGACAAAATATTTTGTCCACGGGCTAGTTCTGAAGAGAGTGCATGTGGCCCACAGGCCACTAATTGAGTACATCTGGCATACATAATGAAACACACACAATAATTGCCACTGGAATTCCTGGTCTGCTGGGAATGGGATCAAACTCAATACCTCAGAAAACGAAGGTTAGTGAACTATTGCAACACCTAAACTCTTAAAGCTCAATGTTGAATTTTATATCTTTGTGCCATAACATTCTTTTCAGTTCATTATTGCACATTTTACAAATTTCATCAAAAGTAATCACCAAATTTCCTCCATGTATTACCTGATAATTGCAAAATGGCAAGAATGAATTGATAATTTTTAAAAATGATGCAGCAATAATTACATCATAATTGCTTGACAGTGTAATGTATTGATGCCGGCTAACAGCCAGCGACGCTAGAGCCCATGATGGCGCTCACCACACACGTCACGTGCGTACCTGCACGTGCACAGAGAGGCCAATATTTTGAACTTTCACATAAATATTATTTTCAGTGTAAAATATGTTTTGCATTTGTATTTGCAGGGTTTAATATGTCTTAAAATGTTTTAGAGTGTTTGTTGTTATTTTGAAAATGTTTGGTTATGAATATCACAGTGCCCGGGGCTCAGAGATTAAGAACACTAATATTCCTGTGTGAACGCAGTCATAAAGAGACACTGAAATAATATGAAAAATACATAAGAAAATTATAAACTGTATAACAGTATTTAATTTATTTGTGCCATTTTTATTTCAATAATAAAATATTTTACTCTGCGTGCATAGCACTTCCGCTTATGTGAACCCCGTAGGCGGCCATGGTAGGTATGCGCGACGCTTGCCTCTGGATAGTCTGTCAAGGAGAGCTGGCAAAGTAAGACACTGTCACGAACGCACTACAGCTTTTTGTTCACTGATGTAGATTTCAATAGCACTCTTAGTATACCAGTCAACCTTTGCTTGCATACATTTAGCCAGACATTACCCCAGCATTATGCTTCCGCTTTAATAATTTATTTTGCCCTTGTGGCATTTTCTACTTAATCAAGAAGAGGAGAAAGATGTCTGAGAGGTCACGCGACCCGCACAATTGAATCAGCCGACATCTGCCTATGTTAGTGGCGTTTCATCGTAATTTCTGAATTATTGCTGCATGCAAATTTAAGGGCTTTCTTTTCATATATGTATTTGAGGGTATTTTCCGTGTTTGAATATTTTACGGCAACATCACGTACAACCACGTGGCTAGTTGACGCCAAGTATATGTCTACGCCATTATTGTATTCTGGGAGCTTATTTATGTAACATTGTGTGTGCAATATTTTATTCAGGGTTCTATGTTCAATGTTCAATATGTGTAATTTTCACGTAAATGGCTGCTTTTGTGTTTGACCACGCAGTCACTGTAATGTTTGTTTTTTCTGCCATCAGGCATGCTACAAGCCTGTAATCACTTCAATCGTAAAGAGAATAATTTTCTCGACCAGAACAATATTTTGTTGGAATTTAATTTGCAGTTTTCACAAAGAAATATTGCAATTCCATCTGCACCACATGGTCCGCTACAAACTTCATCCAGCGGCATCCGTGCCATCTAAGCTTGTTTTCACACGTGTGTGTGTTTATTGTGAATACTCATCTCGTGCCCCATCTTGTTTCATGTATCTTTTGAGGGTTTGTGTAATTTTCTAATTTGTGTACGGAGATATTACGTCCGTCCTAGCCGACTGTGTACAGGCCGACACTACACTACCCATGTGCTGGCGGGCGAGCTCAGACGAGTTTGTCTTAGTGATGCCAAGTAATCACACATGTTGATGTTTTCATCAAGGGTTTTATTTGTAATTCACCATGTCCTGTCTTCAGGGAAAAACCATCAGTCCACCCTATCGGCTGTCTGCCCTCTTCCCTGGTAAAGATTGTGTTTTCATACACCGCGGTGAGATCATCCATCTAGGCGTGCACTACATCAATTGCAGGCTGGGGAGCACCCAAGCAGAATTGTCTAATCATAACGAGACTATCATAATTTCATTGGCACGTTGATCTGTACGAGCAATAATAATAAAAGCAAGTCTACAGTGAACCTACCTCTTTTATTCAGTAGTGACAGTGTCCTAGCCACATTTATTTTATTAAGTGCTTATTTCAAAGTGATGTTTAGTAAAAGTTTAGTATTGCCTATGGATTTGTAAGTACGCACGGGCGAGACAGACACACAGAACCCACAGCATCCCTGAGAACCCTGAGTCTCAATAGTGCAGTGATTACGAAGCACCGCTGGCACATATATTACCAATAAGTATTTGTGCCATAGTCAGTCTCGTGTCTCACCCGACGGCGTCAGTACATTGTCAAATAAGTATAGTCGCAGTGTCAAAGTAAATGTCCTAAACAACTGAAATAAGCTATACACTAGTAATTCAACATGATGCATGATGCAGAGCCTTAATTATATGCCAAATTCAGCAACACACACACTATTTCACTCCACACCTACCTTTGTAGGAGTACTCCAGGGCGCTGGTTATGGTACGCATGTCTGCTTCAATGCTCTGAGCCCAGTTCTCTGCATCACCAATCTCCTTCAGGGCTCCACTGAAACTCTCAACCAGATTCAGCCACTGTTGAGTCTGCTTGGAAAAGTTTGTGGCATTGTGATGCAACTGTTTGGCTTCTGCATCGAGCCTCTTCTGGTTAAGGTAGGCCTGCGCCACTCTGCACCAGAATGTATCCACAATTTACAATGACTCCGTTACTTGGCAATCTCTAATGTACAACGTGCAACCCATATTGGAGGGGTAGTTTACAAGCCAAAAATGATCTATCAGAAGTTAAGTACAACCACATCCATGTAATCAAAACCCTGGAAATCCTCAAAGAAACATATATAATAACTTGTGTAAGACAGAAAATTACTCACAACTATGACATACTGAAACAGTTTCTACGGTGGAATCTCAATACATCGTCCCTGTTTCTAACATTTCCAATAGCCATAATTTATTTTGGCAAAGTCTTGACCAACTTCTCTTTAGAACAAAACAATGTTGTAAGAGTGTGCATAGTTTCCATTTTGAAATGTCACCCTCTCTCCTAGTTTCATATCACCCAATGCCTGAAACGAACATGAGAAGAGCTCTTAACCTGGTAGTTACCTACATGTGGAACAAGTACACACATAGCAGCTTTAGACATAAAAAGTTGGAGTTAGAATGACTCCACTTCCACCCTAATTCCAGCTTTCCACAACCACAATTAAAGCACCCCACACCAACCCTCTCCAACAATTATTAATACCTGCTCCAAATGGAGGTACACTAAAGTAAGACACAAACACATCTTCATGCACAAAACCGGCCCATTTAAGCAAAAATATTATTGCTAGGTGCACCTGTGAAGTAAGATGCATTTCGAAATTGCCACCAATCAACATTGAGAATTTAGATAATGGATGCACTGTTCCATTGTTTGGTTCAGAGGCTAGTCGTTGTCCATTTTGTTGCAGTCAGATTCATGTTAGATGTCACGTGTGAGAAATTTAAAATGAGCGTGATAATAAATAATCCCCGCCAATTGTGAAGTTCGTGCTGTGATTTGGTTGTGTTCATGCAGCTGAGATCCACAGAGAAATTTGTGAAGATAATGGGCTGAATGGTATTAGCGACAGTGAGGTTAGGCAGTGGCATCATCTATTTAGGTAGGGGTGAACAAAAATTTATAATGAACGTAGTGGCAACCCATTGCAGCGAGACAATTTGGTGGAAAAAGTGAACATAAAAATTTGTGAGGATCAATGTTGTATAATTTCAATTTTGTCTTTAGAATTTCCTCAAGTTTCATGTTCAACATGACATGACAGAAAAACAAGGCTAAAAAAAATGGTGTGCAGATGGGTGCCAAAAATGTTAACTGAAGAACACAAACAGAAACATGGGACCATAAACTCAAATGTTCTTGCAACAATATTAAAATTAAGGAGATGATTTCCTTGGCCACATCATCACTGGGGAAAGATATGGGTCTCCTACACACATGTTAAGACAAAACAACAGTTGATGCCAGGGTGACACTCATCTCTGAGAGCAAAGAAGTGTAAGCAAACACCTTCTGCCACACAAATGATGACTACTATTTCTCGGGACACACAGGGGAGCTTGCTTGTTGATTTTCTTGAACATGGGAAGACCATTAATGCCAATGCCTATTGTGACACTTCGGGAAAACTTAAGATGTGTTATCCAAAACAAACGACTTGGGTTGCTGTTCAGTGAATCTACCACACACAGGGCGACATTTCATAAGTCCGCGGTGAACTTTTTTTATATATATTTTTGTCCCAAAGTTATAATTAAAATTTAAAAAAAAATAGTCTACATAGCTGTTCAGATGCAGTTGTTTCGTTTGGCTGGTGTTATTCTCCACTATCAACAATTCCCACTTCATCAAATGAGGAATAACAAGTTTTCAACAGCATGTAGTATAATGCTGGTACACTGGCAAGTTTTTTTTTGCCAGATGCTAACTACCCTCCACTAAGTTTACCCTGCTTCATGCGTCACGCGTTATCAAAGCTACTGATAACTATACACATATAATCACTTTACGGATTAAAATACAATTCAACATAACCAAGAACACTTTCATGCTGCCAGCAGTACCAGTATAGGCTGCCCAGTTATACAAAAAAAAAATGACTTTTCCCCAAAACATGTTTACAAATTTGTCAACATACAGTACATTTTAATGTTTTAACTTGAAGGGAGGAAGAAAGGAAGAGAAGAAGACAGAGAAGGGAAGGGAAGGGAAAAAGAAGAAGAGGAAGATGAAAAACTATCCCCTTATGCCATTATGTGTTCACTCGCGTTCATTAACAAAATAACCATCTTGCACTTGCAAAATGTAAACATGTAGTCACATTACCAAATCTGCAAAATAGTAATTGCATGACGTATATTTGTAAACATAGCAACATAATACAAACTTTCTGTCACAAATATTTTGTAGGGGACAAATTAAGTCGGAATTTATTATGTTTGTACGTGATTGCAACTCAACAATATTTACAGAAACACAAAAATTCAGTGGGGCCTATACTTGAAATATTAATTATCCCTAATTTTTCATCAAAAACTTAAGTGCGACCTATACACGCCAAAATGAAGTCTTTTCTGATAAATTTTGGATATCACAGTCTTCAAATGTCCTATATTTGTTTCTGAAATTTTGTTTAAAATACAAATTACAAATATAAACTTATACTTACTTTAAAAGTAGCCTCACATCAGAAGTTCTGAGGTGCGCACTTTGGAATGATGTGGTAGATGAGTATACAACCAATTTGAATGTGATGTGTGTGTGTGTGTGCTCCAAAAATTTTAAAGTATTAGAAGTATGACAATTGAAAGGGGTGAAAAAGAAAAGAAAAAAGAGAGGGCAACAGGACAGAAACACACACAACTATAAAACTGCACCCGTGTCTCTTTGCCTGTTTCTCTGTCTCTCTGTCCCCTGTCCATGTCTATAAATCTGCACGTTTGTGTATATACATATGCGTACATGTACAAATAAGTTGCACACATGCATGTGTATGTATTTACAAAAGTGCAAAAGCTAACATGTGTTAACACAGTTCTGACCAATTAACACTCATACTTTCAGTATGTCTGAATATAGTCAGTGCTAATGAAATACAATTCCCTCAGTTTACAATATATTCTAACAAACATGCACACTAAAATGCAACGTAACCTACTAAAGTTAATAATAATATAGGCTATTCACTGTAAAGTGAACACTTTTTTTATACATTTAATCACTTTGAAAAGTTAACATCTGAGCCTGCAATAAAATATATTTATTAGGGGTTAATGCTTTTTTTGGGTGGGCCATAAAAAAATGCTCACTTTACAGTAATAATAATAATTTATTTATTGGCTTAAAGTGTCACCCAACAATTGTAAAACCAGTTATAGGGTGACAATACATTAAGGACAATGGACAAAGGCAAAACCGACAAACATTACAAAACACATGACAAGAAAACATACAAAAAAGATTAAATAAAAAACTAAAGATTGTAACAGTTATAGGTCTTTCACGTTAAAATGAGCACTTTTGGAAGCCCTGCTTAAGATCGACTTGTATGCACATTGCGTATTCTTCTGCCTTATGTAAATTTAACATTGGCAAAGGCCTCATCACTTTATCAATGAGTCTGTCCAGTGAAACTGTGAAATTATAGGAGAAGTAAATACTTTACAAACATGCTCATTTTTTATACTTTGATACATTAAAAAATACAAAGCAAAAGAAATAACATTAAGTTTTCACAAATGGTCTCCTAACTTACTTTTTATTTGACGTTAAGAAATGGAACTACTCTCCATCCATCGTTACCAACTTTACTGTACGCATGTTACTCAATGTGCCCATTAGAATTGACGTGTGTGCTATGGGGTGCGACTATCCTAGAAGGTAGTATGGTAACATTGACCACCCTGCCAAGCCCAGCTTAGCCCACCACGGCAAATACTATACCTTCAATTAGGCCTAGGAGGCATAAGGGTATTAAACGCAGTATTCAGCTGCTTGGGGGCAGGTTTACTATGGGTTGGAGGGGAGTCAAACTCCACAGTGAGTCGGATAGAGGTGGCTTCCCGTCCAGAGAGTGTGATCCTCCTCACTATTAGGATCACCAGCTGTCCCAAATGGATGAAATGGTGAGAGTTTTAATCTAACGTGATGACGGGGGTGCGTGGTCTGGCAGATGAAACTTTAATTGGGCGGGTAGGTTGACATGCTGGAACGAAGTCTACCGGGGGCGTGTTACACGAGTGTGGAAGTCTGGTTGTCATGGGAATAGCCTCGTCCTCCTGACTTAATTTCTCTTGTTCTTAATATTCCGTTTTCGGATACGCAGGCCAACTGCCACCGAGTAGATGATCTTGCGGGGAAGTAAATATCCAAAGGGATAAAGGGAGAAATGGCTCGTGGTGTTTGATCGGGACACCTAACCAGGGGCTCGTCCTCAGATGTGGCATTAGCCCGTGCAAGGGCGCGATGTTCCCTACGTCGCTGCTAACTAGAAGAACCTACTTTCTTATTGTACATCTGTTTATTAGGATTCACACAGTACCAAAAGATAGTGAACAAGGGTCTGCTAACTACTAGTAATGGGACACAAGAATTCAACGTTACGTGGTTGTTTATTGCGGGGTTTGGTCCCTGGGGAGTAAACGCAATAGCTACAAAAATGCACAATTATATTTCAATTGAGTTTACAAACACTGCAGAAAAATATGATACATGATCACGTAAACAAAATGGGGGTCAGGCGAAGGCGAGCCTGAGGTAAGTAAAATATAGCTACACAACTTTACAGCGGCTAGAAATGAAAAGTATAGCAACGCAACTTTACAGCGGCTAGATATTAAGGGGCAGCTAATCAGGCAGGCAACACAAAACGTGACTGCTCGTTACAGCTGAGTCAAGGGAAGTTGACTGGGGTAAGGATTACCGGGTTAAGATGGGGTATACCTGTAGTTGTTGGATGTCTCACGTGCAGGTCCTCGGTGAAGTGCAGGTTCGGAGAGTGTGTCTTGACATGGATTTAAGGTGCAAGTCAAGAAAGATGGGTTGGCAGTAGGAAGTAGAGGAGCCCTTAGTCGGACTCGGAGAGCCTTCTGGAAGATGGGTGTAGGAGAGTCCACCGCGTACTGGAGTGGAGAGCAGCAGAGCCCTTTTGGAATGGATGACAGTAAGTCCTTGCAAACTGAGGAGGATGAGTCCTTGCACACTGAGAAGAGTCTTCAGCAGACTGGGGTTGGCTCGCGTCCTTTTTGGTCGCAGAGCCCGGCGCCACTCACTGGTGCTGGCTGCCGGGGCTGTATTAATTCTAAATTTTCTCCGGTCAGCAGTTCTTCGGGGTGCGGGGGGTAGCGTAGCCTTCCAACACGGGGGCACATTTATCAGGAGTGCAGACGCGCTGCGAGTTTCTTATTGACCTGCGTGGAGGCGACGACAAATTAAAACCCCTGGACATAGGAGTGCTGCCATCTCTCATGATTGTCGGAATTTCTTTCAGGGGCCAGACACGAGTAGTGGAATTCATAATAACAATTCCAATTGCGGGGGTGCCTTTTGTATGCATAAT
The DNA here is from genome assembly GCA_029891345.1 of Dryococelus australis. Lineage (NCBI taxonomy): Eukaryota > Metazoa > Arthropoda > Insecta > Phasmatodea > Phasmatidae > Dryococelus > Dryococelus australis. Next base: position 23,312,567 of record CM056993.1, read on the forward strand.
TCTGGACGGGCAATGGGGATTGTAATTACGCACGTCATATACAATGATGTGATCGGCTACCCAGGCTCTTGAGCTTCTTAGCGCGATACATTTATTTTGGTTTGCCGCTTATATATTCTGCCCCAAAGCGCATGTGGCTCGTAGATGGGGCAAAGTCGTCTATAGAGCGCGCAGTCTAGCCGCGCAGCATTCTGGCATGCGTCAGAATATATGCAGGCAGGAGCAGTGACTTTTTCTAAGGTTGGTTTCAAAAGTGCTCACTTTATCATGAACAGCCTTTAATAACCTTACACGTAATAATAAAAAACTTTACAACATACAAATTAATGAGTATTTATGATTTTCACTTCTGACTACTGTAGTGCTTAAATACTTCAGAAAAAATTATTTTGTTCCCCTTAAAAGGATCAAAACTTATTTTATTTATTTACAGTTTAAAGTGCCAGCCAACAACATTAGCCAATAATAGGATGGCACTGATACATAGAAAACTAACTCTACATAAGAATAATAATAATAATAAAACTGACCCAACATTCAAATGATCCACCAAAGCCTGAGTTAAGTTATTAGCAGCTGCAACAGCTTCTTTCCTTTTCTGCTCTGGAAAATAAAAACTCATCACTAAACAGGAAGAGTAGAAGTTTAGCACTACAGACTACGTCACCTATTCTTAATAAATTATATTCAGTATTTCAATGAGACCCACGGATGGGCCTCAGTGATTATGCTTACCCTCCCACCACCAGGGTCTACGGCTCAGTATCAGGTGTCGGCAAGCAAAAAATTTTCAAACGGGGCATCAGATGAACAATGATGGACACTGCCATGAAGTGGAGTTTTCTCACGGTACTCCTGTTTATTCCCTAATTTGAATCTTGTTGCTACTCCAGCCCGTTCTCATCTCTCTCTTTTTCAATTCTTTGGGTTGGTCAGACCAAAGGGTCTCTTTCTCCCTTAGGCAGAACAGCCAACTCCAATTAATATCAGCCTTCTCACAATGATGTCAACACCTACCCAAAGACAGGAATAACATATATGTTTACATTCACTTTCTCTATACACATATGGCTGTAGCTGGTTCCTGGTTAGAGATACAATTTGAAATGGTAATTTTCTGGAATAGGGACTTTATTGAAAATTGGGAAAATAATACCTGGATATGTTAGATATGATTATTACTAAACACTTTTAATAGGAATTTTAGTGGGCTTTCAAGAAGTTCACAGTAAAAAAAATTAAATGTGATATTGAGGAGTGTTATCAAGATTGCTGCATTTATGCAATAAAACACGTATAATTTACGTTGAATATACTTATATCAGGTTGCAGAATTTTATTAAATGTGAGAATACATTTGAAACGAATCTTTAATATATGAAAGTTCATTTACAGGGTATATTTATAGCACACACTCTGAGATTATACAAGTAAACAACACAGGTATCAAGCACTGTCAGGACATTAAGTAATTCTGGTGAATTACTTGAGGCTTACCTGATCTATATTCACAAGAGGATAGTACTACGTAATATATTACTAGCAGAATAAATATACATATTGTAGATCATTCAAACTGACTTTCATAGATGGTGTTTATAAACAGGTGCTGTATAACGCCATGTTACAATAGAATAGTCTGTGATCAATAATGCACCAGAGACATGAAACAAATGTGCATCGAAAGTGGTTGGGGTCACAGGTGTATAGTGGGTCTGTCCAGCATCTTTTTAGTGTCTGATGTACTCTGCGGAGGTTTTAATGTAAATGTGTGTGTTTTATTGCGTTTCATTCTGTTTGACGTTTTAAATCAAATAATTGTGGGAAAATGTGAGTGTTTCTGTGTAAATATAGGCATGGAATATTTTAAATTATAATATGCGTGTGGTGATTTGAGTGTATGTAGAGTCAAATGGAATGTTACATCATTCGTTGGCAACATTGTTATTGTCAGCAGTGATGGTAGGAGAAGGATGGACTGGCCCATGGCTAAGGTGTAAAGTATCTCCTGGAAAAGACGGCAAAGTGAGGGTGGGGCATGTGAAGACCACATTGGGCGAGATGATGAGACCTGTGCAGCGACTTCATCCCTTGGAAGTGTCTGGTCCACTGGAGGCATCTGGACCAAGTGAAGACCGTGTAGCAGCTCCTGCTCCTGTAAGACTGAAGGTGATGGTTAGTAGGAGTGGCAGACTGGCGAGACTACCCTCAAGGTTTTTGTCTGAATGAAGGCAATTCTGTAAGACAGAAATTTGATTACTGTATGTGGTTTGATTGATAGTCCCACAATCAAAAGATGGGAGGATGTTCGAAATGGGACCTTTTTCTTATTCCTATTCTTTATTTGTTGGTTGGTCAATGTTTTTTGTTGTATGTAACCTGCTTGCAGTGGGCTGATGTTTTTTGTTTGAGGTTGGCACATGTACTTGTGGAAGGTGGATGATGTTAGCAGTGTTGTTCACCTCACAAACTGTTGAGTGTTTTGTATGTATGTTTTGTGGGGTGTAGTAAAAACATTGTGATGAAAATAATAAGATGGTAACATGTGACATCAAGGATTTTTTGTATTAATTTGTGAGTGTATCCCGGTTAGCTGTGGCTGTGTGATACCAGGGAGAAAGCAGAGTCGGTTAGATTCTGGCTCGACCCAACACTACTCCTATACTCTTTCTTCTACCCTTTTCATGGAACTTGTTAATGTGTGATGAGAAGAATGGGTGACCAGAGCATTTATTTCGTATTGGGAGGTGATTGGAGTGGAACTGTGTGAGACCCTATGGATTTTCCGATGAAGGCAGACTTTAAGGCAGGGGGTTGCGCCGGTGACCTTCGACTCTGATAAAAATAATCGCAGGCAGGTGCACATGTGATTTTCGCTCGGGTTGCTTTGCTTCTAAATCCCTCTTCCTTGCCTTTCCCCCTCTCCTACCTCCCCAGCTTGTGCGTCATTCTATTGCTAGGGTGGGGGTCTTCGGCATTGGGACGTCGGCAAGTCAACTTACCTCTTCATTCCTATCCAGCACTTTACAACGTGCACGTCTTTTGAGCATGCCACCAGCTGAACAACTCGAGGGACAACTTGTTATTTGGATTCAGTATTGCTGTAACCTTGCGAGGTTATAAAGATGGGAATTTTAGCCGCTTGTAAAGGTTAGGCCCGAGCATTTAAATGGTGAGTCGTGGACGGCGGTGGTTTAGATTTCGGAATTTGTAGAGAATAAATTTTTACTATTTTTTGGTGTCGCGTAGAAATTTAGCTAGTTGAGTAACATAGTTTGTGTGGCACGTGTTTGAGTAGTGTTCCTTTAGTGATGCAAATATAATTTGTAGGGTTTCGTAAAATGCAATTTTTAAATTATATGCCGTACGGGTTTGGATCTTTCCAAACGCGTTGTTTGGTCATGAAAATGTGTCACGCAATTTGCCTGCATGTCGGGTATGCAGTTGTTGCAGATTGTTGATATCGTCGTCCACGACCAGTAAACTGGGGGAAATATGCCTTTTGATTTTAAATTGCTAGTACTTCAATGTTTGTATGTGGTATAAAGTTTTTGCTGGTTGGTACTTTATTTTGATTGGTGCCACCTTCCAGGTTTTGTTGTATAATTTTAAATCCAAGTTTTAGTGTGTTTAAATTTTATTTCGTTAAACCCTTTTTGGAGACCCTTGGTGGGTTGCGGAATGAACAAGTTATATGTTTATGCTAAGTAAAATTTGTTGTAGGCTTATAGTTTTAAAAGCCTTTTGGGTTCCTACACACTTTTGTAATTTGGTTTCCTGGCGAACATTTGGTAGACTGAAGAGTTATACACATCAAGGGAAAAGAAGAGTCAGATTTTTTGAGGCAAGGCACTACCCATATATTACGTTATTTAAATGAGAATTAGGTAAGGGGCAAATGCTCCTATTTGAATAAGTTGGAAAACGGTTGAAAATAGCAGGACTGTTGTTAGTCCTATGTGCCTTAAAATATTGAAATGAAGTTAACGACTGTATGACACGTTAGTAAAAATGAAATTCTATTGAAAATACACTCCATAGCATTGTGAACATTTGTGCCTCAATTAACATTTTAGTACACTTAAGGGTACGTATTTACAAGCTCCATGGTTTAAATTGAATTTTTGGTACGCACATGTTTGTTTGATGCTATTTAATATACAGTATGACAAATATGTTTGAGAGTTAGCTACTCATTTAATAAATTGCTAAGGAATGTACTCTCTTGGTAGTCAATTAAATTTGGTGGTGCATTTTGGCCAATAAGCTTGTTTCGCAGGAGCCTACAAAAAAAATTGATACATGCAAGTTATATGTCTGGAGTTGTCTGGAGTGACAATTTTTTGATCAGTATTATAATTGATATGTGATCTTCAGGATTTTTTTATGTATTTATTCATTTGCTTGTAATAAATTGCATACCAATGAACTGTTTGTGTTGTGTGTAATATTGCCCCGTAGATATGGTGCAGGGCAATATAAAAAAAGTATGACATCATCTATGGCATATTTGGTGATGTCATAGAAAGCGTGTAAACATGTTATAGTCTGTTCACGGTAAAAAGAGCACTTTTGAAAGATCTGCTTAAAATCCACGTGTGCAGTTTGTGCATTCTTCCGCCTTACGTTGACGTCGTCGGGTGAGACAGGAGACGAACGATGACACAAATTACTTATTGATGATGGGCACCAGCGGTGCTTCCCAATCACCGCACTGTTAAGACTCAGGATTCTCAGGGATGCTGTGGGTTCTGTGTGTCCGTCTCACCCGTCCGTACTTACGATACACCTTGCAATACTAAACATTTTATCAATGAAAATGGTGTGGTGGGGACACTGTCACTACAAATTAAAGATTGGAACACTGTGGGACTTACTTTTTATTTTTACAGCTCAAACAAATAACGCGCCAAGCAATTTAATGATGATAAACTAGGACGTGTCTAACTAACTCCATTTGGGTGCTCACCAGCCCGCAATTACTCTAACGCACTTCCTAAGTGGATGACTTCACCATGGTGTTTGAAAACACAATCTTCACAAGGGAAGGGGGTCTACAGGCGTTGGGTGGGCTGACGATTTTCCCTGAATATAGGGCACGGAGAGTTACAAGATGAATCAATACATTAACATGTGTGATTATTTGGCATCACTCGTCGGGGCTTGCCCTTCAGCACGTGGTTAGTGTGGTGACGGCCTATACACATAGCCGGCCAGGACGGAAATATCACCGTACAAAATTACACAAATATCAATGAAACAAGATGGGGCACAATAAGAGTAGTCAAAATAAACGTGCACATGCGTGAAAGCAAGATTAGATTGTGCGGATGCCGCTGGATAAAGTTCGTAGTGGACCACATGGTGCAAGAGAAATTGCAATATTTCTCCGTAAAAATGACAAATTATTATCAGACATATAGGTATTTCCTTTGGGAAAATTATTCCCCTGATGATTGAAAAATTTACAGGCTTGTAGAATGCCTGATGGCAGAAAAAGCAAACAAGAAAATTACAGCGTGGTCATAAATACAAAACGTCAATCTGCGTGAAAATTACACCGAACCTTGAATAAAAGTACATTTAGCATGGGGGGATGGCACCTGATTCAAGTTACGCGGGCCGCGAGGCCTCTCCGACATCTTTCTCCCTTTCTCATTGTTTAAGTTTCAAAAAGCCGCAAGGGCACAAATTATTATTTAAGCAGAAGCATAACGCTGGGGAAATGTTTAGCTAACGTATGCAAAGCAAAGGTTGACAGTATACTAAAATGAAACTATGGTAATCTACATCAGTGCTCAAAAGTTGTGCATACGTGACAGCATCTTACCACGCCAGTTCTCCTACTCGGTTCACATAAGTGGAAGTACTATGCACAATGAATAAAATATTTTATATTGAAAAGTAAAAAGAAGCACGTTAGAAATTAAAATATGAATTGAAGTTGTACATTTTATTTTGTAATTATTTGTCTTCTTTTAATGTCTTTTGTTACGGCATTCTGGCCAGAGTAGAACTGTTCTTAATCTCCGCACAATGTGCAGTTTGAATTTATAATGAAGTATGGTGCAACACTTTTATGAACACACAAATATTAAACATAAAAACACTATGAACATGGAATAAAAGAAAACATATTTAACACTTGAAAAATACAATAGTCCCGTTATGGGAAAGTCCAGTTTAAGGCCTCTTTGTGCACCTGCTTCCCACATGGTGGTGAGTGCTGTTATGGTCTAACACTTGCTGGCTGTTACGCGTCAACATAAAATTAACATGGCCATGGGCCCCGTCACTTTATTCATGGGTCAATAAAGTGAAACTGTGAAATTATTAGAAAAGTAAATATTTTACAAACTTGCACATTTTTACACTTTTGATGCATTAAAAAAACAGGAAGTAAAATAAATAATTTAAATTATCACCATTGGTTACTTAACACTTTTTATTCTACATTAAGCTGTGGAACTACTTTAGATTCCATCACTGCCAACATTACTGAGCATATGTCAAGCAGTGTGCCCGTTAAAATATTAACTGGTAGGAGAAGTGACTTTTATTATGGGGTTGATTTCAACAGTGCTCACAAGCTACATATATATATATACATACACTCGCAATTAGCCTACCGCCCTGTGGTGAGCTCTCTCAACTCTCCTTCACCCAACCAACTCCTTTTCTACTCCCTTCCTGAACTTACCAACCCCTCTCACAGATACCAATTCCTCCCTCAACACATTCCACTCCCTCACAGACCTCACAAGCATGGATTGCCTACCCCGCTCCATTCTCCTCCACACTCTCTGAAGCTTCTCACGGTTGTTTCCTCTTCCTCTAAACACCCCTTACTTAGCCTGCAGTGTAACCCTCCCCATCCTCCCTCTTCATTCACCACCCTGTACATCCTGACTAACCGTTTAACTTTCCTCCTGTCCTTCAATGAGCTCCACCCCATTTCTTTCATCACTGATGGCCTATAGTTCTCTTCTTACTCATCATCCTGCCCTTGCCTTCTCCACCTACCCTTCACCCATCTTGCTGTGTTTCTCTACACCTTTTCCAGTTCTCGCACCTACACCTCCACATACGGGTCCCATACTACTGCAGCATATTCTAACATTGGCCGTACCATTGTGCTATACGCCTTCTCCTCACAGCTGACTCCATTCAGCACCCTTCCCAGCATACCCAGAACCCTTATTCCCTTTGCAACCACACTCTCTACCGTTTTTTCCACCTGAGGTATCCCTGCAGTACTATCCCTAGATACTTATATTCTGCTGCTTCTTCTATCTCTTGTCCCTCCCATATGTACATGTCCCTGCTTATCATCTTCCTTGTGAACCTCACTACCTTAGTTTTTCTTACATTTATCTTCAATTTATTTTTTCTGGTCCACAACCATATCTTATCAATGTCCGTCTGCAAATTTCCGCCCCCCTCTCCCACCTCTGCATATACAACACAATGGTCTGCAAACAATCTGATTTTTCCCCATATTCCCAAACCCATGTCATTTACAATTATGGTAAATAAAAAAGGACCCAGTCCACTTCCCTGTGGTACCCCTGACGTAACCTCCTCTTCCTCCGACATTGCCTCCCCCACTTTCACCCTCTGCCTTCACCCCCTGAGAACGTCCCCTATCCATTCCACTACCCTCCTGTCTGGTATCAGCACCTCCACTTTCCTCATCAATGTCCCATGGGGCACCTTATCAAATGCCTTCTCAAAATCTATGAAGCACGCATCGACCTGCTTCCTCTCATCAACTACCTGCACCAGATCCTCTAATAGCCCAGCAAGCTGAGTCTCACATGAGTAACCCCTCCTGAAGCCATGCTGGGACTCCTCCAACCAATTCCTATTGTTCATTACCCTCACCACATACTGCACCACCAGCCTCTCCATTACTTTCCCTGTACTTGATGTGAAACTCACCGGTCTGTAGCTGCCAGGCCTCCCCCTATCCTCTCCCTGCTTGTGTATAGGTACCACCATAGCATCCTTCCAATCTTGTGGTAACTTACCCTCTCCTAAGGACTTTTTAAACAGCACTTCTAAATATTTCGCCAACTCCTTGCCACCAAACTTTAATGCTGCGTTTCCTATCCCATCTGGTCCCCCTGCCTTATTGCTCTCCAAACCCCTAACTACCGTTTCTATCTCCTACTCCCTCATCTTAAACTCACTAAACACCCCCTGAACCCTCTTTGTCCCCCTATTCAAACCCTCCTTTGCCTCAAACACTGACAAGTACTGTCCTTGCAGCATCTCCGATTTTTCTTGGTCATTTGTCGCATGCCTACCATCCCTTCTTGTTAGCAAAGGATCCCTTCCTCTCCTCCTCTTAACCGCCTAACATACCTAAATAATTTACCCCATGCCTTGCCTTTTCCTTCTTCCACCATGTTCCCCAGAAATCATTCTTTGCTTGTTTGATCTTCCTTTTAAGCTCCCTACCCATTTGTTTCATCATTGCTTTAGATCTTAACATCCCTTCATTTCTCCACTTGCCATGTAATTTTCTGCACTTCATTTTCAAAATCTCCTTTACTGTGAACTGCCTTTATCAGGTAATAAAGGCTTAATATTGTATTGTAACGTTTATATTACGCCTATGTTTATATTGAATGAATACTTTCTAACAAAAAAATTATGATTTGTATTATGTTTTTGTGAATTTAATATGTAATTTTTTTTTGTATGTTATATAAATTCATATGATTATCTTTATAATTCCTAGCATATATGTTGCATAAAAATAGATGCTAACCTACTCTCACATTTTACCAATTCTCCCACCATTGATGTCAGAGAAAGACAGAATAAGATAACTCAACAATACGACACTAATAATTAATACCTTGAACCTCTTTCCTAGTTGACTGCTTTGCTTGATGTTCTTTAACCAACGAGGATAACATTTTGATAAACAAATTTCTATATTTTTCGTTTTTATTTTTAGGTTACAACGCATAGAGCATACTCTGTTGTTAATATGAAAAGAGGGACATTCCAAAACGATACTATTGGAGTAAACGTTTCTCTTTGGCTATACCAAAAAATTGTTTGTACTCATTATATATAATATATATAAAATATTTAAGTATAAACGAAACTTGTATAAAAATATTTTATATTCAAATTTGTTTAAATGTATAAACTACATAAATACATTTATATCACTATAAAAATTCCATTAAACGTCATTAAAATTTGACCAACTTCAGTTTAGTCTCTGGCACTTGAGATTTTATAAATTTCCATTATTTTATTTTAAATTGCAATCACTCGTACTTTTATACTAGATTTACATTGGCGCGACTGTAAATTGTGGTTGTGAAACCACACACTGATGTGTTATACAATATAATTTATTTTTTTACTAATCATGGTTGAATATACGAAAATATTCAGAAGACCATGTGTGTGTTTACCGAAATACGTGTAACAGAATAACAAACACAAACCACACTAATGTTATGTTTTGTAGTTTTGGAAAAAAATTATATGGGTGTACATGCTTCAATCTTGGATATCATAGCTTGTTGGCATTCCAACCGGTTTTATTTTGCCTAGTTATTTTTGTTCGAGTTTTGTTCATTTTATTTCGAGGAAAAAAGGAAACAGTGAGGGAATTGGGGACGGACTTTACTTTTACGATTTTCGTGAGACAGCATTGATACAATGTTATTATGAGCGAATATAGTTCCTTCAGGAAAAAAAAAAACAAAATTATATATATATATATATATATATATATATATATATATATATATATATATATATATATATATATACATACACACACACACACACACACACGTCGCTCTTCGTATTCCTACAGATGCAGCAATATATCACATACTTTGGCCGAAGTTGCCCCTTAGACTCGTTGAATTTATAATAGAGACAAATAAACTAATATTATTAATAAACTACAAAATTGTTGAAAAGGCTGCTTTATTAGGCCACATAACTAACACACAAACTTAACTGTAAAATTCGCAATCCCTTCAAAACATGTTTTCTATAGAAATCCTTACAGATGTACTTCACTAAAGTCAAAATATTCTCCAGAATAATGCCAATGATTTCGGTAGAGCTGTCTCGTTGTCCTCAGGATCGTTAGGCCAACGACCACAGCGAAATCCCTCCAGGGATTGAAAGTACTCCTCTGAAAAGTATTATATATTCTTGCTTGCAACACTGTGGGATATCAGAGCTCTCCACGCCTGTATGACACATGACTTCCGACATTGCTGTTACATGTGACCAATTTAAACACTCATTGCACTGTCTGTATGCTTATGGTAAATTTTACAGGAAATATCCCATACTTTAAATGCACTGCTGCTACCTGAAATAAATAGTAGCTGTATTTTGCGTTACTGCGTAATTTATAAGGTATTGCTCTACACAATTTGTCTGAGGTAACTTAAAATTGCTGCTAAGCTACACCATTCAGTGTGTGTTATAGAGAATATACAGACACGTGGTCACATTGTATTAGGTTGTACAAATGAAATCCACCCAGGTGATGTAAGAACTGGGTGGTACTAGGCGTGGTGTCTCGGCGGCAAATGAACAATAGTTCTGGTTATGGTTAATTAATGTAGTCTATTGCTGAAGAATTAATTGTGCAAAAAGTTTATGGTCGCCGAACGAGCGAAACACGAGTTCCGATGTAGTACACTACACCTCTCACACGACTAACTATGATTGACTGAAAAAACGTGGCATGCTAGCCAGCTTGGCGGGCTAGCAGCCCGCATGGATCTACATTCTATACATCACCCTTGCTCGAAAAAAAACTTAACTTTTGCCTTGGGATGATTCTGCATATATCTAAATTATATCATGCACTAGTGACACTGTGATATGAGGTGAGGATGGTTACACGTAATAATAAAAAAATACATACATAAAGGAAACACAACAAAATAAATATATTAAGGGGATAAGGCATTTAACTGGTGTGTTTATTTGTACACGTGTTCTCGCGTACCATTCATGTTGCCATTAAGCCCTTTAGAATATGGATACAGAAAATGTGGGGAAATCCTTTCGTATCAATGCGATTGGGTGCTCACTGACCTAGTGTCGCTCCGGGGACACTACCAATTCACTGCACCTGCACAGTCTGCAGCATAGAGTGTGCACACTTGCTGCGTTACTTATGGGGTCTTTGTTAATTGGTGTGGCTGGCCAACTGACTTCTAGGATGGGTTACACATCACACATCAAACGCCACCTACCTCTTGCGAAGATGTTTGAAGCAACACACATCAGTTACAGCAGAGCAATGACCTGGCGTCTGCTCGTCGTTCACATAACACATAAATTCTTCAGGCAGGCCCCCAAATGCTCCGAAATCACCAGCAGCTGCCGATGTACTCTGTGATCTTGCACTCGATGAGGCGTTCGGATGCCCACGCACATTGTACATCCCACCGGCAGCGGTCTCATACGCCGTGACCGTCGAAGTTGCCACGAGTCAACCGACCCAGCATTCTTCACTGTCCTGCTACTGCTGTCTTTGTGCAAATTCTGTGGTTGCAGCCGGTAGTAAGCCAGACAGGCGACTATTAGGGGTGATCGGTCACACTCGGGTGACTCCTCAGCTATTGTTTGCACTGCTCCTCCACTTGCTGACATACTGTCCCCATCGACTGTTGGGGCAATAATGGCAGGAATTCCATAGTCGGATGGGGGAATCTTCCCCTGAAGAACCACCCATGGTCCGAGTACAAGGTCCTGAACGGGATCGTCAATAGTCGCCAAGCGGTCAGACACCTCTGTATCAGACTACCCAATCGACTTCCGGCGCCACATCGCCGGGCGATGTCGCACTACCTGCACTTGCTGTTGCGGTTAATGGGGGAGGTGCAGATGCACCCTCCTCACTCGTGATCTCTTCCATGAGCTCTTCCCTGAAATCGCCATCGTGGGGCTCTGGTTCAATTGCAAACTCCTCCCGTGGTTCCTGCTCCTCTCTATGTAACTCCTGCTCCTCACTTGCAACCGGCTTTCTACTTGCTTGAGGTGTTGGGGTCACAGTAGCCACCGTGTTTCTATTGTTCCCGTCACTTGTGCCTGCACTCGGCTGACACCTGGAGGACGTGGCCTCATCCAGCACTGATGGTGTTTCAGCATCTGATGGGGGGCACTCCTGTGGGAGGTGCCGTACCACCTTCCTCCTCACTCATGTGCGTTGCCTGCTCAGCAAGTGGTGTACTGTCGTGGTGTGTTTGGGCTCCAGGTGCGTCTTCGCCAAGAACGTCTCCGGGCGAAAGACAGATTGTGTACCAATGCGCCATATGCATTTCCTTCCCACTCACATCAGGCAGGTGCTGGATCCAATGCCTTCCTCCTCACTTACTTACTATGTACACGCCACCGTAACTTGCTCACTACAAATTACCTCCTGCTTACTTGCCTTGTATGTACACGTAACTCATCCACTGGCTTGCATTTTACACTACCTCCTATGCTTGTGACTGTATACGAAGATCTCCTAAGCTAGCTTGATTTGATGATGATGATGACGACTCGCTGTCTGTAACACTTGCGATTATCTCATCTGGCTGTCTGGCCACATTGAAAGCCACAACTACGTGAATCTTGGGCAAGCGGGGAATGGACACCCACACATTATCTCAAAGCACGATGTTGGTGATGATGTGACTTGCACATTGACGACCCACCGATAAACTCTACATGCATGATGGTGAAGTGCGTGATGAGTCGGACGGACGATGCTGACGATGGGACGAATCAGGAGCCCAATGTTACCAAAACAAACAATGTGATGAGTGATAACATTTGTTAAAGTGAAACAATGAAACGTGATGTGAACTCCTTCTTACTTGTGGCGCAATATACATCTAAATGTATCTGTGTGCTATTCGGCTCCCTCATTGATTGCAGTGATGAACGCCCTTCTGTTTGCGTGACATATACAGCGAACTCCCTTCTTACTTGCATGATGATAAACTTTGAAATGGCCTTACTTCACACTTGCGATGATAGTAATGAGTTTGTGCAATGTTTATACTTAGGCACGTAATTGTTAATTATGGGAAACACTGTCTTGCTTGTTAAAATTAAAACGAAAGAAAAAAACTGTAGCTGGGCGCTGGAAATGACGTGAGTGGTGTTGGTGTGAGAAAATGTGCTGGGAAATTTTGTGGCAGTACTTGCAGATAAATTTGTTGGTTATGATAGGCTGTGAACCGTAGTAAGTACGGATGTATCGGCTGGAGTGGTGGAGGTAGCTGTTGAAGAGTTAGCATAATTAGGGAATACTCTTCCTTCGGCACCAGACTGATGTCAGCTGTCACACATGCGTTGGATGCAAGTGGCATTGTGGCACTGCCAAAATTCTTGGCCTTACAGTGCAATTCCGTGTGTTGCACTCCCTGAGTGTTAGACCACTTACTCGTTGCAATTTCCAGTACTGTTACATTGCTTTCCGCATCTTGCTGTTCTGGTTGTGTTGCTTCCCCTTGGTTTTCCACTTGCTTACCTTCGTCAAACGGGGTCTGTGATCTAGTTAATAAGTCACAATAAATTTTCTGAAGCATTTGCCATCGTAAAAATTTCTGCATTTGTCACAAATGTATTGTAAAACTGTTTCTGTGCTGGCTTCAGCGTTACTCAAACATTCCCAGTGTGTTTGTGCCTGACACTGTCTGCAACTGATTGGGGTTGTTCTCGAACCCGCTCACAACAATTTTACGCACAACTGCATTTGCTGAAACTTTTGAAGGATTATTGAAGTTTTGGTGTCCGAAAAATGTTCCTCACTTTGCTCTTGAAGCGCAGTTCCGTGGTTGCTCACGACGCAATTGACTGTTGGACTGGTCTTGTGGGTTTATTTACAGACTTGTGTGCCCAAATTATAGCGATCTACCACGTCAGTTGGTATAGGGCGTAAACATTCCAAACACCTTGGGGCCGGTGTCCCCCAGAGTATTTGGTCAGCCATGGTCACTCTTTAACAACATTTAGCAGATGCATGAGCGCAGAAGTGTGAGATGTGGGAGTGCGAAGCACGGGCTCGTACAGCGCAATTGCGAGATGTGGGAGTATAGCAGGAGCTGGGCTGTCCTATGTGGTGCAGGCAGGGGTCAATGGACTGCGGGCTCTCAGCTGTTCCGATCAGTACTCGGTAGGTGTACTAAGCAGGTGTAATAGTAATGCAGTAAATATACGCACAATTACCACCATATATATTCTGGATATATTCACATTGCTATCTATGTATCATATTATAATTCCAGGCTAACTAAAAGGATATAATATAGAATTAGTGGTAAATACTGTATACAATTAACTTTGGTGTAACACAATGAAACCCAAAAAGTACACACAAATTCTGTAATGTACCAATAATAATTCTCACGTGGAAAATTCAGGTAATGCAAGGGATTAGGGTTTGGTGGTTTCGTATCAGGGCTGAAACAATCTTTCTGGAAACGCCAACTAAAAATCTTTATTTCTTGTAGATATCGTCATTTCTCAATTCCTTACATTTTTTTCGAGGCTAACGCTTCCACAATTTGAACCGATATGCATAATAAAAATCAGGAAACCTGTGTTTACTTCCTGATTCGTCCTTGCAACCAGGATGACAAAGCACTTCGTCATCCTGTATTTCACAACTCGTACTTACTTATTTATTTATATTTATGCGCATCGTCAGTAGGCCCTAAACTTAATCGAGAGATGGCTGCCATTAAACTGAAATTCAATAAAAATATTACGAGGGAGGAAGTGGCAGAAGTAAATAAAGACTCACTAGCACTGGATATAAAACTGTGGTTGGTCATGAACTTAATGTGTACCCATGTTGACACCTTCCCTTAGTCTGTATTCCCGCCCCACCTGGTTCTGTTTATGCTCTATACGATCGCAAATTGAGTGCAGTGTGGCAAGGAACGACCAGGTGCAGAGGAGAGTGAGCGTGACCATATATGCATGATGCAGGAATACAAATATAGAGTCGGTGAAATTTCTGATATTTAATTTGAGCAATAAAAGGAAAATGTAACTTCATAAAAAGGGGACACAACTAATAAAGACGCCTGCCTTAGCAGCCCTAAAGCCTTCAGTGTTTTTCGAAGTGTCTTTTTGTAATTTTCTGTAATGTTCATTCCTGTGTCTTTCATCTCCACATAATCAACACAGTGAAATGTTATGGTATAATGAATAATATTTACAGGGTTAATTTTAGCAGCAATATGTAACAACCAGCATGGAGGGCACTTGTCCGATTTGGAAATGTTGTATGCGAGGAAGTAGTGCCGTGCGGGGTTCCAGTCTGCCAGCCGGCCGCCAGGCCGTGCGGAGAAAGTCAGTAGATGATTGACTCTACGGGGGGTGTGCCGCACCAGGTCATGTTGGACTAATCATTTCACTGCAATAGTTATTTTAGGAAACCAGAACCCTTTTCGTATTTCAGGTGCCTGAGACTACACTGCTCCTCGCACCTAACCAGTGCTTGCATCACCTGGGTAGGCTTAAATTGTACTTCAATTACCCGAGCTGACAGGATCGTAAGCAACACCAAATGTAAGCTTATCCCCACGAGAATTTAATCATGAAACTGAACAAATCGCAGCAGTGACGAGTTATCACGTTTGGCTTATTTCCAGTTCGCCGTAAGGCATTTAAGGTACTGGCCTATTCCTTCCAATGTTCTCAACGTGTAACTTAGTGTGCAAGTATGTTTGAAATGGTCATGAGTCGGCATAATAAGTAACAAGGCTTCGTATTGGTGTGTAAGAAGCTCATATATCCCACAACGCAACAAGTAAGGGAGTTATACAGTCAGTATTCATTTTATTCTATGAGGAGACAACGATTGCACTTATAAGATTTGCTGTGGTCGACAGGCGTACGATCCAGAGGAACGAGTCCAAAGCTTCTTACCGACTTCACGATATTGTCAACCCGAATATATCTGGCGCACTGGGTTATTAACTCCATTATATTCACCGCGCCTCGCCTAACCAATATCCTTATTGACTAACACCTTGGCAATAATGCCAGCATTAGACAAACGTCAAACTAAACTGACGGTTGGCAGAATCCCTATAGAGATAACAGGCCCTTGAACTCACACTGGTATTTGCTGATCGCGGACTAAGCCGGATTCAAATGTACGCCGATCACGCCGTACAGACAGTCAGAACAGAAGACTAGAACAGCCAATTAGAAACCATTCATAATTTCCGCGCGAGTCGCGCAGAAAACTTGAGCTCACACCGATATTTTTTGCTAGTGGAAACAGCAGAATCCGCTGATATTTCCCAGGATTCAACTGGTTCACATATTTATACTACTAACGAATTTTAAAATCAAAGTGTAAAAATGTAAAAATAATAAACAAATTTTTGTAAACATTTATAATGATATACATGAATGTAAATGTTTTTTTTTTTTAATTGTATAAATATCTTGTATACTATATGTGTCTAGGAATAGATATAAATGAATAGAATAGATCAAAGGACGTAACAATGGGTAGTAAAATCTAATATCTAATTTTAAAAAAAAGAAAAATATAGTTTGAAAATTAAATGAAAGATAGCGCTAGAATTCGGTAATATTTTTTTAAAGCGAACCTAAAATTCCAATTTCTTGAAAATCATTTAGTAAATAAATATAATTTGTATAAAACTAATAAATAAGAAAGAAAGACTACAGCATCGAGTTTGTTATTTATAATGTGTTTAAGAATATTGTTTTTAAAAATAAAAAAATTTTCCTTGAATTATCGCCAACCTGAAGAATAAAATATAATTGATTAAAAAAATAATGTTATTCAATCTTGTAAATCTTTTAAAGTACAAACCGCATTATAACGGAAATATTTAACGAGAGAATTAGAACGAAACCTTATACAACAACTTAATGCTATGCAGAAAAGCTTCATTTTTGCCTGCTCTGTATGATTGGCAATATCAACATTCATGTGAACTAGGCATACTCCGAACCATTCGTAAAACTAGAACAGCCAATTAAATGCCGCCATCCGTTTCCGCGCGAGTCGCGGAGAAACCGAATCGGGTGTGCTAGATTTCCGCTCTGTCCGGTGTGATCGGCTTACATGTGAACCAACTTCAAGCCGATATTACACGATATCTGCAGCCGTACTTGTTTCTTGTAAAGCAGTAGTTCGCCTACTAGCATTTGACACACAAGATGGATTCGCAGTGTGTGGTTTGTAGTAAATATGAACCCCATTCGTAGAACTGCTACCTGTTAGTAACTTTGTGTAGGCGTAGGCCTATGAAAAAACTAACTAGCACATATTAAAATTTCTTTATTACTATTCGCCTTTTATATAAGTTGATAGCTTATTAGTATAATTTATACATTTTCTTGAAAATGATCTGAAGTCACTGGTGTACGATTGTGTTATTTTTAATTTTGACGAAATGTTGCCTGTGGGATGATGGAATTGATGGAAATAGGTTTTCAGAGGCTGTGAAAGTGAGGTCTGCATGTTGTGTACACGGTGGCGCCAGACGTCGGCGAGACGACATCAAAGTGATATACAACTCTCTCGATCTCGAGGTTGCAGGCCATCCTCCTGGACCAAATCTCCTGCCATTGAAAATCACTGATGTGTGTTGACCTCTGGCCTGTTGATAATTACTCAAGATGAGTGGTGCATGTGAACAATAGCCGTTAAGCGAGTATACACCATTGTTGGCGTACGAATGCCTAACTCTTATCAGTCGCATACGTGGGCTGTTAAGGCCTCCTACATACACATACAATTTTAGAACACTTGCAGATAAAGGAACTTACGTAAATAAAATGACTTAAGTATATTACAGAGTGAATGTTCACACACACATATTTATTACTGAAACTACATCCCTTCGAAGAGGTCACTTGGCATCATTTACACTTACGGCTATTTGGACTGACTGTGTGGTAAAACAGAAAAAGTCTATCGACAATTAAATGGTTACGTGGTTTACTGGGCAACTAGATGCGAAACATGCTCCATATGAATTATGTATAGTGCAGATACATTTCCAGTTGAAAAAATGATAATGGTTGCCCGGCGTGCGATGGAAAACTCTGGAGATTAACACATGCCTACAACTTCCAGTGGATGCTGCGTGCTGACTGACTCTCACTCCCCGACTCCAGGGGCTCGTCAAGGCTTGCCCTCACACCGAAACGGGACTACTTTATGAGATGACTTGCATCATTGACCCTTACATTAATTAAAGAAAGTAAATAGACATAAGAAAACAATGCAAATATTTCTGCTACATAAACATTGATGAAGTGGGATAGGCAAAACAATCTATTGAAGATGAATATAAGAAATGCACTTTATATTGCAAACCCAACAAAAAAAATAACACCTGCAAAACAAATGGTAAACCGAGCTCTCCCATGTACTCTTAAGGCCATTTGTTTTGATGTAGTCAGCCAGGGGCGAGTCGAAAAGCCTAGAGTACATTGGTGCAGGCCACCAGAAATAGCGAGTAACTTTCCCGGTGACACAAATAGCATAACTACACATCAGCCGTTTAACCTATTTCCCACATGAGGGAACTCTTGCAGGCAATAAGATAGCGGTTTGGCATTGCGTCTCTGTGAAGCCACGGCTATCATACAATAGTACCATTGGACAGAATGTGTACAGCAGCATAACACGTATCTCTAGTTTGGTGTGTGTCGGTAGGCCTGTAGGCCGAAGTATAAGTGTAACAATGATGTGAAGTGTTTCAAAAGGCTAATTTATATACCTCATACATTGTGTCAAGATGCCACTCGTGTGGTCACAAGTGTTAATTTGAAATCCTTTTTTTAGGCGTCAGAATGAAGCTGCAATTAGCTCGTTTTAGCGTTCAGCTGTACCCCATAGACGAATACCATGGGTGTTACATCAAGGACAACGCGTGTGTTCACATGACGTTACTTTATGCAACCGACGTCCCATGAACGACAAAGTGCAGTACTCTCACCAGTACCAGATTTGGGCGGAGTTTTTAAGATATTAAATGTATAGAGTTTTAAATCACCATGTTGCATTTTTCACACAGTGTTTATCACGCATATTCGTGTTTAAATAAAACATTCGCAATGGCGACAGTGTTCCTGTTATATAATCAGAAAACCCGTTAATTTAGCATTTAGAGCCATGGAAATGTCGCCAATATGTGTACAGTATTTAATAGAAATTAAGAGTGCATATATAAGTGTTATATAACCTTTGTGTAACAGTAACGGCAAAAAGCATTATAAGCTAACACGAATCCTAATGCACACTCAGATTTCGCCCACGCGAAACTGAGCATCGTTCGGATTCTGACCTCCGCCGTCACCCAGCACGCTGCGCGGTAACTGCGCTCTTCAGTGCATCCCATCGCTATAACAACTTTTGGATTTTAATAATTAATTTATCAATAGTGTAACTTCTGGAACCTCTTTGCTTTTATTCAAATACCGAGAGGCTGGCCGACAGCTAATTTTTCCGTAAGAACGTAAGTGTGTAGTAAGTTCGTTTCAAAAGCAGCATCGGCTAGCGGCAGACCACAGTGCCGAGCCCGCATCTTAGAGTTTCGTAGAGTATAATGTCAGTTGTATTCACATAGATGCAATAACAGTGTGTGTTATTAATTCCCACCTTTTATAGCTTTTACATCAGGTAATTTATGGCACTGCGCCCTTAAGGCAGAGGTTTAACCTCAGTGCTATGTGTTGAGTATTATGGGTCCTGCCCTTCATAGGCAGAGTAGAGTCAGTGTTTGCTAACAGCTGTGTAAGGAGTCCTTTACCCTTACACTTGTATAGTGGCAGTAACCACTACTTTAACATCAGTGCCGGTAAGTGAATGAAGAACCCCGAAACTAGCACTATGACATCCTCCAGGAATTCCCTGGCCCGTCGGCTCACGACACCAACATTCCCTCAATCGAGCTGTCGCTGGACAACACATAATCTCGTCCCTGCCTTGGTAAAAAGCAGGACAACCCACGTCGTTCCTGAGAGGGGGCATACTTTACAACACAATAAAGTCTTTTAATTAGGCATTTAACTTTTCAGTTTAATGTATTGGCCTATTTATTCTTCCGCTGCATCATGCATCACAATGGTAACTACCATCTGCACTTGCATCGCCGTGCCATTGAGACTGCTGTAAGTCTGGTCGCTCCGGTGACTGGGCGCAAACTCCACACCAGTAGAGTACACAACCCTGCTGTGGGCGGCTCATGCTACGGCCATACAAACAATCTTAGGGCTGGGGTTATGTGACACACGTCAAACACCCCCTCCCCTTTCTAGACAGTTTATGACAGTCTATGACAAGTTTAAAATTTATAGTTTGTATTAACAGATAAAGCATCGGTCCAGGACAACAAATAGCTGGAAGTCTGAAGGCAACATATTTCTATAATATTAAATACACAATTTTGCATGTAAATATTAAATCGATGCTAAACGTAAAACACTAAGAAACATTTTGTTACTAGCGAGATTTATGATAGGTTATCCTTTGTAACACGATGGGCCCCTATTTGAGGCTCGAATTTTATGTTTCCGGTAAATAGTATCGGCTGCAAATGTTCACTGGACGTCTTTGATCAGGAGCACCTTTTCATTTATATCTTTGTAAAAGGTCTTTAAGTTATCGTATTTATAACAGTCCTCAATTACATTACCGGACTGCAAGCCAATTACTTTCTGTTGAATTTCAGGTGGGACATTTTTCAATGCTGCAACCAAAGGGTTTTTCAAACAAATACCCTTATGTCTGATGTATGAGCATCTAGATCTGTAGAACCAAATCGAAACTGTTACAAATGCAGTCGAAAGGAAATTAAAAAAAAGTGTGAAAATGAAATGAGACTAACAGGTATTTTATTCTGTCTATTTCGGTTCATGGGGCGAGAAAGTAAAATTGTCAAACATTTATTGTGGTCAGGATATAGCTCTTTTAACCTTTTTGCAAAAAAATAATTCACAAAACTCCGAACTCTCGCCAATAAGATAGATCCTTTAATGGAAAATCAGCATTTTTATTCAATGAAGTGTGTGATAACAGTCATATAATTATTTACGTGATAAATCTAAATAATAATTAGTTCCTTAACTGGAATGAAGTGGCATGCCATATAAAACTTTACCGTTGGCTCCATCTGGATTGTAGGCAATACTTTGGAGACCTCTGGTCTATTTTGTTGAAAACCTACAGTAGTTCTTATGTACGTCAATGCTATTTGTATCACTCAAGCTCTCCGAGACATTTTTTGTGTAAACTTGCTCAAATAATCTTGTTACTGTTATTTTATACAGTTTTGCTGCACACTGTCCATGTTGGATTGTCATTATGGGACTTTCAGTGCTATCTGGATAGTTTATATGCTATGCAATATTGGTATATATGATTACTACAAGTCTAGTGCTAGCTTTTATCTATATTATCTGTGTGCAATTCCTCTAAATGTAATGGTAAATATTTTTGCAGAAAACGCAGATGGATTCCAGCCCTCTACAAAAGAGTAACTGAAACAACTGCCTATTAATGATGCAGAAGTAGCAGAAGCAACTGAACAGCCATATCAACCCAAACACTTCCCGAGCAGTTTTCCCTCAGGAACAAAGGTTGACAACCAGAACCCTAACATTCCATGAGAGCTGGTTTAAAGAATTATAATGGTTACATGTGGCCAAAAACTGTGATGGGGTAAGTTGCTATTATTGTACATGGTATTTACAAGTGTGCCCCGACAAGATATTAACTTCAAAAATTGAAACGGCATTTACTGGAAAGGGATCTAAGACCTGGAAAAAAAAGCTCTTGAGAAGTTCAGAGAAAACGAAAAAATTGACGCTTATTCTGAAGCACTTTTAAGCTATTCATAATTAAAGGATTCAATCTCAAACTGCAGCAACAAATAACAGCTAGTGAGTGTTTAATGATAATCATTCGTACTTTAAAGTATCTAGTCAGACAGGGTTGCTATCAGGGCTCATGCTCAAGACGAATGTAATTTCATGGAACTTTTAAAGGAAAGAAGTGAAGACAAGCCGGTACTAAAAGCATGGTTGAAACACGAACAAAACAAGTCCACTTTCACATATTCAGATGTCCAAAATGAGATCATTCAAATTATGGGTCATGAAGTTTTGACTACAGTTCTGGAAAATTTCGAATCATCATTATATGTTATGGCACCCGAGACATTACAGGAGATGAACAAGAGAGTATTTGTATACGATGGTGTGATGGCTTGGATTCTGCATTAAGCTTCGTAGGATTCTATAAAACTTCATCTACCACTGGCAAGGCCATATCAAAAATATTGTATGATTCATTACTACGACTTGGACTACATGTAACTTGCCTGCACGGCCAACATATGATGGTGCAGGCAACATGAAAGCAGGTAATTGATGTGTAACCTTGTTATGAAAAAGTGTTGCGATGTTTCCTCAGGAGTGAAAAACGCAATGGATTGGGCCAACCAACTAGGAATATTTTTCGGACATGCAAAAGTCAAGCCAATATTTACACACATCTCTGAATAGACTACGGGGGCTCCAGGGAAAACATCTAAAAGATAAAACCACTTTGTCAACCCAAGTGGCTGTACAGGAAGGTACAGATAGAATAAAACGTGAAGAAATATGACATATTTTAAAGACACTTCATGAGCTTTCCGAGGACAACTATGGCGGAGCTAGTGGCCACCTCCATTGTTTTTCAAATGCATCGATATATATCGTATTTTAATGGAAAAATGTAATCGATCTTCTTGAGAAATTGAACAAGTCATGCCAAGGAAGAAGAAAGACTCTCTCTGGTCTGATCAAGTCTCTTTAAAGGTTTTAGCTGGTTCATGTGATCTACAAGGGGAAGATAAATTCAAATTTTTTTTAAATTCTTGCTGTGAAAAAATTGACGAAATGAATTTGCAACCTCTGGCCTTGCCATGGATTGCAAAGCCACCTAAAAGGTTTTGTTGATTAGGAGACCAGCACGAGTGGAAATCTTTTGAGGAATTTTAGCGACAAGAATATTATAAAGTTATTGAGATAGCAGTTATGGGATTGCAAGGAAATATTATTCAGCCAAGTTGTGTGCAGAAAATGGCAATGATTGAAGAAGTGCTTATCACTGGGGAAAATACAGAACTCTTAGAACTGTACTCCGAAGTCAACACAGTAATTTCAGGTTGAAATCAAATTATTAAAAAAAAAAAACCAACAGTATTTCTTGCCTTGCCTTGCCTTAGCCTGTAGCAGCTTTCAAGGAAATGACACCTGAAGTCAAACACTTATTATAAAGTTGTGAAGTTTTATGCAATTTGTAGTGTTTGCATTATGTGGAAGTTTTATCACTAAAGTATCTTTTACTTAGTTGGTTTTTATTTGTTTCCTGTTTTGTGTGTTTAAATATAATATAACTAATATTTTGTACAATCTATTATACCAATATTTAATAAAAATTATATATTACCATGCTTTCAATATTTTCCTTCAGATACTTTTTTGTGCTGTCAGTGAAAAAGGGGTTCGGGTATACTTGTCCCACCCCCCAAAAAATAATTTAATGCTTGCGGCGCCTATGGCTCAGCGCTGAGCTCGTCAGCGGTGTTTCTGTTCTGCGTACCTCTGGTGGTGCTTCCTCCTCGGTGCACACGAGTTAGATTCCCGTATTATCTCCTCCCTGAAGTGCCGCCACACCTCGCGTCTAAACTCGCTCCTCCCCAAGCTCGTCACTGCCTGCACCATCATGGGGTCGTGACACGCCGGGACTGACCTCGTCGTCGATGGCACCTGGAGTTAGCCATATGTTGTCCCGATGTGCCTTCACCTTTCTTCTGCCCATGCGGATCGTATATGTGATCAGCCTGTGCACTTGCATCACATGATGCAGCACGCTCCACCTTGCTGCTAATCCTGTGCAGAAATCTTTCCTCGCCATAGATTGCGGATGTGTCCATACATACATCTCTTGGCCCATGTGCAATTTCAGTGGTGAGCGGTTCATATGCTGGCAGCCACCTTGCTGCGTACTGATATTAATTTTTTCTGATTTTATGCAAACACTTGTGCCGTTATCTCCTCTGTGTGTCAGTTCTGGGTAACTTGCTACTTTCTCCTTGCTGTGGTCATTTAGCCTCTCCTGGAAGGTGTAAAATTGCTTGTGAATAACACCTCGGCAGGTGACCTTCCTTTTTGGTGCATTGACTTGCCTACTCAATTTTTATAAAATGGTTGGAACGTGGTCCGCACATGTGGCATGGTTGTCGCCTACATATCCGTAACTGCATTTTGATATCCTGGTTTAGATGTTCCATCGGGTTCGCCTTCGGGTGGTAGATAGCTGTTTTTACGTGGTTAACGCTCCATCTCATACACAATTCTCACCACGTCTTGCCAGTAAATTCTCCCATTGTCAGTTAATAGGTTACGTGGAATTCCCCAGAGCGGGAAAAATTGCTTCCCCAGCACTCTCATGATATTGCTCGCTCTTGCCCCGCTAGTGGGGTATGCTTCTGTCCAGTGTTAGAAATTATCTCTTTCCACAACGAGAAACCTGTTGCCTCCCCTCATTCTGGGGTATGGACGCATCAGGTCCAGACATACTGTCTCAAATGGTTTCCGCTGCATGCGGAGGCGCTATTGCTGCTTCCCTTTTGTTTGGCATGTTTTATACAGATTGCGCTCCTTGCATCATTGCACGTAACATCTTGTATCTTTTCTAAGACCTGGCCAAAGATGGTCGTGGACATTTCTGACTGTCTGCTCAACACCAGAGTGTCCAGCCACGCTGCCAAGTGCCAATAGGAGAATACATGATCCATCGCACACGTGGGGACATACACCCTCCATTTCCCTGGCTGTTGAACTGAACATGCCTCCAATCTGCCATTTACTATGCGCCATCCTTCAACCTCCTACTGTGCATAGAGTTGCATTTTCTGCTGTGCAAACCTGCAATTTTGTTGCACCTCGACGACTTCCTTGTACACATCGCTGATCAAGCCCTCGTTGTTGGCAGCTGTGATTCGCTGTACATACACCTGTGTGTCTGGGTCATATGCCTCTAGTGGTAAAATATCTTCCCCTCCGGTCTCATTTCTAACAATTACTCCATTATTAGATTTCCATAATAATGCATCTTCCAACTAGTTCTCCTTTCTGGGCATGTGCTAAACTATAAAATCATATGCTTGCAACTGTAATGCCCATTGTGTGAACTTACTTCTGGCTTCTCGCATGCTATTTAGCCAAACAAGGCACCTTGACTGTCCATATTACTGCTAAACATTTTCTTTTGTTCACGTCGTAGCGTATTTCAGCCGGCCCTGATTTTGTGCTTGCAAAATCGATTACATGCTTCTCATCACTGTCGCCGACTTGCTACAATACTGCACCGATTCCTCCCTGGCTGGCGTCAGTCTGAAGGTACAAATTCTTGCTTGCATCGTAACATGCTAGTGTCGGACACTATCTGAATGCCTGCTTAATTTCTGTGAATGCTTTTTCTATCTCGCTTGTCCGTTGAAACCTCTTTTACTGTGACAAAAGTTCTGTCAATACCGCGGTGATTGTTGCGAACCTTGGAATATGTTACATTAGCCAGTTAACAATCCAAAAACCTTGTGGGTTCTTGGCTGTCGATAGTTGTCAATTAGCCGCAATTGTTCTGGATTCGGCCGGTTCCCTTCCTGATCGATTACATGACCTAGAAAATCGATACTGGTTTTGCACACATGGCACTTCTCAATAGAGTTCATTGATTGCAAGTATCTCCAGGACTACTGCTTAATGATGTATGTGCTCCTCCCAGCTGTTTGACCAGTTAATTACATCATAGAAATACACCAACGTATACTCTCCAATAATGCTACCCAACACACGTATACATCATTGCCTGGAATGTTGCCGGTGCACACTTCAATCCAAATGGCATCGCGCACAAGTGATAGCGACGGCCAACTGGGGCCGTGAATGCGGTTTTCGGCCTGTCCTCCAGTTTTACCGGTGCTTGCCAATATCCACTTGTCAAATCCAAGGATGTCCAAACCTTTGCCTTTCCTAACACACTTAGTGCATCCTTCACACTTATATAGAGCGGAAGTACTCTGCATGTCATGTGATTTAGCTGTCGGAATTTTACGCGAAACCTCCATGTTCCGCCCTTTGGAGCTAACATAATTACGGAATTGGAAGGACTCTTCGTCGGCTCGATTACATCGTCATCTAGCATTTCCTATATTTGTTTTTTAATAATCTGTGTTTGGTGCTGTAAATAGCCCGCGGACTGGTGTGAACTGGCTTTTCGTCTACAAGTGGTATCGCGTGTTCCATTATGGTTGTACGTTTCAGTGCGTCATTCCCTCCAAAATTGTCGTGGCATTCATCAAGTACGCGCTGAAATGCTGCCTGATCCTCACATGGGACCTGGTTGTCGAAATCTACTATCTTGACTTCAGGTAGACTACCTGTCGGGCAGCAATCATAATTGTACACAGTGCTTCTTTCTTTCGCCCCAAAATTTATCCTTCTTGCAGCTGGTTCCACTATTGTGTCATGTTTAGTTAACCAAGGTATTCCCAAACTAGCTTCCTCACTTATTTCTGGTGTAACAATAACAGTCATTGTTGTCTCAATGTCACGTACTTGAACTGTCATGACAGGCTGTCCTATGGCCGCACTGAATGCTGGTTCGTGGCCAACCAAATTACGTGGTCTGTAGTCATCAAGTCCTACTTGCGTACAAAGTGCAGTCGTATGAAGTTGTACTAGGCTGCAGTGTGAATTAATGCATAGCACAACTGACCGTTAATGGAAACTAGGATATGTATAAATGGTGTGTGACTGTTGCTAATATTTTGTATGAGTGCTTGCTGTGGAGTAAATTTTGTGTTTGGTGTTGTCCGAATTTTTGTGGACGGGGTGTCGGAAGCGTTCAGCCCTCTCACCACTACAACCAGTTTCTCTGTGGTTTACGTGCTGCCGCTTCCCTGATTTCTTTCATATGCGGGTTGTTCAGGCATTTTCTATGCCAATAATACTGCAGTGTTGGACAATACCTGCATGTATGATGGGGTGGATAATCTGGATTCCATCCCTGCAGCTGGGGATTACTGTTACCTGTTTCACTTCGATAGGGTGGTCTCTGACTACTTGACCCTGTTGTTCTGCTCCTCTGCTGCTTTTCCTTGTGCATGCTTCCATGTGCTTGCTCCTTACACCACTTTCCATGCTGTGGATTATTGTACGGTTTACCATGCATTGGTGCACTATGACTACTAGGATGTGGTTGAAATTTATGCTATATGCCAGAGCTTTTTTTTTTTTTTTTTATTTTTCATTCCTTGGCTTGTGGCGCCATTTTGTTCCATTTACATCCCGGTTGGATATTTCATGCGTACTCTCTATAATTATTGTGGTATTCATTAAGTCTTTGAGTGTTCCATTAGGCAAAGAATTAAAGCTGCTCTATACTCTGGCCGAGTCGTTTCTGCAATTACTTCTAATATTTCATGTTCTGGAAAATTTCGATGGAAACATTTGACAAGTTGGTTCTTATGTGTTATAAAAGCAGTTAGAGACTCACTCGTTTGTTGGCTTTCCAGAGTCAATCTACTCTGGTCCTAAACAGATGTGAACACCCCTCGAAACCTACAGTGGAATGCACGTTAAACTTCTCCCCCTGAAGTCCATAGAGATTGAGTGAGACCCACCAAGAGTGTCTCTAGCGAACCCACCTGCCGACATCACGAAGCCCGTGTCGCGACGCCAACATAATCAGAGACAACCATCTTCCCAACTTTACCTGCACCAGGTGACAACTCAGGCCCCCCTACCACAATATAAATGGCATCAGGACATGCCTCGGGAATGATCACCGCCAACGAGGAAATCGACATCTTAAGCAGGTCCGCAGCAAATGTGCCATCACTGGCAGGGTGGTCACCAGCAAGTGATCAACACCCCCCTCCCCTCGACCATCTGCTTCTGGTGTTTGCGTGGTCGGCGCAAAACAAACAGAAGAGCAGTGGCAAGTAGTGATGGCGAGAGTGACAATAGTGAGTCAGCCGACTCATTCCGCCTCTGCAGGACACGTCGGCAGATAAAGCAGCCACCAGCATGAATAATGTGCAGGGGCATCCCAACTCCCTGCACCAGAGCTAGTCATCGCTTGTACCAGTATCAATAGTCGCCACAGCCATGTGTTGCTCACACAGTTTGCCAGTACATTCTGCGACTGAGCATGTGAGGGAAAGAGCCCACCTGCTGCAGATAGAGGAATCTGGCTTGCAAACTGTCACAGGTTGGAAGGGGAGGAGTCATTTGGCATGAGCTCACGTCTCTCGCCTCATAAGACACTTTACCTGGCCGCGCATCAAGCCAGCGCAGCTAGTGTCATCACTCCACGAAGTGTTGCATGTGTAATGTGTCCATAAGCTAGTAGAATTTTGTGACTCAAAAATGCACTACCACTCGTGTACTCCAAAGCACGGTAGTGCAGAGCAGTGTGTTAGTGCCATGTGAAAAATTTGAATTTGGTAAAAAGAACCTAATGGCGATTGCCAATAGAATCATAATAAAAGGGATCACTACAGAAGTCCAGCCAAATCCTTTTATGCAGTGTCATGTGTAAGAGTTTTTATTGTTAATGTTATTGTTTTCACATCACATGTTTTCAACGTCACCCCACTTCATCATGATTGCAAGGGTAATGTTATCTGACATGAATTGCAGAATAATTTGTAAATGATTTAAAATCATAAAATAAACACATTCAAGAGAGCATAATATTGTATTTGCAAGAGTCACAGGAAATAGTCCCCACTTGGCATGCTAACCCCCAACCTGACTGGTTCAGACGCCAAGCCAGAGCAGTGAGTAGCTTCCACGACATGCGAAGGCAAAGCTGCATTCCGTTCATGCTGTTGCACCCAGTAACTTTTGCATGCCAACCATCCTAACTGCAATAGTGTAGTGTAATGTAATAACAGTAACCTTTTGTTTTTCTGCCACCGGAGATGCCTGCCCTCCATCCTGTGGTTTTGCATTGCCCAGGGGAGTGTAATTATTTCACCATAACCCCTTTATTGGCTCTGCACAGTTTTTGTTTCGTTCTGTGTGTCCGTACCGGGCGGCTGTACCCTGTAATTAATGTAAGTTGCTTCCAGCAGTGGAGTGTTTAGTTGGTGCACGAAATATACGTGTGGAATGAACTTCGGCCATATTATTTATGTGTATAGCCTCACGGCTCATCAGGACATGGGCCCTTAAAATACCCATGCAAGTGATACGTGTTTCTAGTGTTAATTAATATATTATTGATATAATGTGTGTGTGCTCTGACAGATTACGAAAGTTTGCAACTGTGTATGACCAGCCAAAATAGGTCACCGGCTAGTAGCAGCTTTTGATACTTTTAATCACTTGATTAATTACGTCAAGTAATCGACTCTGTTTTCAAGGGTGTTGATCCACAAGAATAGGTCACTGGTGAGAGACCGCATTAAATCAGAGAACCAGAAATATTGCCATAGCGAGGCATCATGAACCAACAACGGAAAATTATGTCTGGGTGAATTGGCCCGCAGCACCCCGAGATCACCAGTGTCTCCATCTACAGCATCATCAGCAACACATCATTGCTGCCGCCATTGAGCTATGCCTGGTGCCTAGTCAGGTAATAACACCAAAATTCCAAACCAAAACCTCCATCACCCCTGAAACCTCACCTACTGCCTCTCACATGACAATTGACACTCTTTTCACTCAGCACCGCGGTGTCAAATTAGCTTGTCCGAACATGTGGCTCAATTTCTCCCCTTTCCGACACTCTGGCTGCCATCAATTTTTTTAATTTTTTTCCTTAAAAAGTTTGTGATAAATTTCAAGGCTTGAAAGCTTATTGAATCCAACACATTGAAAGGCATATGAAGTGTTTTTTAGTTTAATAAATTGATTTGAAGTAATTGAATTCAATAAATATATGACTGTGTGAAATAGCCTTTGGGCTTTAAGAAGTCACAAAACTAGTAATACTTTAGAGCGATTTATCTGAACAGTTTAACCAGAGTTACTATTAATTATTATGTTTGAAATTAAATGTATATTCTCAGCATATTGACCGTGCACTGGTGTTGAGTCATAGTGTATCACTGGACTTATGTGAAAGGACTGAACCATGTAAGTGTATGTGTGTGTAATGTATCTGCCAAGAACCCAAGCTACTATTTTCTTGCAGTTTATTTGAGCCAAACATCAAATTATTATAAGTATTCAAAAATGAGTTATATTACATCTGGCTTCTACTTTGGGAATACCCGTAAATCATGGCACGTACTATGCTTGCTTTGTGAAATATCAACTTTGTCGAATTAGGTTGAATCAAATGTTGAAAAATTATAGAGGGTTTAAAAATTAAATCTAAAGTTGTCTGGTTCCAATATATACACACGTTTATAAGATTTTCTTGTTAAATGAGAGTAATGTTGTATTTAGTTACATTTTTTTTCCCCCAATTAGTCATGGATGTAAAGGGAAATAAAACAAAAATTAAAGATCTATGCTCCGTACGTTTATTATTAATTATTTTTAAATAAACTACATAAAATTCATTCATTGGATTAAATTTTGCGATCCTTCCAATCTTGCAGAGATTCTGTATGATCGTATTCTATCCATATTGTGAATAATAGGTGTGGTTTAATGACTCACGTAAGTTTGAGTCATTCTTTAATTCGTTGTCATCTGGGTATAGTGAGTAATGCTTACCGTTATCCAAACCAATGGTTCGAAACGGACGTGTTTTAACGTTCAGAATATGTCATTTACCAAAATGCCTCCCCGTGAAGGAAGTTAAATTGCGCGGGCTGGGCCATTATCCCTCCCCCTCCCACAAAAAAATTCTTTTGTCACTATTTGGTATTGGTGGCCATATTCGTACAAGCAAGGTGGAGCAGACAGAAGAAAGTTGGACGGTGTGTCAAGTGCTGACTGCTGAATACTTGCGTGTGTTTACTTCGTCTCCTGTCAATACGTTATCGAAAAGATGCCTGGTTATAAATGACGGCGTTATGTTGAAATCTGGTGATATATGTTCCATAAGTGAGCTACGTTTCATCTAAAGGAAATAAGATTTGTGTAAATGTAAGTGTTGATGGGCCGCCCAGTAAATACTGTAGTCCTGCGTAGGCTACGTACAAGGCTACGATGCAGTGTGGGCTTTAGCACTTTCAGGTTCGTTAACACTTTTGTTATGTAATTGGATCATACAGGCTTTTATAAATGTTACAGTAAAAAAAGAGTTAACATGGTTTGAGCCCTGGTTTACGGACAGTTTTAATTGCACGTTTGCTAATCTTGCTTGCTCGTAGGAAGAAAGCGTGCATTTAGTTTTGCTGGGCTTGGTAGTGCCTGCATTTTACTGGGCTTGATATAACTTGGACAAATGTTTGCAACCAGTTTTAATTTCACATTTTCTTATTACGTCAAATGTGTAGGCGATGGTTTCTATATTGAGCATCACATGTCGGTTACTTCCACAATATTTTACTCGAGATTTGTCTTAATAATTAAAACCGGGAAATGGACCGTGCAGGCCCATCTGACAGCTAGGAGCTGCCGACCTTCCATGAACTTCCTGGATTTCCATGTGCATCCCTTTTGTAAACAGTTAAATTATGTTTCTTGAATTTTACTGGAAGCCTTTAGTTTTGAAACGAAATTCTTTAATCGTCAATTCTGAAATATGAAGCACCAAATTTTAGGATAATCTATGAATCCTCAAACTGGAAAGGCTATGCACAGTTGTTTGCGATTGAGTACTTTTGTAAGCTATGTTTAAGATCTACTTATCTCATAGTTTTGCATTAATTCACAGTATTTAGAATTTCCATTTGCAGTGGTCTAAGTAATAAGCTATCCTGCATCACTAAAGAAAATGTGTATTTGTTAGGAACATAATTGGGTTATGTACTAATGTGCAAATTCATACTGTAATATTTGTATAGAAAAAAAAAGTGATTTGATTTGCTCTCACTTCAAATAATATGCTTGCGTACATCGACTTAAAATTGTACGCAATTTTCTGCCAACTGAACTGGGAGCTTGTACAGTAACATTAAGCGGAATCACAATACCCCGACGATCTCGACACAACCCTGACGCGATGTGAGTAGCAGCCAATGAAAAGGAAGGTGACTGTGATTTCAGTCAGACCAAATCGTGGGCCGGCACCCCCAGAAAAGTAGATTCTATTTCCACTTTCTGTCGTGTCTGACTCATTGGAGTGCGCAAAAATGTAAATACAACATTAGAAAACAAAATTTTGTGCGTATTTCCCTACTGTAGTAAATAAACTTGCCGCCAAAATAACGTTCCGGTTGGTTTCTAAATACTTTATATCTCTTGTATAAATTCAAATATTCTCAAAAGTAAAATAATCATTCACTCTATCGCGAGTTTCAGAAAGTAAATATTGGTTATTGCAAGAATAACTTGCGGTTTTAGAATTTTCCGACATCAACTAACATGCTGGTCGCACAGATTTCGTCGGGGTATTGTGAACACTGATACAAAAATTATGAAATTTCATGGAGCTTTGACGTCACATTCGTCTGTTGTGTCATGTTTGTCTGGTTATTGCGATTCCAGCTTTAGTGCCATTAAGAAGCAGTGATTTTTTTCCCCACGGGTGGGTTTCGAAACTGCTTGCTTTACCATTAACAGCCCATACATTTATACTAAGACTATGAATCTGAACACAGCTGCTAGTAGAACCTGCTTCAACATAATGATGTGTGATAGCCACCTGCTCCCAATATTAGTATGAGGAGTATTGACATTTTTCAGTTTTTTAATCCTGTTTTCTATGATGGCCAATGACAAGTAGATATTTTCAACTATGCATGTTCACGAGTCAGTGCAGAAATAAACTTGTGGTCTGAAAATGGCTGCTGAATGGGCTGCGTAGTAAATTTTTAATTTGTATAACACAAATACAATGTTTGATTCAGACTATATATTTTCTGTATAATTTACAAACTGCACCATAAGTTTTTTGACCAAAGCATTAAACATGTGCAAAATTACAAGTAGAAAGTCTGTAGCCAAAGGGCTCGCAATACGACGACTTTGATTAAAATTACTCGTACAGATTGCTCATTGTATAACAAATATTTAGATAATGTT
Source organism: Dryococelus australis (assembly GCA_029891345.1). Taxonomy (NCBI): domain Eukaryota; kingdom Metazoa; phylum Arthropoda; class Insecta; order Phasmatodea; family Phasmatidae; genus Dryococelus; species Dryococelus australis. Next base: position 23,345,783 of record CM056993.1, read on the forward strand.
ACAAGATTCCAAACAATATCACTGCTGACTAGAAAAATACAAAACTAGCTTAGAGCTTTATGATACTTAATAGAGGCAATAATTATTAAAATGAAAAAAGGGCAGAGTAATATTAAAACGTTACGAAAAATGCAATTTAATACTCTGATGACTAGAAAAGCTAGAGTATTTAGTGGATCAATTTGAATAAAGTAGGGCAGCTTTTTTCCCCCAGTAAAGCTGCCTGTATGTAAAATACAATTTAAGATACTGGAGTAAAAATTTCATTAAAACAGGTAACTTGATGGAGGTAGCCAGACGGCCGTAACCAGAGCTCCATCACATAAAGTAATAGATGATTACAATTATTAAAACATTTGAAAAAGTAGGTACTACGCCCAACGGACGAGTCGTGGCAGCACATTGGGAACAATTTAACTTTTGGAAAATCACTGGGCAGCAGAGAAAGACAATACACAACACTTCCAGAACAACTAGAACAAAACAGTAAAGCAAGTAGGTATTTAGTTAGACCGTAACTACAATTTAGGCATGTATCCAAACCACAATTTAGAAAAATGCTAACTTATTACGAGTCTATAGCACACAAAACTACACCACACAATTATTAAAATAACCTTAAATTAACATATAATTAAAGACTGTGAACATGACTCTGTTTTACATGCTCCAATATATCTGCCGCTCACGGAACTACACTAATTAGAAACTGTCTCTCAAGGTAACCTCATCCAAGGATGGGTAAATTGGCAATTTATCTCATGTTGCAATTGTAAAATTTGCTCAGCAGACATTGACCCGACGATCTTCCCAAATGGGAGGCATAGAGAAGACTGCATAGAGCATGCAACCACTTAAATAAACTAGCCCCTGAAGGAGGGGTAATCAAGGGAGGGAATTGAGGGGAAGGCTAAAGAGGGTAGCCAATTCTGCCAGAGAGCAGGCTGCTTAACGGAGGAGCAAAACAAAAACGGTGCGTATGGTTGTGCCACGGTCGCAACTCCCACCCTTAAACCTGAGTTCTGGTGGTCAGTCTTTGAGAATCTTAATTTAGCAGAAACTAACACTGAAGAAGAAAAGTATATTCCACATAGAAAAGAATGAATAGTAGATCAGTACAACTGTAGGATAGACTTCCTCCATACGCATAGAAGTTGACGAATAACGGTAGCGACTATTAACAAATATACAGTGAGATTAGCTCCATTTTTGGTGTTTTGACAACCAAAGGTGGTTTTTGCCCACCTAGTGCCATTAGAGCAGTTGCAAATGGAGAACCAGGACGACTGCTGATGGTCCCAGCAAACATCTCGCTCCTCATCTCTGCTCACGGCGACAGTGATGAAGGTGGCTCGGCTCTACTCGGTGGGAAGGGCGAGAATCATTCAAAAATAGCACAGGATTAGAGAAAGGAAAACCAAAACAACCAAATTAAATGGGGAAAGAGTAAATGAAACAGAGGTAGCAGCAAAACGCTGCACAGCATCAAAGTTAAGACGAAAACCATCAATAATTACTATTGTTGTACAGGAGGCGCTAACTGTGTTATGTGGGCGTTCCTAAATAACTAGTTGGGTCTGGGCGACAAGACTTACTGTATTATGTGTAAGAAATGTATTTATTCGGAAATGGCCTATGAATTTTAGTATCAGCTTCTCTGTCAGATCCTTTCCCATATTTGCCAGAACATAATTTTTGTAAAGGGCCAAATCCCCTATTTTAAAGTTAAACCCAGTAATCTACCCATGTCAATCTTCGCAGTGACCTGTAGCTTTGCTGCACCGAGCCTGCGGTGGACCCATTAAGCAAACAATCCTGGTCAGCATCTCCCGTGGGGTGGTGGGGGGGGGGGGAAGAAAGGGATGGATGTTCCAGATATTTTACAACGGATGACTGATATGGCAACCAAGCAGTGGGAGTGAAGATGTAACTCCCGTGGATTCATGCAAGTACTTTTGAATCCCACGTTTATGAAATCCAAATCCTGGTCCCATAAGGTATTCCTGTTTATAAAAGATAGTCAAACAGGCCTAACATTTTTATTGAATCGTTCAACTTGGTTGCCCTTGGGGTATTATGGTCTGGAGGTAAAATTCTTAATAGCCCACCGAGAACACAAATTTTTAATATATTGGACGTGAAATACTTTACATTATCGGTAACTAATTTAACAGAACTGAAAACGTTCCACACCTGATCGAATCTATGAGACTTTAATATTTCTCAGTGACTACAAGAGGACACAGTTTGTGAAGGTATCCAACAGAATCAAAATACAAATATTACCCTTCTTTGATCAAATTAAAGGACCAAATATATCTTAAGTTGACCATGCTCCACGGTGCTTGGGGAATCTGAGAGACAGCCTAGCCTACATTTGCACGTTGAGTCTGCTTACACTTCTGACACAAATCAAACGAACGTACAAAATCTGACACGTTTCCCTTAGGCGTTGGTCAGGCAAAATGAACAGCAATTTTGTTGAAAGTTGGGCTAACCCCTTAGTGTCCTCCAAACACAGAATCGTTAATAGTAAGACAATATCGTAGGCCTCAATGAAACATGAACAACAATTTTACAGGCCCAACCATTCTTGCCAGTGAAGTAAAAGATTCCATTGTCAAACGCATACGGATCTGCATCGCCATTGTTCAGGTCACTAATTACCTGAATACAGAAGGTGTCATCGTCCTGAGCCTGACTCAACTTGACGAAAGATACGGGGAAACCCTGAACGATGTTAACCGATGCCTTGGGGACCACCAACTCGCTTGTTTTGAAATCAGCTAGGTCGTACGTTCTCGACAGGGCATCAACCACCTGATTTTCTGAGCCTCTAACATTATGTACCTTAAATCGAAAATGAGAAAGGTAAAGTACCCAGCTGCCCAATTTTCCCTTCTGTTGGGGATGGTAGAGAAGCCAACTCAAGGCTTGGTTACTTGGTTATCTACGTATGTCACATTCATCATGTTCTATTTACGAAGCAAACTTCTCAAGTTGTGAGGAAGAACGTCACACTTTCCTATGCGAGGAGATATGATGTCATTGAATTCTTCCCCAAGTTGATTCAGACACACTTTAAAATCATAGGCAGAACTAATGCCATCCAGCAAAGTAGAAAGCACCTCTGGAACCGCATCAACTTGTAATCCTAACCTGATATTCAGAGAAAAACCAATTGACAAATAACTCGTCCAGATTAACTGATGCGCTAGTCGTGCCTAAAATTACGTCGTGTGACTTGAGAAAAAACCCACGATGGAAATATCCAGGAAAACTTACCGATCTTAAAGTGTAGGTTCACCACTACATCACTTTTAACAATATCACCATTAGTGATACACAAGATGTTTCTCTGAAATATTACTGACACACCTCATGGAAATGATCTTAGAATTCAACATCTTCTTTAAAAAGGAATCACTCTTTATACAATGGGTAGCCCCAATGTCAACCAAGTGCGCAGGACTTTAACTTTAGCACGACTGAAAGGTCCACACCCATTTCCAGTCTCATTTTGATTCCTGTGTCGGCAGTATTTACGCAGGTACCCGAGCTCACCACAACGAAAGTATTTACTCTCAACATCAAACGCCTGCTGAGCTGACAATTTCTGGCTGCATGACTCTCAACATCAAACGCCTGCTGAGCTGACAATTTCTGGCTGCATGACCTACAGCAGCACGATTCACGATTGCTGCAACACACCTGATAACAGGGTTGCTCGACACACTATATATTGCACAAGCTGTCGGACAGAACGGAATTACCGTCCTGGTCGGCTCGTACGGGAGGGAGAAAACACTGTATTTGCTGGAAGCCACAAGTTGACCTTGAACCTTAACTGCCAGCTGGTGTAGCTCACGAACGTTATGCGGCGTAAAAACGAGCGTGCATTGCGCACTTGTAGGTGGTCCAAATTGTCAAGGATTGACACTGACTAATTCACATTCGCTCATTTGGAAACATAAGATGTCGTATATGAGCAAATAGTCTCTTGCACAGTGGCTCATCCGGCCTTTGGAATCTAAAAATAGTCACGTTCGCACTGATGCTTCCCTCGTGAATTACTTACCTTTTAAAACCTTTAAAGGTACCCCTTCTAAGGACATTGAGACTGTCCCCTGCCCACAGAGAGGGGGGGGGGGGGTCAGGAAATTTCGAAGCTGCCTCATTTGCAACTTATTCCTGACGTACCACTCCCGTAAGGGGAGAGAGATGTTACTCTACTTAAAGGTCCCATTGACTGCAAGGAAATTACGCAGTTACCTTTTATAACTTGACACACTAGCCTAATAGCAGAGCTTTCACCATATATTGACATGATTAAAGTTGGCAAATGTTCTCAACAAACAGGATTTCAGTTTTGTTATTTCCTAATCTTTTCTCTTTAAATGTTATTACGCACATAATTTTACAAAATGCACTTCAAATTTATTGTGCTGTAACATTCTACACTGCCCTTGACAGTCTTACTCGTGAATATTTTTGGTATTTAATTTTTTGGGCTTTACATCTTTAAACAACTTGGCACTGTCACTGACTCTAAAATCAATACAAAAAGTACACAAAATTCCTAATACTGCCGCATAGATAAGGGGCGAGTTCACCAATATTAATAAAGTTAATTGCACGAGGTTGCAATTTTCACGTTACGATCTGAGCGCTGTACGGCGTCACTTATAAATACCTGCACAGCAGCCCCTTCCAGGGGCCGTAGTAGAGACTACGACAAAGCTCCCCACCACGGCGTCCTCCGAAAAGACAGGCGGATGTCACTTCAATAGCTGCGATGATCAGCCGAATGGATCCCAACTCACCCTAAGCGGGCATCCAGATGCGAGTTGCTTCATCACGCACGCTCCTCTGGAAACCTCATGCTGATATGCATTTAGCGTAACACCACTATCTTCATTGTACTTGGTGTGCAAAAAAGTACCACAAGTCAAGCGCATTAACCACCATGACACGCGACTACGGCTTTCATCTGGTTCCAAAAGCAAGCGGGCAACATGCATTTTACATAGTCAGTCTGACAGCAGGATTTAATTGATTTTGTGCAAATGGTAGATGATTCAAAATATTGCATAATATTTCTATCACGTGATTCGGAACAGCTTTCGGCTACCGCATTATCAAATCCAACGAGCAAGCGATACAAAAATTGTCTGCTTAACATGAGTTTATTGCAAGTCGTTATGCAGCTAATTGTTCACCCGGTACTGTCACAAGCCTAGTGTAGAATTTAACGTACATCATTTCATTTACGTTACTGTCGGAATTTTTTGCAAATTCTTTTCTCGTAAACATTGGGTAATCGTCATTAAGTCACTCCTAGGTGCGCAGTTTATGCTTTTAATCATCTGCACTACCACGAGCTCACACCAGCGATTATTCATGCAAATTTGCACTGGCACTGCCGCTACTACCCCCCCCCCCCCCCCCCCCCCCCTCCCCCCCCGGTAATTTTCACGACTCACTTGAATAACTTTCATATTATTTACGATTTGATACAAAATGTAGTTTGAGATTATATTCTTTTTAACGCAGCTAACACTTGGAGACAAACTAAACACTGGTGCTTTTGCATCCTTTTTAAGTATAAACAAATAGTTTTCCCAATCAAGTACAATTTTCAGTGCATACTTTTTTAATTGTGGAAACCTTTTTAAAAATAATTACACCACTGAAATAGCAAATTAGTTACATCTTTAACAGAAATTTGAATATATGTACTACTAATGTATTTCCTCACATGTGTGCCATGTTCATGTGTAATGCCAAAACTTTATATCCTATGTTACAAAAAATATTGTTCATGGTGCTGCACTTTATTGACTGACGTTCTAACTGAATGTAACTCCTCTTGCTGGTTCAGCCAGTGTGTTATTGTTGTGCCTGTGATGCAATAGTGCCCTACCATGTAAGTTTGTGCCATGCTTAATGTTTACTATAATTTTCTCCAGTAGCTGAGTGCCTTTTTAGGAAATATAATCCATTCACAGTTTCTTCCCACTTTTCTGTAGTCCTACCAAAGTTGTTCTACTTCCAGGATATTCCTCTGTCTCATGCAAACAAAACTTAAAAGGAGGATAGACTGAAACATTTTCTGTTAAGTAGTTGTTTCCGCGAATATGCGTATCTTGGTAAATAAGTGTTTTGCAGATAAGACTTTTTGTCAGAAAAGATTATCTATTCCCAATTTTTTTTTATCATATTACGTATATTCTTGGAGATAACAGATAGTGAAAATGGAAAAATATCACATATTTAAAGCTTTTGTATGCATTTTTCTTAAGAGGCAAGAGAAAAGTACAAAGATACAGGCATAGTTTAATCTGTGGGCTTTCATCACATTTAATAAAGCTCCACTGTTACAATCTAATTTGCACTGTACAGTGTTATGGTGGAAACACTGCATGCCTTGCGTGTAGGAGCAAAGAGGTGCTAGACGTGCGTGTTAGCATGACTTATTTGGGAAACAACCAAACAACTGATTTTTCGAAGGTTTTTAATTCAAAAAGTAAAAAAGTGTGCAGAAACGGTGAATAGGCTATAGGTTGCTATTTATTTGGAGCTGCAACATTTGCATATGGCTGGTGAAAAGTGAGTCAATGTGGAGCAAAGAAAAGGTGCGTAATTTTAAACAATACCAGCAAATATACAGCAGTCGTACAATTATTTGTGCATGTTAGATATTTTACGGGGGTTGTACGAAACTATGCAGTGGGTCGTCAGTTGGCCATTACTGCTACTGTAGCTTCATCGTTCATCACCATTCCACTTTCTTCAGCAGTTAACTTATGAATTAAACACATCTACCCTCTCCAGGCTAATTAAAGTTGTGCTGAAAAACCTAGTCTATTAGCAAGAATGCAATCATTGCAGTGAAGTTTGAGAACAGCAGGAAAAAGAGCTATTGTTGGTGCCAACTCCAGCTTGTAGGAGAAACCAAAGGCAGTTTCCCACACAGAGATAGTGGTTATATAGCTCTTTCAAACAATATTGCAGTATCATGAAGCAGATCACCAGCTTCTGGCATCATCATTACCTTCGGCCCTATAGTTAGGCTGTTCAGGGTAAAGTGAGCACTTTTGATAGCCCTTTTATTTGGAATAGTAGTCAATAAATATGTTTTATTTTTACTTGGACGTTAACTTCAGTGTGCTGTGGAATATACGTACTGTGTTTATTACTTAACATGAAAACATTTATCAGGTGGTTGAAGGATAAAAGATGGTTAAAAGGAAAAAGTGCTCACTTTACTGTGAACAGTTTATATAAGCCGGCAGCGCAAACTTCAAATGGGGAATCAAAAAAAATTTTTAAGAGAATAGGGCTATATAATTTTTTTTGGTAAAAATAATTTATTCAGTGTTTTTTGTGGTATGTAAATTTCAATAATACATAAAAATAATATTAAACAAAACAACTGACAAGATTTTTAACATAGCAACATTCCTTAAGAAATTTAATGTTGAATACTTTTTGTTTGAAATAGAGATCTGAAAATTTGTTGCAATGAGAAGGAATAAGGAATTTCGTATTGATTCCCCATTTGAAGTTTGCGGCTGCCGGCTTGGTAGGCAGTGCCATTAATCGTTCACATATTGCGCAGCAGCTCCTACGTGATACACTTGTGCAGAGTCCCACTGTGCAAATTTCCTGTTGCATTTCAGTATTACCTCGAGATGCTACGTTGAATGTGCCAAAACCATTTGCCACCTGAAGAAGCGAGACCAACCAGCAAAATGTGACTGCATCATTTGGGTAGGGGGTGGGGCATTGTCCATCTGTGTGTAAATATGTTTGTTGCTTTAGTTTTCAAGATTGTGTATTTATGTGCACATATCTCATCAGTCTTGGACATAGACAAATGGAGTACCAGAGTTTTATTAGAAAGAAATATTTAATGCATATTTTGGTTGCAGTGTGTATAGTTTGTGAAAGTTAAGTTGACCTTATCAATGTTCATATTTTTTGCGCAATTGTGAATAACATGTATGTTTCCTTCTAAAATACCCTATTTTCATATGGCTATATGCTAACTTATATGTTTATTGATGTGATTTTTGGCAATAACAGATTTATAGCAGAAGACCTCAGTAATGTTAAGACTGCCAATCTCTGTAACTTATTTTTTTTTTATTTGAAATGCACAGGTAGTACTTTTGTGTGCTAATATCAAGAATGTGGCAGGTTTTCACATGTAATGTTGCATAGCAGTATTTCAAGTTTGTACAAAGTATACCATAACATTGTCAAGATCTAAGAGTATGGGAAAGGTGGAAGACACTGACCTTGAAAGGAATCCAAATGATGCAAAGGACCTTGATTCAAAAGTGGATTCCGAGCACAGCATGGCAGAAGAAATGACCATATTACAGGCAGTAGGCAAGAAAAAACATGCAGTCCTCAGTAGTATGATTGTCTGTGGGCTTTTGAGTCATGGCCCATTCCTCTTGTAGCACCGGTGGAAGCTGTGGAATTATTGCTGGCAGCAGGCTAAGTCTCGCATGAGTTAGATTGGATTTATGTTCAACAGCAGTGCAGGCCAGTCCATGTGGCAATTATCTTCACCCTCCAACATCTCGGTAACAACTGCTGTACGACATGTAGCATTGTTGTTCCAGTGGAACTCTGGGACCCCAGAATCCCGGAAAATACACAAGAAGAAAGCATTTGTACAATAGCGTTCACCAATGACTGAATCTCCTTGGAAAATGTAGAGATCCTTATGGCCGCCAAGCATTATGCCTACCCAAACAGGCTTCTGCAAATTTGTGCTTTTTGGTGATAAAGGAGTGATTGCATGTTCCTCGCTCTCTCCAGATGTATAAACATCCAGAATCGCTAGACACTTAATCTGCTACTCATACATTAAGAGCACTCGACCTCTTTGCAGATCTTCGAAGCCTGTCTTCTAGGCAACACAGCAAGTGCCACCTCTGATGGGTAGGAATCAATGGCACATGCCGTTCTGGTCGCAGAGCTAATAAACTACCTAAATGCAGTCTCCTAGCCTTAGTAAAACATTATCAGGCATGCAGTAATGCATTGTATCTTGTAATTTCATCCGCTGTCTGCAGCCCTCTCCTCGCCTATAGGCCAATGTACAGGTCTTCCATTGCTATGGTTGCTTTTAGAAAACCACGAATAAACCTTTGTACAGCGGTTGATTGCTATAATATAAAATGCTGTCGAAGCTGATGTGCAATTCTGAACTCTTCTAACAATATCCACACTGCAATTTTCTTGTAACGTCCCAATATGATCTATGTGATTGTTTATTGGCCATATCAGAGTTTAGACAGCAACTTAGCATCGTTCAGCCCAATGTGCTCTATGCAATAGTCTACATTGAAAAGTCTAGCATAAACTATGCTTGTGCCTTACACCCATCGCACATGCCTACGGTGCATCTTGCTGCATATACAGTATGCCCATGCACCAACTTACCGGAACCTGGGTGATCGCCTGAAGAGGACTTTTGGTTTTTTCTTCCGGTTTGTTTCTTCACTTTGTCCTTAATTTGATACCATTATGTCATGTAAAAAAAATGATTTAAAGTTACACAACTCGTGTCCCATTTTAATTGCTTTATCAATAAATTTTCTTTGTGCTGAAATGCTTCATCCCTGAACACCTTACAATTCATGTTAATTTATTCAAACAGTACACAAATTGTAGCAACTACACTTCTAACAACCTCTTACGTGTATACCACTTCAGCATCTTTTCATATTAAATTAAATACATTCTAAAATGTAGTTAACTTCCCTGCTATACATTGGAAAACCTTGGCACTCTTAAACTACTGTCAAGGAACATAACTTATGTCATGTTATCGAAATTGATGGTACTTTTATAATTACAATTTGTGTTTTCAACAGTTCACACTGACCTGCATTTCAACTTTTGTATTACTTTTTTTTTTTATGTCAAGAAAAATTTCAAATCCTTCACTTTTTGCTTTTGTCGTAAATATTGGTGTAATTTTTTTGAAATGCCAAACCTAACCATTGACTCAGTTATCTATTGATACTGGTGGGAGAAATTAGCATGTGTTGTGGGCAGAACACATTGACATGCATTAGCCTTGTTAAGTCCTGTGTAACTAAATGAGCAAATATTAGTATCATGTATCAGTCAAGTGACACATGTACGGGTGTGTGTGTGGTTTTTTTTTTTTTTTTTTTTCCAGCTGGGCAATACCACATGCTTGTTCTTGAAAATTAATGGTAATTTCTAACTGCTGCGCACAGAGCGATGCCAGCGACATACTTCAGGCCTTCGCTTTATGGTGCATGTGTGGTGCTCCCAAAATATAAGGAATACGTAAACACGTACTTTTCATTATTTGATTATTTACAGAATCAGAGTAGCGTAACAAAGGAAGCTGTTCTTCAGCTTCATAATCATCTAGCATCCAACTCTCGAGGGCCATATGCACACACTCACCTAAAAGCTAAGCACCACTACCACTTTTTGCAATGGAGTTTCCAAGCGTCACTAGATTTTTTATGATCAGTCCATTTTAGTTACTCGTGAAGTTTAGTTTGGATGGTTACTAAATAAAAAAGATGCATAACTTTGCCTGAACTTAATGACTGTTGTCAGCAAATTTGGAAACATCAAACTAAGAAATTTGCGTATTGTGTAGGATAAACTGCAGAGGTATTGTTTAATAATATAATGTTATTGCTGGGGGTCAAGGGAAAATGCATTTAGAACAAATACTGGTACTTCCAGTTTATAAATAAGTATATGGAATAACCATTTCCAGGATATTGTTAGCAAAACTTTATGAAATGATGTATTTATTCGTGTGGAGTGGGATTTATGAGAGAAGGCAGTAAATAATATTTTAACATTACTTCACAGCTTTTTATACCTTTAGAGTAACTCAGCACCTAAACATATAGGCTTAACAATTCCATTGAAGTTTCTACTGAACTATAAATACTAAAAGAAAAAAAAAAAGTTGACTATTTTGTAATTAAATTATCCCTCTGTAATATACTTATCGTTACAGCAAAGTACGTTGTATTTTTAATTTTGACAATTCATAAAGTGATCTATATTGTGTGAATAATGTATACTATAATACAATTTATTTTTGCATAGTTGCAACTAAAAATTTGTATTTTTAATTAAAATGTATTGCATCTTGTGCGAGGTATCTAGTTAACTGCAACGTGACCATGTTGTATACAAGTTACATATTATGTTGGACAAATACAACTGTCTGAAAAATTAAAAATTATTTGTGTCTGCATGGTTTTAGTTCTGTAAATACACACTCATGGCAGGAATATGATTTTCACCCATATACGAAAATAATACTAGCATTGCTATCTCCGTGTTGCAGAAATCTTTGAGGTACCAATTTAGGAAAGGCAGTCGTCAACCATAATTCTACACTTAAAAAATAAGGCGGACTAACATGTAATGTGACTTAAGCATTAAAAAAAATAGCAATATAGTACCAATTATCCTTGGTTTCAAATGATAGTGGCGACTAGATTCCTCTCAGCATACTGCATTACATTGCACTGTGCAGTGTGTTGGCATGCACTCTCTCTTTCCAGTACACAGTTTGTCATTAGTGCTGTCCTTGTTTTAAATAGTGTCGAATTTAACTGAAATGCAATAAAGATTAGAAGTGTAAGGGGAAAAAAAACATTCTAAATATATTGTGGACTCTTTCTTCATTTTCTCATATTTCTGAGCCATCTCTTACATTTGTGATTTGAGAGAGATTTAACTACTTGGAGAAAATTTAAATGCTAATTAGAGATAGTGACATCTCTGGTGACTTGTTGCTATAGTCTGTCTCGGGTAAGGTTTCCAGATTTTGACCCTGTATGAAATTAGTACCTTGTAAACAAACTCAATATGTATCTTTCCGCCACCATGTGCTTTTCCATGCGACTGTCAAAACATGTCAACATCATGTGAACTTTTGCTTGACATTTCAAACATGTCAACTATAATCGAGGAAAATACCTGATTGCACAGATTTTTTTTAAATTTCTTATGGTAACATCTACATTGTGTTATCAAAATACTATCAATTAAAATATATTCATATTCTTACAATTAATTAAACAGATATTATTAATTACTATCAAATCAATAATCACAAACACAAAAAAAATATATTTTGAATCAAAAAATATCATTGGACTTGCAAGTTTGCAACTCTCACAACAGGAAAATATTTGAGGCAAGATAGAAAGACATTGATGTTAGTTGCAATTAACACTGTAATCAAAATTAAATCACACATGTTAAACAATTTAACGGAGAATACAAAAACTTACCTGGCCCGAAGTATCATCATAATTGCCTTCTTTGTATGCCTCTTGAAAAATTTAATGAATTTATTTTTTAAAAAATAATGTGAATCTCACATTGTTAACTGATGTGAGCACCAGAAGAAAAAAAACATAATTAATTACAACTGAGCAGTAAAATGAACGAGAAAACAAAAGTCTGCTGGCGTAAAGGCAATGTCACCATTAGGCCTACCTTAAAAAATGACATTTAGGCAGTGAACAAACACAATAAGAGTTAGGCCTGTCAAATCATACACAGAAATAGTTAAGATTGCAAATAGGCCACTAGGTACTAAAAATATATGGAGGACAGGAATCCAAGTACTCACAATCTAGTACTTGTCGATAGGTACACACAAGGTAGGATGACAGTTTTTTCACGCTGTTGCATGATCACAATGTATAGCTGGCTAAGCCAGCTTCATCAGGTGGTGAGTTGTAGGACACCATAGTATGGTGGAAGGGTACTTTTAGTAGTAAACTAAAACTAGGGGTGGGCGGGAAAAATTGAAAAATTTCTGTTATAGTAAGGAGCTGTGATTATCTTATATTGAGGCCCAAGCGGCTGCCTGGATTTTGTTGTAAATTGGTGAGCTAATTCCCAGCTTCTGTGTTCTGAGCTATTGCTTGAAGGTGGTAGATAATTAGAACTATAAAAGTCTTCTACAATAAATAATTGCGGAACCTATTTGTAGCAATTACAATAAAATAAGCCTGTACAAAAAAAACATTCCTCACAAATGGTGAATACTGTAGGCCTATGACCATTAAGACATGGAACCTAATGGCAAATACATCAAACACGTGGCCGTATGTACTATTACGGTAACGTGGATATTTAATATACATGCCCATCGTCACCCAAAATAAAATTTCACTACAATTTGTTGTCCTATACGATTAGTATTTATTACCATGGCTAAAAAATTTACCACAAAGTAAATTTACTTTACATAGTCTTTCTGGACAAACGAAACATATCTCAGTTTTAACGTAATTAGGCCTAGATAATTAGTATTTAATTACAACTGCATTTGTGGTTTTGGTGTACACAGGCGAGCAACGTAACCTCAATGTTTTCGCTAAGTCAATACTATTTGTTGTTTATTGATCAAACAAAAATTAATTCAACTGTAACACTAACATACTTTCTACGAAATGAAATTAATGCTGAACATTTAAATGTTCTACTAAAAACCTGCTCACAAACTTATGTTTACCATAATTATAAAAGCACTAACATACCTAAGATATTTACATTTCCTTATCAAGATACATCACACTGCAAATATTCACGTATATAATTTATCGCGACTGTTTTTTGATGAATTCTAAGCAATTAGCCAGTTGTTTCTAGCACAGATACACTTTAAAGTTCTCCCATTATTATAATGTCTTCTACTCCTTTGGCAACACGTACAAAGTCTTGTTGTCGAAGGATTTAAGTTACTGCATTTTAAATAACTATTCACACAACATTCATTAATTCACTTCGGAACTTACTAACCTGATATGCCCGCACACAAAAATCGCATCTCACAATAACAACATGGCGTCCACTCGTTGATTGGTGAAGATAAACAATCCTCCTTTTTCATCATTTCTGTTATGCAAGTTAACAAATTTTTTGAAACTATAAACTCTTTTAGTAACCTTATACAGAATACTATAGCGTAGTATTATTTAAGTTTATTCCAAAATGCTTTCTTATTTTTTATTTGTACTGTGCACTATTTTCTTTTTAGCAGATTTAAGAGAGAATGTGTTATTCAGGGATACCACTATTGCTTCACATGGTGGTCAGCTGACATTTGTTATTTCAAATACGACGCTACTGTATTACACTTTAAATGCATTGGCAGCAGTAGCTGTCAAATTCTGGAAACTTTAAATGAAGCATATTATAACTAAACTGAAGGAGATTACGGAGAATCGAAATTATCAGTAACTAGAGAAGATTGGGATGGATATTGTAGACATTTGCAATATATTGAAGAATAATAGTTAGTAAAAGAGCATCATAATTAACCTGAGTAGTGGTGACAGTAATATTTGAACCCTCATCTAAGAAGCGGTACGAATCTAAATTAGGTGATTTATTTTAGTCATATACCCAGGGGCTGAATTTAATTACTAGCACACCCCTGGGCCCAAGGAAGTATTTTGTCCTTCCCTCCACCCCCTCCCCAAATTTTTTCTGCTATGAGCACAAAATCTCTTATATAACAAACATATCACATAACTGACATAACACACATTTATTCACAGTTTGTCAAACAATAAAACACTTAACAGGCAAGTGGTTTACATCTTGTTTTTTCATTTGCAAATTTGTTTGACATCAACACAGGTCAGTTTCACAGCTAAATCATTTTCAATTGCAAGCACAGAGAGTTGTACAAGTGTTGAGTTTGTGATTACAAATCATTTTTAACTCTTAATAGTGTGTAATCTATTCTGTTGTAAATGATCAAATTTTTTGCCGCCCCCATGAATTTGCCGCCCTGGTTCTGGGTCCATAAGGCCAATGCCTAAATATGGCCCTGCATATACCTATTCCTAATGGCCCTCACATTATTTTCATAGAAGTATAAATGAACCATTATACTAAGTTTTAAATTTAATGTATTCCCAAGACACTGAACCATTTTCACTGCTTTTTCTTGCTTCTGTTTACACTATAGAGGATGGCTGTCAATGGTGAGTTAATGCTATTTCGTATACCTTTCACAATTGTAAGCTACATATGAAAAAATTCTTGAATAATATTTATAATATTATGTTTTGGCGGTTCTGCAGCATGTAACATTGCAGAATATGTATTTTTTAAATAGTTTTTTATAATTATTTTTAAATCAAATTTTTTATTAAAATCCCTGTTTCTTCTGCAGTGCATTGGCTTTTCAAGTTTTGCAGTCGCTGTTCAGGTTTCGTCAGTTTTGCAAGAATATATTATATATATGTGTGTGTGTGTGTGTGTGTGTGTGTGTGTGTATATGTGTGTGTGTGTGTATATGTGTGTATATATATATTTGCATAAGCCAAATTTGTTCTGAACCTTCTGTGAGTTCACTGCGATTTAGTAATCTAACCAATAGGAGTGTGTACCCAGGATTTCCATGTTTGGAAGTAGGAGTAGGGATAAAACATGGTGCTAGGGAGAGAGGGAGGGATGTGAGCCCTGGGCAATTCTATTTTTAGTTTTTTAGTAGTGAATGAGGCACAATGGCAGGTGCCGTGCTTAGTCTTTCTCTCCCAATGAGAGTCCTGGAAGAACATTCCTAAATTATTGAACTACTGCAGTTATGTTCATTTTTGTGTGATCTCACTGAACTAATAGTGAATCTGAAACACTTAAAATTTGTAAAAGTTTGTTTGGAAAATTTCAATAAAACTGAGTAAATATTCCAAACAGGAATTTAATATTTTTTTAATTTTAAATTTTAACTGCGTTTCATGTATAAACTGGCTGAGCTAGAACAGACTGCCGTGTTCAGCTGCTACTTCTGCTACAGTTGCCACACCACATTTGACGCCCAATGAGGTGGGGCGTTTCATACCTTACAAGCATTTTAGATGTAGATTAAAGGATTCTACTGTAAGAAGATTCCTCTAGCAAATTATTCCTGTTAAATTTTGAGTGAATACAAGTATTTAGAGTAAAATAACTGTATCATACTTCTATAGGATATGTTATAAAAACTTGGTTCATAAGATTAGGTATGATGCATAATTTTTATAGGCTGTTCAATTTGAAATGAGCACTTTTGAAATAAATAAAAAAATGATTGTCCGTTAACAATTTACATGCTACCATATGCACTGGCATGCAAGTTTCGGGTTAACGTGGCAGCAAATCAAGTAAAATAGATACATTTATGGAAAATTATGTAGTAGGTGATGTTCTCGTGTATGCACATATGAATTTGCATATTAGTACACACATTTAGGATCATAATAACTTCATGTTTTGTCTCAACTGACACGTGAATAAAGTGATCAATTTAAAATTTACATGTGGCGAAATGAGAACTAGGCAGGTCTTTCATGAAAGCTTACTTTATCGTGAACAGGCTTTAAATGTGTGAATGACAGTTTTTGGCTAATGTATATTTTACAAAAGCAAACATGTATTATGATACAATGATATAATAAAATGTATTAAAAACTAAAATTGTACTTTATAAGTTTACATTTTCAGCTGCCAGTTACTTTTTTTTTCATCTGAAATCACTTTGTAAACTGTTCTGAAGACTAGAGAATCGGAACATAGTAACATGTATATTTTTTCTTGCTATTTTTCCTAGTTTACTAGAGGGTGATCAGATATTTTAATTACCTATTTTTTGTACCAATATGTTTACTGTTAAGCTCTTAAAAAGTAATTACTGTAACTGCATAATTGTTGAACTGTTAAGCATTAATCATTAAATAATGAATGTTAAATTATTACACATTTTGTAATTCTTAATTTGAGATTTAAAATACATATGCTTATTCTGTACCTACAGTCAGTGTATTAATTGTGATTCTGTAGAAGTAGAGTACACTTCCTAGCCTGCCCAGCTACCGGGCATCACTTCGCCTCCCCCTTGAGTGCATTCCTTTCAGGGACCTTCTGTGATATTTTGTTCTGAACCGGCCCTAACCATATAGTAGTTCAGTCTTAAATATTGCTTGGAACAATGATGCAGAGTGATGCACAGGAATGGCAAACAAACACCAGTGCTAACCGGTATAGGACATTATGCCTTGGAGACAGTTGATATCTGTACTCGTGCCATGTGTGCTGTCAGTGTGTCACTTTCTTTCCCTCGCTCTCTCTTTCCCCCTCTATCTCTTTCCCCCTCTCTTTTTTTTCCTCTTTCTCACTTGCTTTCTTTCCCCTTCTCTCTTTCCCTCTCTCCCTCTCTCGCTCTTCCCCCCTCTCTCTCTTGCTCTCTCTCCCTTTTTCCTTTTTCTCTTTTCCTCTTTCCTTTTATTTTCTTTCATTCTCTTTTCTCTCTATCTCTCTCTATCTGACATAGCATGCATCTGCTGGTTTTTGCACTGGTGGTGTCATGTCAGATTGCGTGAGCAGATATTAAGCCAGAGTGATGTATTCTTTAGTTTGAGATATTGTGCTACAACTTTAAAATAGACTTTAACAGCATAAGAAATAGCGAATTACAAATGCATCAGTCTGACAAATTATTTGCTCATAAACTTGTATTATCTTGCAGTAACATGTAGGCTGTCCCATTATGTGTTAACAGAAATTAGCAGTTTATTATGGAGCTTAAATAGAAACTAAAAATAGGGCTAGGATTTTTAGAGACAAAGAACAAGGTATTTTGTTTTGTATGGCTTCAGTTAAATTTGATTGTTTAACGATCGTATAAAACAGACGAGGGGACTAGGAAGGCTTGTTAAGCAGGTGTTTGATGCAAAATGTGAATGAGCTATGGGATAAATGGGTAGAGGTTTGGATAGGGGAACTTCCTGAAGGGAAGAAAACAGAGTGAAAGTGGGGGGAGTCCTTGTCAGAGCATGATGGATGACATCCGCGGTTCCGCAGGCTAGTGTGTTGGGTTTCTTGTTGCTCATCATTATAGTTTTTGACCTGGGGATATTGGTGGGTAGCAGTGAGGCAGTTTGTGGATGATAGTGTGCAGAATAAGGTGCGGGAGGACGTATAAAATAAGGGGGTGGACGTAAGAAATTAAATAAGGATTAATTTACCAAAAAAACATAGATAATAAGGTTCACTAGAAAGAGGGGATGGTATGAAGGTACTTATAAATGGCGAGTGCAGGAGGTACAAGCTAGATAGTATAAGTACCTGGGGGTGATGATTCAGTATGATCTTAGGTGGATAAAACAAGTACAGAGATAGGTATTGAAAGGGAAGGACTTTGGGAATCCTGGGAAGGATCTTGAATGGGGTTAGGGGGGAAGTGAAGGAGAAGGTTTATAAAGCTATGATTAGACCGAAAATGGTATATGCAGCTGCAGTCTGGGACAGATATGTGGAAGAGGTATAGGAGTTGGAGAAGGGGCAAAGAAGGTCAGTGAGGTGGGTTAAGTGTAAATGGAGGCAGAAGCAATAAGGTGAGAATGAAAGGAGCTGTAGGCCATCTTTAGGAGCAGTTATTGATGATGAAGGTTGTTGGACGATTTAGGAAGGGACTGGAGAGTGGAAAGGGACAAGGAAAGGAAGTGCTTGTCACTGGACGATAGCTCAGTGGCAAGTTTGAAATATGTGTAATAATTATTATTATATTAGATAAATCAACAGAATTGTTCATATTGTAGGGTACATAACAAAACTGTCTTTCTGAAGTTGTTTCATATACGTACTAACCTACTTATTAATTTTTTTGTGGACAGTTGACATACAAAAAATTATAAATTTAAAATTGAAACAGACAAAATACTTACATTTGTGAATAACTATTCTTGTAATCTTTTTTAAGTTTGGGGGAAAGATCTACACTGGATTAAGTAGAAATATATTTCTAATTTATTCCCATGATATTATACTTGTGTAATTCATTCCATTTTCATGAGGTCAGGTATGTTAGTAAATGACCTTCATTGCCACAGTTGCTAAAGCTTTTTGCTGACCACAAGTATCAAGGTAGCACCTAGGTTGAGCTACAGTGTGGATGTCCTTTTAGGTGTAGTCGATTTTGTAATTTGTAAGCACCTCCACATTCCTTAGCATTCACCTTAATTGAACAAAAAAATGAACATATCTTGTTGAAAATCTTGTACAGGGTTGGGAAGGGGGGGCCAAAACTTATCTAATATGCATTTCCTTTTGGTCGGGAAATGCAGCTAGGAAATGTTGGTTATATGGGTGTGTGTGTGTGTCAGGTGTTTAGGTGGTGTACACTGGGCGAGGGGGGACTAGCAAGATGCCGCTCCTCCCCTCCCCCGCCAGGGCCCCCGGCCTGTCCCTTGGGCCCCCGCCAGTGCTGGTGGTGATGGCAGAGGCGTACTACTGCAGTCAATACGACAAGGCAAGGCCCTCAAGAAGGTTAACACCAATGACCGCAGTGCACCTGTTGTAGCAGGTAATAGTCTGTGTAGCATGCTGCTGATTTAGTTACGTAACTCTCATTTCACATTGTTCATGTTGTATGAAAAATAAATGATAGTGTGTGTACTTCCCGAAAAAGATCTCTTGACGCTGGCTAACAGCCAGCAGCATTAAGCCCATGATGATCGCCACTCACGTGGCACATGGGCATGCACGTGCGCTAAGAGGCTCCAGTTTGGACTTTCCTGTAACGGAATATTAATTTGCAGTGTAAAATGTGTCTCTTGTTTTTCTTCCAGGGTTAGTGTTTTAAGTGTTTGAAAATGTATGATTAAAATGATTGCACAATATTTAGTTATGAATTCAATATGTGCGTGGCGCAAAGATTAAGAACATTCTCTTCCAGCGTGAATGCCATCATCATAAAGAGGCATTCAAATAATACAGAAAATTATGAAAATCTAAAATATAAAACCATATTTAAATTACTTTTATGCCATTTATTTTCCAATATATAAAATTTGACTCTACGCGCATAGCACTTCCGCTTATGTGAACCCCATAGGCAGCCATGGTAGGTCCGTGAGGTGCTAACCTCGGCGCAGTCGTTGGAGGTCTGGCGAGGTAAGATGCTGTCACGTATGCACTTCCAACTTTTTGCACTGATATAGATTACCATAGTTAATTCTCAGTATACCGGTTAATCTTTGCTTGCATACGTTTTGCCAGATATTTTCCCCAGCATTATGCTTCTGCTTAACTTAATAATTTGTGCCCTTGCAGCTCTTTGAAATGTAAACGAGGAGAAGGGAGAAAAGATGTCGGAGAGGCCACGTGGCCCCCACAATTATAATCAGGCGCCATCTGCCTATGTTAAGGGTGTTTCATTGTAATTTCTGTATTATTGCTGTGTGCAATTTTAAGGACTTTAATTCTATGTATGTATTTGAGGGTATATTTCATGTGTAATTATTTTATGGCCACATCACTTGCGACCATGTG
This sequence comes from Dryococelus australis, assembly GCA_029891345.1. Taxonomy (NCBI): domain Eukaryota; kingdom Metazoa; phylum Arthropoda; class Insecta; order Phasmatodea; family Phasmatidae; genus Dryococelus; species Dryococelus australis. The sequence goes on from CM056993.1 coordinate 23,366,153, forward strand.
GTTAACAGCCGCCAAGTCAATGTCCGTGCCATCCGTGCGCTTTGAGAGTTTATTTGTGTGATATAATGTGCTTTATAATTTATTTCAGGGTTCTATGTAATTTTTATTCAGCGTTCCGTGTAATTTTCATGTAATTGATGCTGTGTATGTTCGACAATGTGGTAGTTTCAATGTTTGCTTTTCTTGCCATCCGGCATGTTACCAGTCCAGAACCAACTTAACATGCAAAAATAATTTTCTCTACAGAAATAACATTTGGTTTGACTGGAATTTGCGGTTTTTGCAGAGAAATACTGAAATTGCACTTGCACCACGTGCTCCGCTGCAGCTGTTATCCAGCGGCATCCGCGCCATCTATCTAATCTTGTTTTCACGCGCTTGCGTGTTTGTGAACATTCATGTCGTGTCCCATCATCTTTCACGTGTATTTGTATCATTGTGTAATATGTATGGTGGCATTATTTCCATCCTAGCCGGCTATGTATAGAGGCAGTCGCGTCGCTAACCACGTGCGGCAAGACGAGTCCGCATTAGTGATGCCAAATAATCACACGTGTTTGTTCATTTTGTTCATCTTGTAATTCTCTGCGCCTTATCTTCGGAGAAAATAGTCAGTCCATCCTAGCGGCTGTCGAGCCCTTCCTTTCTGAAGATTGTGTTTTTTTAACACTGCAGAGAAGTCATCCATCTAGGAGTGCGCTAGATTATTTGCAGGCTGGGTAGCACGCGAACGGAGTTAGCTAGACACGTTTTCTTTGTATGAGTGGTACAATAAAAGCAAGTAGTACAGTGCATCAAGCGTTTCTTTGTAATGGCAGCCACCTCTTGCCATTGAAAGTTCAGTAATAGTAATGTTGTTTAGTAATGCAAAGTGATTCGTAAGTACGCTAAGGTGAGAGGGACACACAGAACCCACAGTGACGTCCCTGAGAACCCCGAGTCTCAACAGTGGGGGACTGGGAAAACACCACTGGCACCCATCTGCAGTAAGTTATTATCACCGTTTCTCATGTCTCCTCCAATGCTGTCAATCTCAGCAGTAAAAATTAAATTTTCAATTGTGTATTTTAATAAATATATTTTAGCAGTATCAGTAATGTGGCTAGGATTTACAAACAATGTGCTTGTTGTATGACTAGCAGAACCCTCACGCGCTTCACTGGGCATAAATTTATTCTATGTACGTAATTAATAATGGAATTAATAGGTTTCATTATTATTTTATTACAAAATTTTACATTTACATTTTTAAAGTAAAATGTTCTCCGTAATTTCAACTTCAAGTAAGAAAATGTATTTTTACAAATTATTTTAAATAGCAATCGCCTGCCACTTAGTTTTTCCCCGTAGGTTTTATTAAATTTACGTTAACAGTACGGGGAGTATAATCCTCAAATTAACTTAAGTTTTTTCGTAAATAGAAAAATATGAACCTCTTATTGCAAAGTATATTTTATTTAAGGTTTTATTACATTTACATTAACTTGTTAGAGCTTCTCTGTATATTATGTTTATTGTTTTATCATTTTCTGTTAGCAAAATACATTGGTTTTCTGGAGTTCTGACTCTAGATAACCCAACTTATAATTGGCCATGAGAAAAACATCCCTTGCTGATATCTATTCTCACAAATTTGAAATTTTATCCCTGGAACTTGTTTATTGTGAGAGTAAATGATACCTTCACCGGAAACTGGAACCACTTGAAAGGAATGTGCAGATCTGTTTGGATCATAGGGATACGTGGAATATGCGCTAGCTGTTCGGCGGCAGGCCCAGTTAATATTACTGCTTCAATGATGTTCCGAAAATATTTTATCAATAGTCTCGTGCCACTACGCATATTAGGTGTGTTTAAGTTGCGCAGTAGCATTATTGGGATAACTGTCTTTAATTTGAGGTCTTGTGGCGGCAGGCCAGAAGGATTGAATGAATTAAAAAATTCTTGAGGGTAGTGCTCACTTACCTCAGTGTTGGTGACCGTATCAATATATTTGTAATGTTTAACTCTCATGTTAGTATGCAAATTAAGTGTTTGAACTGAACCCTATAACTGAGATGATTTTAGACATGCTTTTACAATGTCTGCGTGTGTTCCTTTTGCTATGACAGGAAGTATTTGGTGAAAATCACCAGCAAAAACCCATGGCTATACATTTGAGTTTGAGATTTTGGGACGTCCGGTTTACTGCTTCAGCATGAGCTCTATGGCTCTTAGTACATTCATCCCACATAATTAATGATGCATCTTGTAAATATTTGCCAAGAAGTTCACTTTTATGTGTGGAACATACTGAATTTTTCTCCAAAGGTTCTGTTAGGGATAATTATATTTTTTAAGAGGCTATTTAAATAAAAATTGGTATTATCTGTGGTACACAATCAAATACAAAGTGAAATAATTAATTTGTAATCCAGACAAATTAAAAATATATATATTTTTAAATTCAATTACCCTTTTCAGTTAGAAATCTTAATAACAGTTAATTGTTAATTAACAAAAACATTTGCTGGTATCAATTTATTATTTTGAAAAAAAATTTTTGCAAGCTTTCACATTTACATTTAACATTAACCATTCTTGCTAAACTAATACAGGTATGGCAAAAACATAATTTAGTAGCTAATTAAATTTGTTACAAAAAATGTTATGTTGCCATAAGTAAGAAAATTGTAATATTTTTTATTTATTGATGTAAACATTTCTTTCGTAAATCTATAGTTTCAAGTATGAATGTATGTACAAAAATAGTAATTAAATGGTTTTATGTTTATTTAAATTTTTTATATTTAAAATTTCCCCTGGTGTCGTAATGTCATGATATATAGCCTATGTTCATCCAGAAGGTACAGGCTACGTACCAGTGAAAAAGTAGTTCCAGAGATAATGTCTTACCAACTCACAAATTGTACCTCGTTATTATATTAGTATGGCTTAAGTTTTATTGTTGGTTATTGTGCCTCATACAAAAAAGCAAGAATAAATTGTAACCAAAAGAGCTTCAGTGATATTTCAACATCCATTGACCAAGTTCTGGGCAACCACATTCTAACAAATGTATGGCAGGATTGTGTTAGGGCAGCAGAGGGTGACCTCTCATTGCAGATCTCGGTAAGTGTGCAATAGCAATGTCAACATTTACCATAATAAACTGTTTTCTCTTGCAGGGGGACTCATGGTTCCCAGATGATGGTGTCAATATCCTTTAAAAGTTTTTACCTTCGTTCAGTCAGTGTGCAGTATGCTTTAAGTTATACTCCACTGGAGATAAACAAATACTCAGTTGTGTCTTTCGAGATATTCATGTAGTCAGTACCGGATAACCTGCCTCAACGTAGTTGAGATTTTCATGTTGCTGCGTATGTATTGGACACATGCCATCATTGAGTATTTTGTCACGTATAATTTCAAGTCCGTACTGTTTGGTCCTGGATGGCTGCAATTATGGCCTCTATTTCCTCTTTCAGATGTGCTGAAGTAAGGGCTGTATAGATGTGTATTGTTATTGTTGTATTTGTTGTTATACGTAATTGTTAACATACGTTGCTTACATTACTACCTTGTCAAGGAAAGTGGAAATGTGGGGAAAAATTAAATGTAACTCTTATTCTCTGTTTTCCAACAGTTGATTCCTTAGTATACTCTGTTTACTGTAAAGTGAGCACTTTTTAAGGCCTTGCAAAAATTTTCCTTTCAGTCGATTTTCATCTTTTGGCAACTTTTTAATACAACCACTTTCACCTGACTAATAAACACAATGTATACGTTTCACTCTTCTCGAAAGTTAACGTCTGAAGATGTAATGAAATATATTTATTAAAGGATAAAACCTGTTGGAAGGGACTTAAAAAGTGCTCACTTTACTGTGAACAGCCTATATCAAAAGAGGGCCTCAGACAAAAATTGATGAATATTGATAATCAGTCGTCGACGGGTTTTTAAAGCCTATACAGAAAATAAAAAAGGGTAAACCTACAGTATTTTGTGAAATATGCCACTGTGATGCATTTTTTTAACGAGCTACTTCTGATGCCGTAATTTTTTACACTTAGTTACTGTCCGTGCAGGATATTGTGCTAAAGAAATACAACACACTAGCTAAATTTTTACTTGGAAAGTCAGCAAAAACCATGCTGTAGGTTTTTTTCTTTCTTTCTTTCTTTCTTTCTTTCTTTCTTTCGACATTGGCCTCTAATAACCTGCGGACATAGATTGTCATGTTTAGCATTTATTTATGTCCCCGCAAGACCTTATATACGCTCGCAGAACTTTTTTTTAAGCAAGTGACTAGATTAACTTATCTCTTAGCTAGTTATCTTCCAGTTTTAGTGAACATAAAACTGGCTTTAAATGATGAGATAGTCTTCTGACAGTCGCTTCACGAGTTGTAGTAGACAGAGCTATCTGTATCATCACTTCCGTGTTCAGAAATTGCTTCACACCTTGCAAACATGAACTTTTTTCCTTTCACACATATGTACAAAAGCGTGAGACCCAGCCAACTAAATCTGGGGTTACCTGGCCTCCCGGCCAGCAGTGTACAAAGAAACAGGATCTTAAGAGACAATGCAGTTAGTTCCAACTTTTGCAGCCTTTTTACCCACTGCGACAAAATACACACTCAAACCATGCTGTAATAATTACCTGTTCAGTAGGTGATGATCAAATATTGGCTAAGACACTAAATTTTGAAGTGACAAAGACCAGAAATTTCATTGTACTTTCAAAGTTAATTAGTTTTTTCTTTGTTAGTCACATTTGTTACATGAGACACTTCACTTTGATTAAAGACAAAATTTTTATCACGAGGCAAGTCATGGAAATTGTGCCGCCAAATTACTGCATTCAATTAAACTGAGTTATAGAAACTTATGTCAGCTAATGCACATACATACAGTATGAGCTAAGGCACGAGTTCCTAGCTAAAAGGCCTTGAGCTGGTCCTAAAAATTTATCCTATATTATCCTTTACAAAAGTTATATCTGAAAATTCCTCTTCTTTTATTCTATACAAGTTTATAGGCATATCCATTTTTAGGAAAAATATGATTCACAGTATTCCTACATATTACCTGTAAACATTTTCATCACATTTTATGGTTTGAAGATGAAACAGAAAGCATTTGCATTGAAACTAAAGTTCAAAATGGTTTTGCCATAATAAAAGGTATTGTCCGGGATAATCATTTCAGACACCTGAAATCATAGAGTACACATTATTACAATTAATTTATCCCATACACCTTGATTTGTTTTAAGTTTTTGTCCTAGAGCCCAGTCTGTACTCCTTACATTTATAAAGAAATACTTTTGTAAACATACTGCATTAGTATAGAAGCCTTACTATTTTTACACATTAAATCACACAAATTTTCCCACACCTGTTTTCACTGGGAATTCATGTGTTCATTGCATTTCCAGTCACTCTCTGGGCTGTAGCCTGCTTCACAAATTTAGAAGACATGTCTGGCATTAGGAATATACATTCTCTCTCTCCCCCCCCCCCCCCCCCCCCCCCCCCCCCCCCCCTCAATGCTACACGCTCCTCTTCTGGACAGAGGATCAAACAGATCTGCACACACATATTTCCAACTTAACTGCCAGTTTTGTTCATGGACTGGTACTCATTGCCTGTCAATTTCTTGAGTATGTTTTACATTTTGTCTTTCTTGGGTAGAAACAAATTCCTGTATCTGTTGCTGTGTTATCTGAATTCGGTTTAAACCTGCATCAGTTTCCAAATGTTGGTAATTTTGTGCTAGTTTCTACTTTGACATTTTACAAGTTCACCTTGAAGCGTTTTAAGCCACCTGATACAAGGGGAACTATCCCCACGTACCATAGGGGGTTGGTATTAATCCACTCCACAATGGCGGAGGCTGAGGGACTAAGCTTCAATACCAACAGGTGTGCTAGTTAATACAGAAACACCAAACAAATTACACATCAAGGGCAGTCACTTGGAGGTCATACACAAGTTCTTGGCTACTCGATAGTGGGTTATTTACCCATGCTGGAAGGTTAAGTTGGAAATTGGGAACTTTGAGGTGATCTTATTGGGTGGTTACTCTGGGAATAACCTCGACAAGAAATTTGACTTTGTGTTAGAGCATACACTGTACATATAGGAGTGGTTACTGTGGCCTTAAAATATTGTGCGGCGAAAGCCGTGGTGATCATACCAAAGAGTATTATTCCTGCTTGGGGCAGAAAACCAGTATATAGCGTGGGGCATGTTGGTTTACATGTGGGGACGAAATCAGGCACAGTAAGTACAACACTTCAATGGGTTACTGGAAGTAATTGGGGTAGCTGCGCTCTCCTCTGGCGGCTGCGCTGAGAGGTGGTCGGCTGCGGGATAGAGACACACTGGTTGCAGTGGAGAAGTGCCCTCGCGGCTCGATGAGGTTTCAGGGAAGTGTGAGGGTAGGTTTCAGTTAATGGTGAATGGTCAATTCCCAATATGGCAGTGTCAAAATATAATATCAGAAGATATATCCAGTGAAAATCCACCTGGGCCTCTAGTATTCAGTGTAAACAAAGTATTCCTTTCTGACGTGTCGAGCGGGCATTGTTGATCTCCTCCTCCAGAAGCTGGAGGGCTGTCTTTAATCTTAGTTTCTGCTCACTTGGATGCCTACTCGGCATGAGACCGCTTTAAGAAACTTTGTTAGAAGAACGTAAGGTTGCGGTCCTTTCATCTACAACTAGATGCACTGCTATACCACATGCGACTCGCATAACTCCTTCTGGCCATTCTCCAAGCCGACGGTTTATATAGTAAGTTCACGTAGACAGTAGTAATACGTATGTTTATTGAGTTCCTAGTAAAGGGCTCCTCAGAATATTAACCATGGCAATACAGTTTGCATTACTGTGGACAAACTCTGGCTGCAGCTTGGTGTTACTTGTATTTGTTGCGAGGTATGGTTCGTGACAGAGGTTACCTTATGTATACCAATAATTTAAGATTGGTCATAAATGAAACACTTGGGGACACAAGGTTACTAATATTTAGGAGTGACGAGATCCGGGAAGTTACTTGGAAAAATATTATGTCTATTCAACTTGCGTAATGTATAATGTTCACAATACAAAACAGAAATGAAATAGCATTACGTTGAATAAACGCATCAAGTATGCAACATAATTAACTAACTGCAGAAGCTAATGTTTAAAGAAAACTCGGGTGAAAGCTACCTGTTAAAATACAAAAGTATCTGTGATATGTGCAAGAGAAAATTATTTAATATAAATAAATTATTTAATTTAGCCCTTGGGATTCTCCTAACCTTAATTTGGGGTTTATCCATTAAGTAACTTAGGCGTGGAATAAAAGGGTTCTTCACCTCAACATGATAAAGACGTAGACAGGCTCGGCTCAGGGGATGCTGAGGCCTGGGGCTGGCTTTTATACTATTTTTTTCCCGACCATGGCGCTGAGATGGGTGCAGGGAAATTAACCCCACCACCAAGGGTGGAGCTTGCGACGTCAATTGCATGAACCATGGATCCTTATCAGCATGGCACTTTGCACGAGGTGTCGACACAACAGGTCCAGAGGCGCTCGGGGAGGCAGTGACTGCTGATTGACCCACTTCCTACAGTGGTGCGAAGTTTGAACTATGCTGTCTCTAGCAGACATGGCAAAGTAGAGCAGTGTTGCTTCTGGAAGGGGCAATTACGTGACTACTTCGTGTAGTCAGTTTGGCGGTATAAGCAAGGAGCACGGGGTTGAAAGTGTGTTGAGGCCCTGTCAACGTTTTGTAATCCCCACGTGTCCTGCTTTCAAATACAGTTTATAATAGTAGTTGACTTTCCTGTAGTAGTTTGCCAAATTTCAGATGGGGCGAAGTCTGTCATTTGGAATGCAGATTCTTTAGGTGCAAAATGCATCAAGCATCAACCTTCATTTGCCAAAATAGTCTTTGACAATTCTACAGCCCTGATTTCACCCTGGTTTACCTTGGTTGCACATTCCTCTTTAACCTCGTTCAATTTGACATGTAGGTCAGTCTTTAACTCTGAAAAAACATTGTTATTATTGTCTAATGTACTCTGCACATTGTTTACTGTCAATTAAAAATTGTTAAATTCACTTGTAAGGTTTTCCCCAAAGCTGTGAATTTTCCTGCTAACTGTTGAAACTCTTTTTTTGGTTCTATCCTAAATCCTTGACACTGTGCCTTTTGTTCTGTAATTAACCTTACAAGCAGACTTATTTTGCTCACTCAAATCCAGTTTTTCTTTTCTCTGAGTTTCCTCCTTTGTATTAGCAAGACCTGAACCTGACATGTTTACTTCCAAATACGATGTCTGTTACCTGATGAAAACCTAAAAAGTTGTCATCTTCACTTATCAATACACTGTTTAACATGGAAACAATTTGTCTTTTTTACCTTAATTTAAGAGTGAAAAAAACATGACAAAATGCATCATTGTTCACTCTTGAGATTTTTTTGGAATGTTTCCGATTTCGTCCCACGATGTCGACATGTTGAATCAATGTTTACCTGTGTGTTTATTTTTCAGGGTCCTAAATTTCCCCGCAGCCGGAACAGAAGTTCTGGCGACTGCTAAAACTTGTATTCAGCATCGCTTCTGAGCAGTCATGTTCTTACATTACCGGCCTCCCGGCCAGCAGAGTACAAAGAAACAGGATCGTAGAGACAATGCAATTAATTCCAACTTTTTCAGCCTGTTTGCCAGATGCAACAAAATACCCACTCAAACTGTGCTGTAATAATTACCTTTTCACTGGGTAGTATTTAAATGTTGGCACACACATAAATTTTGAAGTGACAAAGACCAGGAAATTTGTTGTTCTTTCAAAGTGACATCTTCACTACCTGCTCAGGAGGCAGACCAATGCTGCTCCATTTGTGCCCGGCGTCCCCAGGAATGTTCATGCATGAATGGGTCAGCGAGTCGCTCCATGACCCCAGAAAGCGGAGCCTAACGTAAACACGGGAAACTGTTCTCCCGTTTGCTTCCCCTGAGTGTAGTACTTTTTAATAAATAGTGCCCGACCACGTAGCCTACTTATAATTACGAACCATCGAACTGTGACACTCTAAATTCTTATAGTAATGTTTAAATGTTGGTGCCATGTCTGCATTTTATTCAATTTGTATAATGTAAAGTAAATTGACCTTGGCAGTTCCGGCGACCGCCATGCCAAACATCCGAGTTCAAATTCTCTGTTCGTTATTCAATTATTAGCTTAATTTAATAGTGTTGATTTGAAGGCTCTTGTGTGAGTAAAATTTTTTGTATGTTTTCATTTTAGTATCCTATGTGCTCCGCAAGCCGTCCCGGCTTTTCTCAGGTAAACTCATTTCCCTCTATACGCATAGTAACAAGAACTGAAGACTCTATAAAAGAAACCTGAAGTGCCGTAAATGTTCCTTTTAATTCAAAGTGTGGTTTAATGTGTTTAATTGCCTATACTTGTATACTGTTCAATATATGTATTTTGTGGTTTTTCTCTGTGTTGGCGGGAGATCTCAGTTAGGTAACTGCATCTCCGAGCCACCATCTTTAGTCTTGACTAACAGGGTGGACGTGTGACATGTGCGCCACAGGAGTTTCATCTCTTTGCATCCCTCACAGTAGCTACAATAGTATGTTTTTAATGTGCTGGAACATTTTTGTATTGGTTTGCTCCTCCTGCGTCAGACTTGCGGTCCCCGGAATGTTTATACCAGTAATTTCCACGTGCTGTTCAGAGCCTTTTCCGTGTCAGCCTATGGTGGGCCTAATACGACATGCCTGAATTATTCGAGGGACAGTGTATTGTGTGTGAATGTACCCATTCTGCAATATACATAGTTGAATTGAACCTATTATTATTTTCTTGTTTAATATTTAAAGTAACCTCGGGATCCGGCTGACTCCAGAAACTAACCACGCGCTTAACTTTTGAACTGTAAGTGTGTGCTAAGCGACTCTTGTACCAGCTACTTTTGTTAACGTGTGCTGCGAGGTGGTACTGCCACGTGGCTGTCAACCTGCTACCGCCTTGATACTGTTCACACGTGCTCACCCGTGTATTAGATGAGTTGGCTCCCTGGGAATTTACATCATCTTTATTGAACTTTATTGCCATGCATCAATCAACCAAGCCATGTTATATGGCACCGCAACTTGGTGGTATGAAGATGTGCATAGTGAAAAACGAGCACGTGGCGGAAAAATTTTGTATTCCGGAACTCTGCCATTGTTCAGGAAACCAGGTGGAACAGTGAGTTGGCCGCCATCTTGTGCATGTATCGAACCCCCTTGAGATACCCATGAAGTCATCGCGCTTCGTGGAGTTTCTTACGTCACCGTATGCCTGAAGTAGTGCGTGCATTGTACGGTTCGGCTGTGTGCTGACCACCACACTCCAACAAGCCAGGTCTATCGGGTTCAGTCCCGGAGCAACCCCTCGTGCACAGAGGTTTATGTACAACCGCGATTACTACTGCAAACACCAGCAGCATAGAATTTTCGACCAACATGTGGAACGTGGGAGAAATATTTGCATTGTGAATAAAAGTAATTTAGAGAAGGAAGTTATGTGAATGTGTTTTGTGTTGATATAGCTAGGCTGGAAATTGTGGAGAATGTTCTTGATCCTTAATACAAAAAATTACTTTCTGAGAAAACCTTTCTAAAAGTAGTCCAACAAAATTTGTGGTATAGATGAAACTATCCTTGTTGAAAAATGTGTGGGTTTTATTTGTAATTTTACATTTTCATTCAAAATAACTAATCCGTTGTGGTAAAATTCCATATATGGAAGAGAGAGAATGATATAACATTCACAACCCTCTACAGTAGAATAACAAAAATTGCATAGAATTCTGAAAGCATTCCAGGAACTGTTGTCTTAAAAATAAGTCAAACCACAGCATCACCCTGAAGTGTAAGCCAAAACAGTGAAACTACCATGAAATGTGACTATGGTTGATCTGGCTGAAGTGTGGTTGTAATAAAAATGGAAGATATTAAAAATGACTATTTGAAAATATTTTAAACACGCAAAATATTATATAATGCTGTTAGTTAATGAAAATAAGTTATTGATGTATGTACATGTTGAACAAGGCGTTAGATTTCATGTTTGGACTCGTATGATTTCACTTTTGGACTCGTATGATTTACTGGAGAAAGGCCCTTTCTCCAGTAAATCATTCCACGTTGATTGTTTTTTCCCTCAGTATCTTTTCCTGTAGTGCATGAAGCTGTGAAGTGCAGTTTGTTGATTATTAAAAATTGTAACAGTATTGTGGTGCAACTTGTAGGTGATTGATGTAAGAACTTGCATCATAAGTGATTGTTACAATATTACAGTATTAAAATTTGGCAATAACTGCCTCGGATTGAAAATATTTGGAGTTGTGTGAAAACTTGTAGAAAATATTTTTGGCATGTGGTAAATACATTATTTTAAACCATTATTGTATTAGGTTTAGTGTCAAACTTTTTTAAAGCTCAAATTGGAAAGTAATTTGCTGCTTTATGTGTGTGTGTGTGTGTCTTTATATATATATAAAGCTTTACATGGTTGGTCTTCTCTGAACTGTTGCAGGCAAGTCTAGTAGTGCACCCACAATGCTAGCCAAGAATGCATCTCCATTTGGAACAATGAGAGTCGCCCAGAGTGGAGGCGGAGGTGGAGGTAGTAATGGCCTGGGTGGGCTGTTCTCTGGCGGAATGCCCAAACTGAAACCAACAGGCCGTGACATTGGTTAGTTCGTTACACAGTTGTATAACCATTCCTTTGGGTTGCTGGAATTGTTCAGTCAGTTTGTCTGCACGGTGCTTATGTTTCCAGGTTGTGTCAACACTGCTCTATATTCTAAAGAGGAATGGACATCGCAGCCAAAGCTCAGTCAAACTTCATCGCCTGTAAGTTGGTGTAGAAATTACTACCACTAATATATATTTACATAAAGATGATTTTATGTTGTCTTAAGAGTTCTTTCATAATATCCAAAAGGTGTAAAAGTACTTAAATTTAAACAGGAAATATTTTTTTATCTTTGAGTAAAATTACTCATTTTTCTTTTGAACATTACAGGGAAGTCTCCAGGGCTCAGTGAAGTATTATAAAAAGTATCGCTGATACTTGATATGCAAGAATTTGTGAACAAAACACAATTTTTATGTGTAATTTTGCATAAACAAACGATGTTGCACAGCCTCAGAGTTATTGGATATTTTATTACTTTTTAAATATACTTTGATGACAGAATGCATAGATGATGGAAATACAGCAGAACCCCATTAAGTCTGATCAATTGGGACAGGAGCCAATCCCTGAATATGAAAATCTGGGTTAATTGGAGAATGTGGAAAAAAAATACTGTGAACACCAATTAAAGCAATAACTCTGATGTGTAATTCTCACTCAAAATAGTGTTGAATTTTATTAAAAATTTATGTTTAATACTGATTAGTGTGTAAAGGCTTTAACGTTCATATTTTTGCTATTTTTATTTGTTCCTTTAGATAGTTTCAAGTTATCTGAAGATCGGGTTGAAAGGGGCTGACTTATCACTTTCATTTATGTAGGAATTATGCTAGTACTCTTGTGAAGAGCCACTGCAATCTGATTCCTTCAACTTTTAACAATTGTGGTCAGTTTCCAGTTTAACTCTTAAGTACATCTTAAAACATATGATCATTGCCTAACTAGTAGTTTTTATTTTTAAAAAATTTTTAATACATTTTCTTTGCAATTTTTGGAAAATATTTTCTAATGGTACACGTTTATAGTTTGTGCAAGATATAGACTGTTGTCCAAAAGTAACAGCAACAGCAATAGGAGCAGTTTTTATGCAGTGTTCACATTTAGGGAGGCCAAATGGGTCAAAAGTGTGATTTTTATCTGTCCGTATAGACAACTTGGTTTGGGGAGCCACAAGTGCCTGTAAAATTGAGGTTGGAATGTCTTTATTTTCATTGAACTTGTGTGTTCAAATCTGTAACATTGCAGACCATAGATTTCAAGCCCTCCATATACTTGAACTATGGATGATATAAAACTTATGACTGTTAAAAAATTGCAGAGTATAAATATAAAGGAAGTGTGTTTTGTTTGTAGCAGCAAAGTTCAAATAGGCGTCCTGGAGTAGGAGAATTCAAGAACAGGGGCCCACCTCCGCAGCCCCCTCCTGCTGCACAGAAACCAACTATGACAATAGTAAGTACACACACTTCATTATCTGTTATCCAGCAAAGTTAAAGCAATATAATTTAAATATATTTTTCTTTATTTATTTACTTTTTTTTTACAACTGGTTTTGTTTTATGCTTAAGCCATGGGCAGTGCGTTTGGCCTAGAATATTTTCCCAGTTTTGCACATCAAGCAATATTATGTTGTCAATAGGCTTCTTCAAGAAACCCTGAGAGAACGAGAGGAAGATAGACAAATCTCAAAATTATGACCTTTCGTGGTTTTTATGGGAAATGGTTGCTGCTGTTTGATTTCGGACAGATTCTGACCCACCCGTGACTGCTTTATGTAAGGCATGGAAATTTTTGTGAACTTGCAAAATACTGGGAAACTATGTTTATTTGCAAATTTCTGTAATAGTTTCAGTATTCGTGAAACTCCACTAAATTGCTAATTTAAATGTATCTAAAATCACAATGCGAGATTCTTTTATCATGAAAACTCATACAGGCATTTAGTTTTACAATTTTCAATTTGTTACACAGTAGTAGATCCCCTATTTTACATTTTCAAGGGATAGTACAAAAATAGTGTAAGAAATGGCAAAGTGTAAGAAAAGGAAAATGTTAAAATTGTACTAAACGAGCTAGGGGTGGCTGAAGCTGAAAATTTCATTTTGAAGCAAATTTGTTCAAATATTCACAAATTCGAATTGAATATCTAATCAAAGGGTTTTGTTGACAAGTACACATTGCAAAATTACAGTATTATATTTTTAAATTTAATAAATACATACATTTTTACAAGCTGGGTAAAAGGCGGATGAAAAAGAAAAGTTTTTCACTGATTTACAAAACAAAATTGTCATAGTTTTTTACCATGTAAGTACTCATTGCCTGTCATGCTAAACAAATCTAAATAACAATCTGAAAATTAATCCACGCTAAAGGGACATTTTAAGACTTAAAAATCATTTTTCATCGCATCAGCATATTATTTCTTGACCAAATGCAAAATAATACTAAATAAGAAACTTGACGCCATCGGGTGAGACACGAGACGAACTACGACATAAATACTTACTGGTAATATGGGCGTCATTGGTGCTTCCTAATCACTGCACTATTGAAACTCAGGGTTCTCAGGGATGCTGTGGGTTCTGTGTGTCCGTCTCACCCATGCGTACTTACAATCACATTTGCAATACTAAATTTTTACTAAAAATAAAACACATGTGGCTAGGACACTCACTACTGAATAATAGAGGTAGGTTCACTGTAGACTTGCTTTTATTATTATTGCTCGTACAGATCAACGTGCCAATGAAATTATGATAGTCTCGTTATGATTAGCCAATTCTGCTTGGGTGCTCCCCAGCCTGCAATTGATGTAGTGCACGCCTAGATGGATGATCTCACCGCGGTGTATGAAAACACAATCTTTACCAGGGAAGAGGGCAGACAGCTGCTAGGGTGGACTGATGGTTTTTCCCTGAAGACCGGACATGGTGAATTACAAATGAAACCCTTGATGAAAACATCATCATGTGTGATTACTTGGCATCACTAAGACAAACTCGTCTGAGCTCGCCCGCCAGCACATGGGTAGTGTAGTGTCGGCCTGTACACAGTCGGCTAGGACGGACGTAATATCTCCGTACACAAATTACAAGACTATATAAATTACATAAATACCCTTAAAATATGATGGAGCACGAGATGAGTAGTCACAATACACACAATTGTGTGAAAATAAGTTTATATAGCACAGATGCAGCTGGATTAAGTTCGTAGCGGACCACGTGGTGCAGATAAAATTTGCAATATTTCTTTGTGAAAACGGCAAATTAAATTTCGACAAGATATTATGCTCTTTACGGTTGAAGCTGTTGCAGGCGTGTAGCATGCCTGATGGTGGAAAATGCAAACATTAAAGTGACAGCGTGGTCAAACACAAAGGCATCAATTTACGTGAAAATTACACGGAACTCTACAAAATTTAACATAGAACCCTGAATAAAAATATTGCACACCTGTATTACATAAATATGCTCTCAAAATGCAATGATGGCGTAGACATAGACTTGGCGTCGGTTGGCCACGTGCTTGTACGTGATGTTGCCGTAAAATATTAAAACCTGAAAAATACCCTCAAATACATATATGAAAACAATGCCCTTCAAATTGCATGCAGCAATAATACAGAAATTACAATGAAACGCCTTTAGCAGAAGTGGATGGCGCCTGATTCAAGTTTTGCAGGTCGCGTGACCTCTGGCATTTTCTCCTCGATTAAGTTGAAAATGCCACAAGAGTGAAATAAATTAGTTAAGCGGAAGCATTATGCTGGGGTAATGTCTGGCAAAACATATGCAAGCAAAGGTTAGTCTGTATACTAAGTGTTATTAAAATCTACATCAGTGAACAAAAAGTTGTAGTGCGTACGTGACAGTGTCTTACCTCACCAGCTCTCCTCGACACTGTCCAGAGGCAAGCATCACACGGACATACCATGGCCACCTACGGAGTTCACATAAGTGGAAGTGCTATGCACGCAGAGTAAAATATTTTATTATTGAAAAAAAAAAAAAAAAGTGGCACAAATTAATTAAATATTGTTTTACATTTTCTAATTTTCTTATGAATTTTTCATATTATTTCAATGTCTCTTTATCATGGCGTTCCCGCCGGAATATCAGTGTTCTTAATCTCGGTGCAGTGGGCACTTTGAATTTCATAACCAAACATTTCCAAAATAACAACAAACACTTTGAAACTTTTTAAGACATTTCGAACCCTGAAAGTAAAAATACAGGACACATTTTACACTGCAAAATAATATTTATGTGAGAGTTCAAAAATATTGGCCTCTTTGCGCATGCATGTACGAGTGACATGTGCGTGGTGAGCACCTTCATGGGCTTTAGCGCCGCTGGTTGTTGGCGCCAACCTAAAAATAATTTCAGCAAAGTTTGGAGCATACAAAACAGAGTAATTAATTTAGTGCTCATTGCTCATGTTTTACACCAGAGTAGTTTTTATGTACCTTTTATTCAAATTGTGTAGCTAAATAGTTTGATTCAATATAATATGATTTTCTTACTTTGCATACGTATACATTAAATTACATGAGCTAATGTTGAGTGTCGTTTATTTAAATTTTGTTTCCTGTCACGGCAGGCACTGAAGGACCGACGTTTGCTAACTTCCATCCAGTAATTAATGTAGGATATTATAACCAGGTTGGCATTACAACCTGTTTTATTTTTGTTATTGCCAAGTTTGCTTTGTTTGGGTTCTGTTTATTTCATTTCAAGGGGGGAAAAGGTAACCAGAGGGGGTTGGGGGGGGGGGGGGGGCTCTTTAGTTAGTGCAAGCCTGCCGTTTTAATGGATTTGATCCATTTTTACGGTTTTTCAACACACTAGAAAAATCCAAATAAAAACTAATTTTTCTTTATTAGGACTTAGCTCAAAGTGAGATTCTTGTAGTGGAACTGGACAATAAAGTGAAATATTTTACACATACGCCATTGGTTCAATAATGTATGTCCAAAATATTTTGCTTGCTTATTCACTGGTGTGGGTATACAGCTACCCATTTCTGTTCCTGGCTGTATAATTCACATGCAAAGGCCAAGACCAGTATTGAACGAACCTCTGCCGCGAATTATAGTTTTTACACATGCAATCCGAATTTGGTGACTTGCGTTTGGCATTGTCGTCATAATCGTGAGAAACAAAAATTATTGCTGATACAGTTGTCGTATAAACGAAAGTATAAGTGGGAGTGGAGAAAAGAATTAACATGGTTTTTACATTCCAAACCAAAATCACCACATTAAATATTGCAATTTTTTTAATTGCAAGGATTTTACAGGATTTGGCCTAATGATTCTAGGACTTTACAGGATATTTATATACAGGAACCAGAATTTCAGCTTCAGGGCTCCTGGCAGCTCTGGTGTTAATGTCTTTCATGAGACTGTATTGTTTTGATGTTCTTAAGAGTGTGTGGCATTTTGAGATGCATATTGTTTTGATGAAGCAGTGGAATATTTTTCTTGTATGGAAGTAACATTTAAATTATTATATCTTCTAAAATTTTAACTTTAATGAAAAAACAAAACGGGGTAGATACGTCGCTGTTCGTATTCGTACAAATGCAGCAATATGTACACACACGTACTTTAACCAAAGTTAACCGTACACTTGTTGAATTTACGATAGACAAATAAAAATATATTATTCACACACTACAAAAGTTTGAAAGTGCACTGGGTTTGAATTTAACTCCGACACTCAACACAACCAATGAGAGTCCATCCAAAAATGCTATGCAGTGCAGACGGACTACCACTAGTACCAATGATATGCCCACCAACTACCTCAGGATATAGTTCTGCTCCAAGCAGCATGTCAATGGCACCTGATGTGTGAAAGGTGGGGTCAGCTTATTCCATTATTGCTGAACCTGTGCTGTATTTCAAGTGGCAGACTGACTGCAGGCATTCCTGATGTGATCCTTCGCAGAATAACAGCATAGAAACACGGACCACTTGCATTCTATGGTTTAACAACACGAGACTGTACCTCTACCAACCTGAGCCTTTGTATCGGATCCCAGACCTTTAACCTAAACCTGAGTTTTGCAATGCTGCAGACCAAAGCGCACAGCACATTCCTCCGTGATAAAGGAAGACTGCGAAGCAGTCTCATACTCTTAACAGTTCGGAATTGACCCAGCACATCCTTAATATGTACCAATTCTGTACCTAACAAGACTGTTACTGGTGCAGAGTTTGAACTGGTCAATGAATGCACTGATGTAGCTCCCTCCTGAGTTTTCCAATCAACACTAGTCATGTGTTGGTGGATTTGTCTGATCTCGAATTGGAGGTTGTGCATGCAACGAACTAAGGTATTGCTACCGACAACGTAAACATGATGATTTGGAGGAACATTTTGTAGCTTTGTGGCCCTTCAGACAATTAAAGCATAGTCTATACATTGTTTGACCAGCTCTTGTCGTTGCTCAAGAGAATTCTCTGAATACTGGGAATCTATAGATAATAAAGTGATAAACCTTAGAACATATTATGCAGTGTTGTCAAAGTGTCAACCACAAGTGGTTTTCACAGAATTAACATCAACCTTATATTGTATTGACGCGTGACAGTCCCGGCTGTCAGACTGCCCCTGCCCCTAGGTAATCTGGGCGACGCTAGGCGAGTCGCTTCTAATCTACTTTGTTTGGTCCGGGTCGCAGGTGCCTGTCCGGTGTACAGTACGGGCCTCGTGAGTCTATGGCTGGCACGGTCAGGCCCTACGACCTTGACCCCCTTGCGAGGTACCAGCTTGGGTAGTGGTGCAGCAGTTCGGCGAGGTGGGTGGGGTTTATGGGTACCCCTGTATTTGCACTGACTAGTGTTTTGCTTGGCTGGGTGTGATCGCCTCCAGTACGGGTGCTTCTGGCTGTGGTTTGGATTTGTCTGGCTGTATGATGCCAAAGAGTGCCTCCTGCACTACAGGATGGTATCCCTCTGCGACCCTTGTGGGTGGCTCAAACAATCCGACGGGAACGATGTCTAGAATTGGTATGCTGAGCCCAGACCCGCTAGAAAGGATACGTACTCCCTGAGAAAGCTGAGCAATTGCCCTCACCTTTCTGGCCTGTCTCTCAACTCCACCCTTGTGGGTGTAAGGCATGAGGTATAGATCAGAGCAGCAGGAGTTGGGCAGTTGACATGTCAGTGTTCAACAGTGTGCCGGTGTCCCCATGGGAGTAGACTTCTCTGCACCGGACTACAGCCCTTTCGGCACCACTAGGGGAGCGATGAAAGTTGGGCACCTGGTTGGCAAGTCCAATCCACCGGGAGCGTACCTAATGTCGTGGCTCTACCATTCCTTCCATGTGGTGCACAAGGAATGGGTGGCCTTCCAATGGTGATGTGGTGAGGGTCCAGGGGTCACTGGTCTCCCCGAACTCAAAGAAGAACCCCTCTTTGGCACCACAGCTGGAGCGATGAGGAAGGGGCAACTTTGAGCTGACAAGCCAATTTCCACAGGATGGTATCCTAATGTCGTGGCTCTACCGGTCCTCCTACGACGTACAAGGAATGGGTGGCCTTCCAAGGATGTATTTGTTCTGTTGTGCAGTGTGCGTTCGGCAGTATCAAAGTCTCCTGCCAAGTCCTGCAGCCCCTATGTCACACAGGAAGGAGCTTGGAATGAAAGCTGAGATGACTGGTAAGAATGGTGTTTATTTACTGCAGTGAAATAAACACTGATGGCAGAGGTGCTAACTCCTAATTCCCCCTTGGAGTATACAGAAGGTTAAACACCCTATCGTTTAAACAGGGGAAGACACCCTTTGTTAAACTGGGTGGATTGGGCAGTTACTTAATGTGAGTTTCCTCAAGGCGAGCTCTACTATCAGGTGACTGTCCGTAAGGGACCGAACATGTAAGTGTAACTGGTTGATGGCCGCTGGGTCTTCCTTAGGATTCCGCTGGAGAGGAACTTCGGCCCTACGAAGAGAGCGATGAAGCTTAGGAGATGTTAAAGCCTCGGCACCAGTAACTGGGGCAGTGAGAGCTCAAGAAGCGATAGAGTACTGAGAAGAACTGGTGCTCAGGAGGCTTGACTGCCGGCCGTTTTATGCTTCTTGGCCATCCCTTCTTCTGCTGGCATAGTGCGTTTGGGGAGGGGGCACAGCAGGTGCAAACCTGGCATCTGGATTCTCTGAACGGGCAGCGTAGTGAAGAGCACCAGGATCTAAGTCTCTTGTCTGTGGCCTCATCTAGCGGTGCACTGCAGTACTTGCCATGGACCTCTTGCATAGTCTCGGTGGCTCATTTGGCAAAATAATAATTATCAATAGGACATCTGTCCCAGCCCGGTAGGTAATAGTCTTGCAGACGGCGGCAGCGACGTTACTCATGGACGAGGTGTCGGATGTAGTTGACTGAGTAGCGTCATTTATTATGATAGAGAAGACTTCATGCATCAGTATAATGCACTGTTGTGGACAAGTGTCAACTGCAAGAGGTTTTTACAGAATTAGCATTAACCTTACACCGTATAATGCACTGTTGTCAAGTGTCAACCACATAAGTGATGCATGCCAACATGCTGCGCAACACAGATACACGCTCTATGGGTGACTTCGCCCCGTCTACGAGTGACCTGAACTCGAGGCAAGTTATTAACAGTGGCAAATGTAATTTCACGTGTTGAGCAAGTAGACTCCAAGCGCTGGACAGCCGACTACGTAAAAGTAGTTTATGCGCTTAATTACGAAATCTACAGTCCGCCCGAAATCCCACATGCAAGTACCACCCCAACAATTAAATTATTTTTGACGAACAACTACCTGCCTATTTAGCTGCGGTAGAAGTTCCAGCAAATCCAAGAGATGGCAGCACCCCTGTGACTTTGTGATGTCATATCCCACCAGCCTCAGAAAGGAAGAGGTGTTTCAATTTGTCATGGCCTCCAAGCAGGGAGATAAGAAATAAGCGGTGCTCCCACAACCTCTGATAACCTACCCCTGTGCTGGAAGACTACTACATCCCAGCACCCTTGAGAGATCGCTGATCATGGGATTTTTCGTATATAAGGAAGTCTGGAACCACGCTCCCATCAGAGGCGCCTGGCTCACCGGCCACGTAGGTCAGTAATCTCTCCCTGGTCTGCAAGAAGACCTCTCTCCTCTCCTCAGCCTGCAACATGGCTCAGCTCCATAGCTTGTGACATAGCTCAACCTCCAGAAACCCGCAAGAAGACTTCGACCCCTGCCGTAGATTGCAAATACTGCAGCATCATGCAGCTTGGCTAAGGCTCGTCCACCACTGCACCCGCTTACTGTGAGGCAGCAACCACCATGCCGGAGGTAACTCCTGCACTCTTTACCCCTGTTAACTTCCGTGACTCCGCGGTAGCAGGTCATCACGTTTTAGTTTACCTCCTCGATAAATCTGTGTAAATCAGGTTACGCTATGAACTGCGTACTTTACAGCATATTTTACCATAGATTATTTTCTGCATTTTCTTTTATTAATTAATTTACCAGGCTTGCCTTCGCCTGCTGAGTTCGTTAAATACAGTAAAACTCTCTGAAGAAGTCAAATAATTGTGCACCTTGCCTATCTGTACATGTGTAATTTGACCCTTTTAAGAAGTTTTTCTGGTTAATGAGTATTATTTTTTCAGTCCCTTCAGAAACTTCTTAACAGTTTTACTGTAATTTTAATTCCTTTGTTAACTAGTTATTTTCTGTATTTGTTTAGCCGGGGCTTTGCATTTTCATTTTTGCTGTAATAAAACTTATGCAAACTTTAATTCACTTTGTTTACCATTATTTTAGATTAGTCCCTGTATAATTTTCATTAAAATTTTCATTATAACAATACAGCTTGTGTCAGATTCGGAAATTAAATCCCACTGGAGAGTAGCAGTGCAGTGCACTGAACTCTACTAGAGACGTGAGCTTGCAGAAAGTGTATTAGTCTGCAGAAGACATGCCGAAGCTCCTGGGTTCTCGGTGTTCCCGCATCTATTTTCAGTGATGTCCCAATACTGGACTGCACGTCTTCACCTGAGGGTCTTAGGTGTGCCTAAATAAGCCATGCCCTTAGGACTGCACGTCTGTGGAAAGGATCACGGTAGTAGACAGGTGTACACTAAAAAGGGTGGCATACAATGCTGTAGAAGACGTAGAGAACGTCGTGTTTTAGGAAGAGAGCTCCGAACTCAAACCACTATTGAAATCCCAAGTATGGTAGAACCTCAGACACTAGGATCAGAGAGTTTACCCCTGGATTACTAGACTTCTACCTCCTACGCAAGCATCCCATACAATCACCTATTAGGTGCTTGTTTGTCACAAAGTGAGTCGAATCCCACCACTTCCAAATCAGAGACTCCCCCACAGGTAGCAAGTGTAAGCTCCCCAGGTAGTCCCTGATAAGGACCTAGCAAACTCCTGTCTAATAATGTTTGCTTCGGGAAAACTCATCCGGGTTTGACTACTGTCAAAGGTAATCTCCGAACCACGTGTGGCACCACTCCACACGAATTACGTTCCTGCACGACAACCCACTCAACCCATCTGAGTAGCTCAATTTCCCTCGCTAGGCCATCCACCTCCACTCCCCACCCCCACGATCGCTTAAACTGAATCACCATCTCGTACACCCCGGGACAACTGGCGTCCCGATTATTGGCAACCGTGGTAATGAAGAAGATAGAACTCCCTGGGCGGGAAACTATCTCATTCTGCCTCACTGTGGAGTTTGACTCCCCTTGTTTCAGACCGTACCCTTCTGGTACGCAGTCACCCACGGAATCCAAAATCGCCATGACCCTCGGGCTAATAATTTTAGCCAATCATGCCACAGTAGGCTTACCTGAGGTCTCGATAGGGCAGAGTCCTAACCGCTTACCCGTCAAGGTAGGGCATGCGTCAAGAGGTTTATACAGAATTAGCGTCTGCTAGGCCTACCTTGTGTGTTGTCTTCTGATAGTTTAGGTTTTGCTACAATGTTTGCCAACTGTCTCAGTAGTCACACCATTACATTGAATTTATAAAAACTGTGATAATTGCTTGAATGTTGGTAACTTCACTGTTGCACGAGCCATTTCAAAATGCTCACGTGTCTGATTTAGTTTACTAAGCATAAAATTCAACATTACAAAGCTCCACTCGTCCACAGGAAACTTCATTATCTTCAATGCTCTAAAGTTCTCAACTGTATTCAGCAGCTGTCGTAGCTTCTGCGGTGAGTTGATGTGATTGCCGAGAATTGAACTATTTTCTCCCAGTGAGCAGTTGCAATTACGCATTTGTCTTGATACAGATTGGTCAGTGTAGCCCATGCTAAAGTAAAGTTGTCCTCGGATAATGGAAGCCCCGCCACTATACTGAGTGGTTCACCTTCCAGTGAAGTTACTAAATAATGGAACATCTCAACTGGATTTAATGAGCTTTTAACTATATACCAATCAGGTAAATAGATTGTGATAACCCTTCCACTGTGTGGCTTGTCCATGAATGTAGGGAGTGACAACCTGGGCAGTTTGACATTAGATGATGTTTATCCCGATTGTCCTCTTAGGCCTTTCTTGTGAGATTTTTCCATGGGCCTTCATAATTGTGTAATATACCCCTTCGAAACCAACCATTAACTGGTCGTGTTTGTCACTGTTGAACTTTTCGTTAGTCACATTTTTAACACTCAAAGAAATGTGATTTTCTTCAAAATCTTATCTTCAGTTTTTCTGAGTCCCTACAATGTGCCTTAAAAAGTTCTACTTGTGAGGTGTCTTCAACCCTTTCTGCTGAACGTAAAACTCTATTTATGCTGTCTGATGCGAGCTTCAATCGTGCTTCGAAATGTCCTCTTTGGTGAGACCATCTGCAGCCACCAGCCCTCACAGCAACTGGGGCAGACACTTAAATGGATCCTCATCCTGCAAGGTAAACCCGTGTTAAGGGCCAGCCTGTTCGCAGGGCCATGACAGTGACTCTTGATTTTGTACCACTTCGACAAACCACCTGGCCTATATTGTATACCAGCCGAGCACCTGCTAAACATTGTCGTACTATGTTTCTTGTGATACTGGAATCGTGAACCAAAACCATAATATTGGCCAAGATGACAACCTCTTTCTCAGAAGTCGCGTAACAAGGGTTTTCCGTGGTATTTAAACTTAAGCATTGTGTGTCGAAAGATTTTTGTGGCTATCTCAAGGCATTATTGCTTCCAAGGGTGGTACACGTCAAGTGTGCATGGGAATATTACTTTACCTGGTAGTATTATGTATGGTAGTTTTTTTAATGGCATCAATAAAGGTGCAAGTGATTTTGTGCCCATGTATGACCATAAACAAATTGAATATATCCACTTCATAAAGAAAAATACAGTAAAGAAACAAAGAGAAACCGTATACAGTACAATAAATCGTGGTTCATAAATAATCATGTAAAGAAAATTACCAAAGGACTATGCAAAAAGAACAAATAATAAAATATAAAGC
The DNA here is from genome assembly GCA_029891345.1 of Dryococelus australis. NCBI lineage: Eukaryota > Metazoa > Arthropoda > Insecta > Phasmatodea > Phasmatidae > Dryococelus > Dryococelus australis. Next base: position 23,390,357 of record CM056993.1, read on the forward strand.
AGTAAAAATATCAACTTAATCATGCTGGGTGTCTTACATGTGTACAAAAAAAAAGAGAGAGAAAAGGTAAACACAAAAAGTTGTAGTGTAACCAAAATAGGCCCAGAGAAAAATTGAGCTACATCAAATACTAATGCCAGACTTGTGGTTGTGCATATTAAAAATATTTTGTCCATTTGTTGAACTATCAACAAATGGACAAAGCCAGTAAAACTGGAATTCAGCAATAAATAAGTACTTCCAAAGTCTTTCTTTTAAACCAAAATTAGTGAAACGTATCAGAAATTATAATATTATTAACTGCACTTCAAACGCAAATAATTTTATTTTGTATTAGAAAGATATTCTTTAAGATGTGCACAAAACTACCACAAATAAAGTACAGGAAAATTAATTCATGGTAACTTCATATTATTATAAAGTAACACATAGCTTATGGTCCCTGGGATGCATTCCTAACATCTAAAGCTGCCAATTCATATTAAATTTAAAAACTACTAACAACAATTTAATAGACATTGTGTAAACCGTTGAAAATTGCATGTGCATGAAGATAGTTTATTTTAAAAAATATATATTTTATCCACAGCAATCTGACGTGACTGGTAGTTGAGCTTAGTTGCAAACACAGAACTTGGGAGAATTTTCAGCAACTAGGATTAAATGGATCACTTGGATTATGTGGATTTCTTAAACTATCTCTATAACAGAGAGTGCAAAAATATTTGTAAAATAATTAAGCAGTTTTAAAAAGGGGGAGAAAATTGTTATTTGATAACTACTCACCGAGGAAAAAATTGAAAAGGATTAAGTCATGAATTTGGCATCACCAAAATTCAATGAATAAATCCAAATGCACAACCTAACTACAGCATTATAAGCACTAAAGGACTACATTACAATAAGTTCACGTAGGAACTAATTCCCAAAGAACACGCAGTCGGGAACACACCGACCGCGTGTCATCTTGTTCCCCTGCCGAAATAGAAGTGCCAGAAAACAAGCAGTGAAGCACGTCATGTCAAACAAAAGAGCAACAAAAAGATCAAAATGCAGCCAAAGTAGGAAACAAAAACAAACAGATAGTTCCACAGTCACCGCTAGATCTCGAGGGCTGTCCACATAAGGCAAAAAGTCGTGAAATACACAGCATGGACGGCAAATATCACATGAACAAAGGTGACTTTTTATATGAAATCATGCGCCAAGTGGCATGAATATGCCAAAAACATTGCCATTACAACAGCTGCAGAAAAGAGTGGGAAGGGTAGCTATGGATGGCAACAGAAAGAATTTGCAACACAGCATTGTGCATTCGACTATGTGAGAAACAATAGCAGAAAACACGGGCCAGTAGGCTTCTAACAAGATTAAAAATGTTGCTTTCAAAGTACAATTCCAAAACTGAATGGAAGTCAAACTTGCGAGAAAAATATTCAAACAATAAAATAGTGACAAACAATGATTAGACTGAAATAGTTAACCTCATTTATATAGCCAGATAAGTCATATCTTAAAATATATCAATCATATACCAAGGTAAGATGCGACATAAATATAACAAATAGAATTCAATTATTAATTAAATAATTCTTAGAAACTGTAGTTCAAAAGTAGAATAATAACAGTAAAATAATGAGACAAATAATAATATTCTCAATAGTAATAATTGACTTAAAATATGAAAATTATGTTTCGAAACTGTTTAAAAATTGTGCACTAGCAGACACAATAAAATAGTCGTGACGTATTTTAAAAACTGCACAATTCCCAGCAAAAATGTTTACTGTCTTGATACTATTGCGTATGTTTATGGTTCCATCTCTAATCGTATTGTGGTCAACAAGATGTCAAGGCACTTACCATCTTGGCTTTTAAGTACATTGGCAAAAAATAATTTTCACCTATGTAGGGGTAAGTAGTCGTGTTAGTTTTATCGGTGATATCTTGTTCTTACCTATGAAAGGTGTTTAGCGCAGGCCTGCTGTTTGAACTGATTTTCTCAGTTTTTACGGATTTTTAACACTAGAAAAATCCAAACCCAACCTTTAGTTTTTTTTTTTCTTCTCCCACTGATACATTTTTTTTTAAGTATTCATATAATGGCAGTGGATAATTAAGCTAAATAGTTTGGTCATATGCCATTGCTTCAATAATGTATGTCCAAAATATTTTGCTTAATTAGTTACTGGCGTGGGTATAGGCACCATGCACGGGTCTGAAAATTGTACTGGTGGCGCCACACCGTGCCTTTCTGCGTAACTAATTGCAGGACGCCACGCCGTGCCGTCACATTTATTGTTCGATAAACTTGTGTGATATAGAATTGACGTGCGAGTTCCTGCCAGTAAAAAGTATTTATATTAGTGAGAAGAGTTTATTAAAAGGGGAAAATCTTTGCATTAGTGGTCATGTAAATAATTCTAAAGAAATAAGGAAGGGCAATATTTCTTCAATACAAGTGGAAGTGATTTGGCAAACTTCTGTTACTGTCCCACCTTACAAAGTGTTACTTGAGGTAAGGTTATGTCTCGCATACTTTATGGTTATGCATTTTTCAATATGCTTTTATTTTTGTTATCCCTGATTCTTCCCCTCCCCCTCCCCCGCCCCTGCAGATTTGTGGTGAAAGAAATGTTACTGCTAGCACATGCCCTTGCGCAGCAGGACTCGGTAGTCTTGTAAACATGTAGCAGCAGTTGTTTATTACATAAACAAAGAAAACACTGCTTTGAAAACAGACATTGCACAAACCTGGGGTAAACCAAGTTCCACAAGGGCTGCAAAAGAAAAGTATTCAAAGGGAAAAAGAATTAATGACTTGTTTCCAAAGAAAGAACTACATTTTTCAGTACCAACATCTCCTTTAACTCTAGATGCGGTAATTTATATACCATGTTCCCTACGCCAGATGTTGATAACAGAAAACAAAACTGAGTAGAATGAGACTGTAGAAAAGTAATTAACTATTTGATACAATCAGTGGAAAAGTCAGTGCTACGGGATGAGTGTAAATATGTAACTACAGAAATCTTACAAAATCAGCGTGACTGTTTGGCGGTAATGTCAGTTTTCAAACCACTCGGTGAAGGTGAACAGTCGTTTTACGAAAGCGTTTGTGTTAGTGATGAGAAGGCACTTGAAATTTCTTTAAGAACATGCAAGCAAGCAGAATGTGCGAATGGTTTAGTGAAAGGTGCATCCGCATTTCTGCAAGCAGCAAGGTTCATCAAATTAAAGTGAGAAGACAAGATTTTGATACATTGGCGAGTTCCTTAATAGATTGTAATGATCAATGCCTGACAGGTGTTGCTGCAAGAAACGTGAAATATGGAAAGGACATGGAATCTGAAGTCATAGAAAATGATAAAAGAACACGTGATACTAAATTTGTGCGCTGTGGTTTGATAGTTCACAAATTATAGCCATGGCTGTGTGGAAGTCCAAACTGCATTGTTTTTAATGAAGGGTGAACTGAAAGAGTTTTAGAATTAAAGTGTCAAATTTCGTGTAAGGATAAGTGCATAGTTGATGAGGCAGGCACTGTTAACGTGAAGTATTTATATTTAGACAAAAAGAAAAATATTAAATTTAAGCTAAATCACATGTATTACACCCAGTGCGAGATGCTTATGTACGTAACATGTATGGATAAATGTGACTTGTTTGTTTACAGTAGAAAACAACAAGTTTGCATAACATTGCAACAGGACTTAAAATACGTTCAGATTTGTATTGATAAAATAGGAACATTTTAATGTTCTCACTATTTATCAAGACTTGTTCCAGCTCATTACAAAGAAACGAAGTAAGAGCCAATATAAGCAGAAAGTTTATTCATGGTATGTTTCCAATGTTACCCGATACTGATTGTGCAACAAAAAACGAAATCGTTAGGAATGGTTTCACTGTCTGTATCGCAACTTCGTGTTTCGTGACAGCAGTACTCGTTGAACATTCGTCTTCTAGAAAACTTCAGTTTACGTTGTGCTTTCTTGGTTTTGCAGCTCTTTCAAACCTTCCCGTAACTTGAGAGGAAGCTGCCCCCCCCCCCCCCCATAATCTTGTGGGAAAATACTGGGGATGTCCTGACCGTCTGTTTCCATTAAAATGACTGCTACATATTCTTGATACGGCTGTTGGCCCCCAAGGTGATCCATCAGGACTGAAAATCAATCATTCACTAATTACCGATTTTAATATGTTCAAATTAATATTTATTTATCATTACATAAATGTCATTTTTTTTCACTGTATTTCGGTAATTAACTAGACAGCCTAATATGTAAGCTTATTGTATATACCTACTAATTTTTATGATGTTAAATATACGTCATTGGGGCGTCATTTATAAAAAAATTTAGTCACCTAACAGTAAGAAATTTAAAAAAAATATATGACATTGAAAAATTTTCCTACATTGTGCCTATGTGTACAATAATACTTTTATAAGCCATGTAACGCTAATTACTTTTGTCTGTGCACAGCCTGGATCCACAACTTACGTCGCTCCTCTTCAGTTTTCCGTGTCGTACATTAATAAAAAAACTACGGGGCGGGGGGGGGGTTGTGTTTCCGTAAGTATTTGTGCACCCAACAACACAGCAATTTGAGTTGCCTTTCCACTTTCTTGAGCCATTCATTCTACTAACTGTTTTGACATGGCAGCTAGCGCTGCACGGTTTCTATCCCTACCGTCCTGCAATTAATTACCCCAGTCTCCGCCAGAGTAGCGTGCACTGTGCCTATACAGTTATCTAAATATTTCTGTTCCTGGTTGTATGATCACATGCAAAGGCCAAGGCCATAACTGAAAAAAGTTTTTGCCTTGAATTGCCATTTACACGCATGCAATCTGAATTTGGTGACTGTGTTTTGCATTTGGCATTAATATCGCAATGGTGAGGAAATGAGAATTATCGCAGATACAGCTGGAATATTGGTTTCCAAGTACATATTGGAAAATAGCTTTAAAAAAAATTAGTTTATAATGTTTTATTTGTAATACCTCACAGTTTTAACATAGCCTGTTGTCCTAAATATCTGAAAAACTGGACACATCCTGCTCACATCTCTCTCAGCTGCCGTCTAGTAGCAAAACTTGTAATTGTGCCATTAATGCTATGTTATGAACACATTCTGTACATTTTGATGCATGTTTTCTGTTCTATTTGACTTGGTTCTTGTACTGCAGAGCTTGAAACTTTCGTATTAAGGCTAACCTTGCAATAGAGCATGAATGTACTTTTACAATAGCAAGTATTATTTCTAAAATATTTTGTGACTGCTTTTCCTCCAGAGTACATCGGATTCTGTGCTTGCTGGAATAAGTAACAACAGTTTCACATCTGGCAAACAACCACCCAGTTTACCAAGCAAGCCACCTGTAGGAGGATATGGGAAACCGAATGTTGCACCAAAGCCCCCCAGCGCCCTGTCGAAGCCATCGCCACCGCGCCCAAGAAGGTGATGCTAAATGGTGGAGTGGGTCGGCCCACAGTGACCAGGGCGCAGAGCATGCGTGTGCCTCGGTCACCGCCTGTTGCCCCGACGATGGAACCACCCTTTCCGCCTACAAACAAAGAGTTTGGCAGCTATAGAGGAACAGGCCTGCCATCTTTCCACCAGTCCCAGGACTCCCTGCACCATCAGCGTTCACACCTACACCCCAATCCTCCTCCACCGCCTCGTACTGCCACCCTTCCTTCCAACCTGAACCATCACGGCCTGAAGCAGCCCGCACCACCACCCCCACTCCTAGCGCGGCCGAGCATTAGGCCACCCGTCACCCGCCCCCCTCCACCGCCATCTCGGCTCGGATCGACAATCAACCCTCCGGTGTGCCCTCCTCCTCCGCCACCCACTACTGCCCCTCCTCCACCTCCATACCGCACTATCTCCGTCTCTCACATGGCACCACCACCACCGCCGCAGACAAGGCTCGGTCCTGCTGTGAGTGCCCATGATGCTATCTTGTGTTGCTTACCATTTGTTGGCGTGCGTAGACTGGTCTAGCATGATGCTTACTGTTTGTAGGTTCCAAGCTTGGCACCACCTCCTCCACCAGTACGCAACACTTCCATTAGAAACGGAGTGTCACCCGGATCCACAGACATAGAACAGCGCTTCGCTAGTATGTTCCATTTGGTGCACGAGTTCCCCCCACCTCAGCCCTTCCTCAGAGTCTCCAAGATGTACAACAGCCACAATGGTAATTTCTATTGTCAATGAGGTTTGATGTGCGTGCTTAAACATTATGGTTTTGTGAACTTTTCATGTTATGAAACAGCAGTGAAAAATAATTTCATTAGAGCTCAGCCTTAAAAAATGGTTAGCAAAAATTTTAACATTTCATCAATTTTTTCCATTATGTATTGTCACACATGTTGGCACATAATCAACTAAATTTATAACATGAAAACAAGCTTGCATAGTATCATCAGCATTCGTTCATATAACCATACTTTTTAGTAATTTTCTTTTATGTACATCCATGAAGAAATTAACAAAGATATTTCCCCAACATTTCAAGTATAGTTTTATGTAGTTATATTTGTAATATTATAACAACAAACAAATGGCTACACAGACAAAAATTCTAATTATTTAACAAAATTAACAATTAATATTCTATGATCTTAAAGTTGTTTGAAAAGTTGAAAATATCTTAAGTATGCACAACGAATGTTAACCTTATATGTATTTGTCAAAATTGAGGGCAATTAACATACATACAGAATATCGAGAAATAAAAAAATACATACTGAAATAATTTTGGAAGCCTATATTTGGGTTTAAATCCTTGTTTTATATACTGGCAAATACAGTGGTACCATTACCTAATGTCAATAAATAAAACTGAAATAATTTCACTAACCATTAAATTCAACATTGCTCCAAGTATTTGGTCGGTTGTTCGTTAATGGTCTGTAATTTTTTTCTTGTAAGATTGATTTTGTAAGTGATTTAGTGATCTTATTGTTTGTGCTGTGTTGCAGTGAAACAGCAGGCTCCAATGGTTGCCAAACAACAAGCTCCGCAGCCTCCAATGTTACAGCTGAGCAGTAAGTTGTGGGAAAATGACTCTTCCAATTGCTAGCAAAAAAGACGTTGGTTTGTACGTTGTGGGCTGACGTGGTTTTTGGTAATCCTTTTGCTAGTACGTTTTAACGGAGTTTCCTTGATGCAACATTGTACATATTGTGATAAAGTAATGTATCGTAGAACAATAGGCAAAGTTAGTCTCCTGGCAGTTTTTTCACTTTCTGTTGAGGATTTTGACTGTTGTCATGTAAAAACCTTTGTGAGCAGAGCTGTGTGAACATGTGCAAGTATACACGTATAAGAATAAGTATTTATTCTGTTTGAATAAAAGACAGGTTTGTACAAGTGGTTTTGTCAAGTGGGAAATTGTTTCAATTCCCAGGTATCTCGTGACATTGAGAACATGGACGACTCAGTCACCATGAATGCTGTCGGAAACTTGGCAGCTGGTCTGTCGTAAATGATAGAAATACTTACGTTACACACTAAATACTAGGTTTAGTAGTCTTAGGCATTTAGGTACCCAATGACTACAGACTGATTTTATAAAGCTGGTTTCTTAGGCTGTTGGCACATGATTTATACAGTAACACATAGAATACATATTTTGAGAAATATTTTTGATTCGGTTTAAGATGTATGAAATATAAAGATTGTGTTCAAGAAATGGATATCATTATGGACTTCTCATAAGCATAAATTGTGATCTCTGCGGTTGATTTTTTCAAATTATAGTCCATCCTTGCTTTATTAATATCAATTTGCTTTATTAATATAAATTAGTTATGAAATATGCAACTACTTTTTTTTTTTTCCTGTTTGCAGCTTGTATTTCTGTAGAAGGTGGTGATATGTAGACTTTAAAATTGGTTCTCATATTAAAATATGAATGTTATTTGAAAACTTCTACACCTATAACATAACTAATATTACAGTTGCCAAACAAGCCCCATTAGCCTGTGTATGTATATATATAAAAGAAATCGAAAGTTTACACTAAAGGAAGGCAGTTGAATTGGTTTTTTTTAGATACGTTAAATGTATAGTAGTGATGTTCTACTAGTGTTGCCACATTTCTGTAAGACCAAGGATAGAAATCTTACAAACTAATCTAATTAATCTAGAAAGTGTTTAACTTATATAAAGAGTGATCAGATGAAACAGACTGGTGTTTAGAAAGAATATGCTGCAGTGGATTCTCTATTCATTGTTTCTCAGGGCACTGAAAAAGTTTCAATACATGTGGGTATTCAATGAATGTGGTCTTGTAATGCAGATAAATAAAAAAGGGGACCACAGAATATGTTCCTTGGATGCGGACTTTAAATTCATCTGGGTACTTTACAATGTACACTATGACAGCAGCAGACCAATGGCATTTTGAGTGTGTGTGCAAATAAGCATCCCCTTCGTTCAGGCACCTTTTACAATGCTGAACAAGTATATCTATACCTCTGTATTTCTGCAAGGTGTCACAGTTAACATTGAGCGTTGATTGTGGCACTCACCTGTAGAGACTCCAACAGCAGAAGTCCCTTGACCTCTCAGAATGTCAACATGACCTTGCCAGTCGCAGGTGATCACTTTGTCTTCGGTCTTGGTGACAAACCATTTCTCCATTCCTGACTCATCCTTTCATTACTGATTTGAGATGGTGGCACAAGGTTTTGTCCATGTCACAATTTTCTTCAAGAAATGCAGTCCGTCCGTGTGGTATCAATTGCGATATTTCAGGCATATTCACATCCTTGTGGCTTTCTGTTTGTCGGTGAGGTGCCCAGCTACCCAGTCAGAAGACACTTTCTGATACACCAGTTTGCGGAGCACTATGCTGTGTTTGGATCCGGTGCTGAGGTTGTGTGTTGACATCTCATGTACTGCGATTATACTGCTATTGTCTTTCGCCATTGTGTTCACAACGGCAACTAGGCCGCTAGGCTATCAAAAATAGATAAAAGGACAGGAATTATAAAGTACTCACAGTGTAGTACTTGTCGACAGGCTCATGCACACAAATGACAACACATTTTCCATGAGGTATGCACAATCGTGACATTTGGCTGGCCAAGCCAGCGTCATCAGGCGGCGAGAGTTGGAGACTGTTGTTGGTTTAAAAAAAAAAAAAAAATTCCAAGAAATTTTGCAACAGAAACCATGACTATAGAAAAATCTTTCATGATTTACTAGTTTCTTTAAATGAAATCCAGTACCATCATTATATGCATTAATCTTGGTACAAGCACCAGCTTTTATTTGATTGAAACAAGTGATCAGTATAAAAACTTTATCAAATATATCCAACAAAAATTTTACTTACTGAAAGGTATTAAAAAATATAGATAGTTTAATTTATTTAGTGTTAAACAATATACTACTACATTAATAAAAAAATACTCGCAATCCTACAGCATAAATTAATTTGTTTGTGATGTGGAAACACAATTTGTACAAACGTATTATGAGTACTGTAACTAACATGACTACAGCTGATGTTAAAATACTAGAAAATTCCATAAAATCATATAAGAACTGTACTTTATATACATTTTAACATCATGAAATTCAAATCATATTCAGAAATTCACAGGCAGTTTGAACCGGGGAGTTGTGAAACTGTGTAGCAGGTGCCCTGCCCTGCAGTGTCTTTGCATGAGGTGTCTTTAGTCTTTATTTGCAATGTTGGGGTCCTGGGAGTGTCAGAATTTTATGGCGTGATAGCTTGTGAAGGCTTAGCTGGGGTAATATGTACATTTCCAGGTTTCATAAAACCACTGCATTCAGATTCTTTGTTCAACCATTCGAAGTGGCCCTCAAAACACTAGTATGAAAGAGCAGTTGACCCAGTGCTTAGTTCCATAGCAAGGACTGCATCACTATTGCTTGGGCCCAACTGAGTAGAGTGGCCACTTAACCGGAGAGATTTCCCCACAGCTTTTCTGGTACTTGCTGAATCATCTCGAGGTTACAATGCTTTGCCACAGCAAGCAACAGATTTACTGGAATTCTTCTTGTTGGACAGTAGTCAGGGATGTTTTATAGACTGCGTTGTGCATGTTGGTGTGAGACACCTTGCACCGTACCTAGACTCCACTGCACTTTCTTGGTCTCATCTTATTTTTCTTGCTTTCCTAATGCTCCATCCACTGTTGCCTTATCATTTCTGATAAAACTTCACCATTAAAAAGGAAAGGTTTTCCATTTTCTGTTTTACACGTTTTAAAGTACTTCTGCAGTGGCTTCGTTTCTGGCAAATCTTCATCTGTTTTCTTTCACGCTCCTCTTGTAGCAACTGTCCACCTCTCTTGCCAAACAAACAATTTTCGTCACAAGTTTGATTTTCTATGTGAAGCATTTTGTCAGGGGTAGCTCTTAACAATGTGTTCAAGGGCACGTGCACTCCCAAATAAATTGTAACATGCCCCAGCAAATAATTGCTCTTTTGAAGATCTTTCTTCCATAATTTACGTATAAAAGTAATGTATTTGGTTATTAAATTCTGTATCGCTAGGCTGCAAATAATATCTCCTTATTTTAGCGTGGACGATATTTCTTCTTGCAGCTTTGGGGCACAGGTGGTCTCTGCCCATGCTGCTGTATTTTATCGTTGCCGGTGGCACACGAGACGTCTCAAATAGTATTAAGTGCGGTAGATTTGGGGCACAAGCCACTTGTGTCCACGCTCGGAATGCTGTAACAGCTCAATAGATGATAGGTGCATGTCATCTGCGGTGTGTTTCTGATATTGTAATGCATTGTGTACTGTTACTGTATTATATTAATGGTTTGAGAATTCGTGAATATTTTGAAAATATTAGTGCATGATATCGTAGTTTTTAAAGTTTGTGTATTGTTTAGTCTTTAATGTTTATACACAGCATTTTTGTTGCTATGTTAGTAGGGGTGGGCGAAGCTGGATATTTCATTTTGAAGTGAATTTGTTAAAATATTCGCAACTTCAAATTGAATATTAATTCACAGTGTTTTCTTGAAGTATACATTCCACCAATTATATTTTTTTAATAAATTTAATAACTACATAAATTTTTACAAGATAGGTAAAGGGCAGATAAAAAATAAATGTTTTGCACTGATTTGCAAAAAATAATTTTTTTATTCATGTACCCTATTTGCCTGAAAGGAAGAAGAGATTTTTTTTTGACAGAAAATGAATAGAAAAAATAAGGGGTCATCTTCAATTCAATTCCTAGGCACAAATACCATAAATGTGTGACACTGGTAGTTTAGTATTTAAGTTTGCGTTACATGCAAAACATTACTACAGGCTTCTGTTAGTAATTTTTTACTCAAGAAGCATTTAGTCCTCCAAAATTAGCATGCCGCGAGACAGAGGATTTTAACAAATACTTTTCATGCTTAAATACAATGCGTCCTATGGTTGGACATATTTTTTGTAGTGCTGAGACTGTACCTGTCAAACTTTGACAAGGGTCCCTTGACTAGTAGTAGGGGCGGTCGGGTTCTAATTCACTAGGCGAATGATATGTTGATGGGATGGTCTAAAAATAGTTTGCGGATTAAGGGCTAATCCGATTAATGGCTAATCCTAATCAGATTAATTTTCAAATGGCTGCAAAGAGGAAGCGCTTTGCTGGGAAGCAAAATGGCTCCAGTTACATAATATATAGCTTACAATTATTTTTTTGCTTATATGACAAACTTTCAAACCTGTCTGTGAATATGTGGGAAAATCAATTTTCTCCACTAAATTTGATTCATAAAATCATACTTGCGCACATAAAGAATCAGTACAATACTTCTGACATGAAACCACACTTGCATTTTATTAACATTTTCCTGTTTTTTTAATTACATTATTGAAAAGTGAGATTTGAATAGCAGTGGGTTCAATTTCACACTTCACAGCAGTTAAGTCTGTAAAACTTGCAGTTTGTCATTATATTTATGACACTGCAAAACTCTGTTGTACTTTAGAATAATAAACATATAATACCGATTAAAATGTGAGGTGCCAAATTAGGTTTGGCAAGATAATGAAGTGTTTAGTAATATAAAAAGATGTTCCCAGATAATTCCGTTTTGCTATATTGTGAGTAAAATTAGATACTGACATATTTTACACCGAATGCAGTTTGGAATAATTTGTGGGCATTCTGTTGAGGTTATGTTTTCATTTTTTTTTAGTCGTATGTGGCAAACGTGGGATAAGAACTTTATTACTAAGCGCACATTATCTTTTGCTTTTTGGGCGAATAATAATAAATTGTTGCCCAAAAGTATTTTTTTATTTAGAAGTTTGAAGCAAAAATTTGATTTCAAATACGAAGCCAAATATTGAAAATATTCTATTCTAATTCGAATTTTCGAAGCTTCGCCCACCCCTAACGTTAAGGCCTGTTTACAATTGGCCATACCTCTGGACGTGGACGTATCCGAATCTTCACGTCAAGTGAAGTCGCAGTCATGCAGTCCGAACATTTTCTACAAATGTGTTGCCGTAAAATAAGCTTTCAGAATATATTAGAGTTCAGTAAATTCAGCACATTATTTGTTACGTAATGATTTTTATATTGTGGAATTGTTGATTATATAATGTTTGCAAATTGTGCAATTTTGAATATTTATCTTTGATATATGTCCTGACTGTTTTATTTCAAATATGCTCTGCAACTGACATCCAAGAATTTTATTAAATATTCATCCTTCATATTAAAAAGTTCAGACCGAACGCAGACTGCACTAATTAGCATTTCATCACATTCGTCTTAGGAAAATCAAATTTGCAAGTCCGTTGTTTATATTTACAACATGAACATTCCAAGAATACAAGTGAAAGTATCTGTAGTATTTTTCTATCATGTTATGACACAACTTGGGACAAGTTCAGTTCTCTGAATGCTTTGACGTGGGACACAGATTTACTTGGAACACGGGAGGTTGTGACAGAACCATGATGTCAGAGGTTCATGTCTACCAATTAGCGTATCCTTGTCCAAAGACTCAGGTTGGAATAGTGCAATTGTAGACAGGTCTTTACTGAACTTACATGTTACATGCCATATTCATTCAAGAAATACAGTGAACAGAACAAATATTATTTAAGGAAGCTGTTAGTGTGTGACAGTCATTAAATTAAAACTTGACTTTTCGAGACCACAGTGTATTCTAATGCAAACCTATTGCACCCAAAAAAGAAATTACACATGTAATTTGAGTAAAAAAATCCATAGTAATTTGGTTAGGATAAGATTATAAAACTGCTCCCCCCCCCCCCCCCCCCGATACGCGAGTGACTACAGGTGTTGTCGGCCTAAAACATTTGAATGACAAGATAAAAAAACATTTACAGAGCAAATTGCATTTACAAAATGAAATGAAAATGGTAATGCTGGGCCAGGTGAATATAAGAAATTAGTTTAAGTATAAGGAAAGTCATTTAAAAAACACAATGAATTAGTAGAAACAATAAATACATAATTTCTTCAATAAATGAACGCAATACATTTTGTCTAGTTTTTTAGTGGTGTCTTGGAAATCATGATGAAACTACTGAAAGTGAAAACCCGGGTGTGTTTATGGCTACTTTAAAAATTTTTCTCTGCCTGTGTGTAGCTGAACATGGGTAAAACTGAATATTTTTATTTACATTACTCTTACGGACTGTCAAGTTGCAGCATGTTGTTGTGTGTCAAGTGTATGGCTGGGTGTTGGGAATCTGACAGGTTTCTGCACAGCTGAGGTGAAGTGAGATGCTCCTTTGCTCATACAGTTCTGCAATGCCCTCTGTAGTAATGATGTTGGCTGATCATGTTTGGAGACTCGGTTATTTGCCAATGCAAGAGGCTGGAAGGTGTGGAAACACATTTGTCATTTCATTGCACTTAATATTGTGAGGGTTGTGACTAAAACAAGAAAGAAACTGTTGTTTATAATTATTTGTCTTTCCTGTATATAGAGTTATATTTATATTTTGGGAAACCATTTTGTACAGGCTAATGGTGATAGTTTATTTTAAGCTGAATTTGGTATTAGTGGCGAGAGAGGCGTGAAATTAGTGCAATATCTGAACATTTTTACATACATATTGGTGGTAATAGAGAACAAATAAAAGGCTGTTTGTTGCTCACTTCTGCAGTAGATAGATGCAAATACAGAAATGTTTGCCACTTGTCAATGTTTATCCTCTGTTTATAATGTTTTGAATAACTTTTTCTTTTTTTATCTGCTCATCATAATCATGTAAATGGCAACACTTACTCTTGTATGATTGTAATTAATAAGCTAACTGGAATTTATAGTAATATATTTGAAGTGTGCAAAATTCTTGTTTAGAAAAGAATTAACCAGTGAAATAAGTTTTTGAGTTTGTGACAATTAGATAACATACACAGTGTTTGAGAAAATTGTTGAGGTATGCATAAATAAATTTCACAGTTCAGTTAGCATTTTGTTTTGGAGGAATGTGTTATGTTGTGTAATAATATTTTTTCAGTAGCATTGACTAACAGTATGTTGATTATAAGCAATTTTGTGACCAATATAAATCTGTCATAGTTGAAAGTGTTATAGTTTAACTCAGCTGCCATTCACAATATTTCATGTTAGTTGGGATTTTTCAATCCAAATTAAATTTCAGATTTGTGAAATGTAACGTTCTCTCAGCTGTTTTTCATTTCGCGTACAGACATTTACACAAAGTACTTCCTTTAAAACAGTGTTTTTGAAGAATTTCAGGTACGTAGTGGATTGTATGTACATATTTGACGTAGCAAAAAATGAAATTTTTTGGTTGGCGATTTTGAGTGCATAGTAAATTTTCAATGTTCTGTGCCAGAGTTTGCGTTTCAATTTCACAGCTTGCACTGGTCTATAATTCATGATGCAGAAATTTGAGCAGTTTGAAAAATTACTCTGATATGCTACAGCACAAAATCAGTGTTTAATCCCAGTCATATGTTGATCCCGTTGTGAACTCTGGTAGTGTCATTGCAGAAAATGTTGGCCAGGTTGAAGCTAAAACTATTATTCATTTTTCCACTTCTCCTGTGTAATAAAACTTTTATATTGGATAGTGTGTTTTAATTTTTTAAACTAGTGCTGGGCCGATGCCAGATTTGCCAATACCGATATTTTGTTGCAGATTCCACAAATCCTATAATCCATTAACTGTATCTTCGGAATTTTTTAATCACACATTTGAAAAATCTCATGTATTACATGTTTAGTTATTTCCAACATATGCCATGTATCACAAGCGTTTATACTTGTTTTCATAAAAGTTACTTTTTCTCCTGTTAAATTGAAATGTTATTCATATTTTATCTATAAATTATGTTTCATTTATAAATAATTTGAATAAAAAACAGTGAGAAAAACACGTGTGTTGGTAGCGCCTAGTGAGAAATAGTCCTTGTACAAAATACTGTTACAGTTCAGTGCACACAAGTGTGATGCGTTGCCCCTCTTGTGTAGTTCTCCAAGCTTAGTTAAAGTTTTTTGCAAGAGGCAGAGGAATATTCTGGAAGTAGAACTTTATCAGAGCTTCAGAAAAGGCTGAAGTACCCGTGAGTGGATTATAGCTACCAACACCCATTACAATACCTACTGTGGAAGAACCGAAACTGAAGTCGCCATTTCTAAATAAAGTAATTTATTTACTAAGCGTAAAAACATCAAATTTACTGTAGGTTTACTTACAGTTGTCATGTTTTCTAGATTTGGATAGTTTTAACCAACACTAAGATGCACAATTAAAGTACTTGTAAAAAGATGGATTTTTTACATAAAATAGTTTTCCTACAAAAATACAAGAAAAATAAAAAATAAGTTATTTGCGACATATTAACTTCTAGAGAGAAAATAGGTAAGATATGAGTAGTGAACTGAAAAACTTCTTCTAGCACTAAAAGTATTTTGGAAAGCTGATGGAAATCTGCATTAGTTAGTGTTACACTATGTGCCATTTGATGCTTTAAGTAAACTTCCAAAACAATAAGTAAATTAATTTCACATAAATTATTCAAAATCGGGGAATAAAAGCAGCACACACAAAGAATACTGTACTAATATATTTTTAATCTTAGGTCAGGGTGACTTAAACAAATTATATTTTAAACTTATCAAATAGAAAATATTATGTATACAATGTTGTGTATCACATTTCTCAGCATAATTCAACTTTGTTTACATTCAGAAAATTAAAAATTATTAATAAGTATAGTTTTCAAATTCAGCACACCCTTATTGTACTGAGAGTAAAATTGAAGCATTGACAGTTGTCGAGTAATTAGTTTCAGATTTCATACCGCTTTTGAAAGATTTTAAATACTGAAATTATACAAGGTCGAACTTTAGTGTGATGCCTGCAATACAGGCTGTAGATTATTATCTCTTACAGTGCCCGTCACAGCAGGGGGTCACAGTAGGGTGGGAGTGGAATATATATATATATATATATATATATCTTTCTCTCTCAGCAAGGTACATCCCGGTTACATGACAGTCTGTCAGTTTAGTTCCTAGATTAAGAACAGCGACTGCTGCCTCAACAGCAGTTGAGCCTGTCTTTCTCCAAAGTCGCCACCCTATTTCTTATACTCTGGTGTTATGCCCAAGCATAGGTAAACTGCAGTATCAGCACAGAGTATCTGAATGTATTGTGTTAGATACTTAAGATACCGATACTATAAATATCGCCAGATACTGTGGCATTGGCACAGCACTATTTTAAACTGAATTTGTTACAAATTTTTTAGAATTATCTTTTGAAAATTATATCAGTTAATAGTATAATTGCATAATGTGTGTGTTTTGTGTGTGGTGTAAAATATTAGTGCGACATACCAACCTGCATTTTATAGAGGTTTTTGGTGACTTGAAAGTGTTGTTCAGTTCACGTACTGTGTGTATTTTTTTCCCCCAAAAATTGAACCTTGGACACATTTTCGTAGTATCGTAGTTCCTTGTCCTGTTTTTTTTCCCCCCTCTCACCTTGCGAACTTATTTATTAAACATTTAATACAAGTGGTCACTGTATCGTGTTTGTAATCCGTTACGAAACCTAGATGAACCATATTTCAGTTTGTGTTTGTGTACTTGTGGCATTATTTTGCAGCATGCAGATTCATTTGGCCCCTTTTCAGAAGAGGGTATCATCATTACAAAACGTTGTTGTGTGTGTCTACAGAAATAGGTTTATGTTGCAGTATGTTAACATGTTTGCAAATACAATAGTTTGGGTCCAGTTCAAGTCGGGAGCGAAACGAAACGATCTACCATTTATGCTTAACAAAATGTGGTTTTATCAGTCTTGTTTGTGTCGGGCCAGTTCCAGGGTGGCTCGCGCTATTGCAACCTGTCGTCGTTGCTGTGTTAGTGTTCTTCTAGCGTTGTAGGTGATTGTTTAGGTATCGTGTGTACATTATACATTTCAAATAAACAGTTGTGTGTGTGTGTTAAAGGCTGTGGTTTACAAACATTCTTTTAAGGACAGTTGTTTTCTCTTTTTACCAATTTTTAACAGATTCGTGTTGTTGCAAGTGAAGTGTGGTATAAACCTTGTTGCTATATGGATTTTCATTGCTTGTTAAGACTGATAGTGTGTAAAGTTGTTTGTGAATGGGTTTTATAACTGAAAGAAGTCTTTGCCACTGTCACATAGTTGCTGGCTTGCCAAAATGGGCGAGATAAGAATCAATCTGGAAAATGTTCTGCTCTGATGGGATTAAAGGGCCTTAGTTCTCTGCTTAAAGTAACCAGAGAATTTATACAGACCCACATTGCATGCTATAATTTTTCATATGTATGTGTGTAATTAGTAGTTTGGGGTTTTTTTTTTTTTGTGCAAATCACAATATTATTTTTCCAATCATGGTACCAGTAAAGACTACAGTAAACCTCCTGTTGTATACTCTTGATGGTTTTTGGAATCTCATTTTAGCACACTTTGTGTGCTTACGCCAGTTACAGCTTTTGCTTGTGAATAAGCTTTTACTGTGAACTATTGCTTTCCTGCTGAAACAATTCTATTTTTGTACATGCTGTCTACTTGTTTTTCACGAGTTATTAATCAGATGTACAATTTTCACATTTGAATTATTTAAAAAATTACCATTGTAGAACTGCCACAGTATTTAAGATATTCCATTTTACTTATTTAAATATTGAAAGAGGTAAAAAATTACAATATCTGATGTTTTAAACAAAATATTACTGTGCCACATTTTGACATTTTTTATTTTATTATGTCTAACACACACGTTTTATTTTATTTCACATCCATATGGGCATTGCCTCATTAAAATCAGCAAGTTTTTGTGTTTCCACAATATACTAAAGTTAGTATTTTGACATGTATAGGCTGCAAATGTTTACAAAATAAATGACCACAAAAAAGTGGGGTACGGCTTATGAGATATTGGCATAAAAAAAAAATTCCCCCAAAACATGTTTAGAATTTTTTCAACATGCAGTACATTTTAATGTTTTTACTTAAAGGAAGGAATGGGAGAAGAGGAAGAGAAAATACATTTTTCCACTCTTGCCATTATTTGTTCACTCGCGTTCATAACCAAAATAACCATCTCACATATGTAAAATTTCAACATAATACAAATTTTCTGACATGTTTTGTAGGAGATAAATTTAGTCGTAATTTACTATGTTTGTACAAAATTGTGACTTAACAATATTTACAAGAAAAAAAATATTCAGTGTGGCCCATACTTGAAATATTAATTATCCCTAAATTTTCGTCAAAAACTTCAGGTGCAGTCTATACACGCCAATAAAATGTCAACATTGACGCGTGACAGACCCTGCTGGTCGGCTGCCTGCCTGCGTCCCTGGGCGACTTGTGACGCTGGCGGCTATACAAGTCACGTTTTTGGGTGACTAGTCTGGTCGGGCACCAGTGCCCAGAGATGAGTACAGTACTGGCCTAGTACATTGCCGGCTTGGTACAAAGTCCAGCTCTGGCAATACTACTCTGCGTAGTGTATGCTTAGGGTGTGGGATAGAGTTCAAGCTAACGCGACGGTGTATCTGGCCCGTGGGTGATTTCACTAGCGTTGTTCCATCGGCCCTGGTTGCACTTGACTGGAGCGCTGGATGTGCGTGTGACGTGCTAGGGTTTACTAAGGGCATGGAGCCGCTAGGTACAGTCGAAGTGTAAGTGGACCCCTCACCGAACAGGATCTCCTGTACCACTGGATGATATCCTTCCGCTACACAGGTGGGTGGCTCGAACAATGCTGTAGGATTTACGGTTAGTACTGGTATCCTGAGTTGGTCTCCCCTGCACCGAAGTGTAAACCACACTCGGCACTGCAAATTGTACAATGAGAGTAGTTCACCCCAGCCGGCAAGCTGATCCCACCAGGAGCTACTTAGGGTCATTGCTCTACCGTTCCTCCCACCTTGGTTCAAGGAAAGGGTGGTCTTTCAATATTGGTGAGGTGAGTGTTCCAAGGTCACTGGTCTTTCCAAGCCTGAAGAAGTCCCCCCCCCCCCCCTGGCACCGCTAAGCGTGCGGTGAAGTGGGGGCGGCGTCAAGCTGGCAAGCCACCTTCCAGGAGACTGTATCCTAGTAGTGGCTCTACCATTCACTGTATGGGGGAGAGAATGGTTGGCCCTCGAAGGATGTTTTGGTATGTTGTCATTGTAGACTTGAAAAGAGGAAGTCTGAGTGGTACTCTTAAGTTAAAAGTAGATCAATGTTTATTTTACTGTAGATATAATAAACAAAGATGGTGGAAACAGTACCTCCTATTCACTCAGGCTTGGCAGAAGGTAAACACCCTCGTAAAACAGGGGAAAGCATCCTGTGCAAAGTTATGGGAGTAGGCAGTTACTAGTACATGTGAAAACAGTTTACTCCTCTGGGCGAGCTCTGTCTGGTTGTCTGTAAGGGACCGAACATGTCTTAGTGTGCCGAGTTGACGACTCTGTTGGTTCTTCCTTAGTCGAAGGCTGGAGAGGATCTTCGGCACCATGGGGTAGCAGTGAAGTAAACTGGAGAGGTGTGGGCCTCGGCACCGATTGCTTGTGCAATGAGAGCCTAGGAGAGGAGTCTGAAGACTGGTTGAGAACTGACAATCCGGAGGCTGGGGCGCATCTGCTTATCTACTCCTCATCCATCCCTTCCTTCACTGGCATAGGGGGACTGGAGAGCGGGTTAGCATGTGCAAGCAGTGTAGTGAAGAGTGGTGGGATCTAGGCATCATGCTTGTGGCGGCATCCTGCAGCACACTGCTGTACTAGCCCCGGACCTCTTTCGTGGTCCCGGGGGCTCAACTGGCGAAAATAAGTCCCATTATTGGGACGTCTATCCCGACCCGGTAGATGCAACAATCTTGCAAGCAGTGGCAGTGACTCAACTCCGTTGATAACTGCTAGTGATATAGTTGCACCGATTAATAGTAGTCAGTTGTTTTAATTATAAAAAATGTGTCCACTTGCTCATCTGCTTCCACTCACAAAAAGTTAAATTGAAGTGGGTTGTGCATTCAGAGCAGCCTTATATTTTTTGTATAGTCTATTCGCAGTTTCTTCGTACTTTTTAATCAGACCTTTGAAAAATGACACCATGTATGACGTCTTAGGTTGTTTACTAGTTATGTTATGTATTGCATGCATTTTATATTTTTTAATGTTTACGTACCTTATTTTTTGTTTAAGTTGAAATGTGATATTATATTTATAATTTATAAAATTTCAGTAATAATTAATATGAAATGAAACTGTGAGAAAATAGGTGGGTTTTTAATGCTTAGTAAGAAATACATAGTTCTTATGAAAAAAATTTTAGGTATTACACTGAGTGCAAATAAATTTGGTGAAATTTTCTAGACTTGGTTAAGCATTGTTTTCTTGAGGAATATCCTGGATGTACAAGGCTTCTGGAAAAATTGTAAGTAACCGTAAATGGACTGTAATTTGAGTTTTTCTTGGATTGGTTAAGGAGGTAATAGTGCCAGTGGGAAGTCTTCTTGAGGTTTCAGTGTTGAATTTCTCTTCTGTGCTGTTGTGTTAGATGCACTTTATTTGACCATTGCGTAGTGTTTTTCTGCACTATTGTTGTAATATATATTTTTCTGAGTTGTCAGTAAGTCAAATTAAAATACTTTTTGTTTATTTGTATTTATTTATTTGTAATGATTACAGTGTTTAAAGGAATTTGTATGTACGTGTGTACTTGTTAATGGTTTAAAAAAAAATTTGACTTGACAAAAACTGCTGCTTTAAGCAAGTTACATGTTTGTTATTTCATGTTAATCTGTTATGATAAATGTTAAACAGTAAACAGATCACTAGTTGATATAATGCATGACTTAGTAATTTTGTCTTTCTGTAAGTGTTGTTAGAAGTCACTGTACAGATTTTTCTGTAGTGTAGTCCGTGGAATAAATGCCCGGAGCCAGTGTGTTCAACCCGCGTTGTAGAGAGTTCTTTAGCTGAGGTAATATTTGTCTATTGTGTGTTTCTGGAATGGAAGTACTTACATAATAGTAATCTAGTTTTAGTTTTTAATTATAGTTTCTATTGTACAGTATTTTAAAATAACTATTTTATACCTACACTGACGTTAAATATCTGAGTGAAGTGCGGTTAATTTATTACTTGTAAATAGTGTATTCTAACAGTTTTTTTTTTTCCATCATAACCAGAAACCACAAAACTGTTACAAAGCAGATACAGCACAGAGTAAAAAATTAAATGGGCAGTTGAGACTGTTTTATTTCTTTTACGGAATACTGCAACATCTGGCAAGTTATGCATTACAGTTTTGCTGTGCCATTTTTTTTGTATTTACAGCTAGCTTGAGTTTCGGGCAGAGGTTACATGTATGTACATACTAAACTTATGCTTCACTTACAAGCGGTGTGTGTGCATTTCTTAAGTAGCTCTACAACGCCACTGGTAACATCGTAATTACACAGCTGCATTATGTTGCAGAATTGTAGTGAATTTTTAGCTCTTTTAATTTACTTTTCTAGGTATTTCAAGAAAAGTGACTTCAAATATATACACTGACATGACAGAAGTCGTGGGATACCATTCTAATGTGTAGGATCCCCTCTAGTGCAAAGAATTGCCGCAACTCGACACGGCATAGACTCTACAAGTGGACGGCAGACCTCCGGAGAGATGTTAAGCCACGCTGTCTGAATAGCTGCCCAAAGTTCCCTGGTATTTCTAGGTGCAGGATCTTGGGTTCGAATGGCTCTCTCCACTAGATCCCATAATACGTGCTAGCCACTCCATTCGCTGGAACTCACCAGAATGCTCTTCGAACCAATCCTGGACATCCGCAGCCCGATGAGGCGGTACATTATCCTGTTGGAACATCGCACCATTGTCAGGAAAACTGAAGTCCATGAACGCTGCAAATGGTAACCAAGAAGAGTTTTGAAGCGTTTATAATTGAGTTCTGTGGGTACATGGAGTTGATCCAACCCATTACGGAACCACCGCGAGACTGCACAGTGCCTTGTTGACAACTGGGATCCGTGGCCTCATTGGGTTTGAGCCATTCCCGAACCTTGCCATCAGCCCCAGACAACCTGTATAGTGACTCATCGGACCAGGCCACATGTTTCTAGTACTCCAGGGTCCAATTAACAACCTAACGAGCCCAAATGGGGCGTTGTGCCCGGTGTCTTGCTGTTAACAGGGGCACTCTGGTGGTCGTTCTGCCTCCATACCCCATGGAAGCTAATGCATGTTGCACATGTCTGCCAGATACACGTCTAAATCACCTGTATTGTGTGTGGGTGTGTGTGTGTGATAAGAGCAAGTACTCCTGCTCTGTTAGCACGGGTAATTCTATCCGAACTCCTCCCGTCAGGATTATGAAGTAACTTTGGACGGCCACTGCATTGTCTATGGTGGATCGTAATGCCTTGATTTTGATATTCCCTGTACACACGACACCATGGATAGAGAAATATTGAGTCTTCACAACTTCTGAAGTTGCATGTCCCATCCTTCTGGCACCCACAATCATGCCCCGTTCGAACTCTGATAACTCACATCGCCTTGCCGTGAGCATGTAAACAAGTCACTCTGAATGACATGACCACCTGTTCACAACTGAGACAGTTTTAGGTCGTGCAATGTTGTTCTGCAGCGGTGGTGCCAAGAGTCATTCGGTTACGTAGTGCTAGCCTTGACTTTTATCATACCATTGTACTTTACGTAGTTTTGGGAAAGCGTGCGTGCCTTTGTATGCTTGTTGGTTATGAACTTACTGTTGCAGCATCTGCAATGTGTTTGTATATCTATATAGTGTGTCCCACTCTCCAAACTGCAGCAGTGAAGACACTGAAGTCGAGTACAAGAAGTCCACTTGGACAGTCCAGCTCATTTCCTTGAGTCGATACCATTGAGGACTTTTAACTACTATAGTTAGCTGTATCGTTTTTACCCACTTCTAAGTCTTACATTTGTTCCAAAACTATTTTTGAAAAACAAGGGTGCCGCTTATAATCACACCATCAATTTTTGCCCCCAAAAAAAAATCAATCAGATTTTTGAAAATTTGGTTCCCATTGGGCCAACTAAAAGAGGCATGCCGGAAAACAATGAATGCAGACTTGGATTTTAGCCGTGAGGTGTGTGTGTGTGTGTGTGTCTATATATATATATATATATATATATATATATATTACACACATACCTCAAAATACGTGTTTGTTTAAACCAACCAACAGCCGAAATATGTAATTAAAACAATTTACGATTAAATATTCACTTCGTGTGATGTCATATTGTGTGTACAATTAAATTGATTATTATTCTTGTCAGGTGTGTTGATGATGCAAAAATAAGTGTAATTATATTCAAATTAAAGCTGAAAAGATTTGTTGGGCAATGTAAAACTGGTTTCGGTAAACTAATAGTTTGATATTTCTCATTGTCCATTTCTGCTCACCTCTTTTCATTAGAGGTTAGTGTTTTGTGGGGAAGCTGTCCATATCTAATGGCAGTTTGCAAGATTCCATTTTTACTAGATAACAATATGTAGTAAGTATTTGCGATTATGTTGAAGAGGGTACAGGCAAGTAAACCAGAAGCAGTGTGTTTGTTGATTGCATTTTGGAGTAAAGCTGTTTTAACTTTAACATAATGGAGAAATATATCAGGTTATACAGTGTATAATTTTTCCTAAACTGACAAGAGAAATGTTATCAAATTAGGTAGTGTGCTGTAATTAAAATGTAAGAATCATCTGTACTGTGACTTCGCAGGTGTGTCTCTCTCTCTCGTGAAACACTAGTCACTTGCGCTTATATTTAATTAAAGGAAAAGTAATAATAGGCATGTGGTGGGAAATAATATTGGAAAATTGTATCGAGTGCCTAATGAAGCGCAGTTGTAAATAGTACAATAAAATTGTAAATATGGTTAACTATACATATATATATATATCTATCTTGTAAATAGCTATGCTGATTTATAAATATAATGTATATCTGTTCACAGAAATAAATATTTTTATTTCATGTAGTTATTTATTTATGTAAGGAATGTATCCTGTAGTTTTTAAAGAATAATTTCAATTATTAAGTTTAAGTAGGCATTAATAGTTGAAGTGGTTGCCTTCAAAATGGTATAAAAATAACCATAAAAAAAATGGAAGCAGAATGACACCTTAAAACCAAGATTACCTCCTGCAAGATGGACGAAACAGTAGCAACAAACCCCTCTGTTGTTTACAGATATAAAAATTTGAAATTTGGCTGTGCTAGTGTGTCCAACACAAAGTATGTACAGTATACACATTTGGATAAACTAAACTTAAGTTAAAATGTTAAGGAACAGTAACAAGTGTGATCTTGAATTCATTGAAATGTTCTTTGGCAATATTTTTTTAGACTTAGCGCGACGTCACAGTAGCTCAATGAAGAATTGAACTCAGTCTGCTTACCTCCAAAGCCGACAGGCAGGCTCCCAACCCAGGATGAACTCGTTGCCAGTAACATGCTGTATTTTGGTGTGTGTAGGCTGCGTGCATGTATAGATCTTGCAGAATTTTTTAATGAAAAATGAAATATATTTCAAAAATAGGTCTCGCTGAATTTTTGTCAGTCACAGAAAATACGGCAATGTCAAACTACTAATTAGTTTGACATCCAGCTGGTCTGGCCGGCTAGCAGTCACACAGTTCTCTTATCCGGCCAGAGAAAAACAGTGTGAGAAACAAGAGATGTTGAAGTGGGGAATTATAAAATTGCCAAGTGGCAGTGTGGCAATGGGGAGTGTGGAAGAGGGGAAATGAAGGGAGTGACGAAGAAACGAAACCGGCCATGGAAGAGGGGGTGTGTTAGTGGAAGGGAGGGATGCTTAGCTAGAGGGAGAAAAAAATAATGGGAGCTAACAAGCTTAGAAGGGGAAAAAAAGGGATCCAGTTCGCCTCCACAGGGCGGCCCATAAGTAGTTGTTCAGTACCGATACGAAGTATCTGTATCTGCAGATACTTAACCTTTTCCCCTGATGTATCTGTATTGGGTATGGTATCGGGCCGATCCTTTAGTATCAGTTATAGATAATGAGGTCAAGTTATTACTGTTTTTACTCGTGTATAGCGCCCCCTTTGTTTCCCCAAAATGTAGGGAAAAATTTCTGGTGTACGTGCTGTACACAGAAAAAAGAGGAAGGGGTAGCCATAAATTTGTCCGGGGATGTTTAGGGAAGTGGTGGAACTGTCTGTCTTCTCATCTCACCCTCTTACAGGACTCCTCTCCCCCTTTTCTCGCAATGATCCCTCAGTTGTGTGTAGGATGCAATCCCCCCCTTTGGCTAATATCACTCCGCAAGCCAGAGCTACCACGTGTTTATCCCCCCCGCAGAACTCTTCATTCTTTCCGGCACTAAACCCCCAAGATGTTTCTGGGGTGGATAATTCTTCAAAGCCCTCTTTGTTTCAGTGGCAGAGGTTAGCGAACGATGAACAGTGGATGGTGAGGGGACGAGGCAACAAGGTTTTTTTGAGAGAAGCATAGTGTAACATTCTAGCAGAAAAAAAAGCCTGTCATTGCTAAAAGGAGAAAAAGGACAACTAAGCCAGAAGTGTTTAGTAGAAGTTTGAGGTTTTTCAGAATTTTATTTTGGCTTTTTGCACCCAAGTTATTTAAAGGATTTTCCAATTATATCACATCCACCACACATTAATGTAAATAAAGAATTTGTTCCATACTAACGGGTTGCCACAAATTTTTGGTGCAATTTTATTTTTAAAAATTTTCTCCCTGGTACTTGCTGCAAAAATCATGGTATGTGCTATACATGAGTAAATAATGTACTTTCTTTAGACCCAAAAATTACCGTATTTTAGTGTGTACACATCACAAAAAAAAAGAATAAGAATAAATAAATTGCGTCCAACAATTTTTTGTGGTCTCTGCGAAATTCCTATTTAAATGTTAGCATAACCTTTTATAGTTTATCGCATGTTGTGCTGTTCTAAGTGTATTTCGGGTCCCGTCACCGAAGATTTCCTGCAACTATTGTTTTTAAGCTGGTGGTTTATACAAACAGCCAGTAACTGAATGTGAAATACATAATGCGCACAGCCATTTATAACTGCTTTGCGGCCTGCTGTCTGTTGACATTGCGGCTGTGCTGCGTGGCGCGAGACCGGCTTTCTACTTCCCAATTCTTTAACACCCCCCCCCCCCCCTCTCTCTCTCTCTCTCTCTCTCTCTCTCTCTCTCTCTCTCTCTCTCTCTCTCTCTCTCTCTCTCCAGCGTGCCGCCAAGAGGGGAAGTTGTCAAACAAAGATAACACATCCTCTCTGGCTTTCTCTCGCTCACACTCTCGCTATTTTGTTAACTTACTAAGAAACTAAGTTAAAACATTAAACTGTACTGTATGTTGACAAAATTCTGAACACATTTTGGGGGATAAAAATTTTTTGATTCCAATACAGTATCTCAAATAGACCACCTCAATTTTGTGTAGTTTTTTTGTAACAACGTGAATCCTATACATGCCAAATTACGGTATATGCCAGGGGGGTGACGGAAGTTATGGCTTACAATCATGAATATGTTCACAAAACTGTGGTCGACGTAACCCGTAATAGCCGAACCAGCGGTGGACGTAATCCGCAATAGCCGAATTTGAATTAAGTGCCTGTGGAAATACCAACACAGACATTTTGCCACTAGAATTAATGATTTTATGGAACAGTTCAGTTTTGAGTCAAAACTGAGTGTTTTGTATCGGACTGATTTTTAATCTATTTATTTTTTAGGTGCTGATTTAATAACTTACTGAAACAATTATAAATATTTAGTCAGTTTTTTGCACGGCTTGTACAAGAGTTACCCTATTCTGTTGGTCATATTTGGAGGTAACGTAAATATTAAAAATGGATCTAACTCAAACAGCACAGGTATCTTTATTTATTGCCATAAACAGCATTCTGCAACTAAACGGTGTTGGTAAAGTAGATTCTAATTATGTAATTTTAAACTTGTTCTAGAATCTCTCAAGAATAATACAAGCCATACACGTGCTGTAAATGCTACTTGGTAATAACTTAAAAAAAAAAAATTATTTTGTAAATAACCGATATGATTACACACTGAACATGTCATTAATAACTACTTCAATGAAGCATATTTATCACAAAATAATCATTAAAAATTATTATTTTTGTTGTATTGTACTAGGTGATTATTTTTCGTAACACGTGTCTGCTGTTGGTATTAATCCAGATATCACCCCCTGAAAAAAGACTTTAAAATAAGATAATTGTTGCAATGTGGAAGTTGTTGATTCTCATCCCCTTGCTCTGTGGTAAATACGCACGTCAGTCAAGCACCCCTGCATAGCCAACCTGCCACTAACTGATCATCAGATATCACCTGCACACTGGGAAACTACCCTACTTTATTTCTTTGCCAACATAGCATGTAGTGTGTATGGTGTACGAAAACTCTCAAGTTCGCAGCAAACACTAGCTCTGACAAGCTCAGTTAAAGTTTGGGAGACTCATTGACACTATTTAAATGAACACTTGAAATTTTGTTGATCCAGGAGTGTCAACAGAAAATAAATGAAAGATGATGAAAGTTAACTGAAGTTAATTACGGTCTCTTCGCAAACAATTGACACTCGTAATACATTAAAGAAAACCAAGCAAGAGGCAGAATGGCAGCGTGGTCACTCGCTGCTCTGCACACATCGCTGAATTGGCAGATAAACTGAGAACTGAAGTGAACTGTGATGCTTGTGAGAACTATGTGCTATTTATGCTGCCTGAATTATTGCATCAAGTAAACATGGTCCAATTGTGGCTTTGCAAAGTGCGATGTCTAAAAATAGCCAGTGAACTCTGACATGAGTCTCAAGAAATCAAAGTATTACAACGCGCATGCTGGCGGTCACCTTGGCGTACTGTAACAGTACACTGAGTTTCATCAAATGGTGCAACACACGGATGTGACTCTTACTAAACCCTTGAAAAAGTTGCGCTGTCATCTTATGAGGTTATACTACTGATGCAATGACTCGAATAAAACAAATTTGGAAAAAACGGACGTGTACAATATACCAAGAAATTCTTATTGCCACAATCTTCTAAATATTAAATGAACTACTATCCTTAACACAAAAAATAGCAAGGGCTGTGCCACCCTACTGAAGAGGACAGAGCCGAAGGGAGCTGAAGGAAGATGCTGTCGGCCGTATTTAAGCCCAGACGAACCCCCCAGAGCACCAGTTGTCATTGCATTCTGTGCTCTGCATTGAACACTCAGCAGCTCGACCTGCCACAGCCATGCTATGGCCCTCTGCTTCCTAGGTCTCTAAGAGAACCATCTACTTCTGAAGCCAGCTTCAACCCCCATTTACACATGCTCCACTTTGCTTGAGAATCATGAGTAGGAGTTAGTATGGTTTGCAGTGTTTATTCTCTTGAGAATAAATAGGTTTAAGTCTGTCCATAGAGTACTGATTCCAATGGTGATTTGTTGCCTCTCTGCTACCTGGTGAACATCATCCCTCAAGGAAGAGGTAGGTGACTGAGTCTTGCCAACCTGTTTTCGACCTTAAGTAGGACTGTGGGCTACTTTGACCGGGCAGCACCTACATCACAAATCATCACGTTTGCCGACCACCCATGCTATGAGCCCTGTGTGCAAATTCACTTGGTGCGCACGTATGGTAGAGCCTCTTAGGTACACGCTGCAAGGAAGAGAGTGGACCACCTGACTCAGCTGACGCGCTTCATCCACCATGCGAAATTTGCCAGCTGGAGTGACAGGACTGGCGCAGCGTAAAACCACTGTGTCTGAGTACTACTAGCTAGGGAATTCAGTATCTTATTGCATTAGTTAACCTTTCCCCTCCCTCCCGCCCAATGTTCTTCACCCGATGGACCAAGTGGGTAAGACGAGGCAAGCTACAGCTCGTACAGCCAATCATTTTTCTGGCAACCCATTCCAGTCAGCCTTTAGCTACTCTTCCCCTGGGATCAGGGAAAAGCCGTTCGCCGACTTCAAGGACCTACCTCTCTGTCACTCCCCAGCATTTATTAGAGCCACCCCAGATGAGTGGGACACCACATCCCACTGAAGTACGCCCACACCTTGGACTGACCATGGACATTGGCATAGCTGACGCTGTCCACCGACCATCTGAGCCAGACAGCCCCAGGACCAGCCAGACCCCAGTTTGATCACCGGCTGAACACCAGTCAGACCCCAGTTTGATCACCGGCTGAACACCAGTCGTCCCTGGAAGGGACCCCGAATGCCATCCTCAGAGACTCGCCAGTAGTTGGCCCTGACACCGGCCTGCAGAAGGTAAACCAGAATCTGCATCCATGTCCTAGCTGCCACAGACAACTACATAGTGTGCCGATGTCCCACCAGGCCAGCTATATACACGCTGCTTCTCAAAGGCAGGGGTGAACAAGTTTAGAACGAGTCAGTAAGGTCAAGTCAGGTGTTCTCTGACCGAACACACCAGAAACCGTTAGATTGGGCGACGTGTTAAGCACCCCAACCATCGCACATCATTCGTTAAGAATTTTTTTGTATTTTTTTTCTCTCCGTGAAAGTAACAGTATAGAAGTTATATTTCCCCCGCGAGAATAATGTGAAATCTTGGGGTTCGGTACCACAGCTTCCCAGAATGCAAATTCGTACCAACAATTTGTGTGTACATGGTGCATTTTTCGGAATAATATTGGGAATTCTTTACAAAAATATACTTCACAGTGCATTTTTAGTGGTGTTATTAATGAAATCTTGTACCATATTGTAGTTTTCTCCAGGCCAAACCACAAAGCCAAGTTGGGAGAACATGCAGTTTGCCCAGATGGTGCATTTTATAATCCTGTGTCCAGCTGAATGAGTTTGAGAGAGGCCTCGTCATCTGCCTACACTGAGAGTCACTGTTGGGCGCAGTGACAACAAGGGTATGCACACCTACCAAGAAAGTTTGGGTTGACCCTGGCAGTCCACAAGCAGGGAGGATAGTTTCACTTGGCAACAGGATGTAAGCACTGTGTGAGAGTATCGGCGCACCTTCCAGGGACATGCCACAGCACTTGGGGATGTGCCAGTGTCCACCAGTACTGTCATATCCAGACAGCTAGCAGAGCAGGATATGTTGTCTCGGCATCCCTTACATGTACCATTATGACCTGGGCATCACAAAGCACGTGTGATCTGGACGTTAGGAAACAGATTGGACGCAACTTCGGCCAGCAGCAACTAGAGTGGATTTGGAGGGCCAGTTGGCCCAGCTTTGGCAGGATCCTGCTCAGGAGAACATCAAAAGTATTTATACCTCCATGTCCAATCATATGCCCCCTATTTCCATTCTATGGGTGGGCCAACATACTAAGTGCATAGTGCAAGTGTTGGTCCCCTGCCATACATGCTGGGTGTGGTACAATATATTTGTTTTTGCTGTTCTGTGCGTGTACCCACTTACATGCCCCTGTAATTGGTGCCTTTAGGGTGATTGATTAATTTTTGCAAATAAGTTTTCCATTGAGTGTAAAATTCACTGCAGTATTAATTTTATTTTGATTTTGCTTGCAGCTAGACATCTTTCTTATATAAGAAAAAAAGAAAGTTAAGAAATTTGTACAGTAGAGGGATGAAGAGGGGAAGGGAAATGAACAATTTTCCTTTATCTGATAGGGCAGAAGGAAATTGGAAGTTGCAGTACAGGAGAACCTGGTGTGGTGCCTGAGTGGTAGGCGAGCCACAAACACCTCATAAAAACAGAGCTAAGTCAATTTAACACTTTTACTGACTTAAAAGCATAACAAGTTATACGTTCATAATGATGCAATTACTTTGAGAGAGTAGAGCTGACGTGGCGAATGAAATAAAATATATTGATGACATTAAAAACAATTACATTGTGGACAACGTCACAGTAATAGAGGAGATGGTGTCTCGGGCGTTGTCCAGTGCAGTCGTCCCAGGCAGGCGAAGAGAGCTCTCTGGCATCGCTAGGAGAACTAGGGCATCTCCAGGCTTTGGACTGTATAATATAGCAACATGACTGGAGTGGGGTGTTCCAGATCGAGAAGCGATCTGGAAAATAAACACGTGTGCGAAATCCTTTTCCCAACATCACTATTTATTTTCAATAGTCATATGAGGCAATTAAAAGCATGCTCCCCAGTTCTAGCTGGAGGGTGCCAACACAGTAAAAATGGAGCGACGCTCTCCCCGGGCTATGCCAAAATAAGTTAAGGTTCCATACAGAAATTTAAGCTATTGAATATTACATGACCGATGTGAAATGGTGATGTGCCCGGGGAGGCAGACACGACGTCCGCTCCACGTAAGTACCATACGACTACTAAAAATGGCCATGCGGGAAGCCGGCTGCCAAGCCTGGCATTCCTGCATATTTGAGCTCGCCAAGCTATAGTGGAGACTATTAATTGAACGTGCGTATGTGGATTACAGTGAATAAAAAGATGTGTAACAGTATTTTCACTCTTTTACTTACTTAGTTGCATCTCTGCTACATAACCAACTTATGACAATGAATTTTCACATAATTTATTTAAGTGCTTAAGTGGGCCCATAACACCCAGCACTTGGAGAACGCACCAGTGTGCTTGTGTGAGTGGGAGTGGTACGGCAAGGTAGCAGGGTAGAAGGGCAGTAAGGGAAAGAGGTAGCTTGTTTGAAGGGTGCTGCAGAAACATAATGTCGGGTTGGTACGGCTGTGCCTGAGCACTACGTAACATCCCGTCATCCCCTTGAACCCCTCAAGACGGCGATGTTGCATACTCTCGACCCCCTATGGCAAAACAATTTAAAGTACTTTAAATTATCTTGGCCTGCTAGGCAAAGGCAATTTAAAGTAGTACTTATAATTTTTGAAGCTATGTTTAGCACCAGAAAAGTGTGATTATTGGAACATTTCATGTGCAAGGATTAATGTTTTACTATTTCAGTTTTATTTGTGGTTGAAGTGTTTTGTGTAACAGTTGGAGCGATATCTGGAAAGGTTTCCTTCTAACCACCATGATGCCAGTCTTGAAACAAAAGTGATGAAGAATGGACATGAGTTTTATGGGGGCCTGCATATCTTATTTGTACAACTGATTTTTTTAGTTTCTGCCAGTGACGAATACTTCTGGAACCCTTTTTGCTTTGCCCCCACAAGTGCCGTCACCACTCGTGGACTCGTTTATTTAGTTTTTTGGTCCAAGTTGTGGTGCCCTTGGCCAGGACGTAGTGTTTGACCAGTTGCCTCCAGTGTTCAATTTACCATCATTTCATAGCAGTACAAGTTGCTTCTTTATGGTTGTGCAGTGAATGTAACCCCAACAGCACTCCAGGTCACGGAGTGTATATGCAAAGTTCTATCGTTAGTCACATGTTTGTTAGTCGACCATGGCTAACTGGCACCCTGGACATTTTATCCATCTTTCACTTGTGTGATGGGCACATGGTAAACCAGGAACAGTAGCTGGGAATTCTTTTGACTGCCTTTAAATTACCGTACCGTACTGATGTGTGTTGTCAAATTTCTCTTTTTAACACAATTTATTTAGAGCAATATTTTCAAGGGGACACAACTGTGAAAAAAAATTAACTACAGGACACAGTATTTACTGTGTATACACTGGACACTATCTGCACTAAACCTTTTGACAATTCTCCTTATCAGTTTATCTTATACTCGGCACTTCTTCAATGTTCCAAACACTCCTTTGAAATCTTTGTGCTTCCGTTTGTTGATTACTGCATGTCATTTGAGTTGGTGAGAGGTATTTGGATGGCACTTTACGGCCAGTCTTGAGCACCGGTGCGGGCAAGGTAAGATGGGAATGGAATGGCAACAGAACACAGTGGGGCGGGGAAGGGGATAGATGGTGATAGGTGAAGTGACATTACAGCACCACAGTCTCTTCTGAGATTTTGTCTTGGTTACTTGTGCAACCTCCAGATATTGCCCTTTGAGTTTCGCACTTCAATTTTGTGGGCGGGAAAAGTCGCAAAGAATAAAATCTGGTGAGTGAGTGCTGGGGGTGCAAAAAGCTAGCATGTTGTTAATTGCAAAAAGCTATTGTGCATTAATTGTATGATAGCACAGTTCAAGGAGCAAATTCTCAGTGTACATAGAGTAGTTGTCATGTTAGATGGCAAATATGTTGTGAATTAAATAAAGTGCACAGTGCAAGAGGAAAATTCCCTGGGTACAATCTCCCTGATGCTTAAAGGACATTACCTATTTTGTCATCCTGTCAAGATGAAGTTAATTCTTCAGCTCCATGACTAAATTTTACATCATGTTGAGATGGTGATTAGTAAACTTATCAAATGTGTTGTACATCATGTCACAGTATCTGCATTAAAATCCCACAGGAATTGTTCATGAGCCTCCTAAGTTTGCAAATAAACCAGTCACTGATGGATATAGCAATTTAAATAATTTTCTAAAATTTTCAGAGCTCATGAATGTAAATGTTGGCTTCTCTGCTTAATTTGATGTCATCTTTATGAAAGTGCTGTTAACGTATTGTATTGTACCAACAGTAAAACGGAGTTACTTGAAACAGTGGTGTAACTTGAAACACTTCTACCATTTGTTTTTCTTTGAGTGCTAATGCTATATTCTGTTGTGTTCTGTCAACATTAGGTCTCTTTAGAGACAGAGTGGACTTAAAGAAATGTATTGACTAGGAAATTCTATGAAAATTGTATTTATGTGATATATGTTAAAAATTCTGTTTTATGTTCCAAGTATCCTATGTAGAGTGTAACATGATCTTTCTTATGGAAACCAATTACTGTTTCTAGTAACACCATACTGTTCATGAATACCGATGTAAAGATTCACAAAATATATAGAAAACTCTAAAATTTTAGTTTTTATCACAGATATACTTTGACGCCGGCTAACAGCCAGCGGCGCTAGAGCCCAAGACGGCGCTCACGTGTCACATGTACCACATGTGCGCAAAGAGGCCGACAATTTTGAACTTTCCTATAACTGTTAATTTCAGGGTAAAATGTGTTATATTGTCTTTACAGTGTAAAATATGTCTTAAAATGTTTTAAAGTGTTTGTACTAATTTTAATTGTTTGGTTATGAATACTCAAAGTGCCTGTGGCGCAGAGATTAAGAACACTTAATATTCTGGCATGAACGCCATCACAAAGAAACATCAAAATAATATTGAAATTCGTAACAAAATTATAGAAATGTAAAACAATGTCTAATTTAATTTGTGCCATTTTATTTTCACTTTAAAATATTTTCACTTCCGCTTATAAACCCCGTAGGCGGCCATGATAGGTCCGTGTGACGCTTGTATCTGGACAGTCTGTCGAGGAGAGCTGGCAAGGTAAGACACTGTCACGTGCGCACTAGAACTTTTGTTCACTGATGTAGGTTTCCATAGTCCATGTAGTTTACCAGTTAATCTTTACTTGCATACATTTTTGCCAGACATTTTCCCTAGCATTATGCTCCTGCTTGACTAAATTCTTACGCCCTTGTGGCATTTTTAACTTAATCGAGGAGAAGGAGGAGAAAGATGTTGGATAGGTCATGCGACCCGCGCATTTTGAATCAGACGCCATCTGCCTATGTTTATGGCATTTTATTGTAACTTCTGCATAATTACTACACGCAATTTTAAGAACTTTATTTTTATGTATGTATTAAAGGTAATTTTCGTGTTTGAATATTTTCTGGTAACATCACGTATAACCATGTGGCCGACTGAAGCCAAGTCTTTGTATACGTCATCATTGCGTTTTAAGATCTTATTTATATAACACTGTATGTGCAATCATTTATTTCAGGGTTTAATGTATTTTTAATGTAAATTGATGCTTTATGTACTTGACCACGTGGTCACAGTAATGTTTGATTTTACCGCCATCGGGCATGTTACAAGCCTGTAACAGCGCTAATCAAAAGATAAATATTTGCCACACACGAATAATATTTTATCTGAATTTAGTTTGCTGTTTCCACGCAGAAATATTACAATTTCACCTGCACCATGTGGTCTGCTACGAACTTCATCCAGCAGCATCCACGCCACCTAAACTTGTTTTCACACATGTGTGTGTTTATTGTGAATATTCATCTTGTGTCCCATCTTATTTCATGTCTCATTTAAGGGTCTATGTAATTGTGTAATTAGTGTATGGTGCAATTACTCCCATCCTAGCTGGCTCTGTGTATAGGCCGTCACCACACTAACCACGTGCTGGAGGGCGAGCCCCAACGAGTTTGCGTTAGTGATGCCGAGTAATCACTCATGTTAATGTGTATTAAAGGTATTCATTTGTAATTCACAGTATACTGTCTTCAGGGAAAAACCGTCAGTCCACCCTAGCAGCTGTCGGCTCTCTTCCCTTGTGAAGGCTGTGCTTTCATGCACCTCAGTGAGATCATCCATTTAGGCATGCGCTAGATTAATTACGGGCTGGGGAACACCCAAGCGAAATTGGCTAGTCATGACCGAGATAACCATTTCATTGGCACGTTGATGTGTATAAACAATATCAACAAAAACAAGTTTACAGTGAACTCAATTTTTTATTCAGTAGTGACAGTGTCCTAGCCACATATGTTTTATCTATTGTTTATTTCAGTGATTTTATTAAATGTTTAGTATTGCCAACATGTTTGTAAGTACGCATGGGTGAGACGGACTCACAGCAGCCCTGAGAACCCTGAGCCTCAATAGTGCGGTGATTGGGAAGCACCGCTGGCGCCCAAATTACCAGTAAGTATTTGTGTCATTGTTCGTCTCGTGTCTCACCTGACGGCGTCAACTTTTTATGGACTGTAAACCTGTACTTCAGTACGTGTACAGCCCACCTTCTTTAAAATCTGTATAAACGGTGGTATTGTAAAGTTTAAAAGTGTTTTAGTCAAGAACTTTATTTGGATTAGATTCAGGAGTACATCTGAATACATTTACGTTTAGTATACACTGTTCAGCTCATCGCTTGTCCATGTCCAATCCGCCATGACACCCTACTGTTTACTTCCGCCTTAGCTTACACCACAACATGTCCCCCTTTTAGTTCATCCTTTGCTTTTGCAAGTTTAACTTTTCAGGGGCTCTTATTGCCCGCCCTGACCTTGTCGTCTTCTGCCCGGTGTTATTGCTCTGCATTCGCCCTGCTGTCTATGATGTGTGATTTGCGTACCATCATTGTCTTCCCTTTGTTCTACCAAAGTAAACTGGATGGGCTGCTTGTATGTGTTGGTTCCTTCTACTCTTGTGTTGTTGCTTGTATTTACATTTGGAAATCCTTTGAATCCTATCCTCCCTCTTATGGTTTTGGACGTGTTATTCTGTTCCTCTTGGGGTTCCTCACTTCCTTGTCATCTCCCCGTCCCATGAGTCATGTTGGTGAGTGTGCTGTGGGGTTTCTCCCCTCCTCTGTTGGATGCCCTGATGTGGATTTCATTGCACCTTAAAACCCTACCATTGGTTGTTACAGTAGGTAAGATCTTGGTGTCTTATGCTCCTTCACCACTGTTGCTGGTCGCAACATCTCGTGTTTGTTGATTTTTGTGGTTACCTCATCCCCTTCCCTGAACTTATTCACATACCGTCGAGCTGTGCTGTCTTATCATACCACTTTTTGTGGTGCTGTTGTTGTGCCCTCATTTTTTGGTAGGCATTTGTGACTACTCTGGGATTTAGTGCTTGGCTGGGTACTGGTAGCTGGGTTCGGAACTGCCTACTCATTAGAAGCTGGCTTGGAGATACCTCTAGGCCCACCAGTGGGGTATTTCGGAATTCTCGTAGCAGGTTCCTAAAGTCCTTGTTTAGACTTCTGCTCTTCTTTAGGATGACTTCTGCAATGTGGCATCCTTTTTCTGCCATCCCATTACCCCTGTGGTAGTGTGGACTGAATGTTTGCACTTCTATTTCATACTCCCTGACAAATGCTGTGAATGTATGTGATTGGAATGGCATGTTGTCCGCTCGTATCACTCTTGGTATGCCATGTGTGCACATTATATTCTTCAGTTTTTCGCATATGGTCTCTGCCGAATGGGGATAATTTCCAGCCATTTGGAGTACTGATCTACAACAGTGAGGTAGTTCTTGCCTGCTGTTTCTAAGATGTCTACTGCAATCTGTTCAAAAGGGAGATGGGGTCTCTCTTGCACTAACATGGGTACCTTTCTCTTCATTGGCTGATGTTCTTCACATACTCTGCAGTCGTTGATCCATTTAGTGATGCCTGTGTATATGTTTCTCCAGTAGTATACTGATTTAGCTTTCGCTACAGTTTTATTCCTGCCATTGTGTCCGTTTAGCAATGTCAGTACTAGCGTTTTTAAGGCATGTGGAACCATGAGTTTATCTTGATAAAATACTAGGTCTATATCTAAATATATTTCATTTCGAATTGGCCATGCCCATCGGATGCATTCTGGGGCCATCTTTTTGTGTTCTGGCCATCCGTTCTGATACACTTGTTTCAGTGTAGCCAGTTCAGGTCTTCCTTTGTTGCTTTTGTGAACAGTTCCTTTTTGGATTCCGACATTGGCAGATATTTGACCATTTCATGTACAAGTTCTGTCATTTCAGGGTTCTCTTCCATTTGTTCGACCGGATGAGATCTGGATAACAAGTCAGCAATGTACATCTGTGGGCCTGGTTGGTATTGGACTTCACAGTCGTATTTGAGGGTCTTGAGGTGTAGCCTTCATAGTATTGAAGATCCTATCTTATTTATTGGTTTGTTGATGACCGCTACCAGAGGTTTGTGATCTGTGTGAATTGTCACTTTGTTTCCATATACGTAGTTGTGAAACTTGACTAAGCTGGATTGTATTGCTCTCATCTCTTTCTCCAACTGTGAATAGTTGCACTCTACTGGGGACACACTGGCAGATGCGAGGGCTACAGGTTTTTGATCTTGAAGAAGTACACATCCCATGCCATCTTTGCTAGCATCACACTGTATTGTGATTTCTTTGTGTGGTGCAAAGTTTGCTAGTACTGGAGCATTGGAGATCAGTGTCTTCATTTTGTCAAATGCGCCCTGATTCACCGGTCGCCATTGAAACTCTACATTATCTGCCAGCAGCTGTCTCAGTGGTGCTGTTCTTGCCGCCATATTGGGTATGAATTGGCGCATGTAGTAGAACATGCCCATGAATTTTTGTAGTCCCTTCTTGGATTGTGGTGCTTTTAATTCAACTAGTGCCCTCACCCGATTTCCATCTACTCCCATACCTTGTTCACTGAACTTAAACCTCACGAACATGACCTCCTTCTGCTTGTGTTGTACCTTCCTTGGATTAAATTTAATGTTGGTGTCTTTGCCCTCTGCACGACACATTGAAGAGTTATGTCATGTTCTGCCTCTGTCTTGCCATATATGACCAGGTCGTCTTGATATATGAGGATGTTCGGCATGTATGTAAAGTTCCTTTCCATCTTCTTCTGGAACGTTTCACTTGCACAGTTGAGGCCAAATAGTAGTCGTTTGAACCTGTACACTCCATAGGGGTTGAAAAACAGCACAAGTTTATTGATCTCTCATCCAGTTCGAATTGATGGTATCCATCCTTCAAATCTAGCACAGTGAAGTACTTGTTGAATTCCAGGGTCTCCGAAATTTCTGCTACCATAGGGAGTAGGCTATGTTCTGTGACTATGATGCAATTGAGCTCCTGTGGGTCTAGGTAAAATCGCAGTGTGCCATTTGGTTTCTCGACTATGACTAGGCGGTTGATACAGTGTTCCCACATTGTGTTGTCCACCCTTTCAATTGTTTTGCCCTTTTTTGTTGCCGCTAGTGTGTTTTTGACGATGTGTTTCATCGACGTCGGTATCCTATTCGGTGGTTCATTCGCTACTTGTGCATCCTCCGCCACCTGTATGGTGTATGTTCCCGGAAATTTACCCACTCCCTTGAATGTGTCGGGATTTTCACTTACCAGGTCACACTCCAAGTTGTCCCGACGGTTAGTGTTTATGGACTGCACCTTTTTTTTTTACTAGTTCGAGTGCCTCACACCCATGCAGTCCTAGAAGTGGTGATGTGTCTAGGTTAACTACTACAAACATTAGAGTTTCTTGCCTCCCTCTTACTTCACAGTTGAGGGTCACTGTTCCTTGTGGTTTGATCATTTAGCCGCCAAATGCCTCTAGCGTCATGTTTGTGGGCCTGAGTTGGACGTTTGGTATTATGCTCTTGACCATGTGGCTCGGTATGGTGTTTACCACAGCACCCGTGTTGAGCTTGAGATTGATTTTCGTATTTTCCACCCACACCTCCTGGCACCATCCACGCACACTGTCTATCCTGATCGCAGCCCCATTGGGCATCTCATTCACCCTTAATTTATGGTTATGCCATACATGTACGCCATGTCCTCAAACTCTTCAGTTTTTTTGTTGTTCATCAGTCTGAATTGTGTGCATTTGTTTTTTACTATGGCACACGACTGCAAAGTGATTCAGTTTTTGACATTTGGCACTTTTTTCCCCTATGCTGTACATTGCCTAGGTGGGTGTTTTCGCCCACAGTATCGCCAGGATGGCTTGCTTTCTTGACTGTTGGTCGTCTTCATCTGGCGTTGTTTTTCCCTGTAGTCTGCTGCTGTGGTTGGTAGGTTCTTTAACCTGTCTTGGTTATACTGTCATCTTCTGAGCATTTTGACTAGTGTTAGATCATCCTTTGATCCCTCCGCCTGCTTATGTGTTCTATTCTGATGCATGTGAGTAGCTTGGAATTTGCTCACCTCTGATGTTTGGCATTGTTTAATTACTTGCTTTAATGTGCATTCTTCTAGTCGTAGGAGGTTTTCCCTCAGCATTGTACTTTGTATTCCCCCTATAATTCTATCACAAATGAGAGATTCTTTCAGTTCCCCAAATTCACATGACTTGGCCAGTTGTTGAGGTCGGTGACAAATTGATTTGTTGGCTCACCCTCACCCTGGCACTGCTGATTGAATATATATCTTTCATACGCCACATTTTTCCTAGGTGTAGTATAGTCGTCAAAAGCTTGTATCGCGTTTTTATAGCTCTGTTTGTCCGCGGTAGAGAGATTAAATTTATTATATACATCTATTCCATCTTGACCAACGATGTTGAGAAGAAGGGTTACTTTAACAGTATCTGGTTTTTCCACATTTCCACTCGCTATGATGTAAATTTCAAAATTTTGTTTAAACTTTGCCCAATTGGCTGCTGCATTGCCTGTTAAGATGAGCGGCGTAGGTATGTTTACTACGCTGGCCATATTGAGGTTATGTGTTCACTTTCACTCTGATTTTGCTACAGATGATTTTCGGTGTCCTTCTTGCTCCTCTATGCCGTATCGAGTTCACTACTTAGTTTGTAGTGACGGCGAGAGTTCTCTTCATGCTTGTTACAGTGTTGATGTGCATCACGTTCCGCTGCCAATGGTGCTCTGTGCTTTCTTCCACTCACTCCGATCACTACCTGCTGACGTTGACTCGACAATCCTGCGACTGCGCCATGTTTTAATCAAGAAATTTGGATTAGATTCAGGAGTACATCGGAATACATTTGCATTTAGTATACACTGTTCAGCTCATCACTCGTCCATGTCCAAACCGCCATGACACCCTAATATTTACTTCCGCCTTAGCTTACACTACAACAAAAAGTGATTCAAGTAACCCCATTTTTCGCTCATGATTTTACAAATTAAAAAAAGGTGTACATGTAATTTTTTGGGCTGCAAAATGCACTGCAATGCAATGTCAATCACATAAAAACTTTTCCACAAGGTATCTTTGTGTCCAAAGTAATTAATGGGAGGGTGTGTTACGTAATTGTGGCTATAAAATTGAATCTTTTAAAGGTATGCTTAAGCAATGTACCATGCCGCAAATCTTAACGTAGTTATCGTACAACTTGTATAAAAATTAAAGACTACACTATAGCACAACACTTTGGCACTTAATATGTCATTAATGCATCGCATGATCAAATTTTATAATCTAGGGCTGAGGATGACTGGCTGAAATGCTGGGTTCACAGCTCCAAACTGGGTTAACACAAGTTTAAGTCTATCATATGTATTATCTTTCCTGTCGAGAGTTAATTCCCAGCATTTTCACCTATGTAATATTGTCAAGTATTACTGGAAAATAAAGCAGTGAAGCAAAAATAAACTTATTATACACAATACATGGTATTTAAATTTAACTGTAGTGTACATATACAGTTAATTTAGTACTATAAGAAAAATACAGTACTGTAGGTGTAAAAAATCGTCAAAAAGTTCTGTAGCAAAATTTTTACAGAAGTTGCTAGCCAAAGTAATTTTGTGTGTTCGAAGGAAAGAGTTATTTCAACTACAAGTTACTCTGCGAGAATACAATATATCACAAAGAAGATGGATTTTAAATCAATTAAAATCATTTTGTATACTTGTGAAAGAGTAATTTGTTCCAGTCTTGGTGCTGAGGCTAGGTATGTTAAGTTCGCAGGCCTACCTGTGATAGCATTTCTTCTTTTCCTCAAGTTGATTGATTGTGTATATTTTGTATATTTTTCTTGCAGGAAACATACGAGAAGATATTTTTTAATACCGTTTATTTTCAACAGCAAACAAACATAACAATGGTCTAGGATAGAATATCAAAAATAAATTGTCCTGAAACATGACTGCATCAGAGAAATAATTAACCATCTTGTTTGGTACAGTATACATACAAAAAATGCTCGGTTAATAGTACTGACACAAATCCATTTGGACAGTGGGAAATAATTCCTTAAACTGAACTCCAAACACACCTACTGTGTTTTAAGACAATAATGAGAATTCTGATTGGTGATAGTATTTTCATTCTTAGAAGATTTTAATGCCCATTCACCTTAGGATGCATTATCTGCAACAGCCATAATTCATCTGTGAATCATTGCATCAAACATGTGGGATTTGCTCAAAGTTCGTAGGTTATAGCTGGTTAGGTGTGTGGTTGGTTAAGGTCATCACCCAAGAACTGATCCAGCTTCTTAGTCACACGAGAACACATGCAATACGTGCATCACACACAAGGAGTGCTGTGCACTTACGAATATCACAGTGGAATGAAAATATAATAGTGTGGCCACTCAACCTGTAATATTAAAATTCTGACAGATTTACCTGATGTTAACTAGTTTCTGTGAAATCATGAACTGTATTGGACGATAACTCTCAAATATACCACAAACGTGTATAGTTAAATATAAAATTGCTCAAGATGACTGATTCCAGAAATGTTAAAGGAAAGGGGTGCAACCACTCCTTGACTATGTCACTTGGTGTTACACATCTAATTTTTTTTGCTCAAGAAACTTAACTGAGCTAAGTGTGCAAGTTTTACATCCTATAACATCAATAAAATACATTAATACAGGGATATGATATGCATTTTCCAGGTGCGCTTCACTGGAGCGACTGGTAGTATTCGGCCAGAACGTCCCAGGCCTTCGGTGCCATGAAGCCATCAGGTGGTAGCTGACCTGAGCGAGCAAGACCTGGAGGAACATCAACACAGCGTAATTAGCGGAAAACCTGCATGCTGCCACACCCATCATTCAGCTTATGAATACACTACGTCTGTAGCAGATCTAGAAGACCCACTAAGGAGGGGGCTACTTGAGAGATGGACACTGTGTGTGTCGTTCACACCACATGCTCATCAGTAAACATTCATATTAATGTTAATACTTAGTGGATGTGCTATTTAAATACTTTCTTGGACCCCCACCCCCCTGCCCAGGATAAGCCACTGTACAATGTCACTTGTAAGTCTCAATTACATCACGTCTAAGCAGTATAACATACAGTAGGTATTTACTATGGCATAGGAGAGACCAGAGTTAGGAAAGAACATATATGAATAAACACTGAATATGTATACGTCTTCCACTAGATGAACCAGAAGTGA
This sequence comes from Dryococelus australis, assembly GCA_029891345.1. Taxonomy (NCBI): domain Eukaryota; kingdom Metazoa; phylum Arthropoda; class Insecta; order Phasmatodea; family Phasmatidae; genus Dryococelus; species Dryococelus australis. The sequence goes on from CM056993.1 coordinate 23,433,791, forward strand.
ATAGAAGTTAACATTCTTATATCAATTAGTGGGACAAATTAATAGCATATTTCTGAATCTGCATTACTTTTTAGTTAAGTTTGTTCTTGTGCAGGAACTCTGCAGGATGGAAATATTGTTAACATCATCAGAGCAATTCAGTACCGTATTTCAAAGTTTGAAATAATGGATAGCTTTAGTTCGTTTGCTGTATGTTCTTCTACCATACCATTGATAATGTAAATTGTAAATAAAATTAGTATGCACATAGCAAGAAATGCATTACAGTGTCACGTGATGTCTTTTCTACTTATTTATATTGACTTCTACTCATCAGTGTGAACCACTCAGCCAGACACCCCAACGGAGTTTGATTGGCAGTACAATCTCCCAGACGTCAAGAATTTGTACTATTTACCCAATGGTAAAAGATGCACACTCATGCCCGAATAAATTGTACTGTTCACCGGCCGAGCCACCGAGACTATGTATTAAGGGTGCCTAGTACGATGCACGCCAAGAGATGGCACCACTCGTATGAATCGCAGACACATGTAGCAGCAGGAACTTCGGTCGGCTGGTGACGTCACACAGATGATCTAACGCTGCAACCTCCGTTCCCCTGACCAAGGGTGAGCCAGAAGAGTATAAATAATGAGGCATGTCCCTTGGAACACCGGTCTGTCCTGTACCTTCACCGCACTCCTCGTACCGAAGGGCCAATCAGCTCTGCCTGGTCTTCACCATGCTTTTGGTGCTAAAGCCCATGACTTGAGATCTCTCTTCATCTTTGCAGATTACTGCCAGTTTGAGGCGTCAAACACTTAAACACTTTCCAGTTCCTTCAGGACATTCAGCGTAGTGTTAGTTGAGTTATTTTCATAGCCATTTTGCCTACATAACCCTTTAGTTTAGAAATGTGTCGCCTTCACCTGTCTAGCGTAGCAAGCTTCCGTTAACTCTTGTCGATAAGAGGTAGTACAAACCACCATGTTTATTTCCATACAGAAATAAAACACGTTTTACTCCACTTAGGATATTATTCCCGTAGTATTAGAACCTTTCTCTGTAAACAGCAGGTCCGTCGAGGGACAGTAAGAGACCTGTAATTTTTCTAAACCACTTTGCAGAACCTAGCACTGAACTCCAAGTTTCCCTCCAGGAAACTTTTACGTCACACACACACCTATACCTTGGACAACCACCCTTGCTATGGACCCCAGTGTATAGAATGGTAGAACCATGACACTAGGTACTCATCCTCTATGGGTTGGACTATCACTTTGGGTTGTGTTCCTTCCACTGCACTTCTGGTGCCAGAGGGAGTATCTTCCTGGATCTGGGGACCTGACCCTTCAAGGGAACTCACCAACGTATCGTAACCGTTGTCACTGTATAACCTGACTCTGTGTCCACCGCATTTCCCGTGCCAGATGCTGGGATAGAGGGGACAGTTCGGTCTGTCGAGGATGGTGCATGGAAGTACACTTAAATAGGGCAAACATTGCCTGCTGGACCTCCGCAGGACTAGTATTAGAGAGTCTATTCCTCATGCCCTACTCCCGGCGGAGTGGTATTCGTAAGACAGTTAAAGGGGCTGTTACTATCTCTGAATACCAACAAGAGGTTAGCATCGACCCCACTGTCCTTGACAATTTAAACCCATGGGACAGAGCTCAAGTAATCTGTCATCTAGAGAGGCCAGCCTCCCCAGCTTCTGTACCAGAACTATTTACTCTGCCAGTCAAACTCGAAGGAGATACTCACACACTATTGCTAGCCTACCTAAGAGAAGAAATTTTGTACTGCACAGCGAATCCCTGGATATGAGGATACCAACTCTCTGAAACCACCAGCATCAACTGTGACCTACCCACCTGCACACCAGATCCCAGGGCAAGCCTGAGCGCATCAACACCCTAACCACAGCAGGTCCAGCAGCTTCCTCAGGCATCTAGTGGCCGAAGTAGATATGTGAGAGTGGTTCCACCCAGACATAAAGTTGTGCTTGTCATCTCCGATTTTTTGTCCAGCCGGAAAGCCACAAGGCCAGTTCTCTACACTGGACGGGCTCCTGTTCCGTGCAGCGACTAGAGATCCCCCCCAGGTGACACACCTGGGGTATGTATGGTACCCACCAAAACACTTGGGCCATGACATACCTCCTTTTTCTCATAGGAGAGAGTGAGTAAGTGAGTGAAGAGACTTGCGCGGCTCATAACAGCAAGGTCTTGAGAGCCAATAAGGGTGATTAAAGTGAATATGGAGCGGCACCGGAATGAAGGGGCAGGGGAAACGGGAGATCCCAGAGAAAACCCACTGACCAGCTGCATCGTCCGGCACGATTCCCACTTGCAAAAATCCGGTAACCCAACCAGGGATTGAACCCAGTTCACCTTGGTGGGAGGTAAGCGTGCTAATCACTCAGCCACCGCAGCCCCTTTGCCCATAGGACGTCATGCATCAATAAAAAGGGCAAATTTTTATAGCTGTGACTGATGTGTGTTTTACTACCATTGAAAACAAATGACTTGTGACAATAAAGTGTTATTTATTTAAAAAATTTAGAAATGCATAGTTTTTAAAGGAACTGCAACAATAAATTAATCAGCCAATGGTAGTTGATGATTTTGGTGATAGTATACTACATAATATTGCAACCTTCTGTGCAAATACACTAAATTCAGTTGGCAATAAATAATAATTCCAGCAAAGATTTTATAAAATATTTTAAAACAATATTTTGAAAATTACTGCATATGTATATCAAATTAATTGTTTATTATTTAATGAAATAGTTGGTGCTTCTTTGAGTTATTCACTTGAATGCATCAGGAAGAAAACTTATTTATTCATATACACTAATTTATATCTGTGGAGAGTACAGTGCTGCATATGAATATGGGAGTTGAATATAAGTTACCAGGTTGCCAACCACGTTTTGACAGAACCATTACAAACAATGGAAACTTAGCACAGATAAGTGTTTTTTTTTGTGTGTACGTTTGTTTTTAATCTACTACAATTGCTCAATAGTCACAGGAAAAGAGCAGGAGGAAAAAGAGAATAATAGAGAGAAAACCGAAAAGGAAAAAGAAAAATAAGTGAATGATCAAGGGCTGTAAAATAAGTATCCACAAAGCTCGAATTTGCTGCATCTACGAGTGACCCGAGCTCAGGGGGAAGTCATAACAGTGGCAAAATAAAATAAACGTATCGAGCAAGGAGATTCCACAAGCCTGGACAGCGAAATATGTAAGTGTAATTAACCCACGTAATTACAATATGCATTGCCTGCGCGGAATCTCGCATGCAAGTCACCCCTATGAATAAAATAAATATGGTTGAGATTCCACCCTTCGCTTAACCCCAGAAGAAGTTCCTATCAACCCCAGAGATGGCAGCACCCCTATGGCCTTGTGACGTCACAACCCGCCAGCCTCAGGACAAGGTGTTTTAATTTGTCATCGCCTCCAAGCGGGGAGATAAGAAATGAGCGGCACTCTAGCACCCCAGATAACATACCCCTGCGCTGGAAGGCTACGCTAGCCCCCAGCACCCCGAAGAACTGCTGATCAGAAAAATTTTAGTACAAACAGAAGTCCAGCACCCTGCACTGGCAGATAAGCCAGGCTCGCTGGCCGAAGAGGTTAGCGAGCTCATCCCAGTCTGAAAAGATTCTCTTCAGTCTGCAAGGACTCCCCTCAGTCTGAAAAGGCTCTCTCCTCTCCGCAGCCTGCATTACAGCACATCACCTGGAAGCCTGCAACTGCAAGATGGTCTTACTCTACTCCGCAGACTGTGAAGACTGCAGCATCCTAGCAGCTTGCAAACAGCTCATCCTCAACTGTATCCGCTGACCGTGAGGACAGCACTCCACATCCGAGGTAATCCTACTACAGGCATCCGGTAACCTTTTACCCTAGTCAACTTCCGCGACTCCGCGGTAACAAGCCTCACGTTCTTGTTTTACCTCTTGGATAACTTCCGGTAACTTTGTTTACATTTTGAATAGCGTCTAATTACCATGAATCCTTGTCAATTTGCATTTTTTGAAAATTTTGAATAATATTTTCCCAGGCTCGCCTTCGTCTGATTTTGAATGCGTTATTTGCTTACACATTTAGCCAGTTTAGCTAATGTTGTTATAATTGATTTAGCTAGGACTCTCCCTTTTCTTTATTCACATAATAAACATTACGTCAAACCAAATTGTCCGTTTAACGTCATTTTACTTTAGTTCCCATCCCCCTAAAATCCGAGCTATTAGTGTTTTGTTATTTGTGCCAGGTAATCCATTCCCGTTGGAGAGGAACTGTGTAGTTTACCCAAACTCTACAGGAACCAGATGTATAGCAGAAGGGGGGGATTGCAGAGTAGACAACAGCGTAGGGATCGCCGTGCTCGAGAGAGAGCTGTACGAGCCAACAATCTTGAAGGGAACATGCCGGAGGTTGAACCCCAGTCTCAGACTATTGAAGCTGTCCCTCGGCCGATCTCTCCGCTAATCCTCCTAGAACACGAAACCCTTGTGTATAAGTATTTAGGTGCCTGTTGGCCCGGGTACGACCTTGAGGGAGAACGCCTTGCCCAGCTAGAACGGTCACCACCTATAACCAGTGCTACTCCTGTTGATGTCATACCTAGCCAAGTCCCTACTACTTCCAGCGTCATTAAACTCTCATTCGGAAAGCTCATTCGGGTTCGACACCCATCAGAGGTGGGGCTACCTAATTTTTATGTTATTAAGCTGGCATCAGGGAAATTGGTACGTGTTCAACTTCCATCAAAGGCAGTTCCCAGACCACGTGCAGTACCACCTCCTTCAGATTATATCCCGGTATGTCAGCCCACTCGCCCCATTCAAATTACCCCAGCCAGGACATCCACCTCCACCCCCATGATCGTATCACCACTTCATTCACAATTCCCAGGACAACTGGTGTCCTGATTATTGGCAACCCTTGTAGTGAGGAAGGTAGAACTCCCTGGTCGGGAAACTACCTCCTTCCGCCTCACTCTGGGGTTTGACTTCCCTCGTTTCTGATGGTACCCTACCTTTAAGTGGCCACCCACGGAATCCAAACCCTTCATAACCCGTCGGGCCCATAATGCTAGCCACTTATGCCGCAGTAGGTCTACTTAAAAGTTCCGAGAGGGCAGTCAGTGGCCTAACCGCTTACCTCACGAGGTAGGGCACCCGTAGAAGCCCTTAAAGACGGAGGGCAACAAGCATATTCTGTGGGATAGTATACAAAGTACTTGTGGTAGAGGAACACATATTGGTATATGGATTAATGACATCAAGATCTTGGATAAAAGGAAGGGTATGGTACGTCATACACACCTCTGTCATGTAAAGAATACGGGTTGGCACTCTTTGATTGAACACAATATTTACACTGTGAGGTTGAATTGATTGTGGATACCATCAGATAAAGCAGGACGTCGTAATTAGCAAATAAGGCTACCTAGTTGCAACTCACTGGGACCCTCTGTTTTCAGATTAAATCGCAAACAATGTGTTCAATGGTAGCAATACCATGGCCTGGTGAGTAGGCAACCCTTCCTGCACTCGGAAGAATACAGCGGGGATTCCCCGCCGAAGGAGTATGGCCAGGAACCAGCATGCAGCAAACTGATTAGCGTTACGAAATGTAACACACCGAAGTGTAGCTGTGTAGTGGCAGATTGTGCAGCACAGGATAGAAACAAGAAAACATCATGTTCGTTGCACTGGCTGACTGTTACCGTAGTAGTAATAGTGACTTAGTGGGTCCAGTAGCGTGAGACTGTACTAATGTGGGTAAACACGTAAATTCCATGACATAGCAATGCATCATCGGTACAGAAGGCACTACCTGACAGCACAATAGAACAGACACTGTAATCATTTGAGATTATACAGGTGGCATGTCACAACCACTTTCACAGCAAATGTTCGAAATATGCCCCTCCAATGTCAATGTGGTAGTTCATATGGCGTATTAGAGACTGGCGGACACGTTTAAAAACTCCTGGTGTGTCTCGCACTTGATCGTAAGCAGCCATGACCCTCACTAACAGGTCCTCGTCAGATGCCACAGGTGTCTCGTGCACACACGTCTTGAGAAATCCTCACAGCCAGAAGTCTAATGTTGTAAGGTCTGGGGAGCGTGGTGGCCCAGCAACCAGAATGTGCCAATAATATTATCCCCCACTATGCCAGCACAAATGTTGATGGCAAAGTGGTGCTGGTAGCCTCGCGTTACAGCCTGTATGAACGTGGCTTCATCTCTAAACATTACAATAGCTGGGAAGTAAGGATCAGTTTCACACTGCTGCATGAACCACCTGCAAAAAACAAGCAGAGAGGCATAACCTGCTGGCCCCATTATTTGTACTCTACGCACATGGTATGGTCGTAGTAGCTGTTCATGGAGGACACACCATACTGTGCCATTCAATGCATCTATTCTCAACACGTGTTTACCATGGGGTGCAGTACATGTTGCCTACCCACCAGGTCATAACCTTGCTCTACCACTGTACCCTTCGTTTGCGATTTAACCGGAAATGGTGGGTCCTACACAGTTGCACCTACGGAGCCTTATTTACTAACTATCACGTCCTGCTTCATCCGATGGTATCAACAATCACTTTAACCTCACGGTGTTAATGTTGCATGAAATCAAAGTGTGCCAACCCATATTATTTACATGATGGGAGTGTGTACGTTTTATCATACCTTCCTTTTATCTAAGATCTTGGTTTAAGTAATTCATATGCCATTTTGTGTTCCTCTAACGCAAGTACTTTGCATAATATCCCACGCAATATGCTTGTCACTCTCTACCTTTAAAGGCTTCTACAGCCCTTATTATTTAAGAAGAGCCATGGGTGTCCTATATCATTCTTCATCTTTTCTGGTCACGAATCAAGTGCCTAAGTTTGTACAAACGTTTCCTAAACACATTTTGTGTGTGTGTGTGTGTGTGTGTGTGTCTATATATATGCAACAACTTAATTTTTTTAATGCCATTATTACCTCTCATTTTGGTCCCCGATATGAAGTCAAAATCTTGTTTCCTCTCGGGTTCAAAAAATGACATGCGTTTCTGCGTGCGGTCATACGCAGCCACTCTGAAGGGTATGATTTCGAGGTGTTGCAGACCAGGAGCCATTTTGAGGACGCGACCTCCATGAGTGGCATCAAAGAGGTCCTTGTTCAGGGCCTTGTCAGGGTGGGGCACCCCAGCAGGGTCCCGACCCACAATGTAGAAGTTGGCCCCAGCAACCATGCGAGCCTTCGCATGCCATTGAACCTGGAAACATGGTGCACAACGTACTATAAGCCTTCCTGAAAAAATGCAGGGTTGGACAGAATAAACAGCATGATTTAAAGGCAGGAAAATGCAAGTGATAGTGGAATGTATTTAATACTGGTGTGTGTTATATATATATATATATATATATATATATATATATATATATATATATATATATATATATATATATATATATATATATAGAGAGAGAGAGAGAGAGAGAGAGAGAGAGAGGCAGGCTAAGGTATGCCACTTACATGCTTCCAAGTTGTGGGCATAATTTAAGAGTATCAAAGCACTGTACGGGCATACTGACAAGCTGCCAATACTTTGTCTAAAATAAGTGCCCTTTCTATGGTGTCAAAAACTTGCTAGTATGATGTAGTGATGAGACAAGAGTATTACTGGCCGACTGAATTAGTTTAATGGCAAGTTAAGGGCTATTTTTGGATCAACAGAATGGATTTCCAACACACAGTGGACAGAATTTTGCAAGAAATGAAGATCTATATGATTATGCGTTAATATGAGTGGTGTCATGATGCTATAACTACTATGAAGATGAAGCAGGGAAGATTAGTGTTGCAAGTTAGAGGTCTGTTCTTCCATCCCCAGTGGTGCGCGAACAATGACTCGTGCAAGCACAAGGAGATGAGTACAATATTGGTTTTAATGAGATATTTTAAGGAGATGTGATGTGTTAGTTAGACCTACGCTTTATTGACATCTCACACTTGGTGCAGACTAACGTCTTTGAGAAGGTCAGGATTGTCTTCAAGTTTGAAGTCTGGGAAACATTCTGATGTCATCCATGGGCAATGTATAAGTTTGAGATATTCTAGAAAGGATTTACACAGGTGCCCTAATTAAGAGAGTTTTTGAGTGTGTGTGTGTGTGTATGAGTGAGTGTGTGAGTGTGTGTGTGCGTGCATGCATGCGTGTGTGCATGTGTGTGTGTGTGTGTGTGTGTGTGTGTGTGTGTGTGTGTGTGCAATGGTGACGTGATGTGGTCTGCTGTGTTAATACCAGACTCCAGACTGTGTTGTGCGACACCATCCTGCACCAGAATGCACCATGCGATGCGCAGACCAGCTGACATGAGTCATTAATGCAGTGACCTGCTGTGCTTATGCATGGAACGAGTCCCACGACCTTTCTGTACATATATGTGACACAGAACCATGGTAACCCAGTACAATACCCAATGTACACATGAGTAGAAGTGAAGTGAAGTGAAGTGGTTGAATCTAAATTATAGTATGGCAAGAATCTTGCCCTCTAATTAGGGAGTAAGGGCACTTATTATCTTAAAAGGAAATAAAGAGTTGCTTGTGCTGTATATGCTGCAACATACGCACATGGTTTATTAAATACCTATGTTTAATATAGGGTTTACTCATGTTAGACTTAAAAGGACAATTTTTAATGTAACTCTTCATATCATTATGTCTTACAGAGTCAAAAAGAACATTCCATAATTTTGTATTCATGTTGCCAAGCCAGCCTTGCAGTTCTGTCATTATGCCCCAAAACCTTACAGACACAGAATACCAGATGCTATTTAATTCATTCCAAAATTGTAAACTTTATTATTAATTGGTAAGTCAGTGTGCTTGTACTTTAATATATTGTATATTATCTGTGTTTGTTTCCCAGCTTTGTTTACTATTTTGCACATGTTTTGGAAATTAACCATAAAAACGGAGGAAGATGTTTACAAACAAAGCTTAAGATCATAAATGCATCAGTATTATACAGTAATTGCAAATGATTTATGTTTTTATTATAATTCTAGTAACTAGGATATGTAAATAGCTAATATTTACATGAATTCATCTTTATAATTGGCAACCACGTACTGTACATAATTTGCAATAGACCCTTTGCTTACTGGAGCCTAACCCACATCTTTGTCTTTCCTGGGATTAGTGCCATGTCCGCCAGGCTCGGTGCAACCCGGAGATTTTTTGAATATATTGTCTTTTTTGCAGATGTGACACTTTATTCAGTTTTGGCCACTGGCAGGCTACAAGCACCAGACCAGCTTAATTGTGTTGTGTACCGACCTAATGTGTAATGTATTGCATTGTCAAACTGTATATAAATGCAGCAAAATTTACGTTTCAGTGTTGAATTGGTTTGCTCTCACTTATGTCAAGTAAGTGTTGGGTACCTGGCCCATTCCAGGTACTTAGTGCAGGAGTGTCATGGATGCTCTGCCAACACTAGTTCATCTGCATCATGTTACGTTAATGGCCAGAACTAATTTAATCGTTTATCTTGACGCCAGCTGAGAGCATGCGACAGGTAGGTCATGACGGCACTCACCACCCTCACTGACATGTGGGTAGCACGTGCGCACAGCCACGACCATGGACTTTCCCAACGGGAAATTATTTCAGTGTCATGTACTTTTCTTTCAGGATAAAAATGTGTGTAAAAATGTTCTTTTCATAATATTGCACCATATTGGTTTTTGAAATTTAAATTTCGCGCTGCGCTGAAGAGCTGGACACTGATATTCAGGCGTGGACGCCGCTGTAATTTTGTTCGATGGGATTTTATTGATTTTCTAGGAGAATATTGCGACTTCATCTGCACCACGTGGTCCGCTACGAATTTCATCCAGCGGCATCCGCGCCACCTAAGATTGTTTTCACGCATCTGCGTGTTTATTCTACCTGTTCATGTCGTGGCCCATATTCACTAGGTGCTATTTTGTGTAATTTGTACGGGGATATTATTTTATCCTAGCCTGCTATGTGTTTGACCGTCGCCACACAACACATGGTTCGGGGACAAGTCTCAATGAGCAAGTGTTAGAGAGTAAACGCACGTGGTAAAATTCGTCTTTTCATTCCCTGTGTCCTGTCTCCAGGAAAACCCTACAGTCCACCCTAGCGGCTGTAGACCTCTTTCCTTGGAGACTGTGTCTACTGGCACCACGAGATCATTCATCTAGGAGTGCGCAACATGAGTTACGTGCTCCGGGAATCACCCACCGGAACTGGCTAGTCACGTCCGAGGTTAATCATTTAATTTCATTCTGGCACAAATGTGTAACTAGAGCAAAATAAAACAATTCTGCCAGTGTAAATCTATGTGTCTTTGTGGCATCAGAACCCAGCTTCTACTACATTTCTGTTTCAAAATGCAATGTTTAGTACTGCAAAGTGTTTTGTAAGTATGCACGGGTGAGACGAACACACGAGGACCCACAGCAACCCTGAGATCCCTGAGTCTCAAAAGTGCGGTGTGTAGGATTCACCGCTGACGCCCATTTACCAGTCAGTAATAGTGTATTCGTTCGTCTTCGCGTCTCACCCGACGGCGTCAATCTGATTACTGTAATAAGATACTGAGTAATGGTTTATTACTTCCTTTGAGGACTGTGTGTTGAATGATTGCACACTGCGAAAGAAATTGCTGTAAAGGTTATTTTTTATAATTTAAATTAACTTGGGTTTTTAATTTAGTTCTATTTTGATTATGACCTTCCCTCTAAAAAATTCTGCAATTCTGAGATAACCTGACACAGATGTGTGGCAGGTACTTGATAGGGGCAAAAGTGTCTCAGAACTGGCCCATTATAGAGGCAACATCTGAACTGGGGGTATGTCTGCAACTGGTCAAGCATGCTTTGGACCATCATACATGGGGATTAAAAGATGATGATACGGTGAAATAGTCAAGACCACAACAACAAAATATGAATGGTCAGATCACATATATGAGTACAATGATGCCATAAATAAATAATTAAAATTAAAAGGTGTTGCATATCACTTATAAGTTTTGAAATTCAATATTGTAGTTTACTTCTACCATCACTTGACGATCCTGCATTCATGTAGACCTACACTGGTCCCCAAGTTGTGCTTGATTTTTATAAGCTTTATGTGGTATATAAACAGAGACATACTTAAATTATTTTTTAAGATTGCCAGCTGACACTGTACGTCTTATTACCTCTGTAGGACCAGCATATAGCATGGGCGAGGGGAATATAGCGAGCACGGTTAGCTCAGGATCCAGTACTCCCGACTCCAACACTGCCTGGTGTTGCTTGATGCGCACGGGCAGAGGAACATCGTCATCCTTTGTCCAGCCTCCCAGAGGGTGCAGCAGTAGTACTGGCTTCCTGTAACCTTTCTCCTTCAGCATACGCCGAGTGTCCTGTGTAAAACATAAATGCGGGATTAATTCAGTATAATCTGCTTAAAACAATGCTGATAAAGGCTGTTCACGATAAAGTCAGCAATTTTGAAATCAACCTTAGAAAAAAGTCACCTCACTGTCCGTGGCTGCATACCCTATACTTCAATGGGTACACTGAGTGACATGCCGCTGGTATAGCTGGTAATAATAGATGGAAAGTAGTTCCATATCTTAATGTAAAAAAGTGTTAGGTAACCATTTCTGATAATTTAAATTATTTATTTCGTTTTCGTCTGTTTTTTTAATGCATCAGTGTGTAAAAATTAGCAGATTATAAAAAGTGTTTACTTTCCTAATAATTTCACAGTGTCACTTGACCAATGCATGAATGATGTGATAAGGCCCATGGCAATGTTAATTTTACATAAGGTGGACGAATACACAACGTGCATACAAGTAGATCTTAAACAGGGCTTTCAAAAGTGTCCATTTTACTGTGAACAGCCTATATCATTGGGTAAGGCCAGGTACACTTCATTACTAAAAACATCGCTGGAATGCAAGGGTGGAGAAAACGGGAGATCCCCAAGAAAACCCGCCGACCAGCGGCATCGTCCAGCACAGTTCCCACTAGGGATGCTCGGTTATGATTCAGTTAGTAAGGTAATCGATTATTTCATTGCAATTAATTGGTTATTTTAAATCAATTACTATCCTTTAGATCAATCTACTATATTGATTATCTTCATTCAATAATTTTTCGATTAGTGATCATGATTCTCAAACTTTGCAAATGGCAGTTGGGAATTTTGGAAATATATTCTGGCATTGCAGTAACAAGAAATGTTTGCATTATTTTCAATAACGCTTGAATTTCATCTTTGAAGAGCCATAACATGTCGACAAGGAGATGTTCCACCTGAAAGAGTTGAATTTCAAACAAATTAGCTGAGCATTATGTTCCACCGTAGCACACATGTATACTTTTTTAATTACTTCTTCCCCTATAGTAAAAACTATACTGACATTAGGAGAAATAACTTATGCAAGCATCTCTACAACCAGAGTTGTCTAGCGTCTCAAGTTAAGAGCTTGATAGGGAAATTATGATCTTGTAGTGTTAAAAAAGCAACTTTGAAGTACGTTCAATTTGCATTCGGGTAATAAGTATACTTCTTTTATTGCAGTTCATAGACGAATTTCCAAATGAAGCGGTTTCACCAATGGAAGTCATAGATTAAGTCTGCTAAACTGTCGATTGCCTCCAATATTGCTTTTACAAATAATGCAAACAGTAAAACATTTAACTGTGTTACGAAATTGAAAAATTCCATTACACATGCGACGCCAGTGCTACCTGGCAGCAAAAATTTTATTGGCCAACTGAAAGCCGTGAGCTTCCCAACCTTAGTAGTTTCCCCTGCTAGACCGGGAAAATAAAACAATTTTTAAAATAAATTTTTAGATTAATCGATTATGTGTCAAATCAATTATTTGGGAGCAATTAATAAATTTTAATAATAGGATATTTCCGATTTAATTGATTAGCTGTTAATCGATTATTTTGTTTTGATGTCCATCCCTAGTTCCCACTTTTTTAATGCCCGGTTGCACCAACATCTTCCGCGATCCGAGATCGAATGATCCTAGTTCCGAAACAGAGTCCAGTTTGATCTTGGTTCCAAAGTAAAAGTGTTGCACCAACGAAATTTCACGATTCTGGATCTCCGATTCGTCGATCTTGGTTCCAAAGTGAGAGATCGATATTAAGTATGAGACAAATTGTTCTATTGGTTCGTAATATATGACGTCATAAAAGTAGACGTATTTTTCATTATAGATAGAACTAGATGTGCGATGTTTTATCTGTTTTAAGTGAATTATTGTTGTACAAATTTTACTGAATAATATTCAAGTGCGTATAATGTTGTTTTAATTTCCCAAGACAACATTCGAACGTAGTTGTATCTGGTGGCGTATTTTCGAACTACATTTGTCGACGATGGCTGCTGATCTCGGATCGAGATTTGGAACAGCCAGTTTTGGAGGTTCGTAATGAACTTCATCTCGATCTCTCTACAATACAAGGTACGATCGAGCGCGGTGGCGCAATGGTAAGACTTCGAACTCGCATTCGGGACGACCCAGACTCGAATCCCGACTTCGATTTCCCATGGTTTCCCGAAATCACTCCAGGCGAATGGGCCATAGCCGATTCCTTCCCCGTTCCTTCTTCACGGAGTAACTTACTTCGCCTCTAATGACCTCGCTGTCGACGAGTAGTTCAGCTCAGCCAATAGGTAGAGCCACGAGTATTTCGCGAATTCATTCGGAGGCGAGCTAGATTCCAAACACTTGCTGTTTTCTCCTAATGATGTGATTTGGACGACAGTTGTTTATATACGCCCGGTTCAACTGTGCGCCAGTAATAAGCAGGGAGCAGTAGTGTGGGTGAATAGTTAACAGTCATGTGCAGATGGTTCACTTGATCACAGCAACCAATAAACAAACAATATTGTACGATGGGACCATGGCAGCTTGTGTGCGGCGACTATCCGCAACTCGCCGCGTCCCCAGGTGGTGGATAGGGGATCCCCAAGCTCTGGGGTGGCTGAGGATATCAAATACCAGCCCGTGGACCAACAGGCCGGTGCGAGAGCGCCGTCGTCGTGGACGTCGGGAACCTGGGTAGCTCAGTACGAGATGGGCGAAATGCATCTGCTGGAGGTGGCCCAACGATCAAGGCGGGGAGAGGGATCTCGAGGTGCTGAAAGATGCGAAGTGTAGCGATCCTCACTGCAGGATTTTGCGGGCTGCCGACTGCGGGTGCGTGATGAATGGATTGGACCTTGGAAGCACCCCAATGTCAGCCTTCACTCCTGGGCCAGCGGATTCGCCACCACCATTGGTAGGCCCCGGATGTCTCGCGTTTCCCAGACCGAGGCTATTATGGAGGAAGGGGAAGGGGTGCCCCCCCCCCCGAAAGAACTCTCCCCACCTTCACCCATGGATTGGAGATCCTGGCATCGGCGCGGAAGGGCGGAGATGGAGTCGGTGTCATGACTGAGCTGTCCGGTTTTCCGACGCACTCGACGAGAAGCAGGGGAGCCCTGCATCCTCAGTTGCTGTCGGTACTGCAGTGCTGGTTCGCCTACACAGCAGTGTTGACAGTAACTCAACTTCAAGGGTGCTTGTGCCCACACGATGACTGGCATCAGCGCGGGGACTGTTCTGTCCCCTGCACTACACACCAGCTGCGATCTCATTCATTTCACCCCGCATCAAAAACAAACGATCTTTCTTCCCGAACTTATAAATACCATACTTTATCCACCCTAATCCAGTAAAAAGGAATCATTTCATCCCCCGCGACTGTCGCATACATTTTCCACGGCCCTCTCCGCTTTGCCTGGTTTTCTCTGCTCTTCCATCTAGACCCTTCTTCTTTCGGGGTGTGCACATGGCTACAATTGCGGCCATGGCACTATAACCCTGCTTAGTCGCGATGCACACGACCATTATAATAATTAAACCCGACCTAAGGCGTAAAGGGCTGGCCCTGAGACGCATCCCATTCTCCAACCGACTTAGCTACTAACATGCATGCCGGGGGGCACACAGAACTATGAAGGTGCTCATGCTGGCGTAGTGGAGTTTGGGGGCTTGCCAGAAAAAGAAAAAAAAAAATCTCGAGAGTATAGAGGGCTGTCTAGTCCAACCTAGCTTGCTGACAACTCAATCCGCGAGATACTTGGGACTCTACCAATAGGCCATTCACGGTGAAGTGAGCACTTTTAATGGCACTGCTCAAGTTTTCCTTTCAGCCAATTTCTATACTGCCACATTTTAATATAATTATTGTCATGTAACTGACAAACACAGTGTACCTATACCTTTAACGACTCTCAAAAGTCATATGGAATACAATATACAACTATAGTGGTTAACGCCTTTGGGGGGGGGGGGCCTTAAAAAAAGTGCTCACTTTACCGCGAATAGCATAGGCTATATCTACTTTTTTTTTTCTAATCTGTCATGCAGCGATAGCTTATGCGAACGACATCCTGAATAAACTCGAACCGAGGCTTGGCAAATGGCTTCCTTCTTCCTTTATGATTTTTTTCTCCAAGCCGGAATGGCGGAACCGACCTCCAGCTGTTAATAAAACAGTCAACACGCAGCCTCTCAGTTCATGAGTGTCGTTGAACCAGCTACGACAAAGCCACCGACGTCTTCTTTTTTGCTCGCCACGAAAGTGGGTCGGTAAGTTTTTACTTCTTTTTTCTGTTAAGTTCCAGTGGTCGGCAAGCAGTCATTGGCAGCGTGGCGGCACATTTTCTGTGAAACCGTTGTTAACGCCTATTCGCGCGTCTCGGTTAATAAATGTTCTGGAAATAGGACTTTTTCCCAGAAAAGTTACAAAACAAATTATCTATGCCTCTATGTTTTTGCTTTAATCATGTTAAAAGTATATCCATGAAGAAAAAAATCGTGAAAAATGGTCAAATCCCGCATCTTTGAAGCGTGGAGCAGTGCACCCGACTATACAACGTGAAGAACTCATAAAAAAGTATTACGGACACAAAAAAAATTGTCAGAAAAGTGCGGTTTATTCCGTAGGGTATATGAAAGAAGAATGTATATATTCTGCAACATTATAACATATTTTACTAAAATATACTTTTTAAATGTAAAGAAATAATACATTTAAATAGTCTGTATTTTTAACCAAATTTAAGCATATTTCCATTGCGTATGCTTCAAAAAAGCAGAATTTGCAAGAGAATCTTCGTCATGGAATATCGTCATAATGATTTCTATGATTGTGTGTAAGAAAATTGTAATAATAATGCACGAAATAATTTGTATTATTTATTCTTATATGCGTCCATTTGTCACAAACAATTATGGCTGAAATTTACGTAAATAAAGTTAATTATAAAATTGATATGATAACCTTATTGCTATGATTTTATTACACAATATCACAGTAAATATTATGACGATCTTTCATGAAGAAGATTTCCTCGTAAATTCTGCTTTCCCAAGCATCCAATGCACTTAAATTTTGTGAAAAATGTGGACGCTATCGATCGATTAATTTTTTACATTTAAAAAGTATATTTTAGTAAAATAGTTTATAATGTTGCGAAATATGTACATTCTTCTCTCATATAAAGCATAAACCGCACTTTTCTGGCAAGTCGAATGGTGTCTATACTACTTTTTTTAATGAGTTCTTCACGTTGTATAGTCGGGCGCAGTGCTCCATAGGCAGCTTCTTTACTTTACTCATAAACGGCAAGAGAAAAGTACGAAGATACGGGCGTAGTTTAATCTGTGGGCTTCCATCGCGTGTAATAAAACACCACTGCTACAGATCTAATTTGCACAGCACAGCGTCGCGACAGAAACTTAGGCGTCCAAGGTCAAGAAGCGACGACACAAACCCACGCTATGGGTTAGTGCCTCATCGCTCCTACGCGCAAGGCGTGCAGTGTTTCCGTCGTAATGCTGCACTGTGCAAATTAAATCTGTAACAGTGGGACTTTAATACAGGCTCCGAGAGACCACAGATTAAACTACGCCCGTATCTTCGTGCTTTTCTTTTGCCGCTTAAGGAAACCGCATAGGTAAGCTTTAAAAATGCAATATTTGACCATGTTCACGAATTTTTCTCTCCGTGGATATAGTACGTTTAATGTGATAAAAGCAAAAAGAAAATTTGGACTTTTTTTTTCTGGCAAAAAGTATATCCAGGAAACTTATAGTTACCGAGATACGCGTATTCGGGCAAATGACGATTTTTACAGAAAATGTTTCAGTACATCCTCCTAACAGCAGCGAGGTCTTCAGAACCGATGAGGACGAAGCGAGGTGGGAATGAGCAGCGCCGGAATGGAAGGGCGAGGGGGAAACGGGAGAACCCCGAGAAAACCCGCCGACCAGCGGCATCGTCCGTCACGTTGTTCACCCCGTCGGGATCGAGCGCCTTGGTAGGAGGCGAGTGCCCTGGCCGGAACGGCAACCGCGGCCCCACGTAATGAATACACGGGGAAATTAGGGGAGTGGGGGGGGGGGGCTTAGTGCCCAAACGAAAGTAAGTTTTTGACGTGGAAACGTCTTTAAATTTGCAAGTAGGGTAGTATCTGCCGTCACGTACGGTTCGTATTTTGGACCCTCGGCGTCGGGAGATCGACGTCACTGTGTGGCGTCTGATCCTTTGGCGAGTCTAATGGACTTTCGATTGTGGACATTTCGCTTTTTGACGTTCATTGAGCTTTTGAGTTTTATTCGAATTGTGTGATATTCATTGGCTGTACGGGTTAATATACCTGAGGCCAGACGTTTTTACGCCGCGTCGGAAGAAGAAGAAGAATAAGAAGTCTTTAAATACGCAACCATAGAGGGAGGCAATCCAGAAAATCCGATGATAACAAAATCGAGGGATACAGATCGACATTGCAGCTCCGAATGATATAATCATGGTGTTTGAGCCTTTGGCAATCGAGCGGGTGTAGTTGAATTTCGAATGTAGAATCGTTTCAAGGTCACGTCTGCTGATGAGGGGCATTGCGATGTGCCCTCCCAATATTTACGGCACGCATTCGCAGGTGGTTGTATTTCTCGTAGATTAGTCGTATACTATCACACATGGACTATGCTGCAGATGTTGGCCACCATGTACGTTTCTCTTTTCCCTCGAGGCTCGACTTCAACTGACGCGCGGAAATTCTTCGTTTTCATGTTATAATTTCAGTTTCACGGGTATAATCGGAAATGTTTGACGATAGAAAATTCATCATTTACTAGTTGTTCGATACTTGTGTATCTTATTTGTACTGTGGGTTATTTCCTGCTTGTGAAAAAGTTGGAACCTGTAGATGAAATATAAATATGTTCCTGACATTTTAAAACAAAGCGATAACACACAGTTAAAATTACGCACAGAAATATCTAACAGATCGTGAAGTGTAAATTTTCTGTAATCGTACATTGTCAGTAATGAATCCGAAATTATGACGTGGAAACCAAGAATGTCATCAGAAGGGATAAAGCCGAGCATTACGGAAACTGCACACGAGAGCGCCCCCCCCCCCTTTTTTTTTCCCCTCCCTCCACACAAAAAAAATTAACACCTTTATAATTTTTTTTTTTTAATATATTAAATCGGACGCAAGTAAAAAGAGATGGCTGTGGATATAGTCTATTCACGGTAAAGTGAGCACTTTTTAAGACCCTGCAGAATTTTTCCTTTTAGCCACTTTCTATCTTTCCGCCATTTTTTAATACAAACATTGCCGCATGATCGATAAACACGGTGTGCACATTCCATCACGCCCAAAAGTTAACGTCTGAAGCTGCCATTAAATGTATATATTAGTGGTCAATGCCTATTGGAGTGGCCTTAAAAGGTGCTTACTTTACCGTGAACAGCCTATAACTGTTCCCTTGCCTTTCCACGAGGAAAAGCCGCCGTATTCCAAGAAAACTGTATTTGCCGAGATGCGCTTAGGTACATTTTTTTTTTAAAGATAATATTTGACTAAGGCACTGCGACGCAATCCCTCCCCCCCTCCCCGGCCCCGCACCACCGAGTACCAGCTACAAGGCAGTGATGCGCTGGTGACAGTGAATGTTGAGGGGGGGGGGGGGAGGTCAGTGACCCGGTACGAGGGACAAGGACGCGCGATCATGCAGCTCACTCGCTCGCTCTTCGTGACTACGACCTGACTTCCGCTGAGCTGCCGTCAGAGTAGGCAAGGCGTGTCGGATACTATTGATGCGGGCGTACTCATTCCTTGATTGGCTGCACGAGGCTCTGGGGATGGGTCGCGTACCTGACTGGTTATTGCGTTCCGCAAAAAAAAAAGATTCCGTATTGGCCGAACTGCCAGCTGGCGAGTGAGCTTACCAGGCGCTGATTGACGAGGCGAACAGTGCTCCTATATGTTATAGGCTGTTCACGGTAAAATGAGCACTTTAGAAAGCCCTGATTAAGATCTGCTTGTATGCACGTTGTGTATTCTTGCACCATATGTACAATTAAAGTTACCATGGGCCTGGTCACTTTATTCGTGCGTCGGTCAAGGGAAACTGTAAATTTTTTAGATGAGCAAAACATATTTTACTGATGTTTTTATTCTTACACTTACACGCCTTTAAAAAAAAATAAAATAAAATATTTCTCGCATTCACAAATGTTTAATTAACACTTTTAATTAGACTTTTACACGTGGAACTATTTTCTTTCCGTCATTGCCAACTTTACTGAGCGCATGACAGTCAGTATACCAGTTAAAATGTACGTAGGTTAGGGACAGTGGCATTTTTCAAAGGTTAGTTTCGAAAGTGCTCATTTTATCGTGAACAGCCTTTACCCGACTAGTGAGGTCTTTTTGCTGGCGTATGTGGCTGGGGTATTCGCAGTGAAGTGAGCGGCTGTTGCACATCTGTGTTATTGAGTACTCTGTGCTGCCGCGATGGCGCTGCGGGTGAAGTATTGCCTGTAAAATCAGTGCTTGCGCCTATATGCGGCGTGTCTCGGTCAAGAAATATTCTGGGAATAAAATTCTGTTCTCCAGGAGGGGGGGGGGGGGTAAAAAAAGTGATTATCCACAGCTACAACTTTTTTGCTTTTAAAGATAAATAAGTAGAGAGGATATAGTTAAGTAGCATTTTTTGGACTCTACTGCGTCGTCGCCTTAAGGCCATTGGTGCATGAAAGCATTATATTTACATGATTTTTGTCATAACTTGTTTTCCAAAGGGTTTGTCGAGATTTTTGGCTCGACAAAACGCAAATAACAACTTTTAGCACCTTCTTACGTTGTTAGATATTCACTGCCGTCATTATTCTCGGAGCACTGATGGAAGAAACGAAAGAATTTTTTGTTTTCTTATCGTCGATCAGTGCTCCGAGAATAACGAACATAATGAATTAGCAGCAATGCAAGTAGGTGCTAAAAGTTGTTATTTACGTCTAGTCGAGCTAATAGTTCTGAAAAAACCGCTGTGAAACAAGTTACGACAAAAAATATATACTGCGTTCGTGCACCAATGACCTTAAGAGAAAGGTAGATAAGTATAAAATGGCATCCAAAGTTCAATCCACCGGCCTACATTGTGTAATAAATTATGGACACCCACAATTCGCGAAAAGATTTCCGCACATGCCCTACTGCCGTACCAGCAGTATTCTTTTCCTTATTGGAGGCTTGTCTTTGTGAGAAAACATCTGCCTTCTCTGATGGCCGATCAGAATTTGGTAACTTGAATACTGCACGTCTGTGATGCGCGTCTGTGATAGGTGTGTACCTAAGAGCTAGCTGCACCATCATGGTACGAAACTCGATCTGAGATAGGACCTAAGATCGACACAGAAAACTGTTTCATCATTCGAGTTCAGAGCTGGGCTGAAGATCGAGATTAAGTTCATTTCGAACCGCCGAGATTAGCAGCCATGGTCGATGAATGTAGTTTGAAAATACGCCACCAGATAGAACTACGTTCGACTGTTTTCCTAGGAAATTAAAACAACATTATATGTTCTTGTATATTATTCAGTAAAATTCGTACAACAATAGTTCACTTAAAACAGATCAAAGATCACACATCTAGTTCTATCTATTACGAAAAATACGCCTACTTCCATGACGTCATTATATTACGAACCAATAGCAAAATTTGTCTCATATTTAACATCGATCGCTCACTTTGGAACCAGGATCAACGAATCAAAGATCCAGAATCATGAAATTTTGTTGGTGCAACACTTTTACATTGGAACCAAGATCAAACTGGATCCTGGTTCGGAACTAGGATCACTTGATCTCGGATTGGGGAAGTTGTTGGTGCAACCGGGCATAAGACGCGTTAACACGGTAACCATCCAATCACGAAAGTGGGTCTGTGCTAAAGTGCTGTGAAGTACAACTGGTCGTGAAATCTTTTCGCGAAATTCGGGTGTCCCTGGAGATAATACCTAACTGTCACAGATCTAATAGACGAGAAACTCAGCTTCCCCGAGGTGCACATGGAAGTTTTGGAGGAGTGCTTCCTTATGACCAGACGTAAGACCTCGAGGCAAGGCTTTGACATTTTTCATATAGGCTGTTCACGCTAAAGTGAGCACTTTTGAGGCCCTAGTGACTTTTTTTCGAACAGGTATTTCTTATCCTTTAACAATTTTTTTTTAAATAAACATTGCCATGTATGTAATAAACATAGTGTATAAATCCCACAGCACTCGGAAGTCTATGTCTGAGACTAAAATAAAATATATTTATTGACTATTATTCCAAACAATGGAGCTTTCAAAAAGTGTTCACTTTATCGTGAATAGCCTATACTAGGCATTCCCTTCATGCCGGGATCACATAGCCTCGACCAGCACGACGACACGACACTTAAAAATAAGCAACCAATGAAATACAAGACAGATTTGACGCAAACCCGACCAGCAAATTTGGATCAGAAATTATTTCTATTCTTCGTCGTGTCGTGCGGCACGACGCACAGTGTGTACAACTTTGCAAATTGAAATTGTACGATAAGCTTTCGCTACAGTGGAAAATACGTAGCTTGTTGGCAAGTGTTAACTGCCTGCACCCGAATCACGCAGGAGCCGTGCAGATTTTGCGAATTCCGAGTTGTCCGGTCAAATATCGGAAACCCAGTCCGTAGAGTTCTTGCAGACTGGGACGGGAATAGACAAGTAGGGGGTGTTCCCTCCCGATATCGAGAAGTTGGTCAGTCTGGGCTCGCGATCGCCAGACTCCCGTCCTAAACACTTTGCAGACCGGCACGCGCGTTGAGCGATCGGCACGATCTCGGCTCAGTTGATCTGGATTAGCGAACGAGAGAGGAGCATGTCTACGTTGCCGTTATTGTTCTGCGTATTTCATTGATCATGCGAGAGTTTGGAAATAAACGTAAAATGGGATACCTATATGGACGAATATAATATTCGAGATGTATTAGACATTCTCAGGCACCAGTACTTTCTCGCATTATGGCAGCTTGCTTTTTGATGTATGATGTTAGCAAATTCACCAACTAATTAAAACATAATTCTCATAAAGTTTCTAAAATTCGTCGGTTCTAACACACTTATTGCGTTCATATGAGCCTTTTGGACGAAGAACCACTTTTTCACTGAGTATTTTATTTTACGTTGTTTATTTAATTTTAATTTTTTTTTTTTTCCATTGGTGGTAACAGTAGTCACTAAAGGTTGATTCACATTGAACGCCGAAAACCCATAACAGGCAGAAGCTACGGGTTTTCACGTGTACGCAGATTTTTCTGCATTACCAATTTTGCTGTTCGATTGCAGGCTGTTGACGACCACGCTGTTTCGAACGTTATCATTAATACAAAGATTCCAAAATAAGTGATAGACAGCAAACTAGACGCTGTCATGTTTCCACTTTATTTTGTTAATTACACTGTGATACACTTAAATAAATATTTTTTTAACAGACTGTCAATTTGTTTTATACTTCCAAAAAGTACTTTACAGTTTAGTGCTACCTATTGGTTCGTTTCCAAACTACATTTATTTAATACAAGTGTTAAATTCAATTAACATTCATATTATATATATGCTTATTTTCAAGAGCCAGGAGATCCTGAGATTGTCTGGCTGCCTTAATTTCTTAGTCCATTTAGCATTACCCAGGGTGCACCACGATGAGGCAGACTAACGTTGCACAAATGGAACTTCAGAAAGGCAGATTGGCGCTCCTTTACTGAAAGACTTGATCAAATCTTACGATAGATTCCTGCTACAAGCGGAAACTACAAGAGATTTTTTTTAGCGCTGTTATGAGTTCAGCAAAGAAATGTATCCCAAGAGAATATCGGAAAGAATACATCTTTGGAGGGTCTGAAACAAGTGACAAATTATATCAAGACTTCCTCAAAAAAGATGATCATGAAATTGCAGATCTCGATGCCGCTCGAAGAGAAAGATGGATGGATACTGTCCAGTCGTAGAACTTTAAGACGTCAGGTCGAAAAGAGCGCTCCGATAACTCGGGAAAATACCTCCATAACACCAAACTTAATAGAAGCTCATGTTGTAAAAACATCCAGAACACCAAGAGACAAAATAGCATACCACAAAGGTCAAACAGGATCTTACAAACTTGAAAGAGGACATAACAGAAAGTGAGTACTCCTGGCCTTTCACGTAGGATGATATGAAGAGAGGTTTAAAAGACGCCAGGATAGGAAAGACACCGGGGTTTGATGGAATCCACCCTGAGTTTCTCTTGTAATATGGCAAGTATGCAAGAACGCGGTTTGTTCGGTTCTTCACTAACATTCTCGAGACTGGGAACATCCCTTCCTCATTGAAGGAAACAAAAATCGTATCTGTTTTAAAACCTGAAAAACCGGTAGACACTCCGAAGAGCTACCGTCCGATAGCACTACTCTCAAATGTCTATAGACTGCTGGAGAATGTGCTTTATAACAGAATAGCCCGGAAAGTTATGGGAAAAATAAATATTGAACAAGCCTTCTTCCGACCAAATCGAAACTGTAGTGATCAGATCATCTCGCTAACAACAAGTATTTAGAAGCTGGTTTTCATAAACAGCTTAAGATATCCACACTATTTATTGACCTGCCTGCTTCCTATGATACTGTATGGAAACAGGGTATGATATGCATGCTTATCCGCACAGTGCCATGCAAAAATATCTTCCGTTTAACAGACAACATGCTCAGCAACAGAATATTCCAGGTGGTTATGGGAAACACTTAAAAATGGTCTACCTCAAGGCTCAGGGCTGGCTCCCCTTCTCTTCAGCCTGTACATCTCTGATATGCCTGAAACGAAATCTAAGAAGTTTGGTTACGCTGATGATTGGGTAACAGTCACAAGGCACAAGCTCCTACAAATAAGTGGAAAAATACTAACAACTGACCTAACTGCATTGGGGGAATGTAAGCAAGATGGAGGCTTCATGCTTCCTATTAAACAACAAGATGGCTAACAGAGAGCTGCAAATTTACTTTGAAGACAACCTCATAGTGCATAATAAATCCCCAAAATACTTGGGAGTCGCCCATGACAGGACACTGTCTTTAAAAAAGCATATTTCAAAAGTTGAAGCTAAATTTAAAACCAGAACTAACATCATGCAAACGCTTTGTGGTACCACGTGGGGCTCTCTAGCTTCTACTCTACATTGTTCGGCTCTGGGACTAGCTTAACTTACTCTGTCGCCGAGTATTGCGCTATGGTTTGGTTGAATAGCCCTTATGTTAAAATAATTGATGCACAACTGAACAAAACAATGAGGATAATATCAGGGACAATAAATAAACTCCCACTTATTGGCCCCCTGATCTAAACCACATTGCACCTCCTCATTTACGTAGATCAAACACCTTACTCAAAGATTTTAAGAAATTCCTCCAAAACGAGAGCCTACCTATGCACGAATACCTTGTAGATATATACATTAAGAGGCTTCGTTCAAGACATCCACCGCTCAGAACCGCACAACACCTAATTAACGACGAATTGGACCTCCTGGGAGCATGGACACAAGAATGGGTAGAAAAATCACAAGCTCAACACTGCAAAATACCTTGCTTAAAGAAAAGAAACAGGATTTGAATTGCCTCAAAAATCATGGGAAACTCCTAGCAGAATTCGCACAGAACATGGTAGCTCAATGACTTGCTCTACAGATGGGGAAACACATTGTCCACTCGATGTGACTGTGGTGCTGATAAGCAAACTGTTTACAACATTACTCAAGAATGTGCACTGGCTGCTTATAAAGGGAACCCTGACGATTTCCTCTACATATCTCCTACACTGGTGGAATACATTAATAACCTATATGTTTGCTTGTAATATGTATTATATCATTTGTTATGATTGCTTTGTATGATTACCAAAATCAATCATATTCTACCAACTAATGTACGGATATCACGAAATGCTTGTGCCATACACTAAATAAATAAAACGTTTATATTCACGTAGGTAATATGAAAATAAGCATTGATGCACAAGGGCATCAGGCACAGGATGGCAGGATTCGGACGGCTGCCATGTTGTTACGTTCGTCACCATCCGCCATCTAGGACCCATATTACCTTGGCCTTGACATTGACCCTTGATGTTGACCCGGGGACCTTTGACCCAAAAAAAAACACCAAAAAAACGTTAAAAAATTCTCATAAAATCCCAAAAAAAAAAATCCTTTAAAAATTCCGAAAAAATGCATTATAAAAAATTATTCAAATTTATTACAAAAAAAATTAAGAGTCCCCAAAAATGTCCAATTTTTCCCAGAGCAGACAAGAGGACTCAGTGAGCCAGGGTCAGATCGAGGCGACCTTGTGGTCAGGGCAAGTGGACCGGCCAGGAGATTTGACCTTTGACCCCCCCCCCCCCAAAAAAATTAAAAAAATTACAAAATGTTTCAAAAAATACCAAAAATTTATTATTAAACATTATTTAAAAATCACTAAAAATTTATTGCTAAAAATTGTTACATAATTACTAAAAACTATTTTAAAATTACATTTTTCAAGACTCCCCCACCCCCATGCCAAACAAATAAGTCGACTAACTGGTAGGTCTTCTTGTTAGGTAACAACCATCTTGGTAGGCGACCGCCATCTTGGTAGATCTCACCTGTCTACCATCTTGAAAGCCAGTGTCCATTAGCAATTGAACTGACATTTGACCTTTAACCCCTGACCCATGACCTGGACCTTGACTCCATGACCTTGAAAGACCTTAAAAACAAAAACCTGTGATAACTTACATAAAATTAAACAAGTATAATACATTACAGACTACCGCCGTCATATAAGATCAGACTACCCCGACCTTGACCCCATGACCTTGAAAACAAAAACGCACTGATGTTTTCTAAAGATATATATATTTTTTATATTCCCTGCTGTGACCCATTTATTGGACATAACTCCCGCACGTTATGTCTCAGTGCTTGCACTTGACTGGCCAGTTGCAAGCACGTGACAACTCGGTGATTGGCTGGTCGGTGTTCGCACAATGTATTAATGGTACAATACGATCGGTCAAAGTCGACATGTCGTCATAGGGCTTGTACACATGAAAGTGAAAGTTGGATTGTCTCGGCTAGCTTCTGCAGCTTTGGATCTAAGTCTTATTCTGAATCTGCGGTGTTTTTTTGGGTACTCCAAAGCTAACGGTAGTTACGGCGGTGCCATTGGCGTCTTCGGGAGTAGTACCAGAAGAACCATTGCTTCTTCAGGCCTGTTGCCAGCAGCACCATCGACTTCTTCTGGTGGATCACCTACAGCAGCTCCATCGGCATCGCCAACAGGATTATCAGCCTCTGTTCCAGCAGCATCTGTATGGTCGACCGCATCTGCTGAACCGTTCTGACATTATACGTGGGAAAACCTTCACGTGCACCAGCAATGCTCGGCGACATGAGCGCTTTAATTATGCTAGAAATCTCTGTCGCATGCCAAATTTGTGCGACAGGTGTAGTAAGCAGATCAGTCGTAGCGACCATTTACTTAGACATATTTAAGAAAATTGTAACTTTTTTTGAAGGTGTCAGCGACTGAAATAAATTAATTAAATTAAAAAAAATGCATGTGGATAAAATTGTGTTTTAATTCATATTTTCCTAATTTGTCAGAATATAACTAAAGTTTAAAAGGTAACGAAATAAAATAAATTTTATTGAAAAGTATTGTATCTAGTATTGTGTAGATACTATACGAAAAATAATATAATTAGATAAAAAGGTTTTTAATTGAACAACTTTAAATTTTAAATAATTAATATCATATATTTAATAAAGTATGCATGCTGTGAGAGTCCCGCATCATACTTGTAGGTATACCACTGATTGGAAACATATTTTTTAAATAGTGTGGAAATTTACGAGTCTTTTTTGTCTATAACTATAAAAGTCCGACAGTTCGGTTGGCCACCAGGATGTTTAATTTGCGAATTTATTCTCGAGTTTTTGTTTTCAAGGTCATTAAAGGTCATGGTGTCAAGATAGAGGTAGTTCGCATCCAATATTGCAGTGTAGTCTGTAATGTATTATGCTTGCCGACATTTTTTTCTCTAGTTTTTATTTTCAAGGTCATTCAAGGTCACGGAGTCAAGGTCAAAGTAGCCGGAATATAATATGGTTATGTCATTCTGTAATGTATTATACATGTTTACTTTTATGTATTTTTTCTCGATTTTTGTTTTCTTATTTTATGGGGTCAAGGTCGAGGTAGTCTGCATCTAATATGGCGGTGATAATCTGTAATGTATTATGCTTGTTGACTTATAAATATTTTTCTCGAGTTTTTATTTTTAAGGTCGTTATAGGTCATGGGGTCAAGGTCGTAGTAGTCTGCATAAGGCGATGGTAGTCTGTAATGTATTATACTTGTTGACTTTATGTATTTTCTCGAATTTTTATTTTCATGGTTATTCAAGGTCATGGGGTCAAGGTAGAAATAGTCTGCATCAATATGGCTATTATACTATGACATATTCTTGTTGACTTTTATGTATTTTTCTCTAGTTTTTGTTTATGAGGTCATTTAAGATCATGCAGTCAAGGTCAAAGTAGTATGCATCTAATATGGTGATGGTAGTCTGTAATGTATTATATATTTTGACTTATATGTATTTTTTCTCGAGTTTCTGTTTTCAAGGTCATTCATGGTCATGGGGTCTAGGTCAAGGTAGCCTATGTCTAATATGCTGGTAGTAGTCTGTAATGTAAGTATTATGCTTGTTGACTTTTATGTTTTCACGAGTTTTTGTTTTCATGGTCTATCAAGGTCATGAGCTAAGATCAAGGTCATGGGTCAGGGGTTAATGGTCAAAGGTCAAAATTTAATTGCTAATGGGCACTGGCTTTGAAAATGGTGGACAGGTGATGTCTACCAAGATGGCGTCTGCCTACCAAGATGGCTGACTGCGTATGAGCGAGGGGATGGCGGCCAGCCGACTAATTTGTTGGGGGAAGTGAAAAAAAATGGGGGGGGGGGGGGGAGCCTCGGGAAATTTATGTACATTTAAAAAAAAAAAAATTTTTTTGTGATTTTGTGATTTTTTTTAAAGGTTTTTGGGGTAAAAGGTCCCCGGCGTCAAGGTCAAGGGCATATGGGTCCAAGATAGTGGACGGTGATTTAACAACTTGGCGGCCAGCCGAATCCTGCCACTCTGTGCCCGATGCCAATGCATATTTGCCTATTACCCATGCATTTTACTATAAATGCATACACTGAACTATACTATGGTATTACATCAACGCACGTTGATTATCCAAGCAATTAGTGGTACAAAATGTGAACCAACTGAGTTCGGGGAAATATCGGTTAAGTCTGCTCTTTCCTCGGGCAGAATGTCAGCGAGAGCTCGACTTCGCAGCGTGGCTCGTGCGAAAAACGAGAACGCTTTCTGATTGGCTGTTCTAGTTTTCCGCTTTGTCTGTTTGACGTGATAGGCTCACATTCGAATCGCGCATAAAGCCTGTTTCACATACACGCCGAGATCGCCCAACAGAGATAGCGGACAGACTACAATAGACAGAATTTAATAGACAGCCGTTACCTTAGAAAATTACCACTACGAATAACAACTTACCTGATTCTCCCATTAATACTGCGATTTCTTGCCAATGCCTTTCATTCTTTATCATCTCGATACAGTTTCTCTGAATGGTACCATAGCGAACATCTTTCACGCTCCCTCTTAACACTTAATAGTCGCCATTTTTGTAATGGGAGATATCGGCGCACCAGCTGTTTCCGCGAGCAGACAGTTTCGGCGTGGGCTCAACTTTGTCGGCGTGGCTGTCACACTGTTACATAGCTTCCCGTTTCTTTTTGTACGGCGATCTCGACGCACACGTGAAACAAGCACAACAGCGCAAAGCCTACGTTTTGGTGTTTCGTCAGAACAAATGCGGTTGTTTTTGACGACCCTTCGCGTTTGTGATCGGGCCATTGAGTAAAGATATACCTAGAGTGGACTTCCTCAGGTTAAATTTCCTGACCACTCGAGCTGTAGTTCGAGGGATGAACACCATGTCGCGCTAGTCCATTTGCGTGGAGTGAGTGTGGGGAATGTCGGCGACGTTGCCACATTTCCATCTACCCTCTCTCTCACTCATACTCCATCTCTGTCACTCCCCGTCACAACTACGCAACAGTAGAACATGTCCTCATTGTCTGTTATACCCACACGCTGGGACAGATAAGATGTCGGACACCCGAGTTTCTTTCTCACGTAACGCATAAGTAACGGGAAACGTTGCATATTACTCATACGGTCATAATAAAAGAATAAACACCACGTTATAAAATACGCGATAACTGTAGATTTATGTTCTATATAAATCAGATTGTTGGCCGCATGTTGTGGAAATCTTATATATTTAAATTATCTAGGCCGCAACTTTATCTTTCCTTGCAAGACGGAGGCCTGAGTCTAATTAATCACGTTTTGAAGTGTGAGGCCTTATATCAGTCTTCAGCAATTGCAACAATTTTGCGCCCAGAGGACATTTACGCAGCATTACAGAAAATGATGTGGTCTGAAGTTAGACGCATGCCACTTCAATACAGTCAGGCAAAAGGAAGCACTCGCAACTCTAGTAGAACACTTACCGGAAGGGACAGTCGCATCAGCGAGATATTTGTACATTCGGGCTTCCAAAATGTTGGCAGTCATGCCATCTGTTGTGAATCGCACCCCAACCATCCACTGGAGGTACCCATGGAAAATACTTGCCGATCCTAACCTTTCCTCGGATCTTCGAGCTGCAGCATTCGGCTTCTACAATAATATCGTGGCAACTCAGCAGCGTAAATACAGCATTCACCTGACAGCTGACCCTACATGCCCGCTGTGTGGCAACACCGACACGGCTCTTCATAGGGTAATTTCCTGTGTTGATGCAGCTCCCATCTGGCAGTGGTGTCGCGTACGAGTACGGAAAATAATTCGCGATGAACGTGGAGATGTCAGCGACACGCACATGCTTCATTGCGATTTCTTCACCTTCCCCTCAGTTCGACGAAGAGCTGCGGCCTGGTTTGTACTTCATGCGATCGGTTTTTTGGTGGACCATTCGAAACCGGTGACAGTTCAAGACTTTGTCCAGCTTCTTCGTCAAGATCGGTGGAACATGGCGCGGAGTGGCACATTGCGTCAGTGGTAAGGCTATTTTTTATTTTCATTCTGACGTTCACACGCCTACAGGAAGTGCGCGTATATTACCGAGGTTGGGTGTACGTCGTGCGCTGCCCACCCCTCGGTCCTTACAAGTGTACAATTTAATGTTCCAGTAATAATCGTTGATAGGTGGAAGTGTTATAAGTCAGTGTCACGTGTCGGGGTGTAGTCGTGCGCTGCCCCTCACGTTGAATAATTTTTTATGTGTTCATCGACTTTGTCAGTAAAACCAATTCACCAAATGTTCATATCGTTTTGTGCCCCTATGTAAGAATTGTGTAAATATTTTATTGAGTATTTTGTTATTGTTTATATTGTGGGTTGAATGTGTACTGTATATAATAGGTTAAGGGTAAACGCCTCTGTATATCGTGGGTGATAATAAATCTATTTTTATAAATAAAAAATAATATAAATAAATAAAAAAAGTGAGTTAGTGCGCAGGTCTGTGCCACGTAATTGTACATTTTAGGGTTCAAATCTCCGACGGGTATCGAGATTTTTTATGTGACACATTGTGGCTGTTTATTACATATTTTATAGTTAGAAAATGTTTGTTTCCAGAATATCTTTGTCTAAAAGTAATAATACGCAAGTATCAGCACAGTACAGTCGACAAGCAGTGGTTGTTTGCTAATCGCTTCGATTGTTTTCTAAAGTAGATAATTCGAGTTGTATATAGCGTGAGTAATGTTAACAGGCGCACTTGAAAGCCTTAAGTTTAATATTGTAACCATTCTGTCTTCTTTTGGCCGTATAACCGCAAAAGCGTGTTTAATTGCGGAGAGCACAAGATTGATTATTATGCTGATTAAAGATACACATTTAAAAACAGGGGCGTAGCCGGGATTGGGAGGGGGTGGATATATATGTTAATTCAAGGAATATGTGATCTTCCTTGAACATGAAGAATGTTTATAGCATTGTCTGGTTCCATATCTGTACATCAAGCCATTGATTATAAATCAGTATGTAACTATACATTTGTAATAATACAGGTTTTGTATTTTGTTCATAAATAGAAATATGAAATAACTCCCTCCCCCCTCCCCCCTCCGCAAGAGTATATTCCTAGATACGCCCTAGTTTAAATAATACGTCAATGTTTCAGTGAGTAGCATAAATGTCCGTCGTGCATACATTTGAATACAGTTCCTTGTTTTACATACATAAGCAGTGCAGTTACTCGTATCACTTTCCATATATTAATAGTACTCGTACGTTAAAATCTAAACCAAAGCAGTCTTCAAGGGAAAAAAGAGACAATCGTCGTACGTTGTGGATGCACCACAAAGCACCTACATATCAAAATTGGCTGCATTTGCACCCCTGTCCCCTACGAGTTGTTTTGCCTGCCATTTACAAGTTTCTATTAGCACTTTAGATAACGTGTGGGTATGAACGGATGCGTTCTTTCTTCCCTTCTGCTATAGAAAATTGTATGCCTCCGGTTGTGCCCACGAGTATAACAGAAAGTAGCAGAAATTGGGCATCGTGTAAGTTTCGGCTTAAACGACTCACGCCTCTCGCAGAATTTAGGCACCAGACACTTCCTAAGTCCTTTTTTAAATATCGGAAGAAAAACTGTTTTGAAAATATGATACGCTACATACTGCTAGTATTATAACAAACAGTGTTAAGTGGTAGGGGAATGCAAGTAAAAAGGAGAAAATATGCACGATAAACGAATCAAATCCACACTTGCTGTATGAATTACCACTCCTTGTTAAAATGATGATCGTACATGTTATAAAATATATTTCGTTAGTATAGTATAATCGTGCAAACAAAATGAGTGGTCGTTAACGAAAAAAAGTATTTATTCATTCAACAAAACATGGGGCACACAGAACATAACTACTTCAGGAAAAGTAAATTATAATTATGTAAATATGCCACAAAGTTAACACACAAGAAAGCCCTACTGTCACAAATCATTCCAATTTGTACATAGTGTTCGTAAATTATTGTCATTATCCATTTGTAGGCTAGGAGACAACAAGCATTCCAAAATACACGGAAAACTTTTGACACAGTCAAGATATGTAATAGTATTTCCGTTTTTTTTTTGTAACAACTGTACACTATGAACAGAGAAATGTATTGATTCGACTGCGTGTTTCCCTTATCAGGTCATGTTGTATTTGATATATTTAGAAAAATTTTTTGGCTACGACCAATCAGTACAGAGCTGTCGGTGTTGGTGGGAAATTGTTATTTACAGTCATGTAAGTATAAAACAACACGACAAAGGCGTGTGTGTGCACCTGTTGGCGATTATATTTGTTGTGCTATTTCATTAACCCCACCTCTTACACATATTTTTAATCGTAGTCTTGTTAGTAGTGTTTTTCCTAGGCTTTGGAAAAAAAGCGATTGTAGTTCCTATTCTTAAGAAAGGTAACAAACAAGATATAAATAACTATAGACCCATATCTTTGTTATGTAGTTTTTCTTAAGTGTTCGAAAAGGTAATCCATAGACATCTGAATTTTCTTACAAAAAATGTAATATCTAAATTTCAACACTGCTTTAAAGCTGGGAAAACGAACACCACAAATTTGTTTAACTTTGTGAACGATTTATATAATGAAGTTCCAACCAGAAACCAAATGGATGTAATTTTCTTTGATCTTAAGAAAGCATTTGTACACTTGTCAACATGTAGTTATATTGAAAAAAAAACTTCATGATATAGGCCTCAGCGATTCTTATATTAATTGGTTTACTAATTATTTTTTAGATAGGAAATTTGTGGTGAGAATACATACTGTCTACTCAAATTTGTATCCAGCAACGTATGGTTTTCCTCAAGGTGTAACACACTCTCCACTGCTCTTTAACATTTTTATGAATGATGTTATCGGTGTAGTGAGACATCGTCCTGCACTTCTCTATGCAGAGATCGTTAGGGAGGAGCGGGATTGTGTACTGCTACTCAAGGATATTGCTGCAATTAGAAACAATTGGTGTACAGATAATGTAATGGCTTTAAATGAAACCAAAACTATGTGCATTACGTTCACTAGGAAAACAAATCCTATTATACATAATTATTTTGTTAACAATATTGTCGATATATCGATAGCTTAGTTAGCAACATTATTCGTACTTTTGGTTTGGTTAAATATATTACTTTTACAGCTTCTACACCTGATCTTACTATGTGTGCATTATTCCTTAATTAGGTCTAAGCTAGAGTACTGTTCTGTAGTATGGAATAGCATTACAAACACTGACGCAACTAGAATAGAAAATGTTCAAAAAAATGCATGTCTTAGATTTTCCTAAGGTCAAGATTTTATTTATAGTAATGAACTTGTGAGATACAAGACTCAAAATCTTTAAAACAAGCATACGTTAGAGTTGAGCCTTATACGTGATCATTAATACCCTTTTACCGCATGACTTACTTACGTACACGGGGAAACAAACGTGTGTACGTCTCGCGTCCTTACAGCCCATAAGCTACTATTTTGAAAATCGATTTATATGCAGTTCGTAATTGTTATTCCTAATATTTCTTTTTATAAAGAGTGGAATGGAGGCATTTACTTCTGAGAAACGCCACTGAGCAACGTTCTTAACAATGTATACTCTATAACCTTCAATGATCTTGAAGCTAGCCGGGATAAACATAACCAGTTTTCGTCGTGATTTGTTATAAACCGGCCGTGACATGGAATGTATAGTTAATATGCAGAGCAGTGAGAACACTGCCCATGTTTATACAAGGCAAGGCATGCATGAGGGAAAACGTTATATCAATATCCGACATTTAATTTTTATTAATACCAATATTAGTGTTAAAAGGAAATTTACCTCTAGTTTTAATGATAGATTATCGATAACTGCGTTTATTGACTCAAATATATATATTCATGACTTTCTTGTGAAAAGTCTATGATTGGTTAATAGGAACACTTTCATAGTCATGCGCTTTCCAGCTACAGCTCCTATTGGATTGATAATTCTAAAGCTATGCGCCTACGTTCCAGCACATATTCAGTATGTGTTTTCCGTCAAATTGCTTGTTCAAAGTCTTATCAGCTAACTAGTTGCTGTAAACGATGCAAATAAGTATGTCTATCGGAACGTATCACGTATCGAGCCGAGTGGAGTATGCTTATGTGCACAAGTGCATTCCTAGGTTCAGGCACAGCCTTCATGGCACTCGAATAGAAATATTGAACGTACTGATAATTTGTACGAACAGTCACCTATGTAGTAGATCACAACCCCAAACTGTAAACATCGTGTTCAACTGTAGACCGTTGTGCGTCTAACATATTTATCCATTATTGGACAATTATTTCATCTCCATTCCTTTTCACATGAGAACGAAACGAACAGTTTACTATGGTGTATAGTTTACTATGGTGTATGACATCATTCCTGATTAATATGTGGTTTGTAATTGTAAGAGCTAACAGTACTCTTATTTTATCATGAACACCTAAACTATAGTAAATTAATACATTATAATTAAAAACAATGACCGTTACATATTTATTATAATTTATTTTTGCAGAGGTAAATAAAACCAAACAGTAGATAATATCGCTGCATATTTCCTAAAACACACAATACTACAACGGAAACGAAACATATGCCATGGTCGCCACTAGTAAATCATGAGTTGCGTATTCACAGTTGCAACGATTGCTGGTATCTTGCGTGTGACAGGCTCGCCTCTGGCAGACCTTGAACGAACACGTGGGTGAGCCGAGGCCAGGGTTATGACATACTTTTACCGGCTGCGGAATTGGCAACACCGCGCAGATGACGTCGAGAACACTAGCGCTCCCCTGAATCACTCGCGGAACCAACACACAAAACTGGTCAGACTTTTTTCCTATCCCAAGGCCGGGCCGCGTGGAGGAAAGAACTCGATGTATCGCCAACTCGATGTATCGCCAACTCGATGTATCGCCACCCTTCCACCCTGCAGACTGCGTGGTCTGTAGCATAGACTAAAGATTAGGCGGACCGATACTCCGTCTTGTGCGCATGTACCCAACATTGACCTACCCCAACAACTGTCAAAGTCACATGGTCGACAGTGATGAACGTGTTTGTTTATATCTTAATTTGGAAATTCTTTATATGAGCTATATATTAA
The DNA here is from genome assembly GCA_029891345.1 of Dryococelus australis. Lineage (NCBI taxonomy): Eukaryota > Metazoa > Arthropoda > Insecta > Phasmatodea > Phasmatidae > Dryococelus > Dryococelus australis. The sequence continues at coordinate 23,469,582 of CM056993.1, forward strand.
TAATAACAATAATTTATATAATAATAAAATTATACAAATTATAAGAAATAATAAATTTAAAAATTGAAGAAAAATAAACAAGCACCTTTATATTAATTAAATACTTCCACTAATTTTAATTTAATCAAAGTGCATTACAAATTGGCTAGAGAAAGTATACAAACATCTCAAAGCAATGGTTTACACTAAAGAGACTTGTAAGCTCCAGGGGCGTATCCAGAAATTTTTTCGGCCGGGTGGGGAGGGGGGGGGGAGTGCCGATGAGTATTAGTATTGTCACAAGTAGTACATCGTTCATAAGTCACAGTGGAAGGATAGAAACGAAAGGAGGATAGAAACTACTTATGCAAACTCGCTCACATTTTTAGGAGCTATGTACTTGACTATCCCCCCCCCCCCTCACGGTCTATTCAGAAAACGAAGTTTTGATGTATAAGATGTAATCATATGTGTGGTCACTAACAAATAAATAAATATAATGATCGCCATTTTAAAATATGGAGTAAAAAAATGTGTGTCGTGTAGGTAACACACACACACACACACACATACACACACACACATATATATATATATATATATATATATATAATTGACATTTTGATAACAGGGTTTTAAAAAATGTGTGTCATTTACATGGCGGAGGATGGGGGGGGGGGGGGGGGCTGCAGTCCCCCCCCCCTGGATACGCCCCTGGTAACTTCAAATCCTATCCACGTCGTTTATGATAGTCGTGTTGATGGCACACAGTGAATGAGTCTGTGCAGTCAACGAGATATCTCTACTATAGGCTGTTCACGGTAAAATGAGCACTTTTGAAAGCATTGCTTAATATATACTTGTACGCACTTTGAGTATTCCTCCGCCTTATGTAATATTAAAATTGTCATGGCACTCATCACTTTATTCATGCGTCGGTGGTCAGGTGAAACTGTAGAATTATTAGAGAAGTAAATGTGTTACAAATCTGTTAATTTTTACACTTTGATGCGTTAAAAAAAAAAAAAAAAAAAAACAGGAAGCTAAAGAAATAATTTAAGTTATCACAAATGGCTACTCTAACAATTTTTATTCGATGTTAAGATATGGAACTACTTCCCCCTTCACCGTTGCCAACTTTACTAAGCGCATGTCACTCAGTGCGCCCCTTAAAATATATGTAGTTAGGGTCAGTGACATTTTTTAAAGGTTGATTTCAAAAGTGTTCACTTTATTGTGAACATATTCACTCTACGATCTGGTCGGGGGGCTGCCCCTGTAGGTTGAGGCAGGTCCGGGCCGGGCCACTGACCTGCATGAGGAGAGCGTGGCCATTGTGCACAGGGTTGCGCAGCTGGAAGGCGAAGACGGCGTCGGCGCCCATGGCCTTGAACTTGGCCCGCAGCTCGTTGGGCGTGAGGCGGTAGTTGTCGAGGCCGTCGTGCCAGCGTATCCTCTCCATCACCTGCAGCTCTCCGCCCGCCAGCCAATCTCCGCTCTCGTAGATCATCTGCAATCAGCAGCAGCGGGCGTTACCCCTCAGTCGCGCCTGGGGTAGGCGCTACCCGACGATCATACAAGTACCTGAGACTTCACTCAAGGCAAAGCAGCGGAACGATTAATTCTTTCGCCCAGCGCAAACGTGACACTGCCAAAAAAAAAAAAAAAAATTGTGTTTACGGGTTGGCACTACTATGCATGAAAAGTTTTCAGCATAACACTTCAATCGTGCAATTCCACCCATTTTAATAAAAATGTGTTCAACGTTCATATCTAAAATATATAGAATTTCATCTAAAAATAAACGGCCACTATGAGCTGTCAAGTGTCGGTACACAACGCCAAATCGACTAACTAGCTCACGTCGACGAGAGTGCACGACCGTACGAGAATGTAAAAATTCTTACACAATAGAACATTTTAGAATTTGACTTTACGTTTCCTTTCCTCCAACGAAACCACCAATACACAATACAAACTTACAAAGTTGGAGTTCAGACAATTGAACATCGGTTCTGCGAGCTTCGTTAAAATACGTATCTTGTTATAAAATAATTATACTATCCAGGAATGCATTTTTCGTACCTTTTTTTTTTAATAGGCTTAAAATTTATATTAAAAGTTAATTTTAAAAAACTCATTAGTTTGCTTTATTAAAGTATGTAAATTCATGTATTTCCTCTTCACATTATATTCGTTTGCCATTTATCAAATTTATGACGAACTTTGTTTAATATACCGATATTAAAATCACACTACAATAAAATAACGCACTTTCCACATAACCTCTGTTAGATTCTCGGCAAAATGGCTGCTTGACTTTGACTTTAAATTTCAACGTTCTGAAATCGCAAAGTCAAAGTGCTTGACTTTTAACTTTGACAGTTCCATTGTGTGAAGCTCCATAAAGCCGGATTCACATGTACGCCGATCACGCCAAACAGACAGCAGGCAGAACCAATGGTTGTTCTCGTGTAAGTATATTTTCTACGTAGCCATTTTGCTGTTGAATTCGTGATTTGTAACGCCAAGATTCTAAAACGAATTATAGATTAAAAACGAGCTGCTGTCATCTTTCTACTCTAGTTTGTTAATTCCATTACAATGCGACTTATTTACTAACTGGTTTTCAAGAGATGATTATTTTATTTTATGTCCATAAAAATTTAAACTTAAGCACTAGCTTTCGTTCCATTTTTAAACTAGGTTTATTTAATACAAATGTTGAATAAAATAAACGTTTACATTGACGTATCTCATTATAAATACGTACATTGTACTATCCTATACATTTACATCTATACACGTCCATTATGCAAGACATTATGGGCCTTATTCATAGTCGTTTTTAGTCCGGACTAAGGAAGATCATCCTCCGATCATTATTTTTTCGTATTCAGAGAGCATTTTTATTGCTAGTCCGAGGATCATCTTTCTTTAGTACGGCCTAACTTTTAGTCCGGACTGAGGGTAGGATTAACGAGATATTGAGGTCAAAAAGAAACATGGTGAACAGAAAATACGACAGTTTCGTTGATATTACATGCCAGTAAAAGCTATATAAAGTTCACGATACATAAAAATTACGTTTAAGGCCGATTCTGCCAATCTGTATGCAAAAATATGCCGACCTAATGGATGAAATGTTCCGTTAATAATAATTCAAAGGAAATATACATAATAAGCTTAATAATACATCAGTTTTGAGCTAGAAAAATGCCTTTTTATTTATATGCTAATCAAATGCCTTCTCTGAAAACAGATTCTTACGAGACGTGATATTAATACACTCAAGAATTTTAATACAAATCCTTCTCTTCTAATATATATATATATATATATATATATATATATATATATATATATATATATATATATATATATATATATATATTACAAAGTATTTATTCATACAGAGACTGACGTGGTAGCTCAATGACGGAAACTTTTGGATAAATTTTTGCCAGCACTTTTCCGTAAAATGAAAGAATTTTTTTTTTTTAACACTGAAGAGAAGTATGTAGCATGGCTTCACGACTGTAAAAATGGACGGCGTGCGTCGTACCATTAAGGCTTTGGATGTGTGATAATCTGTGGTACATATAAAACAATATTACGTGTATGTAATGACCCCAAACTTGAAGAGAAAAAAAACGTGTTTATTACTGACGAGGAGAAGAATCTTCGCATGCTACGTATGTATAACAGAACAGTATTGTAACGTGTGTGTAAATAAATAAATGGAGGTAAAAAAAAAAAACTTTGTGGTTTGATATGCTGAAGGATGCAAGGTCGAATTTTGTCAGGGTAATTAAATTTTAACCATTTTAAAATGTATTTTTGTAACGTATTTAGCCTTACAATACTCATTTGAAATTATTATATAAAGACAATATTGGCGTAATAGAACGAAACGAGCCGATATTACAATATATGATATAGTAAAAAAAAAAAAAAAGGTTAAAACTCGCTTAAGAAAATGTTGTGGACGAGTGTAAAAAAAGAGATTGTAAATTAAACTGCATTCATAATGTGATTCGTTTACACGAGCAGGCAAGAAATACTTAGTACACTATCAAGAGCGTTACTTTTGAAAGGAAATAATCAACACCCGATGGAGATCGAGACCTTTTATACAACTTTTTGCTTCCAAAATTGCTTTGTGGAATATATGTATATTTACAAAACTTCTACTTTTATTATCAACTTAGCACACAGTATAACTGATTATATTTTGTTTGTTCGTATTCATATTAACATATATTGTAAATCACTATTAAATTTGAAAAAGAAAAACATTTTTATTTTAAATAAGTTATATTGTGTTAGGCACTATCTAGTTTTATTTTGTCATCAGTGGATATTAAATGTTCTATTTGAGACGAATATTCTGTTATGCGCATGCGCGGTAAACCTGGCAACAGTGTACTTCGATGATCCTGCGACTAAAGTTAGTCCCACTCTAATCGAGGTTTATGAATATGATATAGTTAGTCCACCCTTAGTCCGGACTAACCCCAGACCAACTCCGAGGAAGATCATCTCTGGGTCATCCTTGGACGAAGCTCTGACTGTGAATAAGGCCCTAGTAGTGCAGAATATGTGAACCAGCTGATTTCTGGGAAATATCGGACAAGTCTGCTCTTTCCGCGAGCAGAAAATATCGGCGTGAGCTCAACTTTTCTGCGCGACTCGCGCGGAAACCGAGGACGGCTTCTGATTGGCTGTTCGAGTCTTCCGCTCTGTCTGTTCGGCGTGATCGGCGTACATATGATTCCGGCTAGAGAAACAACATCTCGGAAAGCAAACTTTAACATTATTTCCGACATGACACAATGGAACTGTCAAAGGTAAAGTCAAGCACTCTTGACTTTACGATATCGAAAAGTTGAAATTTAAAGTCAAAGTCAAGCAGCCATTTTGCCGAGAATCTAAAAGAGGTTATGTGGAAAGTGCGTTATTTTATTGTAGGACGATTTTGATGTTAGTATATTAAACAAAGCTTGTCTTAAATTAAATAAATGGAAAAAAATATAACGTGAAGAGGAAATAAATGAATTTACATATATTTTAATAAAGTAAACAAATGAGTTTTTTGTTTTGAAATAAACATTTAATTTAAATTGTAAGCCTATTTTAAAAAAAAAGAGGTACATAAAATGTATTCCTGGATAATATCAAAATTATTTACATAACAAGATACACATTTTTACGAAGTTCGCAGAACCTGTGTTCAATTGTCTGAACTCTGACTTTACAATATTGTATTGTGTATTAGTGGTGACGTCAGAGGAAAAGAAACGTAAAGTCAAATGCTAAAGTTTTCAATTGTGTAAGAAGCTTTAAGGCTCACATCACCACCAACATTGTAAAAAGAAATGGGGATTTATATAAATCATCGTACTTAATTCTCTACAATGAATAAATATTACTAAATTTTTATTTTCAATTCCGTTGAAAAATATTCATAAAACGATAAGCAGTTTATTTACATTATATCAAATAATTGTCCTTTTTTATATTGCAGATATTGGACTGGGCAATTAAACAAAATCGAATCGGAAATAAATCAACCTAAACACGGAACCGATACTTGCGCGTGACGTCACGTACCTTCTAGCCGAGAGTTAATGACTTGTCACACCACAGCCTTACATCTGCCACAACCAGAGTCGCTCCCATCAGCCACGTATCATACTTGTCCTTACAACGTCTACAACACTTCTAAAAAGTTAGCGCCGCCTGTAATTGCACGTAAAGCATGTTCGCTGGGACAGAAGGCGCATTACAAAAAGACATGCGTCATTTCTGGTGTGGTATCCTGTACAGAAAATGTGGATTTCCGATCCATTCTTCCTATTGCGTCGCGAGCAACCCAAGGGCCGTGTCCGAATTGACAAATCTCGTTATTTTGTTATTTTGTAAATTCGTGATTTGGTAGGTATCTATTCGGACGTTGTCAACAGTCACTTGTTTAGCACTCGCGGTAACGCATTATTACATTAACAGTGCAGAATATTCTTATCTAAATATTTCTACAATCATCACTGGAATATTACGAATACGTTAATAAATAATAAAATAATAAATTATGCAATACCGACTTAGATTTTTCTTGAAAATAATTTATAATGGTTTTTTTTTTCTGAAAAATAATACTTTTATATGTCCTTTTTAAATAATGGTTATTTGGTACTAAGAGATATTGATATTTTAAGTGAATTCTCCCATGTTGTCAGTGCAAACAAAACATAAAAGAAAATATGAGAAACAAAGTAATTATTAATAAATACTCTTGAAACTACTGATAAATTTTTCTTTTTTTATGTCAACTTTGATTTTAAGTACACCTCTGTCTGAATTAAGGTTTCAATCTTTCTGCTTCGACGAGGATTTTTTATCTTGTTCCTTTTGGGAGTTATTCATCTGTAAACTTGATTGCTCACCTTGCCACGTCCTTGGGGGGTAGGGCGTTGCAACCGCACTGAAGCGTGTCTTGCCAGGCACGACCCGACCTTCGCCCTCCCCTCCCTCCAAGTCTCAGGGCGAAAATTCTACCATTTCAACAGAATCTTTTCGTGCCTGTTGCGTCAGCCTGCTTAAAATGTATTATTATGGCAATCCATTGTTAGTTTCTGTAGAGTTATTTTCAATATTATATCTCAATTACCATGTCATTCATTGTGATTATCCAGTGATGTGCCTACACAGCAAATATTGAAGTGGTACTAACTTTCAAATCATTATAATTTGACACATCATTTCATTAATTTTTTTATGATGCCCCTTACAGTACCCAAATGTAGTGACAGATCTGAAAACCAAGGCTATCGTATCCTCTATATCATAGGGAAGTAGGCATGCTAGGGCAATGTACAACATCACCAGCGAGAAATAAGACATGACACACACACACACACACACACTTCAGACTTCAAACACATAAAAACAGAACCCTTACATTGACAACCACATCATTCACTAGCGTCTTTACAACGGCATGCTCACTTATCACATAGTGAATATAACCTGCTTATACGCAGCTCAAGACAGTCTATGTTAGCAAGTGTCCGACCACAAACCTTGCCCAAATATTCTTCTTCTTCTTCACGACGAAGTTTTTTTCCAAGGCCTCTACAGCCCTGGAATGCTATCATCATTATACAATGCTATGTTGGCAGTCTTGAATGCCCGTCGACTAATTTCTTCATCGGAAGGCTGTGGCTTTTTGTAGGTACACTCCAGCCAAACATTATGATTTGCGGGACCTTCTTCGACTTATTCTGTTAATTGATTGATTATCCTTTGCTTAATGTGGTCAAGGTATGTACATATGTTTTTTGTACCTACAAAGTTATTCTCAATCACATAATATTTAAAGCCTCCTTGAATACCGATTGTTTAAGGTAGAATCCATTCGATGTGGTTTCGCCAGCAGCTAGTACAGGGTATTTCTTAGCTGCAGGATCTCTACCATTACAGTTCTTCCTATGTCTCTTCAGCTTATCACTACATTTGAACAGGCGTTTGCACTTGGCATATCGTTGCATAGCACAGGAAGGTCCCTTAACACAAGTAGTTCTTTTATGCTTCCTGGCACCTTGGATATAGGCAAATATCTTGTCACAGTAACAGCAATGAAGCCTTAAAGAAGTCATCGAAAATGGCACTGCTGTAGGAGACCCATCTGAAGAAGTCGATAGAGAACATTCCTGCGAGTGACACATCCAAAGAAGTCGCTGGCACTGTCAGCATCATGCTCGAAGAAGTCGGTGACAGTACTGCTGTGGGTTTTGTTTTGTTGCTGCACCCGTAACCTTTGTCCAATTACCAAGCTGACACGTGATTGCAGCTGGCCAATCACGTGCAGACACTGAGACATCTCATGTAAGAGTTAGTCTGCAGGAGTCAGTCGGCAGGAGTCAATCTTACCAACAATCCTTTGCAATCCTCACCAATTAGCACCGCATGCACTGCCATCAGCACCACAATCACCACCGCATGCACCGCAATCAGCAACGCACACACCACAATTAGTACAGTATGCACCACAATCAGCACCACATGCACCGCAATCTGACCCACAATCGCTCCACGTGCACCACAATTGCTCCACATGCTTCATACACTCTGCAGTGCATGGAACATGTGAAGCAATTGTGGAGCATCTGGAGAGATGGTGGAGCATGTCGAGAAATTGTGGAGCATGTGGAGCAGATTGTGGTGCGTGCGGTGTTGATTTGTGTGTGGTGCATGTGGTGCTGATTGTAGTGTATGCAGTGCTGATTGTGGTGCATGCAGTGCTGATTGCAGTGTGTGCGGTACTGATTGGGGTGCATGCGGTGCTGATTGTAGTGCATGTAAAGCTGATTGTGGTGCATGCAGTGCTGATTGCAGTGTGTGTGGTACTGACTGTGGTGCATGAGGTGCTGATTGTGGTGTATGTGATGCCAATTGCGGCACGTGCGGTGCTGATTGCAGTGCATGTTGTGCTGATAGCAGTGCGTGCAGTGCTGATTGGTGATAATTGCAAAGGATTGATGGAAAAATTGACTCCTGCTGACTGACTCCTTACACAGGAGTCAGAGACTGACTCCTGCAGACTGCCTCTTACATGTGATGTCTCAGTGCCTGCACATGATTGGCCAGCTGCAATCATGTGGCAACTCGGTGATTGGCTGGTAGATATCCGCACAATGTGGTATTGCCGTAATATGATTGGCTTAATGTCAACATATTTAAATAATTTTGAATATTAAAAAAATATATATTTTTGAATGTTTTTTATTTTTTCGCATTTTTGGGTTTAAGGTTATCCAAAGTCATATGCACGGGGTCAAGGACAAAGATCAAGGTCATCGTCTTCCAACATGGCGGACAAGATGACTGGTGGTCAGGTCTGACTTTGGACCCTGGACCCTGTGTATCGATTTGGCGTAACCCTATGCCCATAATACCAATATGGCCGTCACTGTTCTGCCCTCAAAATCGATCACCCCAAATCTTTCCGATGGATCGAAAAGTGCCTTTCGGGGGATCGTTTTTGGAAGTTCGTAGATTTGTGCTTTTTTGAGAAAAAAAAAAGGGACATTTTGAGGTAAAAATAAGACATTTTAAGGGAGAAGGGAAATTTAGAGGAAAACAGGGAAATTTAGAGGGAAAATGGGAAATTCCAAGTAGGCGTTGGCCAGTTCGGCTTTGGTGCCCCACGCTCTTATGCTCAATCCGCCGTTGCAATAATGTTCTGGTCATCGTCTTCGCCTCCCTAAGCGAGACTCACGCGGGGTGCAGGGAAACTTCTGGGTCGGGCAAGTTGGTCTATAAAAGCCACAACGGACCTCCGAGTAGGCAGTCTGCAGTCTGGAGCCTTGTAGAGCGTAGAGCCTTCAGCGCCATATGTACCTAGCCAGAGAAGCGACTAGAGGTGGCGACGATAGTGACCAGCGAAAGTGAAGTCCGCGGACTGCGAACATCACTACAGTGGAGAGAGACTGATGGGCAGGACTGTTGAAACGGATTGCGTAAGTGACGGACATTTGTAACGATAGCAATAAACAGCCAGATTGAATACGTGTAAATAATAAGAGTGAACTAAGTGACTGTAAAATTAAATTTTATATTGAAAATTTCAGCAATGTTTTGGGTGTCTGTTCTGAGCAACTCAACGTACGATATCTGCACGCTACAGCTGAATCACTGATTTCGATCAGTTAAATGCTAGCTACTAACTGTTTGTTCATTCTATTAGATACAACAGACTGCGGTGCATTTGAAACCAGAGCCAGGAACACTGAAACTAATCATTAATCGGCGAACCAGTCACTGAGGGAATTAGTAAAATATCAGTGATTCCAATCAGTACTTTTCGCGAGTTTACAGCGACATCATTACTGATTAGGAATATTTTTCAGTTTTTAGAGATTAAATTTGCACCCGAAAAATATAATATCGAATGTCTCGCAAGAACACCAATATGGACACCTCAGTTCGCTGTTCCCGAGAGGTAACATCGGCAGATGCTACTTTTTTTTTTTTTTTTGCTAAAAACAAGCATGATGCATGATGCAATGCTGACCTTCGCACTCTCATAGCGTTCTCTCTCTCTCTCTCTCTCTCTCTCTCTCTCTCTCTCTCTTTCTCTCTCTCTCTCTCTGGATCTCGCGTTCCCGTTCTTAATTGAACCGTAGCCGTCAACAAGTGCACATCCGGCGTCGTTGCGCTCTAACCCACTTGTCGAGCTCCGCTACGCAAGTGGACGCTTAACGTACAGTATCTGCTCCAAGCTACAACTACAATGTATAGCAGCAGCTAAGAAAAATGCGACAGTTCTGTTTTACTTTTTTACTCGACTACAGCGAAGCCAAAAGGATGGTAATGTTTTCCGCGGGTCTCTATGCATTGGTGTTCATTTGTTCCACTCTAGAGCCCAAATGGCTGGACTGATTTTGACAAATGAAGCATCGCTGGATTCTTCTTGTAACTTCAGACTCAGGCTAAGCATAAATTAAATAAAAACTACTTGTAGGCCTAGCACTAATATTGAAATATACATACAACTATGTGCACGCAAGTAGTTACATTAAATATAGCTTATTATTTATAATTGTTTTCGCGTGGACGTATAAATAATTTTTCTCCATGGTAATGTTTATAAATAGAAAACGTGTTTCTCGCTTTTTAGTTTAACCTTCTACATATCTACAAATTTTAGTATATGCGTACTTTTTGGCATATCGTAAGCGGAGGTGACTTGGACCATGGGGCGTGACTTTGTAACGCCCGATTTTTCACTGTTATTTACATTTCCCTCCATTTCAAAGAGGCTATTTGTATTGTTCAGTGGTTCAGCTGGCAGCTCTGAAAATCTGAAACATCCCACTGAAATAGGGAGACATTTAAATGTGATATTTTGTGTCATGGAATGACCCCACCCCCACTTACGGTGGTATTGTTTTTTGTTAAATAACATTTCTAATTTAATTGACTCCCAAAGCCCGCACTTTTAGGCCGGAAGACTAACGGGAAGGTAGTGGCGTGGCTTGAAAAGTAAGTAAACCTAAACTCGTAATCCAAAGCAAACTGAGAGCCTGGCCTGCAAGTAGTCAAATTAGGGAGTTCAAGAAGAAAATACGTCTTAAAACGACATGCACATGGCATTGAGTCACCCGGTGTTTAAAGTCGAAATCTCGGGGGGGGGGGGGGGGGAAGACGTCTTCTCACGAGCTTGGCACGGAGAGAGAGATTTTAGGCGTCTTCGTTACATTAAAACTCGGTCAAAGGAAATGTACTTAACTTTAAAAAGCACGTACTTATGCAAGCAGTAGTGCCAACCAAGCGTTCAAGACAGATACATTGACAAAATAACTACTGTGTTGTTACGCGCGCGGACTCTCCCATCGTGCGCAGGCTTCCGTTATGTGCGGTCCGATTCTGAGAGCGGGAAGGGGCAACAACAGCCCCCCCCCCCAAGGAGGGGGGGGGGGGGAGGGAGTGCAATGCTCAGGGGCCCGGACTTGTAAATGTTAATTTATAAAACGAAGTAGTACGTAAAAATCTCATTTCGACACTCGAAACTTATTAACTTCCTGCAGAGCAACTGGCAATCCTCGCATCGCGTGTCGCGGCGAGAATTAATTAGGGATGGGCGAATAGTAACGATTCGTTACTTTAGTATTCGTTACTGTGCTGGATCCGAAGTAACGAGTAGCGATTCATGGAAATACTCGTGACTCCATTACCTATTCACGAAGCTGTCTCGGGTAGTTATTGCAGAGACTTTTCACCGGAGAACGAAGCGAAGATGCACAGTAGATAAGTAACGAGTTCCTCTCCTCCAGCCAGTTTGATGTAGCATATCGCTTGTAGATATGGATGATGAAGACGGAAACAGCCGTTACGTCTTTTGGAGGGAGCGGTAAATCTTCGTTTTGTTCTACTGTTTTCAAATACCTAGTTCCATGCGTCACGAAAGTATTGACGTTAGAAATATTTTTATTTGGATGTAAACAAATATTTGGATTTACACAAATAATTTTTCCGAATATGAAATCCCCCCGTGGAAAACATCACCCGAAGTAAAATCCCGGCTATGTCCCTGAAGAGAAAAGTTATTCAAAATACCCTACGATTGAAATTTTTTTTTGCTCTTACGGTAAGAGTGTTTTGAACATTCTGTGAGTAATTTGTTTTTTAATATTTATTTATTTGTCGTTTGCCGTTTCTTTATATCTCTGCATGGCTGACGACTATTTATATTGTTGTAAATGGCCGGTTTTGTTGAGGGGGGGGGAGGAGGGGGAGGTCACAGCACGCATTGCCCAGGGGCCCGGAATTTCTCTTGGCGGGCCTGCGCACCTAGCATTTCGACAGACAGGGGCGGCAAGGCTGCGGCTACCGGGATGAACTGCCCGCCGTACGCGAAACTGACAACATGCACGAGTAACTTCCGAAGGAGTTCCAGCTAGCGGAAGTAGCGCAGAGCGCAAGTCGTGGTAACACGAGCGTTGCGCGTGAAACCCGGCCTGCCGGCGGTAGCAAGTCGAGGTAGCAGAACTGCTGAGGGCAGACGCCACCCTTTAATGCGCGCGCTAACCTCGCCCGCAGCCGACTGCTGACGTCACTTCCTCTGCTCCTTCGGGCTCGCCGAGCCAGGTGCGACGCGCGACTCGCAAAGCAAGTAACATGAAGAGACGAATATCGATGCTGTCGTTATTTTCCTCTGTGTGTGGGCTGTTAGGTTCAGACAAACCTTTTAGTTGCTGCTGATAACAATTTGGTAAATATGTTATAACTAAATACTGTATTTACAATTGATGGTAGAGAATACATAGGTTGGCTACTCTGTTAACTGCATAATCGTTTATTAAGATGATAATTGTACATATTTATTTCTTTTTTAAAAAAGCATTGTCGCCGATATCAATAACTCTTGCACCATTTATTGTTAGGCAATCAGCACTTTAAAATTCAATAAAGCTCAATTATTCCAATTCCTACAGTCGATTGCGACCATCAACTCCACCTTCTCCAGCAACGAACATAACAACTGAAACAAAACTACTCAACGCTCAGGCGCTGACAGTGCATGCCTGCATCAAAGTTACATATGATGACAATAGTTAAACTTAATTTACTCGTGAGTTAAGTATATTTAAAAATAAAATGATATTGTTAGTAAAATATACAGCTTTCTTTATCAATGAACATTAGTTGCATTTATTCAACAGTTGGCGAAGTCATTCTACGTAATACGTAATAATTTAGTGGCCCACGAAATTCCTATAGAGCTTCGACCCCCTGGGTTGCTGCTGCGGGCGGACATCTGCAGGGACGTTCGGACCTTTCGGGGATAAATTATGGAGTATGTTGGGGGGGGGGGGGTAGGATTTGTAAGCCCTGGTGCTTGGAAAAGCGCCCCTTCCCAGAATTGAGCTTTGAAATAAATAACGTCAGTATTTACACCAAATTGTTTCCTATTCAGATGTTTTACGCCAAATTATTACCATTCCAGTATAAAAATTACCATTTAACGGGCCTGGCTACCAAGCCGGCAGCAGCGAATTTCAAATGGGGAATCAATGTTAAACGAAATTCCTTCGCATTGCGCCAATTTTAAAGATATGTATTTCAAACAAAAAGTATTCTACGTGAAAATTCTTAAGGAATGATGCTACGTTGAAATATTTTGCCAATCTTTTTGTTTAATATATTTTTTATAACATGTAAATAACGAAATTTACATATAATAAAAAAAATTGATAAATTTTTTTTTTTACGAAAACAATTTTATGTGGCAATATTTTCTGAGAAAATCGCGTCAACGTGTTTTTTTTGTTTGAAATTGTTATCTTTAAGACTGGCGCAATGAGAAGGAATTTCGTTTTAACATTGATTCCGCATTTGAAGTTCGCGACACTACCGGCTCGGTAGGCAAACCTATCGACAGATTCACTGATTCCCATTTTTAGTAAAGGCGGTTCACGATAAAGTGAGCACTTTGAAATCAACCTTAGAAAAAAGTCACTGCCCCTGTATGCATATACTTTAACGAGCGCACTGAATGACATTCACCCAGTAAAGTTGGTAACGATGGATTGGAAGTAGTTCCATATCTTAACATAGTATAAAGAGTGCTAGGTAACCATTTGTGATAACTTAAATTATTTCTTTCGCTGTCTATTTTTTTTTTATCAATCGACGTGTAAAAAATGAACATATTTGTAAAGTATTTACTTTCTTAATAATTTCACAGTTTCATTTGACCGACGCACGAATAAAGTGATATGTCCATGGCAATATTAATTTTACATAAGGCGGGGGAATATACAACGTATATACAAGGAGACCTTAAGCAGCTCTTTGAAAAGTGCTCATTTTACCGTGAACAGCCTATAAACACATGTATACATGAAGTAACTTATAAATCTTAATCTACATTGTTTTCTAGAGGCGCCCCCTCGTTACGTCTTTGGCGCAAAGTAAAACTTAGGGAGGGGGCAGTTTCAAATTCACTCCCATCCCCTTTATCATGTCTCCTTTTCCGACGCCCCTGGACATCTGGATACTCCTAACTAGTAGCACTGGAGCATACTTACAGGAAGAGAAGGGAAGAGGCAAATTTTTCTGCCTGGTACAATTAATGTTTTACTTACAGAGAAAAAAATTAGCGGCACGATAACAACAGTAGAATATTGAAACTTGAAAATGAAATTTCTATTTAAAACAAATAAGTTTGTTTAATGGGGAATTCGATGACCTATTATTTGGTTTAAATACTTCTTTTCCAGCTTGATTGATAAAAATATCTTAAGGGAGATGTGTGACAGTATTGTGGGGGGGGGGGGGGGTTGAATTACCTGCCCAATTGGAGGTGCAAAATACTTTTGCAATATGTTTGAAATTTATATATATATGTGTGTGTGTGTGTGTGTGTGTATATATATATACTTTTGCAATATGTTTGAAATTTATATATATATATATATATATATAACAAATACGTATATTGCGGAATATAATATATAGATATGTATGTATATGTATATATATATATATATATATATCTCTATGTGTATATATATATACATATACATACATATCTATATATTATATTCCGCAATATACGTATTTTCGTACGAAAAGAACACATTACATGCCAGTTTGGAACACAGCGTCAAAGACATCTCGTATATAAACAAACTATTTAAGGCGCTGCAATGAACAATTTATTTTTGTTTGGAACTGTACAAACTTGAGTAGAGCAGACTGCCTGCCATACGCCGGCACCAATAAAGACCTGTTTGTGTCTGACGTTATTGCCAGAAGTTGTTTACGAGACAGAGGAACATATTCTCATATGAACAACGAATGATGACTACCACACACGAGAGATTGCTCTTGTAGGCGCTGATTGCAGTGTTGTGTACAGTTCTGATCATTAGATACACTTCATGTGCAGCGTCGGTTCAATATGTAGGCCAGCATGACTGAAAGGTTAAGTCGCACAGATACAGATTGTTCAAGAATAATTGAGCAGTTTTGAAAGCCCCGATTAGGATATATGTACTGCTCTGGATATTTTTGTACTATTCCACGATACATAACATTAACGTTAAGGGCTGTTCACGATAATGTGAGCACTCTTGAAATGAACCGAATAAAAAAGTCACTGCTCCTGCATGCATATATTTTAACGGGCGCACTGAATCACATTCACCCAGTAAAGTTGGTAACGATGGATTGGAAGTAGTTCCATATCTTAACATTGTATAAAAAGTGTCAGGTAACCATTTGTGCTAATTTAAATTATTTCTTTCGCTGTCTGTTTTTTTAATCCATCGACGTGTAAAAATGAACAGATTTGTAAAGTATTTACTTTCTTAATAATTTTACAGTTTCATCTGACCGACGCACGAATAAAGTGATGAGGTCCGTGGCAATGTTAATTTTTACATAAGGTGGAAGAATACATAACGTGAATACAAGAAGATCATAAGCAAGGCATTTAAAACTGCTCATTTGACCGTGAACTGCCTTTACCATGGATTCTATCATGTTAATCGTGCACCGATCAAGTGAACTGTAACATGCGGCCGCTTTGCGTCTCTTTCTTATCCCCTCCTCTATGGGCTTGCGAGGCGCTTGCTTCAAGGGCACGCAGCGATATCACTCGTGTTCGGAGAAGTGCGCGGAGAATTACAAAGTGTGTCGCCGCGACAGTTGAGCGCATACCGCTGCTGCGATAAGCCTATCGGGACTCGTGCCGCCTCATGCCCGAAGGGGAATTAAATTACTTGGGTTATCGCTGCAAGAATGTTCTGGTCATTGTCCTTACTCTCCCTCGGTGAGACTCGGGGTGCGGAGAACTTTCTGGATACTATACGCTGTTCACGGTAAACTGTACATTTTTGTAAGCCCTGCTTAGTGTCTACTTATATGCACGTTGTGTAACCTTCCACCTTATGTAAAATTAACATTTGCCTGAGCCTCGTCATTTCATTCATGCGTCGGTCAAGAGAAAATGTAAAATTATTATAAAAGTGAATATTTTATCAATATACTTAATTTTACACTTCGATGCAATAAAAAAAACAGAAAGAGAACGCAATCATTTTAATTAACACAAATAGTTACCTAACAATTTTTATTCGGCGTTAAGATAAAGTACTGTATCCCATCCATCGCTTCCAAATACGCTGGGCGCATGTCACTCGCTGCACTCGTTAAAATACGTGCACGCAAGGGCAGTGACTTTTTTCTGAGGGTGATTTCAAAAGTGCTCACTTTATCGTGAACAGCCTTTACTGAACTGGATACGTGAGTGACAGACATTTGGAATGATGCGAATAGACAGTTGTACTCAATGTGTGTAAATAATAATTGTGAGTGAAGTGACTTTAACCAACATAAATGCAGAGCAACGACTTTAATTAGAATTGAAATTCATATTAAACAATTGTGATCACTGAGAGTAGTAACAAGTGTTAAAGGTTGTTTGCGATAAAGGGAGCACTTAAGAATTGAACCTTAGAAAAATGCCACTGCCCCTGCATGCACATATTTTAAGGGTCACACTGAGTGACATTAGCCCAGTAACGTTGGTAACGATGGGTGGAAAGTAGTTCCATATCTTAACATCGAATAAAAACTGTTAGACAACCATTTGTGACAACTTAAGGCTATTTCTTTCGCTTTCTGTTTTTTTTTAATACATCGAAGTGTAGAAATGAGCGGAGTTGTCAAATATTTCCTTTCTTTATAATTCCACAGTTTCATTTGACCGACGCATGAATAAAGTGATGAGGCCGGCGGCGATGTTAATTTTACATAAAGCGGTGGAATACACGACGTGTATACAAGCAGATCTTGAGCAGGGCTTTCGAAAGTGCCCATTTGACCGTGAACAGCCTATAATAGCGGAGATAGCAGTGGCGTGTGATGAACTGTTGCAAGGTAAGCTGGCGTTAGCAGTGCGCTGTACCCTGTTGCTTGTTAGTTTACACATCCACCCACAGTAAAACGTAGCTCGGCAGCTGACGCCACAGGACGCGTGTAATGGGTCCCTTGCTGCTCGCTTGTGAGTGGTCGGAATGCACGGAGGTTACCGGCTCCTGCTGCGTGCAACGAGAATGTACAGCAGTGAGCAAGCACCGGCTTACCTTGCAACACTTCACCACACTCCACTGAGAGATAGATAGAACTCAGATACGCCCTTTGGCAACTTGAAACAATTTACTAAAACACAGTTTTTACAATTAAGTGCAAATTACCAACAGAAATCTAATTAAATACGTTCGGAGTCCATAAATTTTAACACGTCGTTAATTCACGAATCTACTTTCCCTACCTCGCTGCCATTTCAACAGAGTTGCATAGGCCGTTCACGGTAAAGTGAGCACATTTTGAAGCTGTGTCATCAGACATCATAACCAATAAATACATTTCATTGTGGCCTCGAGTTTTGGTTTTGGGTGTGGTGAATGTATACACTGTGTTTATTGCTCACATGGCAGGGTTTACATTAACAAGTGGTGGACGGATATAAATTGGTTGAACGAAAGAAAGTAACTAAGGCTTCAAAAGTGCTCACTTTACCGTGAACGACCTATGTGAAATTCGACGTAATATTACGACGTCCCGTATTATCGAAACACGTTGACAACAGAATATTACGTCACAAGCATTTTTAATGAAGTACAGTGCAACGCAATTTTACGTCGGCGGCACTCGAAGTGTAAAATTACTCAAGCCAACAGAATAGGTTGAACGTTGTTTTAACTAGGAAGGAACGTTTAATTGTTAACACTGTCAACTCGGCATTATATTGCCTGACAGCTGGCCAGTGGTGAACTCTGTATAATAGGCACGTCCGGCGTGTTGTTGGCCAATAAACGGTGGTATAGGCTGTTCACGGTAAAGTGGGCACTTTTGAGGACCTAATTATTTCTTCCTTTCAGCCACATTTTATACTTTAACAACCTGTTTTGAATCAATATGGCCATGTAAGTAATAAACACAGTGCTTAGATTCCACCGCACTCGGAAGTTAACGTTTAAGGCTAGAATAAAATATATTTATTAGCTATTGTTCCAAATAAGAGGGCTTTCAAAAGTGCTCACCTTACAGCGAATAGCGTATAAATGGAATACAGAGACAAAGATGACTTCTATAATCTGAAGTGTAGTATATATGAAGGCAGCTCACTTCTAACTTGTCTTGAGTGTCTTCTGTAAATATGTGCTGCACTCAGAGTGTTAAAACGTAGTTATGCAGTTAGGAGCAGAAGAATTTTTTTTTTTAATGTTGGTTTCAAAAGTGCTTGATTGATTAAGAACCGGGAATTCACGTCCTGATGCAGCTAGTATGTTCGTGCAGACCGGCACCAACAGCAGGAGAACGATCGAAGAATTTTTCAAGCAGTCCCGAAGTACACAAATTCACACATTTCTGTTGGAATCATTCTTTGCTTCCCTTTCGAATATTTTCTTACGACACACACAAAACTACAGTTCCGCGGCTTAAAATAAGCCGTGAAATAATCAACCATACAAATTAAATTATAGCTTACAAAGACCGGATGTAGTGTTCTGTACCATTGCTGTAGAGAACCTATTTTTCACGTTCTAACTATATTTCTTGCTAGACGTCATTAAATTATACACTTAAAAAAAAATCCTTCATTTTACGGAAAAGTGTTGGTAAAAATGTATCCAGAAGTCTCCGTAAACTCTCCGTAAAATTACGGACACATTGATTTCCAGAAACGGACTTTCGAAAACTTCACGGAACCTCGCCGTTAAGTCCCTAGTTAGTTTTCTGTACTTCTGGTTTAAATCATTTTTAATATCTATTTTATTTTAATTTTCATTATGTGGGAGTTCTACTATGTATAAAAAGGATATTTAAAGAAGTTAAAATATGTTATACTTAAGCAATATTTGAATCCCAGTCAAAAAGTTGCAAAGGCCATATATTTTTTTTTAACCTTCATTTGACGTTGTTGTGACATATTTGACGTTGACGAAGCTCTAGTGAGACCGATTTGTTGACTAATTCCCAGTGCGACAATCGAGCTGAGCATCTGCCACGTCGGAGGCGCCGGCGCGCGAACCCGCGACCCTCCGACTACGGGTCGGCCATCCTACCCCTGAGCTACGAGGGCACGGCTTCACGTATAACTCTCACATGATAAATCTGGTATAACTTCTGAATTTCTATATTAGTCACATAAGCAACTTTTTTTCGTTTCTGTTAAAGTTGGTGTATTTTAAGTGTTGCTGCGTGTTACAGACGCCTGTTGCTACTCTTTGATGTTTGAAAGAACAGGCCTTAGTGACATGGATAACCTTAACTGCCGCTGAAACTATAATTTTCTGATTACAGTGGCGGAGAAAACTTCGAGTAGACTGCCACTGTTCGTGCCCGAAACCCGACGTTGTAGAACACACGGAGATTTTCCGTATTTTGTATTCACGCACTAACTCCGTTTTTCGTCATTACGGATTGCGTTTCCGTATATTTACTGTGCATTTTCGTAAAACTTTCCGTAAATATGCGGAAAATTTTAACAGTGTACCAAATTTTACGAGTAGTGAGAAAGTGTGAATGGTAAACTATTTCCCCATACATCCATGGTAGAGGTCCTACATTCGCTCACGAAACAGTCAAATGCGTAGAGAAGTTCCCAAACCTTGTATAGTAACAACTCTCAATATTCCTGTATTTGCAGTCTGACAAGTATTATATTTCCATACAGTGTATAGGTTAGAATCATCCATTACAGTTTAGGAAAATTTTTTACATTGTACGTTAGATTGACGTGAGTCATTGGCAGGTCACTCAACACGGTCTGCAGGATTTCGAACCCTTAGTAGACTTCAAATCTCATGTGGCATAGTTCCACATAAGAGCAGAATAGAGAGAGAGTTCCCTGACTGTGGCAGCAACCCATGAACAGAACAAACGGTCTGTGCTGAGTGTGCAGCAGAGGACTGAGAAGTCGAGTCCATTTACCTTCACTATCAAAGACCTGGAAAAATTGCGGATTCCTTTCACATCACGCTAGGTTGGAAACACTCGTACATTTATATTACTTTGTCCATTTGTCCTCGAATTATTTTACACCTGCTGAAAGACCTTCTCCTAATAATAGACACGCAACCTATTACCAGGACCGCCTGTTTTTCGCGAAAATATTCCACTACTAGTTGTACAGCAAAATACATTAGTTCGAAAACACTTTTGTCACTGAAGGATATGTCAACTTTCACTCGTCTTGTCTCTCTGTCAGCCATTCACTGACGTTCAATGTAGGGATAACTTAAAGAGTGGGACGGACCTCCATGGGAACCCCGCGTCCAAGGTCAAGAAGCGAGGGAGCGATACGGGCGACACTAACACGCAAGGCCTAGTGTCTCATCGCTCCTACGCGCAAGGCGTGCAGTGTTTCCGTCCTAACGCTGTACTGTGCAAACTAGACCCGTAACAGTGGGGTTTTATTACACGCGAGGAAAGACCACAGATTAAACTACGCTCGTACATTTGTACTTTTCTTTTGCAGCTTAAGGAAACTGCATAGGCAAGCTTCAAAAATGCGATATTTGACACTTTTCACGAATTTTCTTCTCCAAGAATGCAAATATTATGATGAAAGTAAAAAAATAGGGGCAAAAATATGTTTTTTTCCTGACAAAAAGTCGTGTTTGCAGAACATTTATTTACCGAGATACGCGTATTCGCGCAAACAACTATATAAAAAAAAAAAAAAACGAGGGGGTTCAGCCCATTCTTAAGTTTGATTGGCCAAATCGAGTATAAAATGTCTTCTCACACAGACGCGTGGTCAATATCCAAAAGAAATTTGCAAGTGTGCACGTGCGAAGTTGAAGTATAGCCTGAGTGTAGATCTTTCCGCGAAAAAACTGGCGTCCCTGCCTATTACGGTAGCAAGCTGCCAACGAGCAGTGGACATCTGCTAGAGTATGCAAAAGGATGTGAGTGAGCGAAGAGATTTGGGCGGCTCTTAACAGCGAGGTCTTGAGAGCCGATGAGGGTGATTGAAGTGAATATGTAGCAGCGCCGGAGTGAACGGGCGGGGGAAATGGGAGATCCCCCCCAAAAAAAAACTCCGCCGACCAACGGCATATCGTCCGGCACGATTCCCACATGCGAAAATCCGGTGACCAGGCCGGGGATTGAACCCAGCGTTCGCCTCGGTGGGAAGCGAGCGTAAAAGGCCGTGAAGTCTAACGTCAACAAAGATAACTGAACTCTCGAGATTTTTCCCGGTCTCGAAAGATCGTATTAGCCAGTTTGGCATTGAAAAACGCGTATGCACGTCGGTCGCGCTCTGAGACACACACGTGTTTCATCAGAGATGCGAGCGACGGCTGTGTGCTAAGAGACAGAGAAATTTCGTGAGTCCAACGACCTGCAGGGCAGACTCCGCTGCCCTTGTCCTGCGCACTCTCGAGCCTCAGCGATCTGTCCACTGGCTGGTGACCGACAAAGTGGCCACACTGTAAAAAAATATTTCTAGTAAACTTCCTAAACTGTAATGGGAGTCTTTAACCGATACACTGTACGGTGATTATAACCACACATCACGCTGCAGGTATACGAATGTTTACCGTCGCATTTATACAAAATCGTGTACTTCCCTGGCATTTGACTGTTTCCTGAGCAAATGTAGGAACGTTACAATGAATGTACAGGAGGAAACATTACCATTCCTGCTTCCTCACTGTAGGCTGTTCACGGTAAAATGAACACTTTTGAAAGCCCGGCTTAAGATCTACTTGTACGCACGTTGTGTATTCCTCCGCCTTATGTAAAATTAACATTGTCGTGGGCCTCATCACTTTATTCATACGTCGGTCAAGTGAAACTGTGGAATTATTAGAAAAGCAAATATGTTACCAACCTGCTCATTCTTATACTTAGAAGCATTAAGAAAACAGAAAAGAAAACAAATAATTTCCGTTGGCACAAATGGTTACCTAATACTATTTATTTGACGTTACGATATGGAACTATTTCCCATCCATCATTACCAACTTTACTGGGCGCATGACACTTAGTGCTCCCGTTAAAATATATGCAGGCAGAGGCAGTGACTTTTTCTAAGGTTGATTTCAAAAGTGCTCACTTTATAGTGAACAGCCTTTAAGCGTATACACTGGTATGGTAAAATTCCGAATTATTTCTTAGAGTGCAATTTTACCCCAGACATAGAGTAGTTGAGAATACAGGGGTGAGACAGCCGCTTATACCGCGAACTCAAGTTGTACGCGCCAGTAAAATGGCTCACTTGGCAGCTACGTGATGGAACGCCATCCGCCAAACAGCGCCTGACAACCTACTCGCTAGCCGGCAGCCCGGCCAATAGGTAACGGTTTGCAGCATGCAGCAGTCAATCAGTCGCAAGGACCATTCTCACAGTCTCGGGCAGCCAATCAGAGAGTGGGTATGCCCACATCAAAGCAACCGACGCACCGTTTCGTCTCTGTGTGTGTTCAGCTATTCTGTACCCGAGACCAATTGGCACGAATTTCAGTCCCTGTCTCTTTGGAAGCGTGTTATTGGCTCAGAGTTCTCCAGGACGTGGCCAATATACCGAGATCCAATTGCAGGCGTGACAGAGACGTACGAGCAGCGGCGTGTGGTGGACAGTCACGACGTAAGCTGTGTTTTGTTCTGTGATATGCCTGATCGTTAGAGCCACGAGTACTTCCGCGAATCCGTTCGGAGACGAGGTAGACTCCAACACTTGTTCTTTTCTCCTATTGTTGTGATTGGACGACAGTTCACGCCCCGTTCAATTGTGCGCCAGTAATAAGCAGGAAGCAATAGTGTGTGGAAGTGTTTAACAATCCTGTACAGAGGCAGTCACTTGATCACCGCAACCAATAAGCAAACGATAATGTCTCGAGTGTATAGAGGGGGTGTCCAGCCTAGCTTGCTGCCAACTCAATCCGCGAAACACTCGTGACTCTACTGATCGTTTGTTAATTTACACGTCGGCCAGTTAAACTTGTTAGTGTAGTTAAGACGGATCCCCAACCGCCATCTTGGATTTATCGATTTTTTCACCAAAGCTTCTATTTCAGAAGGTGTATTGAAATTACACGCACGACATATCCTAAATAAAAGCTTTCCAAACTTTATCGAACTGCCACAGCTTCACTACGTTTATTAATTTTTAGCTGATATCTGTCGAGGCAAAACGCGAGATTATTTATTGCGGACGATTACAAAGGCGACGATATCAACAGCAATCAAGAAATACTGACCTAAGACAATGCACTTGACAATGCTCTGTGCTTTGTCGTTCCAAGAAATCACGATACAAAACTGTATTTCCAGAGTATGCGCAAAAATCCTTAGATCCAAGATGGCGGGTGGGACTCTGCCTTAACGTCACGGCACATGTGTAATGGGTTCCTCGCCGCTCTCTCGTGAGTGGCCGCAATACATTCAGTTTCTCCCGGCTCAACTCCGGTTATTGGTTCCTTCTGCATGCGCCGAGTGTGTATAGCACTGAGCGACACCAGCTTACCACCACACGCCACTGCACACGAGTGTCTGAAGTCTAGCGCGTCTTTGACACTTTCAGGTTCACTTTAAATTAACGGTTTCAGGTGCTGCAAACCAGAAATTTTATGATGCGTGCTGTACTCAGGCATTCACAACACTTGTGTTGTTTTCACAGCCAATGAGCCGTAGGCTATAAGTTAGGCTACAATTACATGAACCAATTATGACCTAGACCAGTAAAACGGTTTGCGAATCACATACTCACAGGTAAGATCATTGGTCATTGGGCTTCACATGTGCAGGACAGACCAAAAGTTACCTAAATGTGCGTAACGTAGACAATTGTGTACACCGGGTCAGAATGGATTAAATGAACACGTGACATTGGCAATGTATAGGAGTAGAGGAATTTCGCAAAAATATTTCAAGACAAGTTACATTTCAAAACACTATAGGTTCGTTTACCTATATTGATTGGCTGAATTAATTTCTGACGCGTGTTAACTCTCTGCACACGAATCACGTAGGAGCCGTGCCGATGTTACCGAATTCTGAGTGGCTCTGTCAGATATGAACACGCTTTCTCAAGCAGGCAGCAACCAATGGCAATAGACAAACTGTTTATGGGTAGGGACACTGGTTTTTCGCGAAAACACTTCCGAACAAGTTATTTATCAAAACACTTTTACTTCAAAGCCACTTTCGTGATTGGATCATTTGAATAAGTACGCGTCTTATCTGTCTGCCCGCGAATCATGGACGGTCAGTATCAGAGAAACTTAATTATGATTGTCTCACTCATATAGCAGTCAGTCTTCACACAACAGTAGCGTTTATTCCATGGACGCAAGGTAAGCAATGCTTACCCCATACATATTGGAAATGTTTGACCCATTATAGTTTCGCTTTAACTTTAAACACATTTAATTCTGAGTTTCCCGTTTCCGAGTCGAGAAACTGAGTTTTCGTAACTCCCGTACCGTACACGCATAGTGCTGCTATCTAGCATTTATTTCCACAAACTGGAGCGACTAGCGATGAATCGAACTCGCATGCAACAACACGCCACACGCTCGAGCTCCTCCGTCACCAACCGCGTTCCTGCGGCACAGTAAGCAGTCGTTCTGTTTGCGTCCTCCAGTCCTACATTATCCCTTGGAAAGTGGATGAAAGCGTTCAGGAAAACGGGAATTTTCTTATAATATGCAAATATGCTCTCTAAATAATATTCAGTTTAATCATTATTACATTCATTTCGTTTCCGTTTTTTATAACTAATGTCTGGTGTTCTAAAAATGTAAATACGTGTGGAGGGTAAGCAAAGTTGAAAGTTGCGTTTGTTAGTAGAAAGTTTGCTTACCCTGTAAAAAAAAACTCACTGTACGCCACTGACACACACAAAGAAGAGGCCAATAGCCAAATTAAGACTGCAAGTGTGCACGTAGTATATTGAAATCTTGCCTCCACGTAAATCTTTTCGCGAAAAACGGGTGTCCCTAGTGATGCGTGTTTTAAGTATTGAAGTCTGCCGTGTACTCACGTTTTTTTTTTTTTTTACAGAGTAGGCAATTTATACTAACAAACGCAACTTCCAACTTTGCTTATCCTCCACATGTATTTACCGTTTCATGATACCTAATATTAGTTATAAAAGCGGCAACAAAATGAATGTAATAATAATTAAAATTAATTATATTTAGAGAGCATATTATAAATGATAAGAAAACTCCCATTTTCCCGAACACTTTCATCCATTTTCTAAGGAAAAATGTAGGACTGGAGGACGCAAACAGAACAACTGCTTACCTTGCCGAAGGAACGAGCGTGTGGCGTGTTGTTGCTCGTAAGTTCGATATCGATTCATCGCTAATCTCTCTCCTGTTTGTGGAAATAGGTAGTAGATAGCAGCACTACGCTTGCACAGTACCGGAGATATGAAAACTCTGTTTCTCGAATCGGAAACGGGGAAACTCGGAGTTAAATGTGTTTAAAGTTACGGCGAAGACTATGAAGGATCAAACATTTCCATTTTACATTGTGTATAGGTATTGCTCACCTTGCGTGTATGGAATAAACGCCACTGGTAGCGACGTGATGATGAGAAGGGCGGGAGGCGGTACCTTGACGTGCGGGTGTTGAGCATGTGCGGTGCCGAACTGCCGGCACACGCGCTCCTCCTTGCGGTGGCAGTAGAACTCGGGGCTGCGCAGGATGGCGACCGGCTTGCCCTGGTAGGTGAGGGCGATGGATCGCGCGCTCTCCAGCCTCTCCTTGTCATCGCTGCTCACTGGCAGCGCGATCACTACCGACTGACTCTGCACCACACTGCCGTTCTCCACCAGGCAGTTGAAGTGCTGGCTCTGGCACGCACATACACACACACATGTCACAACGTTAGCCTGCGAGTGAAGTGATTCGGACGGCTCTTAACATCGAGGTCTTGAGAGCCGATGAGGGTGAAATGAGGTGAGAATGGAGCAGCGCCGGAATGAAGGGGCGGGGGAAACGGGAGATGCCCGAGAAAACCCATTTCCAAATGAGCTACAGATGGCGTACGTAGGCCTGTTTATCAGAGGGGGTGACCGTAAATACAGGGAGAAATTTTTTTGGAAGGGAAGATGGGAAGTCTTGCAAAATGACCACCTACAAGTAGGGGAAAGGTTAAGATTTAGCAGTAATTAAGCTTATTTCACGACAACATCATGTGTGATCTTCTGGCACTGATTAATTTCTGAGCCAAAATGTGTACACATGTTTATAAATATACATTCCGCAAACTCCAGCACTTATTTATATTTGGCATAACTCGAGACTCGAGCGTTCAATGACCTGTAGGCTAGACTTCACAGTCTTATATACTCTCATACAGATATCAACTGTTTATTGGTTGATTGTTGTGATAGAAAAAAGTGGTGGTTGGGCGCAAAATTTATTGCATGTTTGTTATTGGCTCATTTATCTCCAGGTGTCAAAAAACACGTCGGCCAATTACAAACGTAACATGAACGTACATTTGTGTGAATTCCAACTTGTCTAGAAATGAACCCGCGAAATTCTCGGGTCTCTAGGTACAACATTTCAGTTATGAAAAATAAAGTAACATTTTTTACAGATTTACCTTAGGCGAGGTTAACGAGACGCGGATGTTACTTCCAATCCGACAATATCATACTACAATAATTATACAAAAACTCGGATTCTCTGGGATCTCCCGTTTCCCCCGCCCTTGCATTCCGACGTCGCACAATATTCTCATCGCTTCACCCTCATCGGCTCTCAAGACCTCGCAGTTAAGAGTCGCCCAAATCTCTCCACTCGACTGTTTCCGCATTTTAATCGAATAACTTTTTGTATTGAAGGGCTTTTTAACGTCCCTCGGTTTTATACTTGAAAGCTTAATAGGGGACGGCTTACAGACTAACTTATAACCTAATCCGGGATTCGAACCCAGAGCCTCCCGCACCCCAGATCAGTGGCGCACCAACCGACTGCGCCACGGGAGGTGGCTCGAATTGCTTGTGATACAGTGTTTTACATATGTACCTGCAGCAGCTCGTCCTCGCGCATGAAGCCCTTGAGGGGCGCTGCCCAGCCCTCGGCCAGCACCTGCATCCACTGCAGGTCCACAGTGTCGATCTCGAGCCGAGGCAAGCTGTCCGCTTCCTGCCTCGCCGCCGCCTTTTTGCTCGCCGGCACGAACAGCTCCTGTATCTCGCCGTTCTGGCTCATCGTCCGCGGGATGATGCCCTGCCACACACGTGCCATACGGGTTATTATATCACGACGGGCTAGACCTTAATGACTTGCGCTTTCGCATCGTGTTACCGAGCGGTGGACTCGCATTCGGGAGGACCCGGGTTCGATTCCCGGTCCGGCCATCCTCATTTCGGCCTTCCATGGTTTCCTGAAATCACTCCTGGCGAATGCTGGGGTGGGTCCCTAACAAAGGCCATGGCTGATTCCTTCCCCAACCTTCTCCAATCCCTCTTTCCTGTGCAACTTGCACTGTCTCTAATGGCCTCGCTGTCGACGAGACATTAAGGCCACTTACCTATAGGCTGTTCACGATAAACTGAGCACTTTTAAAAACCCTGCTTAAGATCTATGTGTATGCCCGTTATCTGTTCTTCCGCCTTATGTAAGATTGTCATTGACTTTAGCCTCATCGCTTTCTTCATGCGTCGGTCGAGTGAAACTATAAAATTATTGGAAAAGTAAATGTTTTAAAAATCTGCTAATTTTTATTATACAGAAAGCGATAGAAATAATTGAATTATCGCAAATAGTTACCTAACACTTTTTATTCGACGTTAAGATATGGAATTACTTTCCTCTCCATCTATACCAACTTTACTGGGCGCATGTCACTCAGTGCGCTCGTTAAAACATAACGCAGGTAGGAGCAGTTACTTTTTTCTAAGGTTCATTTCAAAAGTGCTCACTTTATCGTGAACAGACTTTACCTACCTGCATTGTGTTTGTCATTGGACTGCAGTTTGTTTGGGCACACGCTGGGCGGCTTCGGACCAATAGCAAGCAACTGACGGAAGGTTGGTCCATTCACATCCGATCAAGTCAAAAGGGAAAATGGTTTCTCACCGCTGCAGAAGCTAATAAACCGACTCTAATAGGTATGTACAGGACGGAGAATTATAGCGTGCTGACAGAAACGTCTTTAAACACACTCACTCTCCACAAGCATACACCAAACACGAGGCAGACCGATTATTGTATTCTGAAAACGTACCCAACGTTGATTCGCCGATCGCCAGTAGAACTGTCCAAGTCACACGCTCAACAATGATCGTTGTTTTAGTTTACACACTAATTTTCAAAAGGCAGGGCCTTTTATATGAGCACTTTTACCGATTTGAATTTAATCTAATTGCTTTTGAGAATTTCCAACTAAGTGCAATAGTTCCAAGTTTTGACGCTGTGTTGCGAGTGTGATTCTTCAAGTCGCTGTTATTTTGTTTTGCACGCATTAAAGTGTCCATTGGCACATTAGTAACACATTCGAGTTCCTAACAGTTTCACATTTCCACTTAATTGACGCATGAATAAAATATTCAGGCCTATAGCAATGGAAGTTTGACATAAGGCAGAAGGATGCAGAATGAGGAGAAAAGTAGTTTTCGATCAGGGCTTTCAAAAGTGTTCGATTGACCGAGAACGGCCTACAGATACACTGAGAGGAGGGAATACTTGACACCGCAACATTTTGTTTCAACATTACCTCCGCTCCCCTCCCTCTTTTTCCAACGAAAACTGATACAGCCAATTCCACTCTATTTTTGGTTCAGCAGAAGTGCACACCAAATTGTTTCTTGAGGAGGGAGGGGGAGCTTCGAAGTAAATAAGTTACAATCCGATCCATTAGCTGCATAAAACAAATCGTTTCAACAAATGGCGGTAGCAGGTATCTATTCACTGCGATGAAAAATAACTCTTTTAGTATATTATTTACATGATTTATTCAATAAGATTTATATATTGTGGTATATTTAAGGATAGTAAGGGAGGGGGAAGGGTTCGGAACCTGCTGGTCGCAACCTTTTGTGTGTGCATCCCTGTTTGGTTAACAAAGCAAAATTAATTTTACTGTCCGTTAGATCTCGTAGTCAACGCCATAGTTCCTAACATGAATATTAGAATAAATATTTGTTTGGTTCTGCTTCATATATACAAAACGGCTAATGCAAACTTGATTCTTAAAATTGACAATGCAAAATACTAAGTGATTTTATCGAGGCAAAATAATGATGACGCCTTTAGCAAAAAAGTCCGGTGTTGCAGTCTTTCGTCACTCATGAAGCGAGAACTGTAGTGATAACTGCAAGACACCAGCAGAAATTTACAAAATCCTCTTTTCTTGTAGCGATGATTACATAAACCAAAATGGCAAATGATATATCATTAGACCAAAAAAATATGGGCAACTTAAACATATATAATATACGATCACCCCATAGCGCTATAGTTCACTGGGACAACAAACAGCATTTCCTTTAGCAATTTTTAACACAACGGCCGATATCTCCACCGAAACATTTATGAAGTATGAGATCTGAATAGGTCTTAAGTCCAAATTACATCTGCTTGCTAAGGCAACGGGCGCGAAAGAATGGCTCTATATTCACGTAATTTCTGGTATTAAGATCTATATTTGAAATCAATTTCAGGAAGTACTAGAGGATTAAAAATTAAAGCCTTGTAAAGAAAGACGGGCTTTCACGTTGCTATAACTGTCTAACAGACATACGTAGAGTCCTCGCATGACTGGACCCGTGATCTGGAAATGTTATACTGTGTTTGCAATAAACTGCTTTGGATGACAGGTGCATTAATACCTGCAATCCTTTCAGCATTTGTTACGAACGAAAATGTTCTGAGGCATATTATGGTGTCGCTGCCATCTGGAGCCGAAGTGTTCGTTTTGGTTGGAATAATATATTCCCAATGAGTTCGGCTTGCCATTACTGTTGCTCTAAAAAATTAAGGTAAAGAGTACGGACGCTGCAGGCTACATACCTTATTGCATAAATCATCTTATACACACTGCAAATTGAAACTCAAAACACCACATATTGTCTTAAGAGCTTCTTGTATTGTTAGGGCTTCTCTACCACCAGTTTCTGTAATGACAGGCAAACCCTTCTCGATCTTTAAAAAAACTCTTTTTCTGACCACCAAAATACAATTATGCCTGAAATAAAGTTTTTACTTCTATGATTATGAACATTTACGTGATTATGTTAAACAGAGAAAATGTCAGCAAACTTTGGTCCTGAAGTGATTATTTCTTAAAGCCTTTGGACACCGGCGATAAGTATTACATACAATAAGATTTAAAAGCAGAACCAACATTATGTATCAGATGCTGATCCACTTTGTGATGGATCAATCGACATATGTCAAAAAGATACAAAACCAAATCAGTGTTCGTAACTTTAGCTTGACTGTAGCAAAATTTTAGTTACAACCGTAAATATGGCACTGCTTCTTCAAAATACGCACAGGAAAAATATGCAGCAGGTAAGATGTCATCAATATATGAGAAGAGAATTAAATTTCCGGAGTACTATTTACGAGCACTCGTCGAACACAAGTAAAATTTGTACTAGAGTTTGCAATGAACAGCGAAATAAGTTTTGTAGCCTGTGAATTCGAGTGTGATTCTATTATGTTCTCATTTAATTTTTACTCTATTCGGCCCGCTTGTTATCCAATCACGACACCATAGAACAATAGTGAAGTTATTCAAGCAGATGTTTATTAATTTTTAAGTTTCTCTGTAATTTAGAGAACAGCGAAAGCATTTACCATTTGCAATGAAGTTCTCTCTGCCTTGGAACCCAGATTGCGAGCACACAAAAATGAAGTCGAAGCTAGAGCCGAAATTGAACTCGACATCTAAGAACTTCCTCTACTATGCAAGGAAACAGGATCAATATGGCCCACCACTTACATTCGACTCTAGGAAGTCGATCACTTGCATCGTGCTCTCTTCAACGTTGACGTCCGCCGTCTTCACCACCAAGTCTGGATTCTCTGGTCTCTCGTACGCTTGGTCTATACCAGTGAAACCTACGACAAGGAACCGAGATGCTGCCACTTGGATCTACGGCCAGGCTATCAACACAATAAGAGGCACTTGTTACATCGTGGCCTGGCTCACATCAGAGAGCTGTTCGCTTCTGAAAAGGCTGGCTGTGCCAGTGCGAACAGTCAGCACACCGGAAATTCCAATCAACAGCCGAGACAAAGAATGTTTGACTTCTGTGTTAACGTTAACCCCTCTCAGATCACATTCGTTCGCGGTATAATGCAAGAAAATTTCCGGCGTATGCTGTACACAGCATGTGTTTTGTCATCACAACCAGTATGGTGCACGCTTCGTGTCCGACTATATTAATATGAACCGTTCGTCAGATACGGCACTTCGCACGGTTCACCAACCAGTTGTTCATAGGTAGGGACACCCGATTTCGCGAAAATAATTCACGACCAGTTGTACTTCGCAGCACATTAGTTCAAACCCACTTTCGTGATTGGATGGTTTCCATGTTACGCGTGTTAGGCGTGTGTGCGCGCGAATCACAGACGTACAGTATTCAATTTACCTAATTCTGATTGGCCATCCGAGATGGAAAATGTTTTCTCCAATGACAAGCCTCCAATAAGCCAAAGAAAACGACTGGTACGGCAGTAGGGTACTGAAGTATAGCAAGTGCGGAAATCTTTTCGCGAAATGCGGGCGTCCCTATACATAGGTAAGATAACGGCACATTGAAACTGCGCCTTGCAGGGTACAATACAAACCAATAAAAACCCTCCCACTTGGTTAGTCCTGATAATTTTAGTCTCTTTCGTGGTTAATTACTACATACTACTGATAGTGAACTACCTATAACAAGTTAGAAAATCAGATTCGCACAATGCTCTCAAAGCAGAAATTATACGTATCTGGTTAATGGTTAGTTGAATACATGCGAAAATGTTTGTACGTTTTACAAACAATTTCTTTGGAATTAATTGCCAAAAATATTTTTTTTTTATAATACTGCAAGATAAATATTGTATTTTTACAACACAATGTTTATAATACATATGAAAAATTGTTAAAATTCAATGTTGTCTACATTCCGCAGTAATATTTTGTGAAATTTTCCCTTGTTTAATTATACTGATATATATATATATATTTTATATATATATATATAAAATTAACAAAAAACAATTATTCATTAAGAGGTTTTTATATATATATATATGTATATATATATATATATATATATATATATATATATATATATATATATACATACACACACATTTCTGTTCTTAAAGTGGGTTTTATACATAAAAACTTATGTTGAATTAAAAATAAATTATTGCTGCAAATAAAAAAAAATTAAGAGTGGGATGAACTCTTGCGGTTTTTGCGAAATAGTATCCCGGAAAATAAATATTCTAGCAAATACGACTTTTTGTCAGAAAAAAAAAAACAATTATCTATGTCCCTATTTTTTATATTTGTCATATTAAGTGTATTCTTGGAGTAAAAAAATTGGTGGAAATGGTCAAATATCGCATTTTTAAAGCTTGCCTGTGGAGTTTCCTTAAGTGGCAAGATAAAAGTACAAAGATACAAGCGTAGTTTAATCTGTGGAATTTCATCGCGTGTGATAAAATTGCACTGTTACAGATCTAATTTATAGAGCACAGCGTCACGACGGAAACACTGCACGCCTTGTGCGTAGGAGCGATGAGGCGCTAGGTGTATCGCCCACTCGCTTCTTGATCTTGGAAGCGGGGTTCCATCCCACTCTTAATTTGGGAACAAAAAGTTATAGGTACAACATATATATTTCTAGTGTAAAAGCAACTGGCAGTAGGCATGAGGATGTTTTATGTAGACTACCGCGTATCGTCGTAGGAAGGAACGAAGGCTTACTTACCCTTGATGGCGCCCTGGCGCGCCTTCTTGTAGAGGCCCTTGACGTCGCGCTGCTCGCACACCTCGAAGGGCGTGTCGATGAAGACCTCGAAGAAGGGCAGGTCGGACTGCTGGTGTATGTCGCGCGCGATGTCGCGGTCCTTGGAGAAGGGCGACACGAAGCTGCAGAGGGCGACGACACCGCTGTCGGCGAACAGCTTGGCTACCTCGGCCACGCGCCGGATGTTCTCCTCGCGGTCTTCCTTAGAGAATCCGAGGTTCTTGTTGAGCCCCGTGCGCACGTTGTCGCCGTCCAGGCCGTAGGCCGGAATGCCGCGCGACACCAGGTACGCCTCCAGCTGGAACGAGATGGACGTCTTGCCCGCCCCGGACAGACCTGCACACGTTCACCTTCACTTGCAACTTTCCTCAAGTTCTGCTCCACTTACACACACTGTAAAGACGATTTCTTTGCCGCAACACATAATGTGAAGCTGCAAAGAACAATTTGTAAAGTTAGCACTTTTGAAGCCTTAGTTACTTTTTTATTTTAACCAATTTATATCCTTCCACCACTTGTTCATATAAACCCAATAATTTAAGTAATAAACACAGTGTATACATTCACCACACCAAAAACGAAAAGTCCGAAGCCACAATGAAAAGTATTTATTAGTTATTATGTCTGATGAAACAGCTTCAAAAAGTGCTCACTTTACCGTGAACGGCCTATAAATATGAACCACTGCAAAGTAGCCTTGCCACAAACAAAATTTTGTTTGATCTATTTAGAAATAACCATGCTATCCTTGCATTGTCGTTACAGTAAACAAGAGAGAAGGAACAAATGTGTCGAAATAATACTCGCAGAAAAGTCAGAGCGGCTCCGAGATTCGAACCCATACACCTGGTTTTCCAAACCTAACGCCCTACACCACACGACCGCTGCGTATTCTTGCGTGCGAGTGACTTTTGATAGGCATGTTATGTACTGTAGTAACGTGGACCAGAATATAATGGCGCCTCTTGGGAAGAATTGAGATCAGTGGTGTGGAGAATCGCCGAACTTCAGAATGGCATTAAACGAATGCAGCAGGACTATAAATGTGCTCAGCTGCGGTATCGTAACTGCAGAATATTCTTATTGGTTTATGGACGTTTGTGTTGTAACAATAGTTACTGCCATGTACGACTGAAAACCTTTAAACCGTTACCTTTGGTTCAAAGTAATATTTATTTACTGTGAACCACACCACCTCAAATAATGTTTATTTCTTTACTGTAAAGAAAGGTAATATTGTCATAAAACAAAACCGTATATATAGTCAATTCCCGATTGTAAGCGACTTATGAAAATCAACCTTTGAAAAAACACTCTAGACAAAACATGTCAACCTGTTTTTTCAATAACCTGTATTCCACAAATATATAACAATGTGGTTAAATTTAGGAGTGCTGTATTATTGAATAAATGAAACTTTACTTTAACATCTATAACTTTTAATATTTATTCCTTTTTAAATAAGAATTAACAACAGCGAGAGCAGCAACGTGTTGGCAACGGCCGGTAAGAAATAGTTCACAGATAAAATATTATTTCAACCTCGTTTTTTAGTATATTATTTGTAAATTAAACGGTGCATATTGAAATATTTAAATATTTAGGTAGTCCCGATGGCAACATATCTCATTTTTACAGTTTAAAATAACAGCGGAAAATATCGTGAGTAGGCCGTAATGGTACGGTGTTGTTTTATCGAGCAAGAGCAACTGTCTGCTGGGCGAGCTTTGTCGCTCTCTCTCTCTCTCTCTCTCTCTCTCTCTCTCTCTCTGTGTCTTTGTCTCTTTCACACTCGGGAAGTTTCACTTCGCTAGTAAGCAACGAAATTATACATGTTTTCAGTTGTAGCATATTTCATACTTATTACAGCAAATTAATGATTTTTTAATTTGTAATTTACAACTAAAGAGATTTTCATGTTTGAATACTTATTTTAATATATTTAGATATGATGGCGGGGCAGTTACCTAGCGAAGTTGGCAGACGTGGCGAGCCATGATATGACGTGTCGCTGTTTTACCTGACGAAGCGTAAATGACACTTACTCCGAAAAATACTTCAATTTACCACATCACGTTTGTAGATGTTGTGTTTTTTAAACCTACTTAAGCAAGTTATGATGTAAATATGTGTTTCCGCGGCAGTAATAAATATACTGTTACGATGTGTTTCGTTAACCGCTGTGTGGCGTAGCTGTGTGGTGATCGTTACGCTGGATCTACGTGTGCGCATGATTTCAGATATTTGTTGTGAACTGTTTTATGACGAAGTTATTTATTTACATCGACGTCTGTTTATTTATCACAACGTTGTACCTTTGCCCTAAGGGGTTTGAAGCATAGTCGTGTAACGTAATTTGCCACAATCTCAGAAGAAAAATACTAAGCCCAGTCCGATAAATTTCAATAAACCTAATAAACAGTAAGTAGCAATACATATAAATATGAGTGGAATAGCAGTTACGGTAGGCTTATTTGTGTGCATGATCACCTCTATATTTTAAGTTTCTATAACAAAAATTGAGCGACACGAGTTGTGTGCTTGATTTTAATGTCGCTTTTTCGTTGGACTGGCTATTCCTTCGTTATTCGAAGTGAGGCCGTCCTTTTAAAGAAATAACCCAACACATATCAATGACAAAAAGTTAAATACTACAGTTCATTACCCCGCAGTTGTAACAGTGTTTAACACAGTCGCGGCAAAATATTAACTTGCATTACGTGTAATGTGCTATGTCGTGGAAAACAAATATATTAATGTAAAGTAACCGTAAGAACTATCGTTAATTCAAACATTTTTAAAACGTCATAAAGCTGACCTAAATAATGTTATAGGCATAAACTGTGAATATTCGTACGAAATGATTTTTGAAATAGACCTAAGACAGAATTCTTTGAAAAGCTGTAAACAGTAAACAACACATTTGACAAGTATAAAAGTAGAAGTAACATTTCAATGTTTATTTTTAGGTGTAGCGAAAGTATACGAACATATGTACACACACAATGACATGTAAACATTGATTTTGACAGATGCTATGTAGCAGTCACGTGGCAATGTTTGTTTACATTTGGCGGAAGGATACGAAACGGGCTTGCACGTCGATATTTAGCAGGGCTCCGAGAAAGTTGCTTTCAATGGGGAATGGACTATATAAAACCTTTATTAGCAGCAAACTTATATTTATATACCCTTCTCTTTGAATTAAAGCTACACTGTGTTGCTGTAAATAAAACAGTTTCCACAACACATTCAAGAAATTTGCATCTCTCAAAAAAAAAAAAAAAAACTGAAAGAATTTTTATTGAATGTGCATTTTATACTAAACTACACAAATGAAGAAATTACAGTACAACATTTCATTGCACGCATTTTTTGTTCCGATTTTTATCGTTTCCTTTTTCTTCTGTTTCAGTAAAAACAATGACGCCCCACAGCATGTTGGAAGAAAATTAGTCACATTATGAGGAAACGATATGATATGTGTACACGTGCAATCTGACGTATATATCTGTGTGTGTGTTTACTAAGTCCAGTGTATAAACTTTGTATACTGTAATTTGACTTGTTAAATATAATTTTGTACTGCTATGTATTGAAAAAGGATATCACGGACGC
This sequence comes from Dryococelus australis, assembly GCA_029891345.1. Taxonomy (NCBI): domain Eukaryota; kingdom Metazoa; phylum Arthropoda; class Insecta; order Phasmatodea; family Phasmatidae; genus Dryococelus; species Dryococelus australis. The sequence continues at coordinate 23,506,712 of CM056993.1, forward strand.
AATAAAACAAACAATCAAACGAACAAACATGCACCAAGTAAAGTTGGTAAAGTAGGAGTGAATGAAGTTGCATGTTATCACGTTGATTTAGCGTAGTGTGAGGTAAACATTTGTTATTACTGAAATTATTTCTTGTGCTTCCTGTTTCTTTCAATGAATATAGCGGACCTCCCGTGGAGCAGTCGGTTGGTGCCCCCACCGATCTGGGGTGCGGGTGGCCTTGGGCTCGAATCCCGGGTAAGGCATGCGCGTTAATTTAAGTTAGGTTATAAGCTAGCCTGTAAAATAACCTCCGTAATTAATATTCAGTTTCACTTGACCGACCAATAAATAAAGTGATATGGACCACGGTTGTGTTATTCTGACATACGGCGGAAGTATACACAACGCGCAGGCACTTTCCAAAGTGCTCAGCTTACCGTGAAAAGCCTTTATCAAGATATTCCTCCGCCTCATGCAAACAAAGCTTAGCCAAGTCTAGAATATTACATCAAAGGGCAGTGCACCGCAGTCGTGCGTAATCACTTTAATAATATTTTTAATAAGTACTATTTCTTAATATGATTTTTAAACACGCCTATTTTCTCCCTTATTTTATTCATATCAAATATAAAGTAAATATAATCTATAGGTAAAATATACGTAAATGTTCAATTTGACCAAAAATAAGATAAAGTTACGTTAACAGAAGTAGTAAACAATCATGATACATGTCATATTTATAAAACAACCAGACATATCACACATGGGGTGATTTTTCAAAGTTTGATTCAAAAAGTGAGAATAAACCGCGAATGACTATAGGTGGAGCTTGAAGGCTCGTTCGCAGCGAAGACATGACAGATGGAAGCACCACCGTTAACAGCCCTTTTAATTATCGCTAGGGGTATCTGTTTTTTTTCTGAAGAGATTCCATGACTAGTTGTACTGCAAGTAGGGACAGGTGTTTTTCGAGAAAATATTTATGGAAATGCTAGATTTCAATATCTTACGCCCACAACCACGACTTCCTTTGGTTATTGGCCGCGTGCCTACGTGAGTAGACATGTTCCTATTTGACTGGGCCAGTCAGAATAAAGTACTCCGACATTTAACGCCCATGATTCAAGGACAAGCACTTCAGGCACGTGACATTTCAAATCATCCAACCACGAAAGTGCTTATGAACAAAAGTGTTTTGGAGTACAACTGGTCTTGAAAGCTTTTTGCGAAAAAATACTTGTCTCTACTGATAAGCCGCCGAACTATCTGCCCTCGACTCACGTACGTTTATTATCGGGGCAACTTATTACGGTCGGCACAGTCGTGTAAGTAACGTCTTCACGAGAAGGCACTTGGCCGATTTTTGCGTAGCGTATTGTGGTCAAGCCTGTGCGGGAATTTTTCGCGAAAAACAGCTGGCCCTAATTATCGCTACTGAATATTCTCGCTGTATAACGGGCGGCTCATGGGGGCGGGGGCTCACTTACAATGCGTGCAGCAACCCAGGGGGTCGAAGCTCTATAGGGATTTCGTGGGCCACTAAATTATTACATAGAATATGACTTCGCCAACTGTTGGAAAAATGAAAAATAATGCTCTTTTAATAAAGAAAGCTGTATATTTTATAAACAATATAATTTTATTTTTAAATATACTTAAACAACAAGTAAATTAAGTTTAATTATTCTCATCATCATTCATAAAATATGTGATTGTTGTGTAGGCATGGACTGTCAACGCTTGAGCGTTAAGTTGTTCACTTATTTTATTTCCGTTGTTATGTTCCTTGTTGGAGAAGTTGGAGTTGATATTTGAAACTAATTGCAGGAATTGGAATAATTGAGCTTTATTGAATTTTCAAATGCTCATTGCGTAAGAATAAATGGTACAAGAGTTATTGATATCAGCGACAATGCCTTTTTAAAAGAAATAAAAGCATCTTATTATACGATTATACAGTTAACTGAGTAGCCAACCTATGTATTATCTACCATCAATTGTGTAACACACATTTAGTTCCATCTTACCGTTTATAAATACAGCACTTAATCACAACATTTTTACCAAATTGTTATTAGCAGTAAATAAAACGTTTGTCTGAAAATTGAAATAGTTATGTTTTAGAGTTCTACTGTTGGGAGAAAATTCTACCTAATAGCCCAAACATAGAGGAAAATAACGACCCACCAAAATAGCATTGAGCTTCGTAACTTTATCTTACTTGCTTTGTGCAGCAACCTAAGCTAACGTCTGAAAAACACATTCAATGGCTAGAGACCCGGGATTCAGCGAGTTCGAGAGGTGCTACCTGCAAGGAACACACTTTGAACACTTGTGTTTTCTTTCACGCGTGTGATTGGGCCACGCCCATGCAGGATTACGAACCAATAAAACACATGTAGAAATAAACCTCCCCTCGCAATGAAAATAAAAGCGATAACTGCCCTCTTTTTGCAGACAAATTTTTTTCCGTCATGAATGATGAAATGTTGATGCTGATTTGTTGCCTGACATAGTCCAAATAGTGAACGAAATTGGCCAGTTCCAGTCGGGTAGGCAATACCAACACATCCTGCAGGGAATAAAAACCCTGACCTGCCACCAGAAATTACACAGGCCACTTCAGTACTGCAACGTTTGCCAATGTTCGGTACATGCGTGTAAAAATGTCCCTCCACCATCATCTGTGCAGAGGGTACAACGACATCGGCAGCTAGGTTAGGCGGAAGCGGGCGCAACAGGATTCGGGATAGGCGGTAGGAGTTTGCCTCGATGACGTCACAGGAGCGGCCGGTGGCCGTGTCGGTCGCCGCCGTACCCCATATTGGCTAGCGTCGCAGACAGCGCCGATGCCACGTTGGAATTTCGTCCCCCCATCATACGTAGAAACTATATAAAATTATTTTAACAAAAAATAAATAAAAAGTATCGCCCGCCATCTTGGACTGATAATAAATATATCGGTTTAGAGTGATGACGCGTATCAGAATTCCATTACACAAAAAATATATATAAAAAAAAAAAATACATCGGCCAGCCACTTCGGGGATTTGTTGATCCCCCCCCCCCGGCCCAACCAACACATCGCAAAATTAAACTATTTTTATAATTAAGAAATTTAAAGGCGTAAGTATTGAGAGTTACCTATATATCACCGGACTCGTCTTTTCAAGGCGTAAACGATCGTGACAGCACATCGATAATGTAACCCACTAAGAGCTATGGCCCTACCCTCCAAAAATAAAAACTGTGTACCATCACAAACCTAACCAACACCCCTCCTCCATCACAAAAACCTGTAACCAAGAATTTTGTAAAAATTAGCACACACCAACACAGGCAGTTGCACGGTAAATAAAAGCAATTTGTTAGAAAACTTGAAAGGGGAAACTACTCTTAATTAAGAGGTTAGGTATAATCAGGTTCTCGGTCAAGCGAAGACGTTTAATTTGTGACTTTAAACACTCTACAACCTCAATAAAAAAAACTGCAATGAAAATTAGGTGAAATTCACGGAAAGGTCGTAGCTGTAAGAAA